>OW026522.1:71989520-73189520 GCA_932274085.1 Protocalliphora azurea | reverse complement strand
AATAAATAAGTAGAAATTACAACAAAAAGAAAATTTATATACCGTGTCCAGTGTGAAAGAAAAGGAATTGCAAGACTTTTTAGTTTTCAATACAGATATTTTAGAAAATTATGATTTAGAAAATTACGTTTATCCATCATCTGAAATCAAGTCCCAAAAATGCTTAAGTGGAGAACTTAAAGAGTGATACCTTAACTCAAACATTTCGGTAAAAAGTACAACCAATTTGTTGAAAGTATTACAATCTGAAAACATTTCGTGTCCGTCCAGTGTTCCAGGTTTATTAAAAACTAGAAACAATTGTTCTACAAGGGCAGCGACACCAGGACCTTACGTCCGTATTGGATTAAACCATCAACTTTATAAAATAAAACTTTATAAAAAAAAAAGAATGTGGTAGACGTTGGAGTTCATGATTTACCGCTATGAAAGTCCTCAAATGTTGTCGAGTGGCCTATAATGGGAGATATTAATAATATCCCAAATATAGATGTTTTTTTTTTTTTTTTTAATTGGATCATGTGTACGGGCAGGAAAACCGTTTTAAGTTAATAACTTTCTCCACAATTTGATCCGTGTAGCAAAGTCCTTGCAAGACGAAGGATTTTTATTAGACTGTGAAAAAAATTGATGTAGATTTTGTTATAGTTTCCCGATATATATGACGTCACAAGTGTAACCTATAATGTTCACAGTATGTTACATTTAACGGATTGTATTTAATATTTCGGTCCCTTAACTCTCTTTCGGCATACAAATTTGAAAATGCTCTTCAAAAAATTAAAAAAAAAAAATACAATAAAAATGCCACAGTAGTTGTATAACAGATATTCTACTTTGGACCTTACAATCGAAAACAAAACGGAAAGCTTAAAACGTCCTGATGACACTATAATATATATTTTTAAATGTGGTCTTACATTTTCTATTACATTTCCCGACAATGTTTCTGAACTTGAAACAATAGAAGCAGTAATATTTATAGGTTTTTAAGAACGACCAAGATTTTATAGGTAAAAAGTTTATAAATAAACGCTTCTTTTATGAAACACCTATGTCGTCAGTTCTTTGATTTGGGAATTTACTTAATTGAAAATTCATATGGACCTCAGTTAATATATAAGATCAATAGTATTATAGGAAAATTCATGTGTTTGCCGATTCACAATTACTTTTTATTAATTCCACTTCTTCACAAAATTATATTAAATATATAATATTCTAAAATGGCATGAAAAAGCAAAATAATGAAAATGTCGGCTGAAGATAGTAATACAATTGATAAATACTAAATTTAAAAGGTGTGTATTATTTCATATTTCTACATGTTGTAAATTATATACATAACTTACCTAACATATGTGTTTATTTACAGATATTTTCTTCGTCAAAACCTAACATTTCAAAATCAAATAAATGAAGGTATAAAGAACGAATCAGATAGCTTTAATGACTTAACAGGTAAAATTTAAATAAATGAATATAATATTTAATAATATACACAGCAAAAATTATTAGATAAAATTTTTTAATACATTTGTTTATTCGTTTCACATTTCAATTTAATAAAATTATTAATTTATATAATTATAAATTAAAAAAGGAAATAATGAATATTTGATAAGCCTTTGAAAAATTCAAACAGAAAATTATAAGATTTTGGAAAAAAATAAATAAACAAACGTAAAAATCATATTTATTCTACATATTAACCAAATCCTATTTTCTACGACTTTATCTGGATGTTTTAACTCAATAGAACTTTTTATAAAGCAAATAACCTATCTTTATTGTATGGTAAGTAATAGTTTTGAAAGTTTGTTAATATCTATTGTTAATTGTTTCGATATTGTTGTAGATATTTTCATCACATCTAGAAGATTGCGTCAAAATCAAAGTCTGTTTTTGTTTTTTATTTTTATTGGGCAGCCTCAGATGGCCTACCTACTTGTAGGTAAAAGTTGTTAGTGTTTTGATGACTCTCCAAAGTAATTTTATCATTAAATATTCTTTACTTTAATTATCTAATAGGATGCATAGAAACCTTGTAAAATTTCAAGTTCCTTTCCTTGAAGCTTCCCAACGAATGCTTTTATAAGATGACTGAATTTGCATCAACTCACCAAAAATCTCGAAATATATTTGTAATTAAATAGTTTGTAATATGAAATAAAAATTAATTAATAATACAGTTGCAATTTTGAAGATTTAGTTAATGTAATAACTAGAAAGAAAATTAATTTAATATCTTAATTAATGAAAACAATTTCCTATTAATTTTTATTTTTTTCTGTGTATATCTACTTTTAATTTTACAGCTACTACAGTGAACCAAAACAACGTTTTAAATAATGTATTAGCGGAAATTAATACTACAATTAAAAATGATATAAGCCAGCAATTTCGCAAACCAAAATATCTTGATTTATTTCCATTTCAAAACGAATATGAAATAATGAAATTTGAAAATAAAATATAGAAAGATTCGTATAAAGACGCAGTAAGCTTTGTCATCTAATATGATTTTCAGAATAATAGTATTTAAAACATTACTTAAAGGTAATGACATTCAATCGCTTTTAAATCCCAAAGGTATTAATAAACATCTTTAGACAAGAGTTTATTTTAATAATTATTCTTAATTATTCGAAAATATTTGAATCTGTTTATTGTAACAAAAAATACTCCTATAACATAATTCGAACTGAACTAATTGTTGATAATATTTTTTAGATGCTGTTTCTAATTCATCATACACAAAAGATGAGTTTTTAATTGATTACCGTCAACGAACATTTTAAATTTGTATGTTCACAAAAAAGAGCCTTAAACATTTTTAAGATCATATTTAATTTTTATTGTTGTTATTATTGTTATTTTTTTTTAATATAATTTAGTTTCTCTGAATTTATTTATCAAAAGCTGTGTTTTTTTGCTAACGTTTATAGTAAATTTTTCATACAAAATTTAAATTTATATACGTCGATAAATTTTATGAACAAAAATACAATTATGAATATAAGAGTGACAAGAAATTAAAATAATATAAAAATAAACTACGTTCAAATAAAAAATGTGTTAATTTTTAAGTTTATAAAGAAAAACGTGTAAATTTCGTATTGGAATTTACAAATAAATATGAAGTGCTTCCAAATTGGGGTAATGTTGCCTTTTTTTTCTAACAGTCTACGTTAACACTCAGCGGGAGTATCAAAGCAAATATTACTTTTATACGAACTTGCAAATAATTAACTCACCGTTTATACGCAAATTGTATAAATAAATATATTTTCCTTTTTGTTGTGCTAGATGAGAAAAATACAACCATTGTCATAGAAAATTCTATGAACGTAAAAGGAAGTAGCAACGTCATACGCATTATTTGCAATTAGTTTCGCTAATCATGATTAGTTTTCGCGAGTTACTAACTCGCAAATAAAATATTAACTCATCGTTTATAAGACAAAACTTTCATATCGCAATATTTTTAATTGCGAGTAAGAGGTGCGTATAAACGCCTTAACAGCTAAAATAAAAAAAAATAATATTCCAAAAATTACAGTACAAAATCAAATAAAAATCATTAATTAGAAAACTGCTTATGGAAACGTTTCTATGAATGATTTGTGATTTAGAAACGTTTCCTTGGAACTGTTTCTCAATATAACAATTTCAACCAAAAATCGTTGATAATATAACTATTCTAAAGAAGGATTTTACTATTGAGTAATTCCATTTTAAATTTAGAAAAAATTTTGCCCACACTGACATTTTCTCTGTAGCAAGTACATCGATAAGAAGTTAAATGATTTATTTTTATGTGTGAGGTTTAGTAGACTTATTATTAATAAATCGTAGAATACTGGATTGCAAAATATTGAAAAATTAGTGAAAGAACAGTCTTTAATGCTCTCCTGATCATTTGGGGGTATTGCAAATAGCCCTTTTTGAATATAAGCCCTCAATGTATTAGCTTTGAATGCTTTTAAGTGCAAAAAAGAAATATTTTTTGCAATTGCTAACAAAAAAATCAAGTAATATTTAGTATGAGTAAATTAATTTAAAATTTAACCAGAAAAAATAACATTTTAAGAGCATATAATTTTAAGTGCATATTTTCGGGTTTAAAGAGCATTTTTTATGCGCATAAAATTCTTTGGGAGTATATTTTTACCCCTTCTAGATCGAACGAATTGTAGTAGGTGAATAAAATAATCTGGCTTTGAAGTGTAAATAATTTTATGTAAAAATATTAAGACTCTTATAATAAGAAAATTTTCAAAAGAAACATCGTAGTTTTAGCAACGGATTCCATAGATTTTCAGAATTTACTTCTATAGTTAACGAGAGTAATTTAGATTATAGTATTTCGCACTTAAACTTTAACAAACTTTTTAAATCTGTAATCGTGTATTTTTGGGCTCGGCTTAGAAAAATGTTAAAATCATCGAAATCTTTGAGATCGTATGAAAAATAAGAATTATTAGACATTTAATCAAGTTTCTATATTTATTTAAAATTTTGTTATTGCTATAGAATTCTCTGTGAACATCCTTAATATTAATATGTACTTTGATTTTCTGCCATAAACTTAATCAATTATGTATAATATACTTTTAACCAATTTCGTAAAAATAATTTTATTTAAAGGGCATTTTCTTAAAACCACAAATTACCAACAGAAAAAAATATTTTCTTCATTTCTATTTTATATAAAAGCTTACAATTTCCTCAAAAAAATATTAGTAAGAAAATAAAGTTTTTAAAAAATGTCTGAAGATCTAAATAAAATTTTATATAAGAGAAGTTTGCAAAATAAAGAAATAATAAAACCATTGGTATGGATATCCATGTCAATTGGTTGTAATATTAAATATGAAACTCAATTTAAAGATCCAGTGAAGTTGTAAGTTTAGTGGTAAATTTTATAAATTTTAATATGTCAAAATATCAAAATCAAAATATTCTTACGTAATCGGTGCTAACCATGGTTGGCTACCGTTACTGGTAAAATACAAATACTGCTAAAAAAAGACCTGTTACCGCTAAAATACCTTTACCGAAATAGTTCAAAATAACGCTAATGCTAAAATGCCGATACCAAAATAACCCTAAATAATAAAAACGTTAAAATACCGTTACCGAAATAAAATAAATTTTCCAAAAATTACCAATACCGTTTTTACTCAGTTTGAGAAAAAATAATTTTTAGTTTCGTTGAACTTTTTTTACAGTTTTTTGTTTTAGAATTTTTTTGTATTCGGGCTTAATAGCCTGATTCAGTACGACAATCAACTTGTTTGAAAATAAAATTTGTATGAAAATTACTCATTTTTTCAAATGTTTTTTGAGTAGTTTTCATACAAATTTTATTTTCAAACAATTTGATTGTCGTACTGAATCAGGCCATAAGTTCATTGAATAATTGTAGAAGAATACATTGTAAAATGTTTTATTGGACACTTGGCAGAATGGAATGCCACGACCGTCATCAGTACGCTTCAGCGTCCCACCATGGTGTTTAACTAAAATTTAGTAGAATAAAATAAAATAGAGTAGTTAAATTTAATAAAAATTCTTCAATATGAATAAAAAATTTAGCTTTTAACTATCCAAAGGTAAGTAAATTGAAGAAAGGTAATGTTATTTTAGTCAAATTGAATAAAATTTTTCAAATTTACTTGTAGAATTGAAGAAATTTCATTAAAATTAACTAATTTATTTTAGTTAAATTTAATATAATTCTTCAATTTGATTAAATATTTTCAAATTGTCTAAAGAAATGTAGAATTGAAGAAATGTCGATAAAATTAATTAATTTGTTTTGGTCAAATGGAATCAAATTCTTCAATTTGACTAAATATCATCAAATTGACTAAAGTCATGTAGAAGATTTTTTTTTTTTTTTTGAAATTAAAATTAAAATCTCAAAAGCTGTCTGTCCATAAAATCTAATGCTACTGGTGTTGATGACATTCATCCGACTCTTCAAAATTCTTCTACCATCACTCCTACCATTAATCACATTTATTTTTAACAAAATTATTATGACATGCATTTACCCACTTCCAATACCAAATCGTCCAATGAATATCGGCCCATAGCTATACTACCATATCTGTCAAAAGCATTTGAAAATTTAAACACAAACAAATAACTCAGTATTTATGTAATAATAACCTTTTAACTGAGAAACAATCTGGTTTCCGAGCGAAACATAGTTGCACTACTGCGTTAACTGATGTAGCCGAGGATATTAGACATGAAGTTGATAATGGATGCGTTGTGTTGTTGGTGTTACTGGATCATTCAAAAGCCTTTGATACTGTAGATCATACGATATTTATTCAAAAACTAGAAAAGTTTATGCATTTCTCCTTCACTTCCTGTAAACTTATTGCTTCATATCTTGAAAATCGAACACAAAGTATTTAAATCAATGCCTCAACAACATCACTTTTTCTTCCACTTTTTAGGGGTGTATCACAGGGATCCATTCTTCGACCTCTTCTTTTTTCAATTTACGCAAATGATCTTAATGATCAACTACTTTACTGTGACATAAGAATGTACGCTGATGATGTCCAGCTATATATTAGTAACAAAAATAAGGACTTTGAAGAATGTGTAGCAAAACTACAAATATAAACGGACTAAGCTTAAATCCTACAAAATCTAAATATTTAGCAATACGTAAAAGATCACAGAAAAATATTGACTCATTTAACATATGCATCAATAATCAGCGAATTGAAATTGTAAGCAAGGCAAAAAATCTTGGCGTGATTTTTAATGACAGTCTAACCTGGTCAGATCATGGTCAGATGCTAAGAATTCTATGGTCCACGCAGTACAGCACACCAATCAAAATAAGATTGTTAATTGCAAAAACGTATTTAATACCGATATTAACCTATGGTTGTGAAGTTTTTGCAAGTTATGATACCACCAGTAAATTAAAGCTAAATTCTACCTACAACAATATCGCAAGGTATGTTTTCGGACTACGAAAAATTAACGCAAATGGTAATTACCAGAGTATCATGCCTTATTCCAAGAAAATATATGGGGTGGAGATTGAGAACTTGCTGAAAATACGAGTCCTAACATTTCTTCATAAAATTGTAACAATTCGTGAGCCATACCAAGTGTTTAATTGAGATTTAGTACACTTGTAAAAAAGAAAAATCTTATTCAATTTCGGTACCATATTTTAATATCGGAGTGGTAATTCTTCTTTAACGCTATACGTCTTTGGAACAATATTCTTCCATCATTTAAAGTTATCAGCAACGCATTACAATTTAAGGGAAAATTATTCGAATACTATTCATAACAAAATTTTATTTTTAAATTTTATTAACATACCAACAAATTTTACACTACTTTAAAGACAAAATTTGTATAATTAATAACTTATGTTTTTTAATATTTAATGTTTCTTTGCTTAAGTGTTTCTTGTATTAAATGTATCCATATTTCTCTATAAATAATAACATCATAAGATTTCTACTTTTTAAGACGAAAGTTTTGTTATAGAAGTTACAAATAAAATAAAAATAAATTAAAATAAATAATTTATTTTAGTCAAATTGGAGAATTGCACGTATAATTGAAGAAATTTCATCAATATAGAAACGCATATTGAAGAAGATCAGTTGAACGACTAATAACAAAGCGTGTGTACGTATTTTTGGGTCTATTTACTATATACATTCGAAAAAATAAATTCTAGTGAAAAAAAAAGTGTAAATTTGTGTTAGATCAAATATGCATATTTAGGAACTAACAAGCATCTATCAATAATTAATAGTCATGCAGAAATTGCAGAATACTGTTAATCGTGTTTAAATTTGGAAGCCTTTTTTTAATATCTTTTTCTTCAATGTTAAAAATTTATAAATACTAGGATTTGTATGTACCTAGCTATACTTATTTTTAAATCATTTCCATAGCAAATATAAAAAATTTTAAAAAATTCTAGACGACGTTCGTCATCATTTCAAGGAGTATTTTGGGAGTTCTACAAAAAAAAAGAAGCCATAAATAAATGAACATAAATGAACAAACCTACTACGAGTGATCATAAAAGATTTTTAAATATAGGTATATATTATCTTATATACTAAATATACTATATATATTTTCTACATATATATTCTTTTTCTTTTCACATTTTCTTATATGTCGCTATGGATAATCCAGAAATAAACATTGAAAATAGTATTTAGATAATATTGAGTGATAACTCTTCATGCTCAGAAATTGAAAGTCATTGTTCGGCAATCAAAAAATCGTTTAGTATACATCTGATGTACTCAATAAATTATCACAGTAAAAATACAGTTAGGATTTAAATTGGTCCAGAAATATGTAGTTTATTTAGTTAAATATCCGTATTTGATTATCATATCAAGGATCCTGCAAGTAAACTTTTAAATTAAAATATCCAACAAATGGAAAATACATCTGAATGAAATATATTACTAATTATTAAGTAATTAATTATTTTTTTAATGTCTATCCTTCTTAAACATTTCAAATATTCGCTTATTTGGTTCATTTAACAGCGTATTAGTTCGTCCCTTCATCATATATACAATTACCGATGCTGCCAGGAGATGAGAAAAAAAGAGGATAAATTGAACTTTAAGAAAGAAAAAAAGTTAAAATTTTTCTAAATTTGTAAACTTATTTTTCTCGTTCTCATTAGCTTTTGAAATTTTTTGAAAATATCCTAATAAATTTATAAAGCATAAAACAGCCAGCAATATGATCCAACGTTTTGAAGTGATTCCAACGTTATTTTTGATTTATAGTTCCTTTTTGATGAAGCATTTCAAAATTTTAAGATTTTTTTAATTATATTTTCAAATTGTTTTTTGGTTAATGAAGTACATTAAAAATAGTTATAATAATAAAAAATTATTAAAATTATTTTTGATTTGTAGAATGAAGCGCCGCAGTCGAAAGTTTTTGTTAAATATAAATAATTTCAAGTTTTTGTAGGAATAAGTACACAAAAATGCTGCAATGTATGATTCTGTAAAAATAAAGTTAGTAGTAGCAAATAATAAATTATTTTTTTCGTTATCGACATATTAATATTTTAGCCTTTTTAAGGCAATATTAAGAATCAAAAAAGGCTAGAAAAAAAGTTATAAGCTAAAACGAAAAAGTTGAGGCTAAAAGCAAAATCAAAAGGCTAGAATTAGCCTTACAAAGGCTAAACTGGCAACACTGATAATTACTTACAAACAAAACTTCTGCTGAAAATTTAAACTAAGTTTAATTAAAATATTTTTTTTTTAATATTTTATACTGATTATTAAGATATTTTTAATTAATTTTTCTTCTTATAAGAATTGACCTTTTTGTTATGAATATTAAATATATTTATTTCTTTTGCAGAAAGAATTGCTAATTGTTTTATATTTGTTTGTTTTATATTTGATGATAGTATGTAGTCGTTTATATATTAATGTATTATTAACAAAAATATTTTTTTATTTGTTGAATAAAATAACGCAATTATATATAAACGTAATTTTTCCTATAGGGATTTAAAAGACATTTTAAAATTGACAAAATTTTGTCAAATTGAATAAAATTCAATAGTTAAAATGAATGAACATTCTTCAATTTGAAGAAAAAAATTAATTAATTTGAATAAACTTTTTATTCAGTTCAACTAAAATTTAGTAGAATAAAACTTATTCAATATTAAAAAAAATAGTTAATTTGAATAATATTTTATTCAATTTCACAAAAAAATTGTCAAATTAACTACTTTTTAATTAACGAAATCAATTAGTCGTAGTAGTCGTTCAATTGATTTATAAAAAATTAAGAAAAATTTCTGTTGAATTGACAAATGATTTTCTCGGTTTATTTTTAACCTGTTTTTCTTCAATTATACACCCCTTTTAACCGTATTTACTACTCTTTTATGGTTGAGTGAACGAAAACCTGACAAATTTACTTTTCTTGTTTTTTACATTGTTTATTTTCATTTATTTCAGCTTCTGAACTTTCAAAATACTATTTTCGAAAACTTTTTGTAAACTAAAAGAAAGTTGCGATCATTAAATTTATGTTTCTTTTCTAAAAATAAGTATAAAAAGAAATCCACTTTTATTTTTATACACTCCAGTACAGGTGTAAAGGGTATAAAAAAATGTAAGTTTGCAATTCCGTTTGTAATTTCCAGAATTTTCATCGGAGAACAAATAAGCTTTTTTGCATCCTTATGAGAAATGATGTCGAGAGGAAGATGTCCGTCGGTTGAAATGGCGCCTACCGATATATATATATATATATATATATATATTGATTAATATTTTTTTCTCGAATTTTCATTCAAGTTTTCATTTCAAGTTTTTTTTATTTAATATTGTCTTACATTTATAAAATATTTGTACTGCACCGAACTGATTATATCTTCCTTAAATATCTTCGAACTTTTGTAAAATTCCAAAGTATTAAATTTGTTATTTACTAGTTTTTACCAGTGCGCTTCGCTACCCTATTTGATGCAATAAGTAATATTTACTTTATATGGGAGCTAATAACCCCCCTGGACCTATTCACTCTATTCGAAATTTTATATGAAAATTACTTTTAAAACTTTTTAAGACTATCACTGTAATAGTTTTTTAGATGAGAGAATGTATATTTTCTTTGTGTCGGGGCTACCTCTCTCCCTGGACGTATCGGTCATATTTTCATTTCATCAAAAAAATATATTTCCAAAAAAACCGTTTTCTAAATTTGGTTAAATTTCTAAAAACACAAACCTTTACAAATCTAACAATAACAAACACAAACAAATCTAAAAATAAATAATAGGTTAAAAATACGTCTTCTGCAGCTCTTTTTCAGCACTAGTTACTTCCTTCGAATGACAAACGCAATGTTTTTCAGCTCTTTTTCAGTTCTTTTTTAGCTGAAGCGTTATGGTTAAAAATAAGCAATACATCTAAAATAACACTAATCTATTAAAATTCTGTTTATATTTAAAGGATAAGTTTGATCCTAGGCATATTATCTATATTTGGTTTATGTGGTCAATATCATTATATTTGGGAAAATCGTTCCAAATCAATATTTGTGTACACTGATGTAAGTTTTTAAAATGTTTATTGCTTTATTAATTTATACAATACCATCATGTAAAAGGCAAGGAGCATAGAAAAGTCAACTAGAAGACCAACTCTTTTAGTTCGTTCTGCGAAACTAAATTACTCTCTTCACACATACAAATTAATTCTATAAAAATTCTATTAACATTATGCAATGAGCTGGCTTTGTTTAACAGCTGAAGTTTCTTAGTTGACTTTTCTATTGCAAGGAGCTCTAAATAATATTTAAACAATTTTGTACTAAAAAAATATAAAATTATATAAATTTATAAAATGTTAATTGTATGTATTACATGTATTTTTTCAGGCCATGTGTACTTCTTTTCAAACATGGATTTCTATTAGCAAATTATTTCATTTTGCTTATACTCAACATCAATTCTACAAATTGGTTCAAATGGCTCAAAATTCGGAAATTTTGCAAAACTTCGAAATTTTGGAACTAAGTAATATTATAATTTACAAAAACTGCTAAAATTTAAAAAATCTATAAATTAATTTTGAAAGTATTTTTCTTATATATATATATATATATATATATATATATATATATAATATATATATATATATATATATTTATCCAGATATTTTAAACCAAAAAGAAATAATCGAAGAAATTCAGGAAATTCTCCATCACTCTTGGCTGGATATTAAACGTCAGCTAAATTTCTATATCATTAGCGTATTTGGCATTGTGGGCTGGTATTATGGCATTTGTTTGGCATTAAATGTCTACAATACTTATATAAACCCCAAAGAATTTGAATTATTATATCGTAAGTCCTAGTCAAAATTAATTAAATGCAATTAACAATATTTTTCTATATTAAAGCATTTCAGGCTTCATTTCCGATGTGGCGAGATAAAGGTTTACAATTTCCTTACTATTTTATAACATATATAATAAGTGGCTCAGAGACTCATATATCGGGAATGTGTAAGTACATAAACAAATGTTACCACATACATGTTGACACATGTTTTAATTGCCTTATATATTAAGTAATCAAACTTTAATAAGTAAACATACAATTTTTAAATAAAACATTAAGCAATAAAATTTAATTGATGCTAATTTACAGCTGCTGTCAGCTTTGCCGGTTTATATATTGTCACCTCCTTGCATGCCTTGGCTTTATTAAAAATTCTGCGTCGTCTTATGGCTTACTCGGCAACTGAAAATGTTTTGCCACAAGATCGTGTCAAATACATATTAGCTTGGGCTAAATTACATCAACGCATATATGAGTGAGATAATTATTTTATTATATTTGAAATAGTTATATATACATACTTATATATATATATATATATATATATATATATGTATTATTTATAATTATTATTATTTTTATATATTTATTTCAACAGGTATTTCAGTGAGATAAATTCTTTGTATTATATACAAAGCGCCCCTCTGTTTTTAGTCAGTATGCTGGTAATATGTTTATTAATATTTCAGGGCAGTGTGGGATTGGTTAGTTTTAAATATTATATGTTTAATATGATATGTTATAAAATTTATTTTAATTTTTTTAGGGCACTGACGTTAATGTTGTCATAAAAATGTTTCTTTATTTTTCTGCTGCTGGCTTTGAGGTGTCAATGTTTTGCTTTAATGGTCAACGTATAACATCGGAGGTAAATGAGGAGTTTAAATAGGTACCGTGAAATAACTCCCAAATAAGTTCCAATGAAATAACCCCCAACAAATATGAAGAAACTCCCAAATTGATTAAATAGATTCTAAAGGAATAAATTAAATAATTCCTAAGATTTGGGAGTTTTACTGAAAGGACAGAAAAGTTTTTCTGCATTTACCGAAGGCCATTTATGCAGAAAAACTTCACTTAGCGAATACGGTGTTTTAAATAATACAGAGGAGAAAACCCAGAGCACGATAGAATTCATTAGAAAAGGCAGTGCCATACAAGAAATCCTGATGAAATTTGAAATGAAATAAAATTAAATAATTTCTAATGGTAAAAGCACATGTAATAACTCCCAACAAAATTTCATTAGAAGTTATTACATTTGGGAGTTATTTCATTACGAAATGAAATAGTTTGCAACACACTGGGTTTTATTTCATAATGAAATAAAACCAATTTAAATTGAAAAATTTTTGGGAGTTATTTCATATTTTTGCTGGAAGTTATTTCATTTGAGGGTTATTTCACGGTACCGTTTAAATATACATATACATATTGTTACGTTTTTACCTTTTAAAAACTGTTTTCTATTTCCTTTTAAATAAACCGGATACTTTCATTGCAATTAAAAGCAGTTTAGTAGTTTAAAAGTTGTAACAACTTTTTATTTTATTTAAAATGTACAACAATAACAATTTAAATAGTCACTATGTGTTCTAATACATACACCCACTTAAATTACACACTTTATACAGCACACTTTAGTGATTTACAAGAATATATAGCCAACTTCAAGGTAAACTTGTATATTCGACTTCTAGAGCTTTCGATGTTAATGTTAGCAGCTTAAACATTTAGATTGCCATTCTTACAATGGTGAAAGCTTTGCATTCAATGTTGTGTATTTACAGCTAAGTTAATAATTTTCACAGTTATGTTAACTGCTGTTATCATAAATAGAAAGGTTGAGAAGCATTATTTAACTTTAAACCAGCCGTTAAAGTCGTTATATTCGAATTCAAGTATAATTTCGTAACAATATATATATTATGGTGGGTCAAATTGTTCGGATGAGAAAAAAAGCGAAAGGCGATAGCAAAAACTAAATATAGGCAAAATTATATGAAAATTACTCTAAAATACTAGGAGTATAATATTAAAACCTAGCCACAACCAGCTATTGAAAAAGTATAGGTCCCATGCATTTAGGAAAGGTTTAGATTTTTTCTTGAAATGGGTCTCAAACAATTTTGAGTTTGTTATGAAAAAAATATTTTGAAATTTTTCACCATATGAAATTGGTCCTCCAGAGATTACATTTTTGCTATACGTCTTTCGACAAAAGCAATTGTCTTATCCTAATACATATGTATATTAAAGTGATTCGGTTTGTATGAGGACAAAAAATGTTGCAAATGTACCCCCTAAAACTAAAGATTGACATGTTATAAACTAATCCCCAAAATATTTCGATTCAATTATTTCACTCTCGTGATCTGGACCATTTTTAAAATACCTCCAAAAATATGGTTTTCGATCAACAGTTTTGATCAAAAAGCATACAATATGTAATAGACACGTGGCGATTAATACATAGTGAGCAAAATTTTTTTAAAAACTAATTTTCATTCTCGTAAAATTAGGATTTTAGTACAATTTTTAATGAAAATTTTTAAATATTATATTATTAAAGTTTGAATATTTTAGATATTTTCCATCGTAGTTAAATTTTAGGTCATAATTGCAAAAAGTAATATTTTGAAATCACCGGTCCATAAAAGATTAAGTTAATTTTAATGGCAAATAAATGATTGGTTAAGAATATAAAATAAATTTTGCCAGAAGTATACATTTATCAAAAACCTATGAATTCGTGTAAAATAGCTACCATTCGATTCGATGTTTACCGTGATTTTAAATTAATTAATTTATTAATTAATATTTAAGTGTAATAAATACTTCTATAAAACTTATTTGCAAAAATTGCTCATTTAACCGTTTAGGAATCAAATTTATAAATTTTACCCTCTTCCTGTTAAAGGGTTAACTATAAGTAATTTTGAATTTGTCCGAATTATTGGAACAATTTATTACGAATAACTATTCGAATAATTTAAAAATGATCTTTTCGAATCAAGAACAATTCGAATATTTTTATATCGAATATTCGAATTAAATGAATAATTTATTTTTTTATGATAAATTTAAATAAAAGCACCTTTTACCAGTTCGGTAACCTCAACGATTAGCGAAACAGCGTTTTCCAAATCAAATTTTATAAAAACAAAAGAACGAAATCAACTTAAATACATTAATTTAAATTTTATTCTTTTTTAAGATTTCGACAATTAAGCGCATTTTGAACATTTTATTTTAGTGACGAAAAAAACCTTTAGAACACGGATCGTTAACACTAATCGGCTTTGGTTCCATTATCACCAATTTTTAATTTTAGGTCTTAAAAAAATTTTTTATTCGAATAAAATTTATGATATTTTTAATATTTGATGGTATTAGTGTAGCATATTTTAGGGTTTCCTGGTAAAATTAGAAAAAAATTTCTTTAAACTAAAAATCGCGATTTTTAAAAACTGGGGTTCGTATCTTGTTTTTCAAACATTGAGACCATTTATAGCACTGACTATTTAGGGCATATCTCCGACATATAGCGCAAAATACGCATAATTATAACAATCACTGTTTAAAAATTTGTGTTCCGTTGAGAGGCGCACAGACCCTACCAAAAAAAAAACCAAAAAAATTTAAAAATTAAACAATTTTGTCATCAAAATATAACGGTTGAAATGGTATAAAGTCCGATTAATTTTTTGTCAACAATATTGCCAAAGTTAACAGTCTTAGGAAAACACCGATTAGTGTAAATGATGCTTTTTTAACATGTTAATTTAATGATTAAATAATTTGAAAATTATATTATCTCAAATTTTTGTAATAACAGAAATTGGTCTCTAATGAAAAATATATAGTATCTATGATGATCTTGTTAAAGAATTAATAACTTTATTTTTGATATAGGTATGTAGGTATTACTACCCAGAAAAAAAAAACGATCAAGTGCTTCCAAAAAAGAACATTTTCACCATTTCAAAGGTATAACGAAGGACTTTTTTGGAAGTTATTAATAATTGCTTCCAAAAAAATTTTTTTATAAGAAAATAGGTTGATAATTTCTAAGAAAAGTAAAATTTTACAAACTTTTATTATCTTTTAATAGGGCTAAAATTGAATTTTTATTAAAAAAAATTTCAAAAATATAGTTTTAAGAGAAGTACTTCAAAAACAATGAACAAGAAGCATAAAAAAACATCCTAACAATGGCAACCATGGGTTAAAAAAACAAAAATAACTTCTGCAACTCCTTTTCAATACTAAGTATTTCCTTCCAATGACAACCCAATGTTAAAATCATGACTTTTTCAGTCCTTTTTCATTTCTTCTTTTTTTTTTTTTGCGGAGTATATATTTTATTTATGTTGATAATGTTTGTTTAAAGATATTATAAATTCATTGCTACTTTTTGAGTTATTAATTTTATTATTTTACTACCAAGCTTTTAATTAAACTGACAAAAAGCTAAATAATTTTTTTATTTTATTTTGCTTCAGTTATTCGAGTAATTCGAAACATTTTTAATACGTGATCGAATAATTCGATCAAACTGAAATGTCTTATTTGAATTATTAGTTTTATTCGAACAATAGTAAAATCGAATAATTTAAATACCATAATAATATCAGAAAGACCTTTCCAATGGATTCTTAAAACCCAACATATGTTGCAAAATATCAGAAATATCTATACAAAAAAAAATAAAGAAAATATGACAAAATAATTTTAATACAATCTTAATATTTCACGAATGAAAGGATATGTAAGAATTATTTAAATGGATATTCCAAGTGTTAGTATGTCTCTATAATATTTTGAAGTAGTTTTCTTATAACAACAATTTTGATAATGCTATTGAAAGAAATCCGTATTTTTAGAGGTGTTTTAAAAAGTGAAGAATGGTCTGAAAACATTCATCATTTCTGGAGGAGTAAAATTGCAACTTTTCTTTAATGTATGTATATAAGTGTTATATAAAATAATTTTATTGTTATTCAGTTGGTATTCGGTTGATTTCTGTATAGATTTTATTGTAATCTTCCCTAATCGCTATCACATTTTAATTTTATATCTAGTATTGAAATACATTTAATTCAATTTTATATGGTTGGTACATAATTGACCTTAGGTCCAATATTTATAAGGTCCTGTATAACGATATAACGATATCATATATTCATATAACCTTTAAAAATAGCTCTATAGCGAATATTTGTCGACTCTTGATAAATGTTACAATAGATCTACGATTTCCGACCGTTTTTAAAGCATCTTTAAATGATATAATTTTGTTAAACGCTATTATGAAAAAATCTTAATTTCGTTATAATGCTAAATTTTCAATTATTTGACTATTAAATTATTGTAAAGAAAATCATTGCAAGCATTTCAAAAAGTTTTCTTTATTACAGAGTGAACGATTGCCTGTGGCTCTGTATGACAGTAAATGGTATGAAGAAAATGCTGAATATAAATTCATTACCCGTATGATGCTAATGAGAACCAATCGTACCATTGCCATACAAGTGGGTGGCTTCACCACAATGTCTCTGGTCACTCTGTTGGGGGCAAGTTCTAATTAAAGCAACTAAACGTGTAACTAATATTTATATTTATTACTTATACACTTAATCCAATTTTAGATAATGCGTTCCAGTTGTTCATATTTCCTGCTACTACGTGAATTTAATAGTAACTAAATATGTCCGGGATTCAAGCAACGCGAAGTTTCCAAAGAATAAAAAAGAATCAAAATTCAAAAATACATCAAAAATTTTATTAAAAAATATTTTATCATACTTAAACGAAAAATTTCTTTAAATTTATTTAACGAAATTTTTGGAAAAATTTTCGTATTATTTAAATTTAAATATTGGCACATAAAAGTACATTACAAAAAAATGACACACAATGCATACACACTGTTCTAGGGAAAAGAATTTCGAGTTCGAAAGAATGTGTGCAGAAAAGAATATACATTTTTTTATTTTATTATTATTATTATTATTATTATTATTATTATTTTGTTTTTCTTCACACTTAGATTTAGATTTGTAGTGTAATTAAAAGAAATAATAAAGTAGAAAATGCATGAAATTAAAATTAAGTTTAATTATTATTCGAATATAAAATATCGTTTCACATTAATTAATACAATGTAGGATTAGGGAGAGGAGAGGAATATATGTATATGACAAACAAAATTCTATTTATAAAAAAGGCAGTTAGTTAAATAGTTTAAAGTTATTGTTTCAAGGATATACATATGTAGATTCCTTATCTTAAGGCACTTTGTTGTTGTTTTTTTCTCTCTAGTTACTATTTCTTAATAAAGCTTAATAATGATTTTAACTAAAAAAAAGAATTATTAAGGGTCCTCATGAAAACGCGCAAAACCGTTACAAAGTGTTCAGTGTGTGCAAGTTTGCACACTGGCAAATGAACTGTCAAAGATTGTATGGAAAATCATTTGCACAAGACTTATAAGTTTGCGTGTCTAGTTAGTCTCGCAAACTTGCGCTGTTTAATTGTGCATTTATTAATCAAGTGTCTTCTGTTTATATTTAAAAATGATTAATAACTGCGATGTAAAAAATTATAGTTATGCTAATTAAAATAAAATCATTGCATGTATCTTTGATTTCAAGAAAAATTTTGAATTATTTACAACGATTTCTTATTTTCTTATCCTTAATATTGTACAACATTTGAAAAAGCCGTTCATGAGACATGTCACGCAAATATGCACAATTCCACAAATGGGAAACTTAAACGTTTAAATGAGTACCCTTATTATAATTTATTATTTGTTTAACTTAAAAATTAAAAAAGTTTGTTCTGGCTATTTTCAAAATTGCATTTGAAATTGTTCTGATGTTTCGATTTGTTTTTACTTCTTTTTTATTTAATAGGTGGTAATTGATAGTTGATTCTGCTGCGACGACCCTTCATACCTTTTAAGGTTCTAATCTACTTCGAGAGAAACAGTTGGCTGGTAAAGCTTCGGATATTAAGCGAACATTTAGGACTTCCTGTTGTAGGTCCATTAGTTCCTTTTCATATTTTTCTACTGCTTTCTTTTGAATGTTGCGCATTTCACGGAATTTCTCAATGCGACCAGTTAAATTGGCACGATTTACATCCAATTCAACAGCATCCAAACGTTTTTCTAGGAATTAAAGTATAATTTAATAAAAACAAAAATTTATTTTTAATTTTCTTTATCTTACCGAGTTTATCTAAATCAGCAGTATTAATGTCTTTAAGATTAATTAATTCTTCCTTAATATCATCCAGCTCACTGACAGCTTTGTCAATTTGTTTTTTGGCTTCTTCGGTATCAGCCTTGGCTTGACCCACCTGAAAACATTATAAAATATTATTTTAATTCTATTCAATGTAAAAAAAAAATGAACCCACCTTTCGTTTGGCATCATCAACCAAATTATCATCTTTGCTAGAAGATTCTTCCAGTTTGCCAATATCGATTTCGGTAACTTTAACACGATGATTTAGTTGATCGGCTTCGTCTCTTAATTTACGAGCATTGACCTTAGTTTCATTGGCTCGTTTGCGTATAAATTCGGCATCCTTTTAAAAGGATTATTAAAAAAATATCTTTCTCTTTTTCCTCAAATTTTTATAAATTACCTTTGAAGCTTGTTCGGCATATTTTTGTTGGGCTTCCTGGGCATTAATTTTGGCTTCATTAGCATTCTTATTGGCACCATCCAAGGCTTCTTCAGCTTGCCTAATCAAATTCTCCGCCTTTTCAATTTCTTGTTCTATGCTGGGTACAGTTTGTAAAGCCAAGTTAGCTTTTTCAGAAGATCTTTGCACATCCGATTGGAAGCCTTTTAAAATTTAAAAAATATACATGAAATCAAAGGAATTCTTTAAAGTTTTCTTTAAAAAATGGTAATAAACTTACCAGCCAAAGTGTGATAAGTGTTATTTGCCTCCTTCAATGTATTGTCACCTTGTTCCACGGCCTTGGTAGCCTTGTCAAAAGCGTCTTGAGCTCTCTTTAATAAATCAATATCATCCAATTTTTGTTGATTGGCTCTAAAAAATCCAGAATAGTTTAAAATGTTTATTATCTTTTTATTCCTTTAAATTCAAATAAATTACCTTTCCAACATAATATCAGCCAAACTAATTTCTTCTTCAAAGTCTCCAAAAAGTTCACCATTACTATTGGAAATATCATTAACTTGTTGCAAAAGTTCATCGGCTTGTTTGTTGGCTTCCAAAGCTTCTTCTTTGAATTTCTTAATATCGATTTCTGGTGCTGTCAAACCGGAAACATCATTCAACAAACTTAAGGCAGCATCATACACCTCATTGGCTTTGCGTAAAGCTTCCTTGGTAGTTTGGGTAGCAGTACCCAAACCTTGTTTTACAGTCTCTAATTCCAAGCGCACCTCAGTTCTCAATTCATCGCTAACTTTTTGTTGTAAATTGATAGCGCTCTTGGCCAACTCGTAAGCCTTCTCCACCGCATCATTGGCATCCTTGGCATTCTTCAAATCAAACTTTGCTTCCGATTCCAATCGATCAGCCAAAGCTCGGGCTTCACGAGAAATATTAGAAATTTGATCAGATTGTACACCGAATTCCACGGATTTATTTTGAGCTTTAGCTAAAGCCTGTACACCTTCATCGTGTAATAAGTCTAAAGCATTTTTAAGATCAGTCTTGGCCGCCTGTATAATATCCTGTGCAATGGTATGATTATGTTTAGCCTTTTCAATTTCATCATTGGCAGAATCTTGCAAAGTATCAGCACTATCTAAATGGCTGTTAATGCTTTCCAAACGTTTGTGTAGTTCATTTAAAACTTCAACATAAGTTTTGCCACTATCACCGGCTCCATATTTGGCATCATTTAACAAAATATCTACCTTCTCCTGTACAGTTTTCAATTTAGCCTCAAACTCACCATCATTTGTAACGGGTGTACGAGCAATTTCATCCAAAGTAGAGCTTAAGTTCTTCAATTTAGCTCTATGTTCATTAGCGGCATCTTGCACCAGATTGTAACAATCGGGACAATCAATACAGCCCAAATGACGATCGTATTTGTTCTCCTTACAACGATCACAGCGTCTTCCCTCTACATTGTCATTACAAGGACATTGGCCGCTTTGATCACACTGGAAGCCCTTTGAACCACTCTCATCACATTCGCAAGGTTTACAGCCTTCAGAGGAGAAACCATAATGATAGACATCACATTGATCACAGTGCAAGCCCACGACACCAGGTTTACAGAAACATTGACCAGTAGAACGATCACAGGTGGAATTGTACGAACCAATAGGATCACACATACAGTTCTCACAGCCATTGCCGGACATAATATTGAAATAACCTGGTTGACATTCACCACAATCGCGACCAATAACATTTGGTTTACAATGACACTGTCCCGTAACTTGGTCACATTGTGAAATGCCATCATTATTTTGCTCAGTACCAGGAGGATAACAACTACAACGATCACATTGACCATGTGGCAAAGCTAGAGGATCGCCGAAGTGACCTGGTAAACATTCATCACAATATTTACCAGCTGTGTTATGGATACATTTCAGACACTCGCCTGAAGTGCGGTTACAATTACCCACAGCATTAGGATCTACATTGCCGTTACAGTCACAGGATTTACAGGTTTGTACTTCGCCATATAAACCAGTAGGATCGCCATAGAAGCCATCCGAACACTGTTCACAACGGGCTCCAAAGTAACCGACTGGACACTCGGTACAGATGACAGTGTCACCATTGATTTGCATACAGGCGCCATCATTGGGACAGGGACAACGTTTACAATCGTAGGGAGTACCTCCAAGGGCATTTCCGTAATAGCCCTTGGCACACTGATCACAATTATCGCCAGTGGTATTGTGTTGACAAATGCAACGACCAGTTTCGGAATCACAAATTTCAGCATGACCATTACAGTCACAAGGAATACAAGGCATAAAAGGGCCACCTCTGGCTGGACTATGACGGTAGCCAGGAGCACAGGATTCACAGAATTGGCCTAAATAACCCTCAGGACAAGTACATTGTTCAATCCAAGTAGCAGGATGACCAGCAGCACCTCTATGAGCCGTTTGCAGTTCAACATCATCCAATATGGCTTCTCCTTGTTTAGAGTAAGTACCACGGATCTTAATAGCCGTCAAATTGGAAAGTATAGAGAGGAAACCTCTGGCCGACTGACTAGGTTGCCATTGATAGTCACGATGTTCATGCAGACGGAAGGTATATTCCTTAACATCATTATCGGGCATACCATTACCTTGGGCAAATATGGGCAAGGAAATTTTAGTACCAGCACCTTCCAAAATAATATCACTAGCAGTAGTACTAGGAGCAATTTGGCCCACCAATTGCAATTTGAATTTCAAATCACGATTATACGAAGCCCTCTGATCGCCCAAGAAACGTTCGGGTGCTTGGAAATACACAAACTCATTACCATGAGCAGTAGTACCAATACTATGACTGTACTGATTATATTTAATATCGATATCACGGCCTTGCAAATCCACCGCGCTCCAGCGTTCCTTGTGCTTATTGAAATTTGAAGTGGTAGAGACAACAGAATAGCCAGGAGCAGTTTGACACTCGGATGTGTGACCATAACAGAAACATGGTGTACAACCAAAACGATTTGTCATATCCAGATTAAAGAAACCAGGTTTACATCTATAATTATATTTTTCAGAGGTCAAATTTTAGTATTTTAAAAAACCACTTTTTGTTTTAATTTTAATAAAACAAAAACAATAACAATGATCCCAACAATCAATAATTTTATTGAACTTGTTTCTTCAAATTGAAATAACTTACTCATTACAACGTTTTCCTTCTACATTGTCTTTACAATGACAAATACCAGTCTCGGGATCACAAGTAGGCATATTACCAAATGAACCACGAGGATCACAACCGCAAGGTTGACAACCATGTGGACCAAACTGGTAGTAGTTAGCTTCACAACGATCACATTTATCACCAGTTACACCGGGTTTACATTGACATTTGCCTTGACTGTTACATTGTAGTGAACGTGAGCCCACAGGATCACAACTGCAATGTATACAATAGCTGTCTTCGCGCATATAGAAATTTTCCTTACAACGTTCACAATTGGGACCATCACGATTGTCACGACAATCTAAACAGTGACCACCATGACCAGTCATATTGAAGAGATGAGCATCGAAGAAACATTTGTCGGCATAACCGTTACAATTACAGGCTGTCGAAGAGAAAAAATAAAAAGAAAGTCAATATTTATATATCGATTTTAAAGAAATATGGACCATATTATTTGCATCATATCGAGCTTTGCGATAGAAGAGAAAAAGGAGTACTTTTTTCGATTTCAATTTTTCACTTTTTTTTATATAACAAAATTTAAAATTTAACGAGAAATTTTATTTTTCCGACACATTTTTTCTTAATATTTCTGAAACTACCGAACAGATTAAAAAATTATGTAGGTACACAGAAAAAAGTCACCAATCATCAAAATAATTCATTCAATTAAAAATTGTTTAAATTTGCACGTCTCACAAAAATGATTATATCAAATACTACTAACTGAAAAAAATGAAAAAGAGAAAAAATTTTCCAATTAAAAACTTTATTAAATAAACCAAGCAGATGATTGAATGAATTAAAAATTTAATGAGAAAAAATTTTACTTGAGTTTTATTTTTACTATTTTTTTTTTATTTTATTTTTGATGAATATATTAATTAAATTTTAATGACAAATTTAAAAACCGTGTTAATTGATAAATATACGGTAATAATTTTATCTGTGTAAAACTGGGAGAAAATTTTAATTATGCTGTAATTTTTCTGTATTTTATTAAATCAAATAAGAAAATTCGTTCACGTTCACGTTCACGTTCATGTACAGAACAATAAAAATATTATATAAAGATACACTTGTTTATGGAGCTCTAAGCCAATAAATTATTACTATTATTATTATTATTATTGATACTAGTTCTCTACATAAACCATTATAAAAACAATTAGTATTAGTATGCACTACATTAAAGTGCATCGATTTTTATGAAGACAAAAAAATATTGCAAATGTACCCCTCTAAAATTAAAAATTAATATGTTATAACAATATTTCAATTCATTTATTTTGTTCTCATGAGCTGTACCATTTTTAAAATGCCCTCAAAAATATGGTTTTCGATTAACAGTTACACAATTTTTATCAAAAAAAAAAAAAAAAAAAAAAAAATGACAATATGTAATAGACACATGTAGATTAATACATCATGATCTATTTTTTTTTTTAATTAATTTCCATTCCCGTAAATTTAAGTTTTAAGTAAAATTTTATTAAAGTTTGAATATATTGGAATTTTTCACCGTAATATAGATTTTAGAGCATCATTGGACTAGCATTATTCTGTGCTATTAACCCTCTAGTAACAAAAGTAATATTTTGGGATCACCGGCCGGTAGTAGGTTAGGTTAACTTTTATGGAAAATAAATAGTTGTTTAAGAAAATAAATGTCACAAGATTTAAAAAAAATCCATAAATTCATGTAAAATAGTGACTAAACTAGTAAATACTTCCATATAACTTATTTGCAAAAAAATTGCTGAATTAACCTTTTAGAACCTTATGTATAAAATTTAACCTTTCGCTTTTAAAGATGAAATTATCTGTCATTTTCAATAACATCAGATAGACTTTTCCAATGGTACCTTAAAATCCAATATACATATGTTGAAAAGTCTCCGAAATATATAAATAATGAACATATGACAAGAAATGTTAATAAAATTTTGATATTTCGAGAATAAAAAGAGATGTAAGAATTGTTTAAATGCATATTCCAAGTGTTAATATGCCTCTATAATATTTTGAAGTTAATTTTCTTATAACGAAGATTTTTATAACTTGATTGAAAGAAATCTGTATTTTTAGAGGTGTTTTAAAAAAGGTCCAGCTCACGGAAATGAAAATATTCAAATGTAATGTTTCAAGAATCATACAAAAACATACTAATCTTCATTTCTAAAGGGGTACATTTGCAACTTTTTTTCGTGGGGCACTTTACACTAAATCTGTAGCTCGTGAACGAATTTTCTGATTTGGTTTAATAAAATACCGAAAAGTTACAACATAATTAAAATTTTCTCCAAGTTTTACACAGATAAAATTATTACCGTATATTTTTCAATTAACACGGTTTTTTCATTTGACATTAAAATTTAATTAAGATATTCATCAAAAATAAAATAAAAGAAATAGTAAAAATAAAACTCAAGTAAAATTTTTTCTCATTAAATTTTCAATTCATTCAATCATTTACTTGGTTTATTTAATACATTTTTTAATCGGAAATTTTTTTCTGTTTTTCATTTTTTTTCAGTTAATAGTACTCGATATAATAATTTTTCTTTTGTAATACTAAGACTAAAAATGATTATATCTAATGTAATACCTAAGGGATTAAAGATCACTGTATTCAAAAAAAAATTTAAAGATTCCTCGAATATTCACTTTAAATCTAGTGTTAATGGAATTGAACTTACTATTTACCAAATACCACATAACGGGTTGAAGTTCTATCATATTGGTTTCCAAAGAATACTCCCAATGACTGGACACCAAACAAAAATACAATAATATTAACAAACAAAACAATTTCATTCTTAACACCAAGAAAATTTCTACAAAACTAACTGATTTATAATCAACTAAACATTCTTATATCATAACTATCTTATACTTACCACAAAAACACTGAAGAAAACTTAAATCTGGTCCTAACCATTTAAGGTTTTAACATCTAAAAACCACACAACAAATCCTCTTCATATCACAACACAAACAACAATCACTAGAGCATCAATATCCCAACAATTTACCTTTACATTCATTGACTTCCGTTGAGGTGGCTCTCTTCCATTTGACGTCATTGTACAATGGTAGACATTTGTCACAATCTGGACCATCGGTATTATGACGACATTCACAAACCAGTCTGCGTTCACCATTCATACCGGTGCTAGAAACACATTTACTGGCGTGACCATTACATTTGCAACGTGCACCAACAGCAATATCAGAAATGGCATAAAAGTAAGATCTCAATACTTGAGCATCACCAAAGAGTTCATCACCGAAAGTATTGAGACGATCAAGTGTAATACGAATATCAGTAGCAGTTACCCATTCCTAAAAATAAGAGTATTACGTTAATAAAAATAAGAGACTTAAATTACTCTTAAAAAAAACATACCTGCAATTCAGTACTGCGTTCAAAATTAATACCACTTGGACGTCCTTCCAAAGTGGAAAAGGCAATTTCACCATCTCTTAAGGGTGAAATGTCACTGTATTCACTGGTACACAAAGCATGGGCTTCACCTTCTCCCTTGCGTATAGCTCGGGAGTCGGGAAGAGCATAAGTATCTCTACAAGTGGCACTGTAATATTGGTAGGGTATCCAGGGGCAAGTCTCACAAGTACGTTTGTAAATAGCAAACGATTCCGGTCTGGGAGAACGGAACAATAGACGGACATATGTTATATCAAAAGATTTACCTGAAAATTTCAAAAGTTATTGGGAGATTTATTTAATTTATTCCTATTATCTAGTTAAACTTACGTAAATGTAATGTTAAATTAACATGATTAGGATGTTGTATGCCTTCATACATGGTCTCCGATTGCCACCAAGAGGGATTTTGTGGATCATGCAAATCCGTTAAATATGATGGATTATGGTCTTCCCATCTAAATGTTTTGTTAAAAAATTATACAAATTATTAAAATTAAGTTCTAGTTAACATGTTTTGCGGAGTTTGTTTTTCAAATCATTTATTTATTTACCTGCAAAATTCACAGTTCTTGTAGTTTGAGTTCATTGTTTGTACACAAAAGTGATTTTCACCCTGCTCGCCGCAAGTATTTGTTGCTTCGATTTGCAATTGGTAAGCAGCATTTATGAATTCCGGCATACATTTCTATAAATTAGTGCAAAATAAAAATCATTAACATGATTAGATCATCATTTTTATACACAAATATTAGATATAAATTTCTTAATGAGCTGGATATAATGATTTTCAAAATCAAATTAAGAAAATAAACTATTCACAAAAATAAGTAAAAAGTTAATAAAATATACTATAGTATTCTTGTTGTAAAAATAATTATTGAGATTATACCCAACGAACCATATAACGATATGATAACGAAAACGAGAACATCTTAAGTACTGAATATATTGTATTGTAGAACACGATATTATTATGATGTCGAAATTTCGAAATATTTACTTCCAATAAAATAAAAAAAAAACAAAACAAAAAACATAAACATTTGGAAAAAAACTTCGAAATAAAAATAATAAAATTAAGCAATTTTCTACAAACAAACTCAAGCGGAGAATACGTAGAAATAAAACATTTTTAGATAGGTAATCGTACAAATATGTGCCTAAGGAATAACTAACCATGCATGGTCATGCTTGCAAATATTGTGATTGATAATATGTAGTTATATCATGTATAATCATTTTTTTTTTTTTCATTTATTTAGGAGTTTTTCTTATTTCAGCCGATTATGTTCCTTTCTAATTATCTATAAATATTCAAGTAATTTCAAAAAACACAATTTTTGGTGTTAAATAGCATTTAAAACAAAATTTGGTTCATGACAATTTTGCTATCGTTATTTTTTTAGAAATTGCGATACCGAACACGATATCATAATTTTATGGAAAAATGATATCATAAGAAAGTAGTCCATAAAAGCTATCATATGTGATAATTTGTATCACCTAGATATTGATATTATTGGGCAAACAAATTTTGTATTTTTAGATCTACACAGTTTTGTAAAAAGAGCTTCAAGAGCACTTAGTACTAAAGAAAAATATTAATTTAATTTTTATGATTCTCACTGCTTTTAAAGTTTATATATTTTTTTAATAGAAATATTATTTCAAGTTTGCTAAAAAAAAATTACTTTTCAATTGGTGAAGTTGTGATTATTTTTTAGAAATAATTAACCCTTTTTTGTGCTTAAAAGACATTTTTAGAAGTAATTATTAATAACTGCCAAATATGTGCAAAATATATACTTAGGCTCGGTTTTATACTGTTCCCTTAGCAAACATTTAAGTTAAAGCTTAAACTTAAGTTATGTTTGGTTTTACAGTTTAAAACTTAAGTTGACAAGAAAATAATCAAAGAGCTTTAAGTTTTTATATACTAACAATAAGGTGGTCCCAATTTTACAAACATTTTTCTTTAACTAAAAATCATAAATAAGTATATTTTATTTATGCTAAAATGTTTTATCATAGTTATTTTAATTTTTTATTGAATATCTTTTGATTTAGATTGCTATTTGCTTATGATAATGTCAAAAATCATTATAAATGTCAAACTTATTTTTTGTGTCACCAAAAATAAATAAGAAACCAACAATTTGAAAACATTTAAAATAACTAAAGATGTCAAGAAATCTTAAGCTTATGGGATGTAAAATTAAAAAGGTGTTGGTGGAAAACATATAAGTTTAGTGTGCATTTTGAAATATTTTTAAAATTCAAAATAATTTTATTAAATTGTGTACTTTTATTCATTTTTATTTATTTTCACCAAATAATTTTTAAGACAATTTTTATACTTAGGAAAAACTTAAAGAATGGAAAAAGAATACTTAAGTTTTCAATAATAAAACAATTTCAGGAACTTAAGCACGATGCTACCACTAAATAAGCAGTGTAATACCTAGCATTAGTTTTACTTTTGAAGTAGTAAACATTTAAATCCATTTTATTTTTCAAGCTATATACGATTTTTTTTTCAAAACAAAAATATTAACGCAGTCGTTGATAACTTAATGATCGTTGGAACAAATCGTTAAAAGTCAAATGTGACATTAAAAACTTAGTTAGAAGTTATTACAGTAATTCTAACGATTAAAATTATGTATCTTTAAAACAATCATTTTTCGTTTCCAAATTTAATTTAAGTAAAATTAATACTATGCTATTAATTAGTCATTAATAAAAATAAATGCACTAAAAAATAAATAAAATACATACAGGTAACCCTTCATTTACGCGATACTTCATTTACGCGATTTCCTTATAACACGATTAAATAATAGTGACCATTTCATGAAATATATGAATTTATATAACGCGTTCTAAATTATATGCAGAAATGGTTATTGAAAAAGTAGAAAGAATTATGATATTATTATACGCTTATTATTTATATATAACCAGATTAGCAAAATAGTATATAAACAAAATAAAAATAATGTAACTGAATGAAAGTTAAACAAAAAAACACTTTTTGGGTATCTATGCACAGTGGTCCCATTTCTTTTTTTCACGTTCTTTTTTGGAAACAACTCCGTAAATAGTGAAAATTTCACACGGTGTTTTCAAATCGATTTGGAAGAGCATAGGCCAAAAATACATTTATGAATTGTATGTAAAAAAAATATATATATAGGTACTCCTTGTAAATCTCTGCAAAAAGCGTGCTTACATGTGTTGGTTATCTCTTTTAGTTTAAGAGATATTTATTTCGAAGCAAATTTTACCCTCATTTTTGGCCTCGTTTTTTTTTAATTTTTCAAATTTGGGGGACTTGATTTGAGCCCTATTTTTTTAATATCTACTATATTTCTAAATAATGCTACAAGAATTATGTAAATATATCCACCCGATAAAAAGGTATATTAACTGGAAACGTGTAACGGAAAAATTGAAAATGTTTGAATAGGCCTTGGAGGGAAACCATTGCCCAAAGCACATACGATTTTCCGTTACACGTTTCCAGTTAATATACTTGGGTGGATATATTTATACAACTTTTGTAGCATTATTTAGAAATATAGTAAATATTTAAAAATTAGGGCACAAATTAAGACCCACTAGTTTAAAAAATTAAAAAAACGTGGTTTTTCCCGGAGTTGGAATTTCGGATAGTTTGATACGAAAAAGTGGGAGTATTTTTAATTCGGTGGTTCTAAAACAAGTTTATCTATATTGTGAAAAATTTTATTGGAATACCTCAAAACATTATTTAGGTCCAAATATTAACATTATTTTTCAAGAATATGCTTAAAATACAAATTTGAAGTTTTCCGGGTCATGGTCAGAAGAAATTGCGCTGCATTTAAATTATTCTCACTATTTATGATTCTCCATGTTCTAACGTTTCCTATGCTACCAAATACTTCCATAAAATATTTACATTTCTGTGTAAAACTAACAAAAGCTTTGTCTTCTTAGGTAATTTTGAGCACTTATCCCCTGTAGGAGTATTTTATGAAAAATTTAAACACAACACGATCAGCAATGTATTACTAACTTCTTCTTGTACTTGTAACGTGTCCGCATTTTTCATACAAAAATATGATAAATTGAAAAACATTTTTTTTTTTTTGGTATAACTGAACTCTGAATTGTGGAGAATTACGACTGATAGTAATAAATTAAATGCGATGAAATTTCTTCGGACCATGACCCGAAAAAATAAAAATTTAGATTTTAAACGCGTTTTTGAGAAATAATGTTAATATTTGGACCTAAATAAAGTTTAAGCCAGTACAGATATTCCAACGAAATTTTTCCACAATATAAATAAACTTGTTTTTAAATCTGGGAATTAAAAATACTCTCACTTTTTGTACCAAACTATCTGAAAATCAAGACCGGGGAAGACTTGTTTCAAAAATTGATGTGACGTGGCTCAGAAAATATTTTTTGTATGTTTAACCAGCATAATATATTTTTTTAATGATTTTGGCTTTGACATTTGAGAATTTTACAAAAAAAAAAAAAAAATTTTTTTTAAAACCTTTTCAAAATTGGCAAAGTTTGGATAGGGCTTGGAGGAAAACATTACCCAAAGCGCCTCCGATTTTTCTTTATTTCTTTTGAAATCATTACAAAAATTTAATAGGTCGAGTCAAAAAAAAAAAATATATATATATTTTAGAAGTGAAAGAATATTACCACCTTTTTGGAGAATAATCCCAAAAATGTAAATTTATATAATTATATAACTTTTTATCGGAAGTATATAATTATATATATATATATATATATTGCTGTAGTATTATTTAGAATTTTGTAAGAAATATAGTGGATATTATTAAGGCTTCGTCCTAAATATCTCTTAAAATAAAAGAAATGTTTTTACAGAGATTTACAAAGACTACTTATATGTAAATTTTTACATTTACATGAATGGTGAGGTGACCATGTAAAATTTTATTTAGATATCTCCAACGGTTCACCAGATATAGAATTATTTCCAAAAAAAAGATCTTTTGAAAGATGTTTTGAGGCATTTTTACGAAATTGATCAATTCAAGGAGAATCTTTATCTGAATATTTTAAAATCACTGAAACATTTTCATCACATTTTAAATCAATTAATAAATGATGGTATGAAAATCGATACCAAAAGTTCCCATGTGTTGAAATGCATATAGAAAATCATGGGAATCAACATTATTTTAATATATATTTGTATTTATATATTGTATCTTCTTAAAATAGAACTAGCAATAAATATTTAAATTTTAAAACAAAAATTATAAATATAAAAATTAAATAATTTCATGTGTTTTAAATTAAGGCGATTTTTAAGTCCCAAACTAAAATTTTTCATTTATTTGTTGCTTTAATTTACACGATATATAGAAATTCTGGTCCCAAAATATAACTTTTGTATTTATTATAATATAATTTACATGTACTTTTTCCGGTCCCAACAAGTCGCGTAAATCAAGGGTCACCTGTACTCCTAAAATTTCTAAATTTTTTTTAAATTAAATATTTATTTAATAATTTTATGTGAGAATGGAAAGAGAGGTACATATAAGTAAATATATTTGTATAAATAAATTATGCACAATTTGTGTGTGTGTGTGTATTTGGTTTAATTTTTATTTATTAATTATTTTGTTGATGTCACTTTTTCATTAAATAAATTCGTTGACATTTCTAAATAATATCTACAGTCTGTTAAGGAGTTAATTTAAAGTAATTGATATGCATTATTCGTCAAATTAATATTTATATAAAAATAAATTATTGTGACTTTATTTATTATCAGAATAAGTATATTTGAATATTATACAGTGGAGCAGAATAAAAATATTATTGAAATATTTTGATGGTATCGCATTTAAAAATTTAATATAAATTTGGAAATAATTCTAAACAACAAAAACATTTCAATAGGAGTTATCCTTTTTTATGATATACCATCATTTACATAATTGTAAATAAAGTTCAGATTTACTAATCGATTTTAATGAAAAATAGCTTGTTCTATTTGTAAGATATTTAGCTCTATGAACAAAGTGAATCATTTAGATTTTTAGTTTCAGATTTCTTATGAATTTTTAAAAAGAAAAAAATTTGTATCTTTATTTATTTCATGACTATTTTATTTAATATTTCCGGAATGTTTGAATACATATATCAAAAATAGTGTAAGTATAACCTAAAATCAATTTTGATTGAAATCTTTTGGTATTATATTGAAACAAATCAGACAAATCGTTTTCAAAATGTGGCAATATGTGGTTTGCAATACAGTACAAACTCTATAATTCGGATAATTGAGTCCAATCCAAATTATCGACTTATCCGGATTATCGAGATTTTTTTCTGATCTACTTTTTTTAGAAAAGCTGTTAAAATATATTATTTATTTAATATTTGAAACAGTTAAAGTATCAGATCCAATTCTTTCGTCTAATAACATTTCAACAGTTTTTTATTCGGATTAAAGAGTTGCAATCAGTCCGGATTATGGAGTATGGAGTGAGTTGGGGAATGTCGTCCGGATTATCAAAAATCAAGAGTTTGGATTGCACATTAATTTTCTAAATATAAAAATTTTATTTTGGGAGTCAATTAAAGAAATGGTGATTAATACTGTAATAAATACATTATAATATGTATTCATTTGTTATAATGTCATACTGTGTTTCCAATTATGTAAAAGGAATATAATTTAGAGAGACTTTTTGGATCTAAAAATAATTTGCAGAAAATACGATTTACTAAAAAATATAATAACTCTACCTTATATAAATAAAATTTTTCTTTAATATATAAATATTTTATACTTTTCTTAAAAATATCTGAAAAGAAATAATTTAAAAAAAGAATATAAGTTCATTAAGCCAATACTGTTTTGTATATCCTTCTGAATTTAAGATATTATTTGAAATTTGAAAATTTTGACATTAGCCAATATGTTACAAATTCACAAAGCTGGAATGAATAAACGGAACACATTTTCTGAAAACTTATTGTCTTCTGAAAGTTTTGTAACCGTTTTTTTTATCAAACTATAATAAACAATGTATTCAAAAATAAGAAATATCATATTTTTTGCTGAGCTTCAAATAAAACAAACTGTTACCTAACTGTCTTAGACAATTTTTAGAAATTTGGCATTGATTCGTTACAGCATATTTTTGCATATTTTGGTTCTAACATTATATTTTTGCTTATTTGGGCCTAGCAGCATATTTTCTAGTATTTACTTATAAAATCATTATTTTAGAGCATATTTTATACTTAAGAGCATAATTTTGCATATATTACACTAAATAGCATAATTTTGCATATTTTACACTTAAGAGAAAAACTTTTGCTTATTTTGCAGCCAATACAAATTTTTACATAATTTGCCATTAGTGAAATTATTTATTTAATGTAACATACATATGTTTTTCAAATCCGATTGATTAATAATTTTCATCTTATAAATTAATAGAAATTTTGTAATTTCCTGATACCATGTGCTAACTAGTTTTTAATGTCTTTAAGTGTAAAAGAAACTATTTTTTAGAAATTACTAATAAAGTCAAGTTATTTTTAATATGAACAGTAAATAATTTAAAATTTAGGTAGAAAAAAAATACAAGCATATTTTTTTAATTTTAATGGTATATTTTCCGATTTTAGAGCATTTCCTGGGACAAATTTTTATAAATTTTATTTTTGTGAATTTTGTTTCAATTCAATTTCGAAATATTGATGATTATTTTCAATTGCTCTATGTCATTTAATAACGTAAAAAATCTAATAAACGATTTTGAAAGAATATTTTTTTGTCCATATGTAACTAAATGCCTTATAAATTTACTGTAGAGTTTGGGAACACATAATTTGGAATCTAGATTTAAAATTTAAAGGAACCAAAAATGTCTTTTTTTTTTTCTTGAAATTATAATATTTTGTATATTTATATGGCAATATAATTCAACTTTTTATATTAATAGTCTGATTTTAATGTGTTTTATTAAAATATTCGGATAATGACTTTTATTCCTTATTCGTTCGAATAATCGAAAATTTTTAAAAAATTAATCGATCACTCAAATGAAAATAAAATTATGAAAAATTAATATATCTTTAGTTTTACTTTTATTTAACAAATTTTATGTTATTTTTTTAATATAAAATATTATAATGAATCCAATAGCATGTATAATGAAAAGTTAACATTACATAAATTATTTAAATAAATATTTAATAGATAACAAAATTTTAATAAAAAATACTTAATAAATAAATGCTTTTATTTATTTTATTTTAAATCTATTTACCTGAGGTTTATTATATTTGTCGTAACATTCCAAGGCTGGCATAAATGTGGTGGCACCATGACCATATGACAATTGTGGTCCATTATTTAGCAACAATATTGTCATAAGAGACCATGAGAGTATAGAATGTTGAGTGGAGCTTAAGCTCCACTTACTACGTTTCATTGTTTTTATTACTGCTGCTACTGCTGTTGTATTTTGTGGTTTGTTTTATTTGTATCTTTTTTTAATTTTGTTGTTTTTCCTATTGTTGGTGTGGGGTTTTTAATAAGTGCAATTAACAGTTTGCGGTACAAGAAAATGTTGTTTTTAAAAAGAGAAGAAAATATTATCTTCTTTTATTTTAACACATTTTTACTGAAAGAAAGAAGTTACTAAAAGAATAACAGAAAAAAGAAGAAACAATGATTCATTTGTATTTTCATTAATGTCTATGGTCTATTTAAAATTTCACAAAAAAAAAAAAAAAAAAAATTATGTATTTTTTCTATGGTTTTTTCTTTCCATATTTTTATTTACAAAAAACACACATGGTAGACAAATTAATGACTCGTTTTCAAATTGATTTCCAGCTAAATTGCCAGCAATAAGAAAATATTTTTCAGTTCTTATTGTATATTTTTTCTTCAAATGTTTGTTCTAATATTCGAAAATATTTTCATATGTAGACGTTTACATATGTTTTATTGTGTGCAGTTGTATGGAAATCGGTTCAAGTTAAGGTGATCGACTCGGTTTTCCAATCGGTTTAAAAACCGAAAAGGTTTAAGTACTAGCGATTTTTCAAAATGTTCATTTTTCGAATATCGAGTAAATCGGTTTTTTTTAAACATAAAAAACCTTTAAAACCGGTTTTAACATTTTATTTCAAAAGACATATGTACTAAATATTAAAATTTGTTAACTGATTAACGTTCATAAAGAATAATTTCTTGTTATGTTTCATAAACAGGGAAAGTTAAAACATGAACGAAAAAAAATTAAAATATTCGTTTCAGGAAACTCGAAAACATTGTATAATATGCACAGAATTATACAGATCAATATAAATTTTTAAAACTTAGAAATTCTAATAGTTTTCGATTCTTTATAAAAGCTAAAAATATGTTAAAAATGTACGTAAATGGACTTTGATAGTCATACTAGTTGCTCTTGAAATTAATTCTATACGTTTATACAAATATTAAAGTACAAATTATCTTGATTGAAATACGGATATCAAAGAAATTAGTTTTTAATTAATCTTGTTTTTTTATGATTTGTTTCTTAAATAATTATATTTAATAAATCTTAACTTGAATATTATAAGATTTGTTGAATTTTTCTCAGGAAATACAGCATTTTGATGGAAATATGTACTTTTTTCAGAATTTCAAAAAATGTAACTAGTTTTTCAAAATTCCAACTATTCGAAAACTAGTTGCTGCAAAAAGTCGAATAATTGGTCACTCCAGGCCAAGTACAATTGATCCATTTATTTAGTATGAATTTATTCTTTTCTATTATTTAAAATCATAAAATAATTGAAAAGTCAACAAAACTTCTTAAACATCTACACTATACATATCGATGGATTAATAGAGAAAAGGTGTATCTCGAATTTTAAAACAAATTAGTTTTTTTGCACAAATGCGCTTATAAAATATACAAATCAAATTTAAAAAAATTTAAAATATGTAAAATAATTATAAATTCGATAATTACTATTTATCATAGCTCACTTAACTTATTTAGGGGAGGTGTGATTGAAAGAAAACTACCAGCAAACTAAATTTCCAAAAATGAGATATGTTTTTTCTATATTAAGCCAACGATATGTATGTTTTTTTAGTGTTTTGTATGTTTTTTTTTTTTTCAAATTTATGAAGTCATTTTTATATGTGGCTATTTATGGTATTGTTTATGTTAGAAAAAATTTTTTTGATCTCAAAAAAAAAAAAAAAAAAGAAATAAATAAATAAAAAAATTTAAGGTAGATAATTAGGTGATGTGCATAAACCGACATTGAAAATTCCCTATTAAATATTTTTAAACAACAACCTAATATAAATACATAATGCTTCTAATACAGAAAAGCTTGTTTTTAAATCAGGGAATTAAAAAACTCCCACTTTTTAGTACCGGGGAAAATGTGATTTAAAAGTTGACATTTTTCATTGAAATTGCCACCCTCCATCAGAGAATACTTTTTGTGTGTTTAAACAACATATGAGCATATATAACTGACATAATTTTTGTTGACGCCAGCTTTGCGTTTTAAAAATTTTACAAATAAATTTGAACAACTTTGAGAAAATTAATAAAGTTTGGATAGGGCTTGGTTGCAAACAGTTGCCCAGACCACCTCCGGTCTTATTTTAAACACATTTGCCTTTAGATTTCTTTCGAAAACATAAAAAAAATTATATAATCCGGAACATAAAAAATATTTTAGAAGTGTAAGAATGTTACCACCTTTTTGGAAAAACATCCAAAAGATTTGAATTATTGTTGAAGTTTCCAATTCAAAATATTATAACTTTTATCGAATTCATATTTTTATATGGTTCTTAAAGCAATATTATATGGAATTTAATAAGGAATATAGTGAATATTTTAGAGGAATTTTAGAGGAATTTTAGACCCAAATTAAGCTAGTCAAGTTTAAAAAACAGCAAAAAACGAGGACACAAATTAGAGACAAATTTCTTTCGACCAAAATATCTCTTAAACTAAAAGAGAAAACCAACACATGTGAGCGTAGATTTTATAGAGAATTACAAGGAATATTAATTTATAATAATTTCTCTACAACAAAACCATAAATTTTTGCAATTTTTTTTTAATTACGTACCCGAGGTGAACAATTTGAAGGTTCGTCTATTACCCACAAGGAATCTGTTCTCTTCGAAACTCAAATCTGGCAATGTTAAATTTTATTAATATATTTTTACACAATTTTTCCAAGAAAAAGCGTTTTGGAACCACTGTGTAACGCCTATAATACAAATATTTTTTTCTTTTCAAAAGGGGTAATAATGCAAAAATGTTTCTAAAATTTAATATTTTTGGTTTTTAATGAAATTAAAATCTTTAATTTTTAAAATCATATATTTTGAAGGTTTCTCATCGAAATGATCATAAACTGCAAAGAGTTTCTATTTTACTTCGCGGTTTAATTGCAAATTTTAATCATTTTTTATTAACCCAAAAACTGCTCAATATATGATAAATCTGACTTGATCTCCTAATTTTAAAGTTAATATTAACCAACAAATTAAAAAATATATTTAGTATTAAACAAAATATTAAAAAATGCAATTTTTAGAAAAAAATCATTTTCATCAATATTTCTAAAAATTAACAATTTACGGAAAAAAAAATTACTTAAATGTTTCAGAAATTTCACTCGGTGCTATAGATTTTTGTTCCAAAATGTCTTAAAAATATGATTTCTCACTAAAGTATTGTCCATTACGTGGTACCCCGTATTTTTTATTTTATTTATTTATTTTTTTTTTTTCGAAAAATAGTTATTTCCCTAATGTACATATGTACATATCTTCAACTATATCCTATCATAATTTTTTTATTTTTTTAACACATTAAAACTCTCACGTCTGCATTTTCACTAAACCTTTTTAGCTGCTATAGAATGTATAATAGCAGCTGAAATACTTTTGTTACAGATTTATCATATGCATCTAATTTCAGATTTATTTCAGCTTAAAATGTATATACAAGAAATGCTATATAGAATTAAAATTCCTAAATGTTTACAAAATTTCGTCTACCAGAATCTTTTATTTGATGATTTCATTGTTGCACTCTTAAATATATATATATATATATATATATATATATATATATAACTAATTTGCACTTGCTACATCAACACATTAATTCTAATCTTAATTTTTATGATGTTGGATTTAAAATTTAGTTTGATGCAGTCAAAAGAAAAACTAAAACAAAAAAAGGTTAAATTAATTTAATCTTTTGTCTTGCTATTAAAGAAACTGTACAAGTATCTATGTAAGAGTATGTACATTCATTCATATGGTTTAAAATTACTACTAAAATTCGTTGTACAGTGTAAAATGATATCATTATCAAAATGAATTTATTTAAATTTTAATTACATGCATTTTTAACATTCGCGACATTTATACAGCAAGTTATTATTAATATTATTATTTGTATGCAAAAATATTTATGTTTTGAGTAAATAGTAGATTGTATGATTACGTTAGGTCCATTTATTTTGTGGCATTGAAATTTAGACAATGCTGGCCATTTTTTTTACTGAAAATGCATAGTGACAATGGAAATACATATGTATATTTCACACAATGAAAGTAATTAAAAAGCTGTAGTAGGATAGAATTGTTTGGAAATATTTGGCATTAAATGTGTTTTAATATTTTTTAAAACGAGAACAAAAAAAATATCTATCTTAATAAGATTAAATTCCCAGTCCAAATTTCCGATTTTTTGAATAATTCTATAAAATAATTTGAAAGTCATAACAGAGAGAATAAGAAGAAAAAAATCTGATAGAAACTAAAAATTCTATTTCTATTTCTGTTCCCTAGATAATTGATAAATCATATTCCACTATTTAGACTGTATTTTTAAGCATGTTAGATCTTTTTTCTTTAAAAAAAAAGAACCAAATAAAAATACATTTTGTTATCTGAATATTTGTCATTTATTTATTTTAATAAATATGACAAGTTGTTAAATGAAATCTTAAAAAAATGTAACCAAAAACAATTAAGTTAAGTTCTACTTTATTAAAATATAAAATATTTTTCATTATCATTAAGTCAACTTGTGTGATTATTTTTAAGCATAATTTCTTTTATCACTTACTAGTCAAACAATAAAAAACAAGGAATTTCAAAGATATTAAAACAAATAAAACAAATAGAAAAGAAAGAGTTTACATAAAACCGGGTTTAAATTTTATTACTTATTTTTTTTTTCTTATGCTGATAAGAATTAAAATTTAAAAAAAAATATGTTGATTGTAATTGGGTTCATTTTAGTTTTGTTTATATACAAAATACAATTTATATATGTTGGTGTAGTTTTATATAATAAATTACAATTAAAAAATATCTACCAGATTTCCAATACACAACATCCGTTGAGAATTCATTTAATTTTTGTTTGTATTTAATATTTTAATTCTTATAAAAAAATAATAAGTTCCTTTAGTGATAAGAATTTAGGTCTAAATACACATGTGGAAATGATTTCAAATAAAATAAGAAGAAATTTAAAAAGTGAACTTTTAACACTATATTGAAAATTACAAAGTTGAAAATTTTACTGATATTTTTAAAAAATTTTAATCCTCCTATCAAGATGATATATATCTGTAACAGGTAATAAAGAAGTGGAGATTATTCTATTCAGAAAAAACTAACTAAACTTCTCTTAACTCCCTAAATTTTAATTTAATTTTAGATTTTCAAATTGATTTAAAAATCAGAAGAACTCAATTTTTCAACTTTACGTATTAAAACATTTTATATATATACATATATTCGAAGTAAGTAATGACTTATTCAACTTTTACTAAATATATTTTCCATTTCTTTTTCAAAATTTCGACTTTAATGTAAATTTTTTTCTCTTTAGAATTTAACAAATTTTTATACAAAGTTTTAAATTTTATTTAGTTTTAAATAAAACGAGATATTTTACTTTAAAATTAGTTAAAAACTCAAAAAGTTATTAAACAAATTCTAAAGTTTATCAATAAATTGTGCATGTATTTTAAGCAAAGTACTTTATTTCATGCTTTATTTAGTGCATACTTTTAGGAATATGTTCTTTTTTTTGTAGTTAGTGTCTAGTACATTTTGTATACAAAAAATGAAGAGTTTCATATTGTTATGGGCATCAAAAAATTTTAATAAATTGCAGTTAAACTCGAAAAATTTTGGGAATTTTTTAAATTTATTAATATTGGATCAAGACATAAATAAAAGCATATGGTTGAAAAGCCTGCTTCTTCCACTTTCAAAAAAAGTTTAAAAAGGAGAAATTTTCAAAAGAATAACTTAATTAGGTATACATTTGTACAAACAGATTTTTGAGTATAATTTAAAATTTTGAGAATATATTGGAAATTTTTAAAACTGATTTAAGATGTAGCAGAGTGTAATGGATGGGTTTTCTTAAAACTTTAGATAAACTTTTTCACATTTCTTAATTGTGTTCTATAAAAGAGAAATTAACAAAATGAATATAATCAGGGCAACAAAAATATTAAATATTATATATATATATTTATATATATTTATATATATATATATATATATATATATATATGTATATATATATATATATATATATATATATATATATATATATATGTATATATATATATATATATATATATATATATATATATATAAATTTTTTTTGTGTTATAATTCTTTCAAGCATAAAACTTTATTCAAAATAGTTACTCTATTGAGAAAAATAATTTAATAAAAATAAAAAATTGCCATCACGTCAAAGACATATGTGACATATTATCTTATCATAAGTTTTAAACAATTTATCAGATGGAGAAGATTTATTGTTTTCCAAAAAGTATTCTGTGAATACGGTAAACGTTATCCAGGCTTATTTTCCTTTATCATTTAATGTTTAAATGAATGATTGTTTCTTTATTGAATGTTTGATATTTAGTTATACGAATATTTCCTTTTTAAATTTAGCTTCGGTGTGAGAAAAAATATCGTTCAGAAAGTTACGGCCTAAACCATGACTGATTAGAGCTTTAACAATAATTTTGACGATCTGTCACAGCGATTTCAATGTTTTTACAACTTTCGAATTTACTACCACATGATAGTTGTGTAATAAAATCATGGTACCCTAAGGTCATCCTTAAATTTCATTTATAAATTTTTATTTTTTTTAGGCTAAAATTGTTCTCATACATTTGCCGTTCATACTTGAATGATCTTCGATTATATATTAGTTATATCCAATGCGAAATTTTTCTCTACACCTCGCCTTTGCTCACCATTTTCTTGTTGTTGTGGGCGGGTTAAAAGAGAAATTTTTAATCTTTTTAACTTTAAAAATTCGTAGGGGCTAAATTGTTACTAGATCTTTTAGTTTTATTTCTCCCCTTAAAAAAAAAAAAAAAAAAAAAAAAATAGGCATATTTGATTTAGCTCTTACCTAGGCAATTTCATAATCTATTAGCTTTTACCGATGTGCTTCGCTATCTCCATTGACGCGATAACTAATATTTACTTTATATGGGGCTACTACTCCACCTGAACCTATCTGTTTTATTTTAAATTTGATATATAAATTACTTCTACAACTTTTTAAGAGTTTCACTGTAATACTCCCTTAGATGTGTGAAAATTAATATTTGCTTTGTATGGGGGCTACCTCTTCCCCTGGACCAATCCATCATATTTCCATTTCATCAATGCGATATGATAAGATAAAGGTTCCATGAAGTTTGGGGGCTTTCGCAATAATAGTTCCTTCGATATACCATACCAAATATTTGGTTTGTATGGGAACACCACTCGAAAACTATCACATCATATTTGAATTTAGGGATACAAGACGATGCTGTGAAAATTTTAAGCAAAGTAGGTCTAAAATATAGGCTTGGAATCTGATCAAGAGCCATAATATTCTCCAATGCAAGCACCATCTGTGCCAAATTTAATGTAAATAGTTTCATTAATAACTCGCAAAATCGAACAAATGGCTTCTTCTATTCGATTAAAATTTTTCTTCAAACATTTTTCATATCGAAAATTTTAAATTTTAGATGCTGTATATGCTCCAATTTTCGAAATGTAATAATGCACGAAATACATAATAATAAAATATTTTATGATAAATTTTTCATATTTTTTTACATAAAAATATCGACAGTTCCATGAAAGAATGTCCAAAAATTAACCGAGTGTCTTTCGATTTTCATAAAATTCTGCATGCAAATAGTCCATAGATATCTAAATCGATTTCAGTTTTCAGTTTCACGAAAGTAGCGATTTTAGTTCGCCTTTTCACTTTCTGAAAAAATCAAAAATATATAACTTTAAATAACAATATTTATGGGAGGGTTTTGTGAATTTTGCTTATGTGCGCTTTAATTCGAGCAACTAAATTTTTATAAGTGCATTATTTGAAATTTTTTGTTTTTTTTTTTAATATTTGGAAAGTATGGAATCCCTACATTAAAATAAGAATCCTAATTTATGGGACACATATATAAATACTATACCGAATTTCGCTTCCTCTAAAGCCTAATCAATTTTTTTTTTTTTTTTAAATTTATCTGGTTACTCTTTAGGAAAAAATTCACTTAAAAAAAGAAAAATTATTAAAAATAGTAAACCTCTATGTACTAGACTAATTAATATGACAATTTATAGTAAATAAAGCAATTTAAAATACGCGTAAGGAAAATTTAAATTTAATGATTTATCATTTACCAAAAATGCATCTATAAATTGCATTTAAATTTTGCAAATATTTTTGAACAAAAATTATATTTTGAAGATGCTGACTGAATTGCTTTTTAAATTACGCAAATCCCTCAATAATTTCAAGAGTATTTAAATTTGCATACTTTTCATGTTTTATTATTTTTTATACAAATTTAAAAAAAAAAAAAAAAAAAAAAAAATATGAAAGAATTTGAACATATTCTTTCTACAAATTGTGTAATGCATAATAGATAGATTCGCGTATCCCAAAATTTAAAATTTTTATTTTAATGTAAATATTACAATATTTTCAAATATTTTACAAAATTAAGCATTTTAAATAGCATATTTAACAAAAAATACATATGAAAAATTAAATTGCATTAAAATGATTGTTTTTAATTCTTTCTTATTTTTAAAATGTTCGTATTTAAGCTGACATAAGCAAAATTCAAATTCCCGGAGATATTAATATTTAAAGTTACATACTTTTAATTTACTTTTTTTTTTGGTTTTTAAGAAAGTGTGAAAGCGAAATAAAATCGCGAGTTTTCGCAATTTTGCGAAACTGAAAACTGAGATCAATAAAAGGTTATATATATATATATACATTATGCCGAATTTCGCTTCTAAAACCTATATTTTTTGTAAAACTTTAGACAATTATCATATGAAAAGTTGCTATCAGTTAAATTCAATAAAATTTTATAAATTCTTTTGATATAAAACTAGATTTTTTATATTCTAATATGAAACTGAAATTCTGATTTGATTTTATTAAAATAACTGCTATTTTGTTTGTACAACTGTTGAATTTGGTAATGTTTTGTTTGTTATTTCTTTTCTATCCTCTTCGCTTTTATCCATATTATTTGTTTTTATTTATTTTGTTTATAAGATTATTATTTTTTCTCTTTTCTAGGTAAATTTTAATTGAAATGAACAGGTAGAATAATGATTGTACCAGAGATGGAAAATTCAGAGTACTAAAATTCAAAATTTTGATAGGTATGTTTTATTTATTGCAAAAGTGAAAGTTTGAAATATGTATTTCTAAACTGAAGGGTTAAATACGATACCAAATTATTAAAATATTTTATTCAGGTTAAATATTATATTAAAATATGAAGATCATTATGAAAATGGCCTTGTTCTTGAAATAAAATAAAAATTAAAGAAATCTTCAGAAATAAATTTCTTAAAAGCGAGCAAATCAGATTAAGTTTCGTTAAAAATTCTGGTATCTTTGAAATTTGGAACATTATTCTCTTCATTATAAGAATTATTATTTTAGAGTTATTCTTGCTTTAGAGTCATTCTCGATTACAATTTTGGAACGAAATGAGTAACTTTTATAATCAATTAAATTATATATGTACGTATAGCATAAATGTGTAATTGTTGTTCGAACACCAGCATTTAGTCAAGGGATAAAAGTGTTTATCCACAATTTCATGATTATTTCTGAACAGCCAGTGTAAATATGAATCAAATGTCTTTATATAAAAATTACATAAAATAATTTTATAGGTTTATATTCAAAAATTAAATATCTCCATAATAGATTTTAATTTAAGAATAATCAACTAATCCTTAGAGGTTATCAAACGACTTGAGGGAGTACTTCGATACTATTAAATGTTAAACAGTATCAAAAAAGTACTTTCGTATCAACTTTTCCATCCCTGGATCACGCACTTTAAGTTCTCTCTTGTATTGAAAACAAAATACTCAAACTCAAAAAATTATATCTAAATGGTTTGCTCTCTGCCAGAAGATGTGAAATAAGAAGAAAAACTACAACAAAAAACAGACCAACACCAAGTTGTTTAGTTGCAGTAGTTTTAGTTGTTGTTGTTGGTAGTGTGAAGTAAATGCATTTTCAAGTTACAATATACACAATCTTTAAGATATAAAATTTTTATTTAGTAGGTTTCTTTTCCATATGCATTTTGTTACGAACGGATTTTCTTATTTTTTTTTTCTTTTATTTATTTGTTGTAGGTTTTCTTTATGCACTAAATGAGGGCCATTATCTTAAAACAAGAACACAAAATTTTAAAATATTTTCACTTGTATCTTTTTTAATAAATTTGTATATCCAAATTATTAATTTCACTTAAAATATCTGCACTTCACTTTATTTTTAATCCCAAGGAAACATGTGTTATTTTTTGGGGCTTTTTACTTGATACTTTGCTGAGTTTTAAAATTTTCATTTGTTTATAAATTTTTTTGGTATTTCAAGTATCTTGCACTTTTAATTTTTTGATTCTTCGTCTTTTTTATTTATCATAAAATTTGAGTTTTTAAAAAATTATGGAAAAGAGTTTAAAAGTTCTTTAAACTGTTTTATTTTCAAACAAATAATAATTGTTATATATATTGTTAGACGATTTTTTTTTTTTTTACTTTTTTTTATATTCTATATTTCTTTTTCTTCTCTCCGTCTTAAAATTAATATAATTTTTTTCTTCTGAAAATACCCGTTTTCTTGCACTTTAACCAACAGTTAACGAGGACGTCCTATACTCAACTGATTGTTTTTCTACATACTCACATCTTTCGTATCAGTCAATTCAATTTAGTTCAGTCATTCAGTTTTTGTTTCGATATTTTTGTTGCTGTTGGTTGTCGTTTGTATTCCTCGTATAGTTGGGTTAGTTTAGTTGGTTGGACTGTAGCCGGTCGGTATATACAATAAATGTACTTTACTTACTCAGGCCCGTACTTACACTCGCATGTATTATATATGATCATGTTTCTGCTTCTTAAAGTCTATAGTTAATATACTAAATTTATTTATGTGTGTGTATTTGTAGTTTTTTTTTTTCTTCTTTTCATCCGGCCTGTGATCTCACTTAGGAACGAACATATGTGTAGATAAATGTTGTTTTTTATTTATTAAGTTTGTTTGTTCATTATTATTTTTTGCTGTTGTTTTGGATTTTTTTTAATGCTCGTAGGGCACACATTCATCCGTTATGCGTTGGGGATACAATGAGAATAGGGTTACCATAGGTGCAGAAAGAATCCAAAATGAAATGAAAATATCAAAAAATAAGACGATAGACAATAAAATGTATTCTAATGGATAGAATTAGGCTTCAATGCTTCTCAAATGATTTAGCTTAGTGAACTGGGTACGATCTTATTTCCTTTTCCGCGACTATTTTATAAAAAAAATATATTATCTTTAACCTCGACGCACAATCCTTTGTTGCATGAATATTGCTTCACGACCCCTTAGAGACATTACAACCTGAGAACTTGGGTACTTGGACCAATGAAAGAATAAGAAAAAATAATAAAACTTTGCTAGGATTAAAAAGAGAGAGTGCTCAAAAATGTCGCTTTATTCAGGGAAGGTGTATAGCGCTTTTTTATAATCTTATTGCAATAATTAGCTCAATAGTACATCAAAAAAAATACTGTTTGAATTTTTACTTCTGTCCGTCTGTTTTTCCGGGCATCAAATACCATTATTTCTTCTAACCTGAAGGTCGCAGTTTTAAACTTTATGAAATTTAATACTTAAGCTTATTTTGGGCCAAAAATGTATCACAATAATAAAAATGTGTTAAATCTAATCACTATTTGACTCAGTCATTATTATTAATTATAAGAATATAAGAAACAGTTTCTTCTTTCATTTTTATTTTAAACGTAAAAAGAAAATTTTGTAAGCTTGAATTACAGATTTCAAAAACTTAACAACATATCTTTTTTGGCGTACCAAATAAAGTTTTTAAGTTACAATTGCGAATATACATACATGGATAAGAATATGCATAAGCAAATTTCTTTTATTATTATTTTTATTATTAATTTTATTTTTTATGAAAATAAATATATTTATCTTGAAATTTTTTTGAAAACATTATTTTCTTCTAAATCGCAAAAAATGTGCTAAAAAATTACCAAACTTTTACTTTTACCCAACTTCGTCTAAAAACTCTTTAATTTTAACAATTAATATGTATATATGTTTCTAAATGACTATGTTTAATAACTCCTTTGTCAAAAAATATTAACTTGAAAGAGAGAGTGAAAAAATTGAAGAATTTTTTTACAGATAATTATACTTTATTTTATTTATTTTTACCTAGAATCAATTACTTTTTTCAAGATATTAATTTTCAATTAATCGCCATTTTTCTCAATTTCACCTCTGTGATTGTCCTTTTTTAAAAACAACTTTACATTATGATAGCAGAGGTGTAATCGAATTTATGTAGGGCCTCTCCATTTTTCAACATATTCGACTTTTGATATACCAAAGTAAATTTTTCCCAAATCTTTCCCGATTTTTTTTCTTAAGATTAATAGTGTGGCCTTTTTTAAAAATATAAAAAAATCTTAATAATAGAAATCTCATGGAATATTTTTGCAAAAAGAAGGCAAAAAAATTTTTAATTGAGTTTTTATTGAAATATGAATTTCTCGTTACCTAACAAATTTTTTTTAATAAACTTGTAAATTTCTTTAATTCAGCCTTTGATATTATTTGTAATTTTTTTTTTTTTTTTTTTGTAATATTTTTCGAGTTCGAGGCTAAAAGTTATAATTTATAATGCTAATATCCAGGATCAGTGCAATATTGGACAATGAACAGACAACATCTATGTAAGTTTATTTGTCAATATTTTTGTAATAAGTATGCTTTTTGTCATGACTGATAATTGTTAGGATATAAACAATTATCAGTCATGTATATGTTAAATGTTATGACGTGTTAATATATGTATTAAATAATTATTTATCAAAATAGCTTTGAAGATGTCACTCGATGAGTGATGAAATATTAGCATTATAAAATATAGCCGCGAACTCGAATAATATTTAAAAATTTTTTACAAATTCTTTTTTCTGAACATTTTCAAATCATACTGCTGTTATATAATTTTTTTCTTAACAAATTTTGTTATGTAAAAGCTTTTTGAGATTATTCTATATGTAAAAAAATTCTTATAATTCACATAGTCAGTCCTCTCTTGGCAATAATTAAGATCAATGCGATTGGAGAACATATTTCTTAAAGTTAAATTTATATTAAAAATAAGAAAAATATTTAAATTATTTTTAAAATCGACACTCCGGACTTCGATAGTCTGTACTATTTAATAATCCGAACGGCATTTTACAACTCATTACATACTCTATAATTCGGATTAACTGCAACTTTATAATCCGCATTGCATATAAAAGGTAACTTTTTATGTAAACTTTAGTATAGTTTGAAAAATAGAATTAGAATTACGATGTAAGAATTTATTGTAGCTGAATTTCTTTATATATTTCTTATATAAAATAGTTAATATATTTTAATGTTTTTTTTCCAATAAAAAAGTAACCTCGACAACCCGGATAATTTGATAATCCGGATAGGGGTCTAAAATATATTATCCGTATTATCGAAGTTACTTTTTTATTGAAAAAACATTAAAATATTTTAACTAATATATAACTATATAACTAACTAAAAATAATTTATGTTACTTATTTTTTTTTTTTGGCGAAAAAATAGTTACGAAATAACTCCCATGAATTGGTGCTTATTACATTTTTTAATCCTATGTTTGGCTCGTTTTAATGAAAATTTATTAATTTATTTTATATACATATTAACAAGGCAAGTTTAAATATTCAATATTATGAACAGAAATATGCAAAAGTAGAATTAACTTATATTGGACTACTCCAAAGAATGCGACTTTCAATTTCGACCGTAACTCGCATTACAATTATTCTTTTTAATGTAAAAACATGGTGTGCAAAATATAAGAGCGTCGACGTCTTCGCGACATCCGATCTTGGGAAGTTTTGGCTTTTTCACAGTTTAAAAAAAATCTATTACCAACTTGTTTTTCAATTTATTTTAAAGTAATCGTAATCTATACATACTTATCTATCAAACATGATAAAAAAGTTAAAATCGGTTAGAAAATATTAAAATTATTAGAAATTCCCATAAACCATTAACATGTTTTCGAACACTTGTGTAAGCAACGTACAGAAATTTTTTTTAGATATATTTAAATAAAATGCTATTTTTAGTCAAATTTGAAACATAATTAATGAAAAATAAGCTTTGACTCCTCCAAGATAATATAATATCTTTCTCATGCTTTATTAAAAAAAGGTCAATTTTTATTATGGTTGTTTCAAAACTTTGTAAAACAAATTTCAAGAAAGTTAAGAGGAAACTATGCTGTTAGGCAACACTACAGAAAATAAGAAAGTATTAGGTCGATATATCATATAAATTCGCCGTACCTTTTTATTTATTATATGACAAAACAGCTGAGAAAATTTCTTTTATGAACAGAGATAGTTAATGCAACAGTTAAAATACTTATACAAAAGACACTTAAACTAAAAATTGTTTGAGCTTAACAAACGAAGGAGTATCGGTTTAATATTATTAAATGAGTCTGAGAAGTCAACAAAATTTTATAACGAATTAACTTCTGAACAGATTTTAAAAAACGGATCAAGGTTAGCATAATTGGATCTATGGAATGGAATAGGTAACGGATGATGGGATCTTAACATCCGATTAGGAAAAGTAATAGAAACTTTACCCAGAAGAAATTCAGAGTCAATTTTTCCTTGAAGAAGATCAATTAGCAATGATATATTAGAAATCGTTCTCCGTCTACGATACGGTGGAAGATATATATTTGGATTCCAGTTTAATCCACGGAGATGGAACAACAGAAATTACTTTTGAATATTTATATATTTATATAAATGTTGTAGTAAGGATACCACATAATGGATGCGTATTCCAAAATTGGCCTTACAAAAGATGTAGGACGTTTGGTGACATAAGGATCTTTGAATTATTTTGCCCAGCACTTGTTTTATTAGCAGTTGTTTGAATGTGTGAGTTAAAAGTTAGTTTCTCATCAAAAAGTACTCCCAAATCTGTGAAACTTTTAACTGTATTCAACTCAACACCTCTAACATTATAAGCGAATATATTCGGAGTATGCCTATAATAAATCATGTGCTTGTATTTTTTGAGAATTAGTTCCAATAAGTTAAGTCACACCGTTTGGAAAAAAATTAGATCCTTTTGGAAAGTATTTCATCATTAGGATTAGTAAGTGTTTTTAGTATTTTAATATCATCGGCATACATAAAATATTTTGTAGCAATGAATATTTAGAGGAAGATCATTAATAAAAAGTAGGAAAATGATCGGACCAAGGTGATTACCTAGAGTAACCCTAGATACAACATTTATATATTCAGATTTATAGTTATACAAAACACACTTTTTTCTGTGTTTTAAGTAGACGTAGATCCATTTTAGAAGAATTTCGATGAAGCCGATAGCTTTAAGTTTTATCACTAGTTCATGGTTAACTTTATCAAATGCCTTGCTGAAATCATTATGTCTCGGGTTAGCATTGTATAAATGAGTATGTATATAGGATGACAGTTCCATCAGATTAGTATAGGTGGAGTGACCTTTACAAAAACCATGCTGATAAGGCGATATTATGGATAACAAGTTGCGGGATAGCATATCTGTCACAATTTTTCGAACAGTTTTGGTATCGCTCTAAGTTTAGCTATACCTCTATAGTTGGTTATTTTACATCTCCCTCCTGATTTATGGATTAGATATATGAGAGTTTCCAGTACAATGGAAAATTGCCATAATTAAGAGAACTGTTAAATAAATATGACAACATTTCCGCATAATTCCCCAAGATGATACCAGGACTACCATCAGAACCAGGATTGGTACAATTCTTTATATTTTTTAAATTTCTCAACGTTTTCCTCAATTATTCTGGAGTAATACGTTGATGCAAAGAACCCTACATTATTCGTATATAAAATTTCATTAATTTTCATTGTAGTAGGATATGTGGTTATGTTACGTTTCGAGCTGACGAAATTGTAAAAGATTTTACGATTTCTCCCAATATCGGATTTCACCTTAAACAAAAATGAATCGTATCATCTTTTATTTTCCATATTGAATTTATTTCTTGCAATCAAGTGAAAATGAAAGGTTGGATTTTACATTATTTGAAAAGAAGATTTTTCAGCCACCTTAATGTGTGAGATTTTCACGGTGGACCGCAATGCGCTATACTTTTACTTATAACGTTGTAATACATTATTAAAATTACTGCTGTCATTGTTAAAGGGTAAAACTTTATACCAGTTGACATTTGATAATAATTCATTCAGTTTACCATAATTTGTTTTCTTGTAGCAATATGTAGAAGACAATTTTGACGTTTTATCAACTTGAATATTTTTTCCCAACTTTTTTCAAATTTGTTTAGCAAAATTTTTTAATTAATTTAAAATTCAAGTATTTTCTTAAATAAATAAGCATTTTTTCTAATTTTAATTTTCTAATATGTATACGTAAATAGAATTTGATTGAGTTTTTTTACACTTTTTTTACACTTACTTTTTTTTACAATGAAAAGGCAGTTTGATACAGTTATTTTTTTTTTCTATTGATTTAACAAATTACTATTTTTTGTTATTAAAAGCTGTACTTATAAAATAGTTTAAATAAATTAAAACAAAAAATTTTTTATTTAAATTCAAAAAGAAATGATTTTACAGCTTCTAAGATCTCTAAAAGATGCACTTAAAACAGACATGATTTCAACACATCTACGATGCTTAAATAATGCGACATGAATGGATCTAATACTTAGTGAAACAAAGAAAACTACCGAGTGGTTTATCACGAACAAAAATCATGTCTTCCTGAAGCAGTTTGGTAAAAGAAAGTTTATTTTTCTCTGCCTTGCAAGCCTGTATCCGGGTATGCAGAAATATTTGCTGTATAAGGGTATTATGGAACTTGAGATAAGCTTGTTTCCTCATACTTATTATATAGTTTACTAATAATATTTAAATCATAGAACATGAGTTTTTAAGTTATCAATCATTTTGAAAAGTATGTTCTGGTATCTGGTAACTCTGAAATATATTTTACATTAAACTCAATATGACAAGAACAATGTCTTGGATATACATACGTACATAATTATTCTGCTCTGTACAAAAATCTAAACAAAAAAATACAAGAGTAATTAATGTTGTATTCGGCTGCAACGAATAATAAATACTTAATAATATTTAAAATATAAATTCAGATTAGGTTAGTTTGAATACACGTATGTCAGTATTGGTATATTGTGCTCTCTCAGGGAAAGCTTCTCCTATCCATTAGCCTTGTCAGTTTGGTTAGGTTTAAAACCACGTTTCCTTGAGACAGATTCTCATTTGATAACTCTGAGATCCAGATTCGATACTTTATCCCTTTTAAATTTTCGCTATATAGGATTGTAACAATATTTCATCCTTCTACTCACACGCTCACAGATTTGTAACATTCGTTATCATTCTGATTAGTCTTCTGAGTATTGGCCTATTTAGTACAATATCTCCCCTGTTTTCTCAATATTTGTGTTTCCTTATAATATGTCAGTCGTTCTCTGATTTTTGAATTGTACCAGTCTCTGATGTTCATCTCTTGCCCATTTCTTCAGTTCAGCTCTAAACTTTTGGAAGTTTTTCCTTTTTCCATTGTGTTGATATTCAAGCTTGCACCCATCGTAAATAGTATTCACATAATCAGATTTTGTTCAATATCTCAAGTTGTTGCAAACGTATTTTCGAAATTAATACATCTTTTTTGGCTATAAAACGCACATATATATTTACAAACACATTTAAAATCACACATACATATTAATTTATACGCAACTATGAGATTGAGATTCGCACTCGATTGGGAGTATATACATAGAACAATAAATAACTCTCTTTTGATGTGAACTTACGAGTACTATTTAAAGTGATAAGCTTGAATGAAATTAAAAGCATTTAATACGTTCATTATTTTGTAGTTGTTTTTTGTTTTTAGATATTTTCATTAAAAATATGTAGTATTATATGAGCATACATACTCAGACTTGTATTGAAATCATATCGATCACTTGGTGCAAAACTGCTATAACACCAAAAATTTACTTTGGATAAAATTACTTTAAAATTGTTATACTATTCTTTTTATTATTGCTTAAATACATACATATATTTAAATGCTTCCCTACTACACTTAAATTCTAAAATAAAATATTAACACAAATATTGAATTATAAGTTGGATTAGAGGTTTATTTTAAGTAACCTTTATAAAAATTTAAAATTTGGAATTATGATATTTTTGCTCTCAATGGGTAACATGTATTCATGCATAATTGTTTATGTCTGAGATTGAGTCTGTGATTTAGTGAACCATGTTTTAAAATGATGCTCTTTAGATAAACAAATATAATATTTTTAGCTTTTTCTGATATTTTGCCTTAAAGATCAAAATACTCGTAAACAAACAAAATAATAAAAAAAAAAAAAATAAAAGTTTATTTGTTGATAAACGTTTTAGTTAATTAATTTTTGTTGTTGTTATTCTGAAATTTCGCATACATTTCTTTTACAATCAAGACTTTTTTCACAACTATCGAAATACTGAAAATTATTCATTTTATAAGATTGAAAATAAAAGTGATTTAATTTTTAATAATAATTTTTTCTAATTTAAGAATTAATGCGTTCAGTTTTTTAGTTGTTAGTTAGAGAGTTGAAAAAGGTTATCGTGACACATTTAGCAGACGCAATTTGAATATGTTAAAGAGATCTCTTGAAGAAATAATTATTTAAAGTCTCATAATCTTATAATCATAAATTAGATTAAAATATTTCTTAAATATACATGATATTTAAAAAATTAACTCATACATTGCAAGTCTGATAAAAGAATATACAATATAATATTTAATCCTGACTTTTACCTAAAACTGATAAGAAAAGTTCATTGAGCTCCAGTATTTTCGCTTAAAACTATTATTTGAAAGTCGAAAATAGTGAAATTAATTTAAAACAATTTTCTCCCAGCAAACAGAGTTATTAAAAAAGAACTAAATGTAAAATTTACTTAACATTGGGTGTTTCATTGAAAATATATAATTTTTCCAATTTGAATAGATAAAAAATAATAGGTGCTATTTAAAAAATATTAAATATTAAAATATATATTAAAAAAACACATATATTTTTAAAGACTACTTACCAATTTTTTTTTTTTCATAAAAAATATTTTTTTTTTTTTTTTTTTTTCAATATAATACATATGTACATTAAGGCGACACATTCAAAAAAGTGTTTCTGTTACCCCCTGAAAATTAATCTTGGTATGCTTTATGATGTGTTCCAAAATATTCCGGATCTAGTGAGCTGTATTTTCTTCCAAAGCAAAACATAGAAAATGTAGTATTATTTAAAAGGCATTTGTAAGCCGCGTCCATTGGTATATAAAGCATATCCAAGAGTGATCTCAATATTTTTATATACTACAAAATGTCTTTCAAGATTTTTTGTTTGTTATTTTTAATGTAAATTTAAAAATTTTAATTTTTACATATGTTTACACATAAGTTCCTGGTGTCTGTCTAACTTTAATTTTTATTTCAATTTCGCGATTTATTAGGCAGTCAATCTGATATAAAATTTTGCATAAACATATTCAATATGGGTCTCAAAATTCTTCTTTTGATAAGAACTAACCGTTTGAATTAAAATATTTACGCAAATTATAGAAATATTAATATAAAATCAAAAATGTTAACAGTGAATGTAAAAAATATAAGTAATTTTTTACTAAAAGTGTTTTTGTGCTTGTGCGATATTTTTCTATATAGCCTAAGCAATCTAAAAACTAATAAATATTATTTTACCTAATATTTGCTTAATTTCATTAGAATCATGGAGTTTTATTTCCAATGAACATTTTCAGTATATTAATTTGTTATATTTTTTAATCCATTTTGTATGTTTTACACTCACTGTTAATGTTATTTATTTTTTTAAGTATTTTTGCCATTTTTGTAAATATTTTAATTCAAACGGGTAGATCTTATCAAAAGAAGAATTTTGATACTAACTTTCTGATAAACCGCGAAAATGCAAGAATATTGAAATAAAAATTAATCAGGCAAAATTTGAATTTGCATTAAGCATAACAAACAATATTTTGAAAAAACCTTGAAAGATAAGATATTTTGGGGAATAAAAAGTATTGAAGTCACTCTTGGATATGTTTTACGTACCAATTGACACTTCCGAATATCTTTAAAGTAATGCTACATTTCGTATGCGTTTCTTTGGGAGAAAATACAACAATTCTCAAAAAAACTAAAGAAATAAATTTTTTAACCGAAATATTTTGGGAAATATTATAAAATATTTCAAGACTTATTTTCAGACGGGTAACAAAAACACTTTTTTCACTTCCAAAACATTTTGCTCCCTTAAAGATGTAGTAGTAGTTTTGACATATGCAGATAGCACTTTAGAAGTTCTGCTTCAGTTAAATTATTAACTGAATCTAGTACCACTACATATGTTTCATTTCAATATAAGAATAAACTTTAAAATCATTTTAATAATACATTTTTATTTAAAATTTTATTTTCTAAATACATATGTAAAAGAATAACAACATTTCACCATTTTGATCATCTTATAAAACATTAATTTTCGCCGGATGTTCCAACAAATTTAGAACTTTTAAAACCAAAAGATGAACTTTAAAAACGTCTTATGACACTAGTACTTAACATCAAGTGACATCAGACCTTGAATATAATTGCTCAATAGTACAAGAACTGTTGTTAATAAATATTGTCCAACATTGTTAATTCTATTTATTCATATTGTCGCTGCTCCAACGTAATCGGTTATGTCACAATTTTCGATTTTTTATTGCTTCATTTTGAACCTTTATTGGTCGTACATGTGCCCACCAAACCGTTTTAATATATCGTGATTGGTTTAGAAGTTAGCAAAATCAGCTATATGTTAGTCATATCTGAAATGTTCCCAAAAAAAAAAAAAAAAATGAGTTATGTGTATAACTTCACATAATCGTTTTTGGGAACATTTTTTTTTGCAAGTTTGTTTTAAATTTTTTGTCAACATTTTATTAGAATTTAAGACTATTCATAAAAAAGTTCTCAAACTAGTCAATAACTGCGTCATTCCATTTAAAACCAACACGAAAAATTACAAACTTGGTCCTTACCGAATCCTTACCGAATCTCCAAATTTAATGATATTCGGTACAATCGTTATACTCATTAAAACTAAAGCTGATAGAAAATTTTAGATAATTTTATCAAGGAAGTGTAAAGTAGCTAAATATAAATATATATGAAATATGTTTTTATGTTGAATTTGAATGGTCGCTAATTCTCGAATTAAATTTCGCGGCCACGTATCGCAAGTTTTAAATTCATGAAAAATATATATGTAGATGATGAAGCCTTTCTCAGGGAGTATCGTGCTGGGACTCTCAAAAGGTAATTGTTTTAATTTTAACTGAAGACTTCAACGAACATTGTAACACATATTTTGGAAGATATTCGCATCTTTATAAATAAAATCACTAACCATCTCGAAAATCATACTAAAACTCGGTATTTTAAAGTTTTAAAGTTAATATTTTTCCAAAATTTCATTAAATTTGGATGATTTGTGTAAGCAACTGGAGATTTATCTGTTTTTTTTTTATAAACGAAACAATATAAAATTGAAATAAATATTTCGTATTTTTTATTACATTTTTTTAAATTATTCATAAACTACTGCGAGTCCCAGAATGCCAATTACCAAAAGTATAGAAAACGTTTTCACCATTAACATATATATTTTTTTTTAAACTTTTAAAAATTCCATTTTTGACATATTTATCCGCTAACTATAAATCGTGAGATATGGACTATTTTAATGTTACGAAAGAAGTTTAATATGACATCTAAATGAATGTTGTATCATAAATATTTTAAAAGATATTTATAATTTTGTGTATAAAACTTTGTACATTTTCTAGCTATTTTATTAAAAATGTTCCAGCAAAATGAGTTATGTGCTGTTTTTTTTATAGATTTTGTTATTGCTCTCTTGTATCTAATAATACCGATTTTTATTTATGCAATATCTGTTGTAATTGTACTAAGGTCCAACCTAATCGTATAAGTTTCAAACAAATTTATAAAAAAAGGCAAGAAATGAATAAGTCTCAACACATACGTAATTTTCATTTTATTTTTATTTTTTTTTTTTTCATAATATTTTTCTTTTGAAATTTCACATATTTTCCATATTTATTTAAAATTTCCAAAAAAAAGTAATAATAATAGTTATATTAATAAGAAATTTTTATCAAATTCAAATACATAATTAAATAAAAAGTTTATTGAAAAGTTTTATCTAATGATTTACTTAATAATAATTTTTTTGTTTTATAGTTAACAACAGCATAATAATTTTTATAAATTGTATCCATAAATAAAGATTTTTTGTGTGTAGTCGAAAATTATGAATCATCATTTTGTGAGAGTGCACATAGGTCTAGCAGACCACCTTTTTTGACCAAAGCATTTTTGTTATTGGATATTCACAGAAAATATAGAATTAAAATTTTTAATTGATTTTGCTCCAATCATTAATATTAATTAAATGAAATTAATTGAAATTGAATATAATTTAAAACAAAATTTTAATTAAATGAAGTACTTTTATGATTAGAAATATGCTTAAAATCAATTAATATAATTAACGCGATTAAAATATTAACTAGTTGTCTGCCATTACAAAATATTTCACTCAATATAAAAACCATAATTTTGAAAATAATTTTTAAAATGTTAAAAATTTAAATTATCAAAATTTTAGGTGTTAAGTCGGGAAAACCAATCATCTAATAGAGGCACAAATTTTTGAGAACCTGTTTAATAATATAAAAACTATTAGATGAAATGATTGATATTTGACAGATTTTTCGGAAAATTAAAATATTGGCAATAGTTTATAAGTATACTTACCGCTTTATTACCACAAATTCATTATTAAATGTTACACGCTAACATTTAAGGATAACTCTACATCTGCCCTACGTTCTATTAGATTCAGCAATTCCCAAAGATAACAAGAAGTTGGAAATTATTTATTCTTGAAAATGCTTTTTCTATTTTTTTTTTTTAATTTATTGTTTTTTTTTTTTAGAAAATTGTCACAGTTTTCTTGTTTCTTTTTTAATTTATAATTACTTAAAAAACTTAATTATATGAATTAACATTTTCATTAAATTCTAATATAAAATGAAACAACAAATTTATTAAATAATTATAATTTTTTTTTTTTCTTGTTAAATGGAATACGTATCATCACCCCGGATTTCCAGAATAAATGTTGTATGGTCTTGTGACCCTAATTAAAAAAAAAAAAAAAAAAAACTATTTAAAAAAGTGAAAGTATTACCTAAAAAACTATCTTACTTTTTTTGTGGCGTTAGTGATCAATAATAAGTAAAAATATAAAAATCAATGTTTGAATGATTTAAATTTTAACATTGATGTTGAAGTAAAACATGCTAGTTTTTAAATCTATTTTCGATTTTATTGTACCTCTTTTAGTTACAAAGATATTTGTAACTAAATCAGCTAATTTTAATAAGAATAAAAATTCGTTTTTGATAAGAAAGTGTTTAATACTTCGGGCGCATAATTTTGAAACTGTTATATACATTTAATTTTTTATTCCTTTATTTGAATAAGAAGTTCATTATTTATCAACTACAGCTATCATTATTTATTTATAAAAATTTCAACATGTAAATTTTTGGTTAAAAAAATCTTTTTTTGCAAAACCAGCAAAAAATTCGACTTATACTGGCTTATAGTGTAAGTTATCCTACATTATTCTATATAACATTTAGCTGTAAGAAATCGCAAGACTGGAAGTAGGAATGCTTTTAATGAAAAAGACGTATTATTTTGTAAATTATAAAACAAAATAAGAATTTAACTTTCCTTAAGGAAAAAGAAAAGATCGCAACACCAATATGTCCATGTGATAAAATTGTAGCTAATATGAATTTTCTGATTAAACATTTCATGCGGACATACTGTTAGTTAGTTCATTTAAGTAAAATATTTATTCTTTTTTCAATAAAAATATAAAATTTGTATGAAGATCTTTTATTTAGTAGATCAGTTTTGTTTATAAATCAGAAAAAAAAGTGAAGAAAACATTATGAAAATTAATAAATGTATGGGGGACATAATAGCGAATAATATTTAGTTCCTTCTCGTGTCATTTGATAACTATATGATGTTTTAATTTTAAATATGTCCGTCTGGTGGTCTGACCCACACATTTAAATATCCAAATCCTTGAATGATTTTTACCGAAATACGCATATTGCATCGTTTTTGTTGCGATTTTACAAGACAAATATGAAATTTAGTAATGATTGTTGTATTACGTGAAAAGGTTAATTTTGTGCACAATAACATTGAAAAAGTTGCGGACAAAAATGTTAACCCGTTCAAAAGTTATTGATTTTTGATCACTTATACTGTGTATCGCTTTTTTCCAAAAAAAAATGCAATTTTGCTTAATTGAAGTGTTTGATATTACACTAAAGTAAAAAAAATTTCGATTTGAGTTTTGGCCAAATATGCTATGCCTATATATATGGAGTGGTTGGACTGCACCACTGGACAAAATTTAAAAAAAAAATTGTCTTCTCTTGGAAACAAAATATTTATTTTTTTTCTACATTAGACTTTGGTCTAATTCCATCAAAATTTAATTTTAAATAGAGAGTTTTGTTTTCACGTCCGAAGTGCGAGAAATTAAAGGGTGGTCAGTGGTTTTTGTAATTTTTAAAACTTTATAAAATGACTAGATTTTGCATTAAGGAAAAACTACCAATTAAAGGCGATTATCTATACTTTTGACTCAAATAAAAATAATGTTGAGTTTTTATCCATTTTGGAATAACTTGTGATTTCGTCTCATAACATCACTTTTTAAGTTGGACACATAGTAATGTATGTGCTACACAGAGGTTTTCATGTTTATACTATATTTTTAAGTATCGGAGATCTACTGAATTCTGATTTATTTGGAGCATAAAATGTCTTTAAATGGTTTAGTTATAGCGAAAACATATCTCAACATCTTTATTATAAAAAGTACATTAATTGAAATTTGGAAAAGTATTTTCTACAATAACTACAAATGACAATAATCTCCAGACATGGCAAAATATATTAAGTATTTGACAATCTTTATCATCATACAATTCTAGTTAGTTCATGCTATACTAATAGTTACAAATTGAGGGTGATATCTCTAAATAGCATCATTTAGAAATTATCCGTAACATACCAGCAAATAACTAACCGAAAGGATACTAGCTTTTTAAGTAATTTAAAAAAAATATATATCCAAATATATCTTGAAAATTTAATTGTTCTAAATAACACCTCTTCTACCATGCTCAGAATAATTTCTGTGCATCAAATTTTACAATACTTTATAATTTTTTGATCAATAATGTTTAATATTTAGAAGGCATTAAGATGATCATTTATTATTATACAAAAGTATACAGTTTTTAAGATAATTTACTCTTATTTGTATTATGTTGATCTCGTGATTATGTTTTAGTTCAATTTTGTGAAAAATATTTCACCACTCTTAATTTCTTTACAATATCGCTAAAAAAATATAAGAAATTCTACATAAATTAGTTAATTCTACATAATGTCCTACATTTTTTTTCTTTCATCCTATCTTTGTTGTAGCTTATTAACTACGACTTCTACTAGTATAATATTTTACACACATATTACTGGGACTTATACCAGTTAGATTATGAAAGAATTACGAAAATGTATTTATTAGTTTCTGAGTTACTGCATTTTAAAAATGACAAAAACACTTCGGATCACCTTTTAAATAAATATTCGCAAATATTTTCTGTGTTGTTTGTAACGCACAGAGAAAATATTCCAATGCTCAGTCGACTCGGCATCACTTTCTATATCGTGAATTACAGGAAATATCAATTAAAAAATTCCGTTTTTGAACTTTGTGTCCTCCGATTTTCTTGAAATTAAGCTGAAATTTATTTTTGTAAATTTCAAAAAACTCGCGATTTTTGTTTATAAAAAAATGGTACAAAATATAGGAAATATCCTTATTTAAATATTCATATTTTTTTAAGTTTCAATTCAAGTTCACTGAAATAAAAGTGAGAGAGAAGTTAATTATATACTCTTAATATTGTTTAAAATAGTGCATTTATAATGCAACTGCATTTTTCAGATGCTTTATTGAAAACGTTGTTCCCCTTTGATTTTTAATTTTTTCATTTCATCTCAAAAAATAATTTATTGGTTCAATAATTCAATTAAGCTTTATTTTTGTAATGGAAATGTTTACTATGTTTGAAAGTACCATTACTTTTTCCCACACAAAATATTTTTTTAATATTTAAGACTATTGATGGAAAAAACATTTAAAGTGTGCTTTTATGTACTTTAAGTTAAGTTAGTCAAAAATGCAAGATTAGTTAGAAATTGCATTACATGAATTAATACATTTGCCAAAAAATTTAAATAGAATATGGTATTAAAATTTAAAAATTTATCTAATAGCTTTTTCCATTTCTAGAAATAGATACATTGGTCCTAACTTATACAAAAATTCTATATTTTAAGTCATAAAACAAATTGTTTTAAATAAATGAGTTTTTGTATGCAAAAATTTGTTGGAGGTTTTTATAAAAAATTATTAAAAATACTAGAACTAAATTTCAGTAAATTTACCAATTTTTACGTTAATTAGAAAAATTTAATTGGGAGAGTGTTTTCAAAAGTGCATCGCAAAAATGCATTTTTCTAAAAAATTAATTTTTCTTTTCATTGTGATACAGTGCAAGCTCGATTTTCGCTACTAATTAAAAACCAGACCTGTCGCGAAAACTGAATTTTCGCGATAAGAGAACCCAAAATTTTATGTATTTTTTAAAATTAGATTTGTTTTTATTGTTATATTTATATTTTAAACATTTTTAAAGAAATTGTAGATTTTGAGTTGCTTTTTTGGCAAATTATTTTTTAAAATAACAGCTGGATCATGTAGTTCATATAGTGCTGTTGTCGGCTTATCATTTTCCAAAGCCCATTGAATGCATATGTTTATCGAAAACACTTTAATTTTGTTTTCTTCATGACCACTATCGTATAAATCCTCCGATTCCGTATCTAATAATTAAATTTGCTCCTCATTACTTTCCACATGAAATTCTTCTTGAATCCAGTTGTTTATGTCAGCATTCGTGAAAAGATGATCCGTACCAATTTGAGCTACAAGTTTACCAATAGTTGAAAGATCTTCGTTTTTTAATGAATTTTCTTGCTTTATAATGCGGTAAACCGAAGACTTATGCAACTTGTAATTCACGCAAATTGAATTTATGGAATCTTCACTTTTATATTTATTTTAATCTCTAATGTTTGAGAAATCGTTGTCTTTAAAATATGTTGAACTTTTTCCATATGTATTTACAAAACAAATGACACTAATAAACTGACAAAATTGAAGAGCAAAATCATCCAAAAAGGTTAACATCGTAAACAGTCGCCATTATAGAACCTGTATTTTTAAAAACTAAGCCGTCGTGATAACCGGGCCGTCGCGAATACTGAGCTTGCACTGTATTTAAAGAGGCGTACGTTTTCTTTCTAATGCCGTCAAAATCAATGAAATCGTGAATAAGATCTGTAATGAAATTTTTTTGCCCATACAAATATTATTTAGAAATTTTCTATTACTTTTATTATTATTATTGTTTTTTCTTATGTTTTGCATAAGATAAAGAAATCAAACTTTAGACTTTTTGTCATACACGCACTGTATACGTAGGTTTGAGTACTTGCTATGAGTTAATTAGAGAAGGTACTTTTATAATATCCTATTATTGTGAATTATTTTGGGTGAATAAATTAACTTATTGTTCTAATACATTTGGAACCTATTAACAACAAATGCATTTGTTAGTAGGTCCATAGTTACAATGTGTTTATACTGTTCTCATTCTTCTTGTTTTTCATTATTCTTATGCATGTAAAAACGTCTTGAGACTTTAATAGTCAATGTGATCTCGAAAATTATACAATGCTTCCTTTTTATGATAAATAAAGTTAAGACGTATCATGATGATATTCGACAGAAGTAATTCCTATAAAACAAATAACACAGTGACAAATTTTATTGTAATTGTCCATAACTTACTTTAGCCCCTATATAAGAACTACATCCGAAAATCACTTTAACGTGAATATATCTCATATACATAAATATTAGTAATAAGATAATATTTCCTACAAACAAGTTTTTTAGGTGTAAAAATCACCCTTACAAATTTAGCAAGGATCAGTTCAGAATTGACCTTTGGTTTACGTTTACATAGATATTACATAGTGGTTTAGGGTATCATATGGTTGGACTTGACCCACTATATTTTTCTTATTTGTTTGTATTAATTTTGATTAAAATATTACATGTGCCATAGAATTTGAAGTTTGCTCTCGTTAGCTATACGATTTTTGTTTTTAGTTTTATGAATATTATGGATTAATTTTGCTAATTTAAATTTTTTTTAAATAATTTGTGTACTTGCTAATCTTGACAAATGACATGTTGTTGGCAAAAGCAAATCCTAACACCTTTCTTTGGTCTACAACTTTTACTTAGCTCAGTTATAAACCATACATATTGTGAATGATACAAGTACAACTGTGAATAATAAGAGTAGGTGCAAGTAAATATAGTTTTTGTCTTTACTAATTAAAATCGTAGGGTGTTTCGAAACGTTCATGTTTTAAATTGATATTGTAATATCGTAAAAATAAAAAAAAAAATTCGAGTAAAAAAAATATTGTTTACAAATTTTAGTTAGTTATTTTCAATTATTTGTAACGGTTGGTTAGATGACGTTGTTTTATAATTTTGTGTATCTCATATATCTCATATTTCATCTAATTTTACTTTACTTTTATATACTACATATCTCTTTTACTTTTGAAAATTTAACCCTAGCTGAGCGGAGGAATTTTGCAACGTTAAGAGGCGGAATATTTTTAGAATTCGAACGAAAATTTTATTATATTATTTTCCACCTATAGCGGTGTAGGGTAAAATATGTTTGAACTGACGCACAGTGGTCCCAAAATTTTTTTTTTGGAAATAGTTCTGTAACTTTAGAACTACTTGCTGTATTTAAATGAAACTTCACGTGACCAATCCTGAAGTGTATTCCAATTGAGTTAGAGGAGGTCCACCCCTGAGGGATAGTGCGTGGACCTCCAAAGTTAGTCACCTCGGGTATGAAAATTTTAAAAAAATTGGCAAGATTTCGTTTATGATTTGATGAAAAACAAAATACACATAGATAATCCTTATAATTCTCTAGAAAAAATACTCTTACAGGTATGGGATATCTCTTTTACTTTAAAAGATATTTCGACCGAAGTAAAATTTTTACCTATTTTTGGACATGTTTTTTTAGTTTTTTTTTAACTTGGCGGGCTCAATTTGAGTCCTAAAATATTCTCAGAATTCTATACAAAATTCAAAAAAATTTTTGCTAGAAAACTTAAAAAAATTGTGATTTTTTGAAATTTTTTCTTAAAATGATGGTAATATTTTTTCACTTAACTTAAATTCATATAAAGCAAATCCGTTAATTTTAATTTTTTGGTATTTTGGAAAAAAGTGTGATCCTATTTATGTTCTTGTTTTCAGAATAATTTTTGTATATTATACTAAAATTTCATAATGATAGCCAAAAATTTTTTGATAAATTTAATGAAGAAACTTAGTTCTAATACTTTACTATTTATACATTATTATTTTTCAAGCTATTACCTTTCCAAATACTTGCATAAATAGCTTCCAAATGACTAACTGAAACTTGACCCTTTTCAACAAAATTTGTACATTTTTCTTCATTTCCCTGGTAAATGTATGCTGCAGCATTCAACATACATAAGTGAAGCGGAAGAACCTCCCAAAAGATCACATCTTTTAATTATTTCTTATTCGACTTTATTTATTATCAAAAATAGATTAACATAATTACTGTTTTTCAAAAACTGATTGAAGTTCTGTGCAAATATTTGAATTTTTTTAATTAAATTTTTATCCGTTAATAAAGGAACACCTGTGTTACAGGTATTTTTTTTTAATTTTTTTAATAAAATTTAGTCTATTCAGGTCATTATATTTAGCATATTAAAGAATGAATTGTAGGTATATCCTACAAGTTTCGGTAATATAATACAACATACCTGATTGTTGTATCTAGCTGTTTGATATTTCTTAGAATAGGTAAATTAATTTGATATATTTTTTTGGACATGTTATATACCTCTGGAATTTTATAAAAATATTACATAGTTTCATAGTACCAAGAAAATATTCTTCAGTATTTAGAAAGCTCTTTTCTTTTATTTATATTATTAACATTTTTACCAAAATGACAATAACATTGGCAATAAAAGCATTGTGCTGCGTTCTTTGGGAAATGCCTAAAAGCAATAGAGCTGAATATGTAACTACATTAACACATTTTATTGAAGCGAAAACGGATTCAACAATTGTTACTGAGGAATTGAATAAAGTTGAGAAAATTTGTTCAAATTATGCGAACTAAAAATAAGGACAGTAATACCCGTATTCTCTCTCTATCTTGATTTTACGTTAAGTCTGTAGTCGGAAATCAGTCGCAAATAGTATTCATCTGGATTAGGCGGTTCTTGTTTATGGTTTACGTTGCTTTCAAATATAATATTGCCGACATTGAAAAAAAAAAACCTAAAACTTATAAATTTTCTACTCAAATTTTAGAAAGTTAGTATATTTCTTTAATATGGAAACATATTAAAAATATAAATGACATGAAAAAGGACAAATAAGGAACTACAAAACAAAGAAAAAACTGCAAATCGTAAATAATATACACTGCCTGCCACTTGAATAAGGAATCACATTTTTTAACTTTAATTAAGTATATCTCCTAAACTAAAGCAAACTGTAATTATTTTTAAATTTTAGCTTATAAAAATGAAAGTTATTATCTTCTAGCATTAGTAATGAGTACTGCCACCATTTTTAGAAATAACTTCAAAAATGCGATTTAGCATCAACTTGTATAATGACTCTAAGTAATTTAGCGAAATTGAACTCCATGCTTCCGTAATTGATTCCTTTAAGGATTCTATCATCTCAAATTGTTTTCCTCCTTCATAAACTTTTCTTGCAAGCCAATCCCAGATATTTTCCATTGGATTCAGGTCTGGTGAATATGGGGGCCAATCCAAAAGTTGAACACCTTGTTTATTAATCCATTGTTTTACTGCTCTGGCGGTACGTCCAAGGTATGGGTCCAAAGAAATCATTAAATTTTGGAAATGCTTCCTCCAGAATGTTTTTGTAAGTCATTGCAGTCATTTTGTTGGATACAAAAACCAATATATGGTACCATAATACGAAATGGCACCCCATACCATTATTCCGCCCTCTGGGCTGTGTCTGCAGCTCAAAAATAATTTCTCCTATTTATGTCATGGAAGTAAAAGTTATACCCTTCGGGACCATCAATATTAAATTTCTTTTCATCGGAAAATACAACTTTAAAGCATATGTCGGACCATGTCATTGTATTTTTGGCAAACTGTGTTTTTTTTTGCAATTTTCCTCAGACTGTGTATGGGCACGACTTTAAAATACGGTGCACTTTTCTTCGGCAGGCACTGACTCCACTTTTTTCACGTATTTTTGATACCGACACGGCAGAATTTGATGCAATTCTAAGAATTTTTCGTCTTTCATTTGGAGTTGTTGCCATTTTCTTCCGTCCTTTCATGTTTTTTCCATATCTTTCCATGTTATTTATATAATTGTACACAACTTTCTTTCCTCTATTAATGTTTTTGGTTATTTGGACCGAATTCTGACCCTGAGATTTCAAAATCAGAATTTTTTCTTTTTCAGAGTTATTAAGAGCCTTACCATGGCCCATTTTGAATAAAAACTATTTATAAACTATCAAATTAAAAATTCTCTAGCCGTTTATATTGAAATTATTTCAAATCATAGGCTTCCTGATTAACATTAAAAGAATTCCTTATTCAAGTGACACACGAAATAGTACCACAGAAATACATGTCTTTAAATAAATGCATAATTTTAGTATAAAAAAATATGTATATTTTTTATGTCTTCAGGAAACTAAAGCCAACACTTTGAAATTTGGTTGCGCAACAAATTATTTTTTTTTTAACTTTAGTTTAGGAGATATACTTAATTAAAGTTAAAAAAATGTGATTCCTTATTCAAGTGGCAGGCAGTGTAAAAATGGAAAAATCTGTAAGGAAATGAAAACCACCCAGAAATTGCCTAAAACAAATTTTTGGGAGAAATAAAAGTAAATGTGATGCAGCATAGGCAGAAATAATCAATAAAGTAAATACCTTTGTGTCCATCTACAAGAGATGCTATCAAGAGGAAAATGCTAATAATTGTTATAAATTAGCTTAACAATATCATTCCTAAAAAATCACAATTTTACAGGTTTGGTCCTATTTGAAGGGAAGAACAAAGAAGACAATTTCCTTAAACCATAAGTTTCTCATAGGAACTAGAGTGGTCCCTTTCAATCAGATCCCCTATCCCTATAAAAAGTGCTGGTGCTCCTCCCGGTTTATTTTTTGGGTTGGCAATAGACGAAGAAGTAATCAACACGGAAACGGAAGCCTCATCGTCAAGTAAAACGACGGGCAGAAGGCCTCAAAAAAGCCGATTCAAAAATAAATCCATTGAGGGAACAGGTTAATCAGCAAAAACAATTAATTGATAAAATTAATGATATCCATGAAATTCTAAAAAAACAACACCAAAGCGCAGCAGAATCAAGCAAATGTAATCGAAAAGATTGCTGCGTTAGCAAAAAAATTTTTTAATTATATAACTTCTGATTAGTTTTTAACAAATAGTTTTCTTTTAACATTTCAATAAATTGAATTTATGTAACATAAAATTTAAAGTAAGGTGATTTTATTGTATTCTTTTCTATATACGTTATAAATATTATTAACAAAGAAAATAATAAAGAAACTTAATACAACTGCATTATCCTCCGAACTATTATCATCAATAGCATCTGCATTGTTTTCAATATTGTACACATTTCGTTACCCTTTCCGGTTCGTAATGAAGATCGCTTTCCCCAATAATGCACTTAAATCTATTTTTAACTACTCCAATGCATCGTTCAATACAATTTCTAGCTTTTTGCTATAATCTTCTTCGGATTGGATACCGCAATTTCTCAAAGGTGTCATTAAGTATGGTAATAATGGGTATCCCGAATCTCCTATAAAATGGGATATATAATAAATAAATAGATAGATAGATAGATAGATAGATAGATAGATAGAAAGATATAAATGTATCTAACAAGTTTCTTTTACCATTTCTTAATAAAGAATTCAAGAAAATATCTACTTAATTTTCACATAAACGAAACGTGATTGCTTAACAAATGTCTTTCACCGACGAATTTTATTAAAAGTTGATCATCACATATATGAAAAGTTCGTTATAATTCAAAATTTCAGAAACAAATTACGAAAAGTATATTACTTAGTATCATCGCGTTTATGCTGTGATATTCTTTTCAATTGTTGTATAATTCTGGATTTATATTATTTCTTCTCTCTGGACATTTCATTTCGGAAAAATTAAATTTTTCAAATGTTCGTTGCTTCGTGTTACACTCTTCTGCTTCTGACATTTATAGCCGTATCTTTTTGAGACAATACTCGTATGTTTTGCAAAAGGCATTCAAAGCTTCTTCCAAAATTTTTCTAAAGGTTGGTTGAGATACACAACCTTGGAAGTCGTTCCCTATTGGTCTTTCGTAACTGCCAGTGGCTAAAACCTTGAGAAATGTGATCAAACAATTTGTAGCATTTCCTTACAAATGTGTTTGGGAATCCGAAAATTTTAACGAAACCTACAAAATATTAATGGAAGAGTTATTGATCGACTTACTCAGAAGCTCTAATCGATTTGCTACATCGCGAAGTTGCCTTCTTTTAAAAACAAAACCAATAAATGAAAACATGTTTATATAAATTATTTAACTCGGCAATTAAATTTTAAGTGACTGTTTTGAAGTTTGTATCAATAGAATTTTCATCGAAAAACAACAAAAAACGAAATAGAGAATACTTCCATAAATAAATACTTACGGAAGTTTCAATTGAAGTATAGCACATGGTTATAAAGCATTATGGAAATTAAAACCACTAATACAGGACCACCACTTAAGCAGTATTAAAAAAATTAAAAAAAAAATTAAAAAATTAAAAAAAAAAATAGACTGTCGGAAATACTGTTTAGGCAAAGCGAGCCTGAAGTTGAAGATTCATTTAAGGTTGTGTTACGAAGAAATAAACAATCATAGCGGATATCCTTCCTGATGCATCCTCATATCGACTTAAGCAGTTGATAAAAAGTATTTCAACACTTTCACTAGCTTCTGAGTTTTCTGAAGATAAGGCGATATCGCTTATGCTAAAGTTAGGACTAAGTAAAAATAAATATATAAAAGTGAGAAAGGCTTTACTCGATAAAGGGCACCCAATTCTGCCATGTTGCAAAAAAATAATGGAAAAAGCAAAATATTGTCCCATCACCAAGTGAAATAGACAATGAAAGAGCATTTATTGACTTGTCGCAGTTATTTGAAAATATCGCTTCAAGACTTCTCTCAATATTTTTAAAAAACGAGGCATAGGAACTTGATAAATCGGAATTGAAGTTAATATGCAAATGGGGATGTGATGGATTATCAGCACTATCATAATACAAACAAGCTTCATCAGACAAGCTTGTACAGACTAAAAAGGTGTTTTATGGCACCGCTGGTTTCACTACGCTTACAAAAGGGTTCGAAAGCAAATGCTACCACTACATGAATTAATAGAACAGGCACAGGAGGCCAGAAACTCTGACTTCAAGCACATTCAACTATTTAATACAAGAAAAAGTTCGAGAATATGTCAAAACCTTTTTCAGGACCTTTTGAATTAGCTTTTATTGTTTTCCGATCTTGCTCTAACACCGATAACAATTAAATGGAATACTAGCAATAATGTAATATGAAAACGATGATATTCAAGATGATATTTTTACGCTTTTTATTAAGAATAGTTATTTTAACCAAGACAAAAAAGCTAATAAATTTCTAATATCCGATGTGACCAATTTCGAGGGTTCTCCCCTTGCACCGAGACGAACTAGAAACTTATGTCCCTCCAAAACAGTTGGAAAATACCTCTGCAATAGCTATGTGAAACTTCATTGAAATATATTTAATGGTTCAAAAGTTACACAAAATTATTTCAAAAAAATATGTTGAAACAGCTGTGCAATTATATTTATAGAATGCTGTGTGCTGCAGCCTTCATTTCCTTCATTTCACCATAGAAATGATGGAAAATGTGCAAATTTTTGGTGAAGAAGGTCAAGTTTCAGTTAGTCATGTCTAAACTATTTATGCAAGTATTCGGAAAGATTATAACTTGAAAATTAATAAAATAAAGTATTAGAACTAAGTTTCTTCACTAAATTTATCAAAAAAAAAAAAAAAAAAAAAAACGAAAAATGTAGATGTTTCGTGTTATTTTGTAAAAAAAAAATAATATTTGAACTAAAATAAAATCTATATAAATAAAACTATCGTTATGAAATTTTCGTATAAAAAAAGTTGTCATTAAAACAAGAACATAAATATATTCCCTTTTTTCACAAGTACACAAAATCCCAGTTCGGGCAAGACTTATTTTAAAAATTGTAATTTTTCAGTTATCAGGGACGTAGTATATTAAATATGTATCTAAGGTGTTTTTACTTTAATTTCAGCTTTGATATTTTTGAGCTCCATAAATAAATAAAAAATTAAAATTAACGAAATTTCGATAAGGTTAGCGGGGAGACTGTTACCTCAAATGCCCTCGGATTTGCTTTACGTGCATTGATGTTAAGGATTATTTTAGAAACATAAAAAAAATTATGGCCCAGAAGAAAATAATTGATTTTTAAGTGGAAAAATATCACCCTTTTTGAGAAAAATCACATGTTTTTAATTTTCTAATTCAAAATAATATAACCTTTTGTCGGAAACACATAGAAATAAGATTCTAGCACGAACCATAGAATCTTCGTTTAAATTTTGTATTTTTTGTGGAGGATTAGAAGGACTATCCATGTGTAAAATTTTTTTCAATCAAATCATAAATGAAATTTTTGCAATTTTTTAAATAATTTCAATACTCGAGGTTACCAATTTGGAGATGCACCCCCTGTCCCCTAGACCTGGTAAGAACCTGTGCTCCTCCAAATCAATTAGAATATACTTTAGGATTGGCCAAATGAAATTTCATTCAAACACATCTAGTAGTTCTAAAGTTACAGAATTGTTAATAAACGAAATCGTTTTGGGACCACTGTGTGATGTTCTCGATGTCCAGCCGACAGTCATACGAACTTCATAAATGGTTTTTACATAAATGGCAAATTGCAATCAAATGAAAAACATCACAAATTCTCCCATCCTTTCTCAAATTTATTTAAATTTCATTCAAAGTTTTATCTTATTATGACAAAAGAAGTTGTTCCTAAATTAAAATGCCAACAATTTTAATTTAATTTTAAGTGTAAATGCTTTCTTTCACGATGCCATGGAGAAAGGCACAAAATCATCTAAAAGTTTAATAGTAATTAATTAATTCACTTATTTATCATTTTCTATATTGATTTTAATGATATTGACCAAAGGTCCAGGACTGGAAGGCACGTTGTCAGTTTTAATTGAAGGCTGAGGTTGATCTTCTTCATCCGTACTTATAGTAATTGTTGGTATAATATCGGACCAAGTTGATGTTGTAGAATCTTGTCTCGTAGCAGCTGGGCGATCTCTTGGTCGTCGACGCTGAGAAATGTTTCGTTGTGGAAATATTATGGGACCTGGTTGATCTAGTTCTTCAGGATCATTTAAAGGCAAAGTATTGGCATTTTCAATAGCAATATTGTTATGATATCTGGGAAGATCTAAATCTTCAGGAGCTTCTAAGGGTGCTCTAGGCATTACATATGGCTGAATACTGGTAATTGTTGAAATAGGAGTAGCTGAGGGAAGTATGAAACTGTCACTGGTAGATGTGGTAGGTAATTCAGATTCTGGTGTTGCTGGTATATCTATGGTAGTTTCCGGAATTTGAGTAGGACTTTCATCACTTTGTTGTTCTTGTTCTAGTCTTTTTGTGTTAACAGCTTCTTTAACCAATGCCAGAAGGGAGCCTATTTTTTTCCTACCCTGTCTGGATAAGCTAGCCAATTTATCAGCTCCCAAATTAATATGATGGGCAGAGGTAGGTGTTGTTACTTCTTCGTTTAATTTTGGTGAATGCATTTCTGTTTCCAAATACTCCCAGGTGGGAGTAGTGGCGATATCGGAATTTTTAGTGGCGTTTATTTTATCAGACTCAAATTTGAAAACTTCTGGCTCTGTGGATATTTTATTTTTATGGCGCTTAAATTTAAATTTGCCACTTAGATTATGAAAATGCTCCATGGCAGGAGGAGATGATTTTTCATCGGGAGAAGATGATGAGGCGTTCTTTTCATCAATGACTTTGAAAGAACTTTTTGTGCTGTTTTCTTCATCTATGGGCTTTTCTTTAGCGATTGGAGACTTTTCTCTTCTTCTAAAGGATATTCTTTTTTCTGAATTCTTGGATTTTTCTACGTCGATCATCGAGGGAGATTCGTCTATATTATCCTCTTTATTCTTTTCTTGAGATCCTTGTTTTTCTATATTGGATTTTTCTTTGTTATCTCGTTTCTTTCTTTTTAAACTTTCATAAATTCGTCTTCTATAGTCTGGAGGTGAATTCTGCTTATCTTTGTCTTTCTCCTTTTCCTTTTCTTTTTCTTTTTCTTTATCTTTTTCCTTTTCTCTTTCCTTTTCTTTTTCCTTTTCTTTCTCTTTTTCCTTATTTTTGTCTTTTTCTTTCATTTTGTATTCTCCCTCATAATTTTTACGCAACAAACTTTCTCTTCTTTCATTTATGACTTTTGTTTTAATTTCTGGGTCATTTTTAGAGTCTGGTGAATCTTTATCTTTATCACTATCTTTATCCTTCTCTTTGTCTTTATCTTTCTCTTTTTCTATATTTTTATCATCTTTTTTTTCTGGCTTTTCGATTTTAAATCTTCCCTTTGGATGAGTTTCCCTGTTGCCGGTCGTAGATTGTTGCTGTAAAACTCTTTCCTTTTCCCGTTCGCTTTTTGCTATTTGCACTATATCCACCAATGAAGGTTTGCGAGTTCTGCGTATTTGTTGCAATTTGGAGAGTCCAGAACGTTTCTCCTTACCTTCTTCATCGTGAGGCAAAGAGTCATGATGTTCGGTATCTGTATCATCGTCGTCTCGTCCTTGGCGTATAAATGAATCTTCGTCTGATGTAGCTGAGCCCTTTCGTAAAGCTTTTTTCATAATGCGGGAAATTAGTTCTACAATTGAAATAAAAAAATATTGTAAATAATTCTAGTTCTAGAAATGTCTGCAAATATATTAATACCTTTTCTTGCTTGAGTTTTGTACTCTTCACTCTCAAAGTCTGGCACCTGAGTAGGGGTAACTGGCGATGAAGCTTCCAAAACCTTACGCCATCTATTCGTCAAGGTGGCTGAAGTGTTCTCAGCTGGTTTCGTTTCTGGTACTTGAAAAAATTTCTTACGTTCTTCTTCTCTTTCCTTTTGTAATTGCGTTCTCAAATCCTGATTAGCTTCTCTTAGGGCTCCGGTCAAGGATACTAAATAATAAATAATTAGTATTAAAAGCAAAAGCAATGGAATAACTGTACTGGATGAAGTTAAATAGTTAAGAGGATCATGTAATTGCCTGTTGGAAATATCAAAAACATAATATTAAATTTTCATTCTGCAATATAAAGTTTGAAATACTTACTGAGGCAAAGCGTCCCTTGTTGTATTTGTAATAAATTCTGAAATCCGATTATAGTCAGAGAAAGGACCACAGTGCCATGATGGACGTAGCCATACAATTGCATAGCCCACAGGTAAAACACAAAGAAACAGCATAGTCAGCAGCAAGGATAAGTAGAAGTTATTTGATTTCGAAGCTCTTATGATTTTTAAATTATACACAATACAAAAGAAGAATTAAATGAAAGTTTTGCATATAGACAAAACGAAAGAAACGATAAACACACAACATAATTTTTGTGAAAAATTCATTATAATATGTTCTTGTTCTGGCATTTGACGAGCAGAAAGAAAAGTAATGTGAGAAGATGAAAATGATTGAACACTTACTTGAATACAACTTCATGTGGTACATTGCATGTCAAAACAATCCAAGATCTGAAATACATCATAATTACAAGTTTTACCAGGTTGATAAGCACTAAACCAGGTGAAAAGAATATGCCCATCCACACTTGTCCCTGGTTATTAATCAAAGTCAAAATGTTCTCAGCAATCTTGAAATCACCATACTGTTGTAATTACATGTGGTTTGTCAGGCAAACAGATGTGATGTGTGATGGGATAATAAAGAGATTAAAAAATTAAAATAGTTAATGAATAAATTTTCATGTTTCAACAAAAATAGTTTTCTCTTTTTCATTTATAAACATTGTTCAAAAGATATGATGGCTTGTTAGTTATTTAATTCACCTGTGGAAATGTTTTCTCCATATCCCAGCACCAGTTTTGGTTTACGTAACGAACGAATAGAGCACGTAAGAAGTCTATACATAATGGTGCTACTATTGACATAATCTATAATTGGCAAAAAAAAAAGGATAAAAAAACAGAAAAAAAAACGATACAAATTAGTGCATGTAAGAATAATTAGGCGATGACTTTGAATTAAAAATTAAATTTTTATAAACATCTTTCAAATAATACAATATAAAAAATCATTAAAATCAATCTAAAGAATTTAAAGTCACAAAATTATCTTAACGTTTTTAATAAGGACTTTGAAGTAAATTAAATATGCAATTTAGTTTCCAAGGAATACAAAAATTACACAATAACATTTTTAAATCACTTTATATTAATTACTATGTGGATTATTAGTTTTTGTGTTATAGAATCCAAACGCTACACTACTCAACACCAAGTTATTTAAAAAGGTGAATTTCAAATTCTTCAGTTCCCTTAAAAATTTAAAAATATCCCTATACTTTAACAAATACACTCTTCTAGAGTGAAAAATCACACGAGAAATTATACGGGGTACGTTATATGCCTTACCATAAATATATTATAAATCAGTTTAAAAGTTTCCAATACTCTCCACACTTTTTCTGGCATAAATGCAATTTTGAGGTTATATCGAAGTCATTTTATATAAAACTAACACACATATTTTTTAATAACGATTTTAAGTATTTTAGCTTAAACCTCTATAATACATAATTTTACTATAGTAGACAAAATTTTTTTTTAAATATGATATTTAATTGTTTGCTTTTGATTTTGTTTTAATTATTTTGTAAGTTTTTAGATTTCTTTTGACTAGTGAAATTACCCAATAGGAAATATTATGTTCTAATATTTCCTCCTACTTGTTTGTGAAAACCAAGAAATTTCTGTTCAGGTTTAGCAGAATTTAACTGAAATAAAATTGACGATTGCAAGAATTTTCCAAAAAATACTAACACTATCTAAATTGTTACATAAAGTAGACAAATACACGACTTATATAAAATTTAAAATACATCTCTTAGGCTGCAATTTACATTATAATTCCAACTCAATTTATTTAAAAATGTTAAAAACTAACTACCAACTTTAATGTCTTGTTAGAATGTCAAAATTTCCACATTATATTTTTTAATATATGTTATTCATTACTTGGTCCCTTATAATTAATAAAATACATTCACCTTTTAACATTTTTTACATACCCAGGTAAATGAAAATATATAGATACATATGGTGTATATATGAAAAGTATGCAGTAAGATTTATAATATATGGAACTATATATGAGAATTTTTATTGATATATAGTGTCATATATGATACAGTTTTTCGTATATGAATATATATATATGACCTACACCAAAAATAATCTTTCGATGCCGATCTGTTTTTTATTTTATTTTCCTTATTTTTTCTTATTTAACATATTTATTCAAACTTCTAACTTCTTTTATAAACGATATCTATCATTTTAAATACTGTTGCTATTAAAAATTTACGAAATAATAAGTAACCCTTTTAACCTTGTTTCCAAGTGATTTTGTATATCGTTAACTGATTTAACTATTTAAATGATATTTAATTCATACAACATAAAGATTTGAATATCAAATAAATTGATTGGTCCCTTTGATAAAGAGTGTTTGTGAATTCAATAAAAACAGGAATTTGACATTAAAAAAATGAAATTAAAAATAAAGTTTTTATAAAATTGGAAATATAAAAAATCAAACGAAACTTTAATAAAATTCCTTTTTGTAAATTTCTGGTTCTCCTATCATTACAAGAAAGTCCCTCTGGTCAATTATTATATTCAAAAGAAGGTATGTATGGAAATATATTAGATCAATATACTCTCGAGCTTGATATTATTGTTTTTTTTTATAAGGATGTTGCAAATCTAGTTAAGGACAGTTTAGATATTCAAAGTAAAAAGAAGAAAGCAACAAAAAAAAAAACAACCTAACGAGATGCTTTTCAACGCCACGCCAACATCGACATTCCGTTTGCATTATCTAGAAGTTGTTTTATGTCAATGGTTAACTTTTCTCTGCATGTTACATGTAACTAGTTGTGTAACTGTTGGGCAGATGCATTTATATTAGAGTAAATATTTAAGACCCTATTTGGAACCATATATTGTAACTACTTGCCTCTAATGACATCACCATGTTAAAATGAGTTAAGATTTTGTTGGAACAATTCTAAAAATTCTAAAGATACTTTTGTCGTAAAAATCACAATATTTGTTTTTTTCCAAATAATATAAAAACTGTAAACTTATTCGATTTAATCTGGAATAATTTACTTTCCATATATTTTGTTCATTTTTACCTCTGAAATTATGCTCCAAATAAAACATATACGAGTATATATATATATATATATATAGAGTACATATATATATATATATATATATAGAAATAATAAAACTCAAAATTTTCATTGGGGAAATGAAACTTGGTACATAGTTTTATTTTGGCGTCTTATTAGAGTTTTTCTTTCCCTTGTCTTTTCTCGGAATCCCGGGAATTCCCGTCAAAAAGAAATAATTATAAAATAATTTAATTAAAACTATAAAATAGTTCAGTTCTTTTTAAATTATTGTATAACGACTAGGTTTGTTATAGTGGAATATAGAAAAAACAATATTAAAAAATCGTTTTGAAAGCAATTCAATATGTATGAAAACCGTTAGTTCGATGATAAAAAGTTTCTCAAAACTTTTGAGGAGAGCAAAGATAAGTTGTTTTTTGATGAATGCTTTATACAATTTCACATGAATTCTCTTGATAACAATCAGGGTTAATACAGATATTTAAAAACAGAAGGTCTAATAGAAAGTGAAAAATTACATATGAGACTTAAAAATTGGTTTTTAAAACAGTTTTGATTTTTTTCTAAAAAATTTCTGAGAATACCATAAAAATATTTCTTTTAATAAATCTTTAGGCTTTGAATTTTTTTATATTTAAAAGTTTACGTTTGTTCTTCCGTGGAGTTGAACAATTGTTCGGAATATATAATTTTTTCTATATATTTGAGAATTTGCGATAAAAAAAAAAAATAATTAATTGTTAATTTTATTTTTATTTTTTTATGAATATAACCATTGTTTTGATAGAGTTTCAATAATATGTAGCATTTGCTAATAAGTTTATTTTTCGACGACTTAAAATATGAACATTCCTAGCTTTCAGCACTTTTCTTAAACATGTTTACCATTATGTCTATATTTATTATTGGATTATTAAGAAATTTTCATTTTGGAAATAATTTTTGAGTGGACATTCCATCGAATGCTATTATATTTTACAAAACGGATTAAGAAAAATGATGTGCGTTTTATTTCAATATTTTTGTGATATTTTTATCTTGAGCAAAAGTATATAAATTAGGCTTTATTAAAATTTCAATGAACTAGTTTTTTAATAATAATAAAAATGTGAAATTTCAAACTAAAGTGGAATTAAAAGTGTATAATTTTAATTTCCCGAGAATATAAGTAAATTTTTCCCAGGAAGCTAATATATACCTTTAAAATGTCGAATGTTACTACTTACTAGTCCTTTTACAATATATTATTTTTGACCACAATGGAAAATATGCAGAATCTTTTTTCCTTTCTAAAATATTCCCATAAATAGAATTATTTTATTTTCTATCAATTATGAAAGAATGTATGAAAGACTCAAAAACTATTAAATATATTAAGATATTTCTTAGAAATATTTAAACTCGATATAACATAAAATAAAAAAATAAAAACGAATGTAAAAGCACATTATGCATATATGACATATTCATATATGAGTTAGAAAATATAAATATTTTGCACATACAAGAAGAAGGGATTTCCCGTGAAAAACTCTACATCTTATACACCATGTTAAAATCACCGATAATTATGTATAAATACGATTTTTGAAACCTTTGTTTTCTTTCCTATGAATATTTTCCCAATAAAGATTTTCATATAATCCTATCAAAGCACCTTTACGACCAGGAAGAAATACCAATAAAAACATTAAAGAATATGACGGATGTCTGAATAAATCGTCGAAAATAATCCATGTGAATTTTTTACATACAAATACGATGTTAAAGCCAAAACAACAAACAATTGAAAGTATTCCTGAGAGTGTGCCGAGGGTAAAACTGTACTTTTTCCAAAATTCACTCATATTTTTTTAAAGTATAACCTTTGACCGAATAGCGATAGGGTCATAACATATAAAGTGATATTATTCCTCTGTGTCTGGAGAGCAGTTTCTATATACAATTCTAACAACAAAAAAATCAAAAATATAAAGAAACCCTGATTCGTTTCAATCACATTTTTCTAATTTTTCAGGTCTGAAGAACTGTAACTAATAACGATAAAGATCGTGAACCACAATACTTTGTAATTTGATTTCTTATACACGCTTCACGGACTCTTTTAAAAGTGTTTGTTTCTTCGCAGACCCCTTGACAAATTTTGATTTTTATATAGTGGAAATGAAAAATAGTGAAAACTCAAAAGGTATTTATTTAAAATAAAATTGTGTTACCAAAATTTATTTATTAAATATAAAAACTACAAATCTTTTAAAGCTCCTAAAGAATTAAAAAATATTAAATGTAATAAAACCAATATAAATTCATTGCTTATTCCTAAAAGATATCGGGTATGTCATCAATAGCAATATTGAAGTAAAATGATTTGGCAAGAACTGGTTTTAAGCTCCTGATAATATGGGGTAAATTCATCATAAAGTGAATCTAAGTATGTATATTATTATAATTTTTATATATTCTTTTTGAACATCAGATGAATCCAAGATACAATTCAGTAGGGGAAAAGAGGAATATTTTGGTATAGAGAATTAAAGACGTCTTTTTCATAAAGAAATTTTGCACATAAAAGCACTTATTGAATCAAATTCATTTAATATAGCCATTGTTCATTTAGTATAAAAGGAATATATCTAATTCTGTCTTTAACTTGGAATAATTTCTTCAGCATATTTCACTTTAAAATCCAACGGACATCGGTATGAAGTAGTAATTTCTTATGTTCTGAATTTAAATCGACACATAGGGCTTTAAGAATTCTATTTTTAAGCCACTAGCTTTATATCTATAGTAGTTCGAGGATCCCTTTTAAATATATCAGATAAGGTTTTCGCAGCAAGTACTTGTCGGTGGATTACGTAGTGAGTTTTAAGTGATTTAAAAAACCTAATCGCGATCATTGATGCGTCTTCATCTGTGTACCTACGGAAGTCGTATAAAGAGGTTTAGTAAACAATATTTTTTCCTTTATTTCATGAAGCTTCAATAGATTTCACCTATCCAAATGACAGGAATCTGTAGAATCTAATTTTAACTAATTATATATTCTAAAAAATAAAAAATAAATCGTGTACAATAATTCCATACATATTTTCGGTCTCTCTTACGAACCCCCTGGAAAGTTGCTACAGACCCATTTGGAAAACCTTGGCTTATAATGTTGCTAAAACAATTCTATAACCTTTTTTTGCAAAAAACGAAACCATGTTCGAAATTATTGTTACATTAAATCGTTTTCATTGATTTTGTTTTGCTTTTGTTCATATTTAAAATTTAATTTTTTGAAAAATATTATGTTTTGTTGTTGTTTTTTTTTTTAATAAATTAATGTCATTTTTTTTAAATTAAAATATTATAAATTAGGTTGGGTTGTGGGGATCCCGCTGAAATGCTGGTACCATTTGACCCATCTTATATATATTTCCTAGATTTTGAGAACCCATACCGCCGTTCTTAAGAAATCCTAAGCTGTGCAGAATTTTTAAATAATTATTCCATTGCGTACGGAAGTTTATAAAACTTAATTCACTTTTCAAAATTAAATGTAATTAGATATACTGGTCATTCCACAAAAGCATGCAAGAATTAATTCCTTAAAGAATTTGCAATCAACTAAACAATTGAAGCTTAAAAGAAGCTAGAGCGCTATATTCAGCTGTGCCGAATCTTTTATACCCTTCACCACCTTACCGACTAAAAATAAAACTTACGCCTTAAAGATGTTTTCATATTTTTTCACATTTATACTTATAAAAATTATCTAAATTTTTTTCTAAACTACAAAATTGAACTACCGCTTGCTATGCTTCCTAAAAAAAAGAACAATGACAACACTGATAGCTTCTGATAACTACTAAATTTATATACATCACTTTTTATGTAGGTAAATGCTTATACAAAAAACAACAAAACTGTGTTATTGCAATGCTTCTATTTCCAACCAGTGCACAGTGGTCGAAATACCCATTTTAGCGGCATTAAATTCTTAACTGGGAAATAACGAAGTATAGTATTAATTTTTGTATTGAATTGAGTGTCCCATCCATATCCACGCCCCTTTTAATATATATGAGTCATAATATTCTGTTGATACTATCATATATTCATGTACAAAATTTTATTAAGATAACTCAAAATAGCGATATGTACTTGGTTCTTAAATAAACGGGTAAGAACGGACAGATCACAACAACAATAAACCAAATTAATATACGAAACTAGAATTGGACTGAATCCCGTAGAATCCTAAATATTGTAGCCCATAAAACTATAGGGAATAACTCTTTAAAATGCTATCAGAAATATTACATTATGCAATAAATTTTTAATAAACTAGATAAACATGGGCCACAAGCATATATTCTTTAATTAATATATACCTTATATTTTCGAAAAAATACTATATTTTTTTTGAAAATTTCCAAAAAGACACACTGAATAATAAGGGGCAATATTCTTTCAATGCACAAACTACAACATATGATATTTTTGACTTTCAGCTGTGCGAATATTGAGAATAAAACAAAAATAAAAATGTCAATTTACTTAAGCTATATGAACATTTGGCAAATATTTGATCAGAATTGATTGACTACTAGTTTTGCAAAAAATATTGTTTGCCATTGTTTGATCTTGCAAATGTTTTGTAAGAGAAAACAGCGTCAAATTGAATAAAATGTCAGCTATGATTAGTGATCTGTAAAAATATTTTCCCATTAAAAAAGAAAAATATGGAAATATTTTATATAGTGGCTACGTCATTTTGGCCAAATATTTGACTAATGTGAACGTACCTTTTGTGAATCAGTGCATTGTATTGTACCTAAATAACCAATAAACGGGCAAAAACTGGCAGATCATCTTGGACATTTCACAACCCCAATAACCCAAAATTATACACATAACAAAAATTAGAACTAATCCGATCTGCTCTCAAAAGTGACACTCCACGAAACTATAGTATAAGTACTTCAAATATGCTATCACATATATTAACTTCTACAATCTATTTCTATTAAACTAGATAAACACAGGTCACCAAAATTTATTTTTTAGTAAATATATACCTTTAACTTAACAAAGAAAACTTTAAATTACAAAATTTTTAATCAACTTATTTAATATGGATGCAAACCACGCACTGTATAATTTGGCGTCAAATTCCTTCAATGCACCTGCTGCAACGTGTGTTACGTTTGACAGTTAACAGCTGTGCGAATATTAAACTTTTATTTAGGGATAGATTTTTATGGGAAGAGATTTCGGAATTTTCATTCGTTTTTTTACTGCAAAACTACATTAATTTCGTTGGTTTTTCCTTACAAGACAAAAACAATTTTCAATTAATTTTTTCGAAAACCAAATAAAAACTATCAAAATAATTATCTATGAAACAGTCCTTTTAACTCATCTCACAACATTAAGTTCTCATGGATTTCGGTAAATTTTTAATTTATATTTTTTATGAAATTATTGATAAATTTCATTTTATTGGGAACACTGATAAATTTTCTTTTTATAGGATATATTAGATATTTTTTAGGAAATTTTTATAGGATATTTATTATAAAAATAATTTTCGATAAATTTCTCTTAGCTATTATTATTAGCTATTCGTAGAAAATTTACAATACATTTTCAATAAAAAAAAACTTAATTTTATATTAAAACATTTTGGCGGCAAAATTCGGGAATTACCTTTTAAAATGGGATTTTTTGCTTGCCTATACAAAAAAAAAAATAACACTAAAATTCATTGCGTATATATTTTTAATATTTTTTTCAGATTTTTGCCTATAGCTCGGTTATCTATGGAACGATATGGTGAAATTACAAAGCCGAAATTTTAGAAAAATATTTACAACAGATTTGTAAAAAAACGAATTGTGAAGCTTATATAGAAGCTTCACAAAGTCCAAAAATGTATTTTTGACTCATTTACTAAGAAACGATTTTATTAATTTCTACTGCAGAAACATTCCAATAAAGATTCCGAATTTTCTGTGCAAAAACCAAGTCGCTAGCTTATATGAGGGATTAGAAAAGTCTAAAACAAACACGTTTTCAGAGGCCTTTTTGGTTTTTTTGGCAATGTATCGGCCATTAATGAGTTTTACTAGTGTTATTCTAAGGAATATTCCCTATAATTTCATGTATAAAACATATATATCCGATAACTGGGCTTTATAAAAACTGATTTCAACTGACAGACGGCAAGACGGACATCGTTATAACGACTTCCCTATCCAGAAAATATATACCTTTTAGGATCTTAGTTAAATATTGTAGAAAATACAGACGATATGACAAACTTTGCATCTGTGGTGAAGGGTATAAAAATATATTGAATTGAATTTTTCTTTAATTCAAATTTATTATTGGGTCGTACAAAATTTTTGAACTAAATTTTTTTTATTGGAAATCGATTTTAATCATGTGTATGACCTTTTTTTTCCATTTTTCGTGTAGCTTCATAATTTCATCACTGTAGAAATTTTGTAGTTTTTCAGCGAAAAACTTGGCCAAGTGATTTTCAGCGGCTCTTCGGTTGGCCATTTTTTGTTTAAATCATCAAGAGAGTTTTGTAGGGACCGAAACAAATGGTATTCAGGCGGATGCCTCGTAATGAACTCATTTTTCATGATCCGCTTCAAAAATGGTTCGATTTCGTTGCTTTTCAATCAATCAAATTTCCTAGCTATAATTCATGTGGCATCAGAATATCGAGCTTCTTTGAATATCCAGCCGCTATATCCTGACATCTTTCGTGCTGGTCTTGCTCCACCAGTTGAAAAATTCATCTTTGACATCGAAAAGCGTCACGTAGCATATTTCTTCAGAATTTTGACTCATTTCTAAATCAATGTAACCTTTTACATGAGCGACGAATTAAAGAACTGTCCTCATCAAAAATGTAACCTGAAATATCATCTTTCAAACATGTGATCGTTTGACACAATGAAATTAGTCCTACCTGACATAGAGACATCAACACCATCTAGTGACAAATAGCCGCGAATACCTTTTATATTATTAGCTTTAGAAAACATTTCATAATTTATTTTTTAAAAATCAAGAAACAAAAATCAAAGATAAAATATTAAAGCTTTAATGAAAGAAAAATATTTTTATTCAATTTGGGGAATATTTGAATTAAAAAATTTAATAATTTAATAGCTAAATATATGTAATTCTTTATAGAATTAATTCCATTCGAACAAAAGGCCTTTGAATAAGGTTGTAGAATTGTTTTTTAATTAATTAATTCCTTTGAAGCTCTAATTGCAGGTTTATAATACTAGTGCCACAATTATTTTATTAGTCGTACATAAAATGTATAAATTCTTTTTATAATTCATTACACGTATTAAAAAAAAGACATTTTTTATTAGAATTTTAATGAAAAGAATTTGTTTTTTAGGTGAAGTTTTCATTGTGTCTTTTTTTCATCTTATACCAACACTCTAACAAATACGTGTGACTATATCCACTTTAAACATTTTCCATTTAATTTTTTCTTTTTTACCAAAAAAAAAAAAAAAAAGAATTATAATAATAAAAAAACAGCATTCTATGAAAACTGGATAAAAGGAAACTTTTTGTGTTCTTTTGCTTGTAGCCATTCAAAAGGGGACAACTGGTAGTTGTCCAGACAAATCGAAAATTAATCCTTACGTGTTAACAAAACTTATCAACCGAATGTATGTGTATATGTGGGGCATAGTAAAATAGAAAAAGATATTGCTTTATTTTTTGCCTTCTAGAACAAACTTTTTGATTCAAATTAACACTTTCCGGACAAAACTACAAAACTGAACTCAATTCACAAAAAATAGCATATTTAAGTAGAAGGACTAATATTTTTGTTACATTTCCTACCGTGTGTATGATAAAGGTTTGTAAGATACGAGGATTGGTCAAAAATTTTAAGCATTTCTATTAGGTATTTTGAAAATTTAAAAATTTCTTAACTCAGTTTATCAGGATTTTGAAATTTTTATTTTAACAAGCTCATTTAGTTGAAAATGTACTGCGGTACGACCCTCGTAATTTCAGAAAAATAGCTATAATGCAGAAAGAATTAGTTCTGTTTTGGACATACATATCTATTTTTGTTATAAAACAAAATAAAATAAAATGTTTAATATGAGTATTTCATCATTTGTAGTTTTTATTTTTTTGGAAGTGTGTATAAGTTTTTACGTCTGCACTTATATGTATTAGGGTATTCATTAGAATAATGTTCGTTCAAATTATTCGAACAATTATTACAAATAATTTAATTACGAAGAATTTATCGAGTATTGGAGTAAAACGAATAATTTATTATTATTTTTTTTTTTGTAATTGAAACGATTTTATTTGATTATTTATAAAAAAGTTATTTATAAAAATGTTCACAGTGATGAATTTAAACAAATTCATTTTTGGCAATTTCGGCAATGAAAATTTGAGTTTTTTAAGTTAATTTCTTAGGAATTTTGCATGTTGCAGGTTTTTTAATCATAAAAGGGAATACGGATTATTGACATCAATCGATGTCATTCTAAGATGACGTCGATATAGTTCAAAGAAAATTAAATTAAATTTTTTAAAAAATTAAAATTAAAAATTTTTTAAAAAAATTAAGAAAAGTTGTTAGTCATCGCAAAGATAGAAATTTCAGGGGATTTAATTTTTATTTTTCTAATTTATTGTTTTTTGTCAAACACTTTTTTTTAAGTTTCACAATACAAATTTATATATGTTAACGTAGAAGTATTTTCGAAGCAACTTCAAAACAATGAATGTAGTACACCAAATGTGAATGTCAAAAAATAGCATATTTTCAAAATCTTTCCTAGAATGGACGATATATTTACATTTATATTGAGAATGCTTTTTTAAAGATATTTCCAATGAATTGCTAACTTTTTGTATATTTCTGTTATTTTTTTACAACCAAATTTTAAAAAAAAACTTACAAAATCATATATATTTTACTTTAATATTACTTTAATTATTTGAATAATTCAAATGATTTTAAATATGTGATTAAATAGTCGAACAGACTAAAACGCCTTATTTGAATTATTCGTTTTGTTCCAACAACGGGATTCTAGGACAATTTGAGTACCCTAATATGTAGATATAAAAGTTTCTTACTGATAAACTCATATTTTAACTTTGAATTTTTCCTTAGTAAGATGTTTGTTGTAAATAAAATTATAAACTTATTTCATATCTATGACACATTAAAATTCTATTTGTTACAGAATTGTTTTAAATATATATATATATATATATATATATATACTGCCTGCCACTTTTTATTAGTTGGAAATTTCTGCAACAACAATGGTTGCAAAAACAATGTGTAACAAAAAGTTGTTTCGTGTTTGCTCATAAATTAATGTCACAATTTTATTTTTTTTTTATTTATTTTTCTTTTTTCCGCAGTGGAACCAAATGTAAGTCAAGCGATTTAAGGAAATGAGCTTGTTCTTTTCTCCAGCCATAATCATATCTGCCTTGTGCTTCTGTGATTTGAATAAATCAGCCACAAATACATTCCAACAGACCCACTTGTATATAATACACCCACACACACACATTCATATTTATTTGGAAATTCCATACATACATTGCAACTATTAAAGTTAAAGTAAATCCTTTTGATGTAAAAACTATGTAGATTTTTGTAAATTTTTTAAGTTGTATGCAAAATCATGTTTATGTTTATTTATTTTTATATTCATCGCAGTTGAGATTGAATGTTCAGTAAGTTTAGTTCTTTATTGGATAAGAGAGATCCATAAAAAAATAATAAAAAAAAAATAAAAGAACTGAAATAGTTATAATCATCTTATTGTTCAAAAGCTAAGATAAGAGAGTAATGTTATATTAAATAACAAGGTTAAAACTGAAAATATATAAAAGCAGAAAATTTCACATGTCAAATTCCTTTAAATGTTCCCTTGGTTAAGATATAAAATTGCAACAACAAATGCACAAATTTTAACCTCCAAACAACAGTGGAGAAAATTTCGTACAGTGAACAGAGGGATAGAATTTAAATATTTTAAAATTACATCTGCCATTTTCAAGTCTCACTTTGTTAAATGAAAACAAAAGACAACAGCTCCAATTGTCTTCATCAGGAAAGAATTGAATTGAATTGTAAGATCCCTTTGATTTTAAAGGACCTTTAAGCTATACAATTATCTCTAGAATTTAATTTAAACTTTTTGTAAGTTTAACAAATAACACTCTGCTACAATTTTTTATTTTCACACGAAGAACAACATAATGTGGGATGTAGTTGTTCTCGAATACATTACAAACCATTTTTCAAAAATTTCGAAACATCCTCTAAATTTTGAGATATACAGAAATAACTGTTTTGAGGGTAGCTACTGGACTACGAGATCTTTAAATTTTAAATCAATTTTCGATTTTCTAATCGATTTAGAAAGCAGAAGAAAATAGTTTTTTAACTGTGTTTTACTGCAAACAAGTAATGGTTTATTCAATATTTTTAAATTTATTTTCCTATTCTTTTTCCAAATTTCGACTTTAGTGTACATTTCTTAGATTTTTTCTTTAATATTAAATAAACATATTTGTATACAACGTTGTAAATGTTACTTTGTTTAGCATAAAACGAGATAAATTTATTTATATTTTTTAAGAAAAAGTATTTTGTTTGATGTTTCATGTAGTGCATACTTTTTGGGGCAAAATGATTGATTTCCCGATTAATTTTTCAATGTTGAGTGTAATTATGTATCTACTTCTAGTTGAAAATCAAAATAGGTCTTAATTAACACAGAAAAAAAAAAAAAATAAAAATGAATTTCAATTACAAAAATAATAATATCGATTAAAATTTTGTTTGATTTTTCTCCAATCACCAAAATTATTATATTAATGAAATGAAAATAATAGACTTAAAAAATTCAATTCATTTTTTTAATTAAATAAATTAAGTTTATGATTGAAATTTTGTATGTAGTCAACCAAAATTATAATTGAAACACTAAAAATTATTTGCATAATAAAAATGCAAAAACTGATAAGCAAATTATTTATTTTCAAATCACTAATATTGAAAAAGCATATACAAACTATTTCACAATAACGTTAGATATGTCAGTAAATCTAATGCCTTAAATAAATTGAATTGACACATGTAATGTGTATGACGTATACACGTGCACAGAAATAAGTATTTTTGTTAATCATTGAAAAAGTTTTGGTTTGTTTTATACTGCATCAAAAAAAAAAAAAAAAAAAAAAAAAAAATGGAAATAAGACCACGTGGACTGTACCGTTTGTCAAAATAGAACAAATTTTTTTTTAAAAAGGTCCACCGCGAATGGTTATCCAAAATATTTGGGAGTCTGTATACATGTACAGACTTACTTTCTATGTATGTACGAAACACGTATATTATATACCGAATTAATGATCTTAGTTCACGGAATGGACATTTTATATCGCTAAGATCGCTAAGAGACCTAGGGAACGAGACAATAATAAATCAATGCATGCTTAACTATCATACAGAGTTATTCTCAGTGTAGATTATAAAATTAAGGTCCTTCAGCAACATAAACTTTCTCTAGCAGGAACATATGTAATAATACCGGCACAATTAACGATTTTGTTAAAAATGAAAAACTTGTACATTACAAATAATTAATATCACCTTTGAAATCTCACTCCATTCTATTTCACTGGATAGTCAACAATAAATTCCAAGATCGTTAACATGTACAATCGTTTATGTACAATTCAATTTCGGAATAAAAAAATGTTTTTATTTTTTCTTTGAACTTTTTTTAAGCGTTGTCATTTTAGATAAAAATCTTTTTTAGTCCAAATATAAATTTAAATAAATTGTAAAATAATATGAATTATTTATTCAATTATTTTAAATATTTTCTGGATTAATTTTTTCTGTGAAGAAATATATTAAATTTGGCACATGAATATCTTTAACTATAAATATTTTTAATGTAAAAATATCCATATTATTGCAAAATTTAGACTCATTTCCACTGAAATCATACTGCCAAATTCTGAAATAAAAATAAAATATTGTGAGAATCAATAGCCGCGGATCTCCATTTGAAAACCGACATTCTACATAATGAATGACTTGTATCCGCACGGATTATTGGTAATTGTTTCCATTCGCTTAATATCATCTAAATACATTCTGATTAAAAAAACAGCGAAACATTGAGAAAAGCAGTTTCTATGGGGCTAAAATATTTATCTCGGATTGACTCAACAATTTTATTACCTTAGAACGTCGAACTTTCAGCAAGCAATATAAAAAATTAGACAAGAGGCCATTAGAAAGTTACTAAAAGTGCTAGAAGTAAATTGTGGTCTACATTTTGATCTTTTTCTTCAATCCTCCAAGAAGGAAGAGTGTGTTACAAGCAGTGTTGTCAAGAGCTTTTATCGCGACATGAAAAAAATTTAGTGTTTTTTTGTGTTTTCTTAAGATTTTCAGTGACACCAACAAATTTGAATAGTTAGTTCATAAATGTATTTTGCTATCGAAAACCTCTTATTATTATGATTATACTTTGCTTTTCCAGGACTAATTTATGCAACTAAGATGTCATAAGATCGAAATGAAAGGGAATTTTTCGATCATTATGACCATGTTGAAAATTATTATCTCCTCAATTTTTCGATTCATTTTAAAATGAAGTTTAAGTAAAATTTGGTTTAACATAGAAAATTCGTATTTAGATATATTTTTGAAATTTAATTTTCTGATAGAATTCATTAAAAAAATAATAATAAAAAAAAAAGATAAATAAAATGATAGCATATCGAAGGCCTATATTCCAAACCCTCTATTTTACGTTTTCTTGAAATTGCGTCTTTGATGCCATTATATACTCCATAGTAAACCTCATCTATGATATAAATTTCATACAAAAATTCTAAATTTTTACAATTTTATCAACGTTTTTGTAATCCCTCTATCTTATAAAATAAGTAATTTTAAGTGCAAAATCCTCTATTCTCTGAGTAATTATTTTATTTTTTGATAATATAGATATAACATATATCATTAATTGTGTATAGCAATGATATTTCCACAAGTTGATAAAGCGTCAAAATTGGCTTCTGTGTTCTGATATAAGAAAACGAATTTTGATAAACTGAATGAATTATTATCAAATGTCAACTGATATGAAGTTTTATCCTTTAATAATGACGGCCGTAATGTTGATAATGTATTACATGGTATTACAAGGTTTTTATAATATCATCTCTACATTTATATCTGAGTCTGTTCTCATAAGTAAAAGTATAACGCATTGTGGTCCATCCTGGAACTCTCCTACATTAAGGTAGTTGAAAAATCGTAAAAATCCTCTCTTCAAACAATATAAAATAACACAAAGTCCAATCTTTCTTTATCGTTACTGGATTGTAAGAAATAAATTCAATATGGAATATAAAAAATGCTACGATTCATATTTGTGTAAGATGAAATCCAATATTAGGAGAAATCCTAAAATCTTTTATAATTTCGTCAACTCGAAACGTAAATTGTAAGACTATTCTACTACAAAGTAAATTAATGGAATTTTATATTCGAATGATGCTGGTATATCTAACGTTTTTGCATCAAAGTATTGATGAAATGATTATGCCAAATCAAAATACCATTGCTCGATTCTTCTTTAATCCTAAAAACTAAAAAAAATTTTATCAATCCTGGTCCTGATAGTATTTCTAATACTATCTTGAGGAATTGTACTGAAACGATATCATATCATATTTAACAGTTCACTTAAATATAGCTATTTTCCATTGTACTGGAATTGGATATCAGGAATGGAATATCTAACGGATGGTAAGATCTCAACATCCGATTAGAAACAGTAATGGAAACTTTAATAATTCCAATAAATAAATTAGAAGGAAGATCTGAAAGTAGTCAACTATAGAAGTATAGCTAAACTTGTGACAGATATGCTATTCCGCAATTTTTTATCCATAATATCGCCTTATCAGCATGGTTTTTGTAAAGGTAGCTCGACATGTACTACCCTCATGATCGTATATAAATGCTGGTTTATACAATTGTAACCTGACAGATGTAGTATGATAAAATTAACCATGAACTACTAATAATGACTTAAAACTTAAAGCTATCGACTTTAGCAAAATTCTTCTAAAATGGATTTACTCCTACTTAAAACAAAGAAAACATTGTATTTTATATATCAACTATAAATCTGAATCTTGGTCCGATTGCTTTCCTATTTATCCTATTCATCACTGCAAAATTTTTATGCATGCAGACGATGTTAAAATATTAAAAATGATCCAATACTTTTCCAATAGGATCTAAATTGTTATTACAAATTATGTGATGAAAACTTGTTGGAATTAAATCTCAAAAAATGCAAACATATCATTTGTTATAAGCGTAATCTGAATATATTTGGTTATAATGTTAGTGGTGTTAAGTTGAATGCAGTTAATAGTTTCACAGATTTGGGAGTACTTTTTGATGAGAAACTAACTTTTAACTCACACATTCAAACAACTGCTAATAAAGTAAGAGGTGTACTTTACTTTGTTAAGTGTTGGGCAGAAGAATTCAAAGAATTCAAATTCCTTATACATCCCTAGTAAGGTCTATTTTATAATACGCATCCATTATCTGGGATTCTTACTATAACATTTATATAAATAAATCTATTGAATCTATTAAAATTTCTGTTATTTTGAAAAGTAGGACAACGGTTTCTAATATATCATTTATAATTTATGTTCTTCAAGGAAAATTTTATTCTGAATTTCTTCTGGGTAAAGTTTCCATTACTGTTTCTAATCGGATGTTGAGATCTTACCATCCGTTAGCCATTCCATTCCTTAGATCCAATTTTCTTAACCTTGATGCATTTTACAAAATCTGTTCTGAAGTTAATTCGTTATACTATTTTTTAACTTCTCAGATTCACCTCTGTATATAACCTTTATATTTTCATCTTAATTGTGGAAGTTGATCAGAAGTTATTACCACAAAATTATAATACTTTCGTTGTAACAGTTCTTTATAAATGCGATAATTAATATTTTATTTGTATGGAGGTATCATTCCCCCTCCTGTTTTTTAAAATACTGACTAGTTTAATAACTTTTGAAGTCATACATTAAGTGTTATATTTTTTACAATGCAAAACCCCCTATATAAGTAGTTATTTTATTTATACATATTGAATATTTTAAAAGTGCAAAATCTTCTATTTCTCTTTAATCTAAGAATTAGTCGTGGTTTTAAAAAATTTATATTTAGAATTTCTTTTAGAGTATGTTACAGGTCTTAAAGGCATATTTACTAATTCACTTGGTGATTCGAGATATGCCTTTTCTATATTAAGCCAATGTGTTTGACCATTTAAAGTAAAAAGAAATATTTAGTGTTTTTTCAGTTCTTAAAAATTGACTGCGCTGGTTGCGACTAAACAAATTTGTACTCTTTGAAAAAAATACAGCTTTAAATGCCTGATGTCAGCGTATGCAAATCTTCTCAGGTCATTTCTGTTTAATTGAAATTTCTCTAAACTGCTCTGTTTTGATGAGGTGCCACAACGTTGATCACTTGTGAATTCTAGTAAATTTCAGATAAATCCAAAATTTCTTTAGTATTTCGGCTGTAGTTATAATCAATGGATTATTCAGTAATCGCACAAGGTCAAAGGTTCTAAATATACATAAATTGTGGAGTCATTTCCTATAATGTAAAAATTCTTTCTCATATTTTCTGAGTACAATCTCAGTCTTGAAAAATGCAATTATACGCATAAATCAACACCCAAGATTTCCAAAGTGCTAGCTTGTAGCTCTTGAAGTATAAACAAATAATTATTTTTGGTTAACCATAATGTTAATAATATACTGTTTTTTCTCTAATGTTAAATGAAATGGCTTTCCTGTATATTTCAAAAGAAGATCCTTATTTTGTAAGGGGTAAGAGTATACCTTGCGAAAGTTTTAAAAATTTAATATTTTTATGTTAACCATAATTAGGTTCCTGTTGGAAAAGAAATTAGTTAAAAACGATTTAAATTATTTTATTTTTTTAAGTATTTTAGTTAAGCATTGTATATGCAATTAAAATACTTAGCTAAATAAACAAAAATTATGTTCCATATTTTTTTGAAACGTCTCACATCACTTGAAAATTTTCCATACAAATTATTATTATTACAAATTATTAAACTGAAGGGGTATATTTAATCAAAAAGTGTTAGTGCAGATAACTTGTCCATTAGTTTTAGCTTAACAGATTTATAGAAACTGTGTATTTCTCTATAAAATAACACAGAACAACAACAAAAGAGCATCAAAAAATTTATATTGCCAATAATTCTGAGAAATTCTTACTCCTTAGACTAGATATAGTGTAGAAAGTTACTCTTAATCTTTTTTTGATTTTGTTTTTCAAATTTGGATTTTTTTTCAAATGTTGATGTCTACGCATTTTGTGTCAGTGCGATTTTAATAATTTTATTATCTTGGAGATCTGCGGTCATAATATAGTTATATCAAATACAAATTTCTCCTCCACCCCCACTCCTTACCCCTAATTTTTCCAAGATTTAATGAAGATTAATTGAGAAATTTTTGATTTTGATAACTTTAAAAGTTTCTATGGGCTGTGTGTGACAAGTTGGAGAATTGACTTGTACAACTTTTTTGTATAAAACGTGAATGACTAATTTGCCCCACATATTATAACGAAAATTATAAAACCTAAAAAGTCCTTAGAGAAGCATATTTTATTTGATCGTTTATGGGTTAAAAATGTGACGTGATGGAGAGAAACTGAAATGTTTCTATAACTATAACTATATGATTATAACTATAATATCAGCAACATATTTTTCACAATGCTTTCTTTGGTGTTGATCTGTGTAATTAATTCGAACAAAATACGTGCAAATAAGTCGACTTGGCCCAATTACTAAAATTGGCTTTCATATTCTTTTATTTCTGTTGCTTTTCAAACATTGTTTTGTGGTTCATGCAGAGAATATGACTTAAAATTCCGGTGAGCTTGTGTTTGCTACCTTTCTATGTATGGTGTCATAACGTGCTGTGAATATAAAATAAATCCTTTGTGCTTAAAAATGTAGTTGAAAATTTGATACGAGTATGCGAATACTAAGAAAATTAAAAAAAAAAAACATAATTTAATTCAACGATTTTTATGCACAGTGTGTATAAGAATCAGTAATTGAAAATAACTAAAAGTGACATCTCAATAGGCTTCTACTGTGTTGTATGTATGTATGTTTGTATGTATGTATGCATGTATATATGTACGAATTTGTGACATAGCAAAATTAGCAATAATGAAATATTATTTTATTATTCTAAGAAGAAATTTAATTAAGATGTATTTAAATTCAAAAGTGTCTGTAGTTTTTTAGAAGGATATTGTAAATTACAAATGTTTTCAGAAAAAGTCCGTTGCTAAAAAAAGGCTTTAGAGGAATTTTAAAACTCAATTTAATTTATTTGGAACACATAATAATTTTATAGCGAAAAAAAAAAAATATAGGTGAAACGCAAAAAATATTAACTCCCAAAATTAATTTGAAAACAAATTTCAAAAAATAAAGAACATGAAAATACACATTTTCAACTTTAAAATTTTTTTTTTATACATAAAGGTAATAAATTTCAAATCTATTATTGACAAAAACTTTGCTAACACATAAAACAAATTTGCTTTAAATATTCATTAAATATAAAATAAAACCGCATTGTAAATATTTTTTTATCAATTTTATTTCTAGGCTACACATTTAATATTACCGTAGATGATAGTCAATAATATTTTTTTTTCTCCCAAATATTTTTTTGTTTTTAAATCCACAAATTGCCAAATTATGCGTAAAATATAAATGAATCTCTTCATACTCCTGGAAGCAACAAACTTCTTTAACTTTTACGTGTCAATGCTTAGAATTTCTTCAAATATTGAAAAACAAATTTCACGTTTTCTCCTATACCGATGTTTTGTTGTTGTTATTTTCTACTGTTGCTGTTGTTGTAGTTGCGTTGTTGCGAATGTTAAACAATATTTTTATTGAAAGAAAAATAACCCTCTTTTTTTCTATTTCCAAAAAAATTATTTGTTGCTGCTTATCGCAATTTCAAAGCATATTTTTAGGGAGAAAATTGAAGGAAAATAGAAAAGGAGCTTTATAAGTCATTTAGGCCAAAGGCTATAAACTTTCACTGGCTGGTGTGGAATAAATAAGCGAAGCTAACGGTTTGTTCAGTTTGGGACAGCTTGTTTTCAGTGTTGCCAGTTTAGCCTTTTTAAGGCTAAATCTAGTCTTTTTATTTTGCTTTTAGCCTCAAAATTTTCATTTTAATTTTCTCTAGTGTTTTTTGATTCTTAAAATTGCCTTAAAAAGGCTAAAATGTTACTATTTCAACAAGGAAGAAAATAATTTCTTAATATCTGTTACTAATTTTATTTTTACAGTATCATTCACACAATTTATTCACACAAAAAATCTATATTTTTATATTTAACAACAATTTTCTCCTGCGGCGCTTCATTATCCAAATTTAGAACAGCTAATATACTAAAATAATAATAACTAATTTGATGGAATTACTAAATCGATTATTATAATTATTTCTTTATTTGCTTCTTTAACCAAAGAAACTATTTGCAAACATAATTTTAGCAAATTCTTATAAAAGCGAAAAATCACGAAAGAACTTAAAATTGATTAAAAAGGAATTTTAGTTTAAAAATTTCAAAAAATCACTTTAAAACATTACACAGAAAAAAGTCACCAATCACCAAAATAATTCATTCAATTAAAAACTTGTTTAAATTTGCACCTCTCATCAAAATAATTATATCAACTACTAAAAACTATAAAAAAAATTAAAAACAGAAAAATTTTTCCAATTAAAAAACTGATCAAATCAATCAAGTAGATAATTGAATGAATTAAAAATTTAAGTGATAAATAAAATTTGATTTAAATTTTATTTTTATTTTATATTTACTTGAATATATTTATTAAATTTAGATGCAATATGAAACAACTATGTTAATTGAAAAATATACGGTAATGATTTTTTTCTGTGTAAGTAATTTTTCATGTGAGATATAACTAAAATTTGCATCGAAATTTTCTGGGCGATTTTTCATTTGGGTCATTTTACTAACAGTTGCTCTATGCTTTATTTATAAATTTATTACAATATCTTTAAAAAATATAAAAAAACTAATGATAACGAGAAAAAACAAGTTTTTTAAATTAAAGTAAAAAAATTAAAATTTTTCCGGCCTTATTTTTTTTTTTGGGATATTTAGCCTTTTTGACCTTTTTAATAGTCGAATTTAGCCTCTTTTTTCTCGGCTTCTGGTAATACTGCTTGTTTTATATCATGCTAATAAGCAAGTAGACTGAAGGACAGACAAATGAATTTGTGTAGATATTTACATCTATTATCCACAATAGTGGTTATGTTAAACCATTGTAAACGTTAAGGAAGTGCTCTAGAATTCTAAACAATTTTTATGGTATCAATAAAAAAATTGGTAAATTGGATTCGAGGAAAATGAAAAATATGAATAGCGAGAATACATAAGTTAAACATGTCTTTATTTAAGTATTTAAAAAAAAACATACATTTTTTAAAGCATTGAATTACTAAGAATTATTAAGTACATTTGATAGCCATTACTTTTGAAACTTTTATAATATACTTCATCTTAGTATAATAAAATCTAATTTTAGGATTTGGGACATATAAAATTTTTAATTACCTTATTCTCATTTTAAGTAGCGACTTAGATATTTGTCCTTCATGTGTGTTGAATTAAATGATTTTTTGTGGAACTATGAAAGCTGATGGTTTCTATTTGGATTATGTTCTTTTGAATAATATATATATATATATATATATATATATATATATCAAATTGATTATGCCTATTAAATCTGTCAAATGTACACGTGTAAGTAGAATATGAGGAGACTTTATTAGAAACACGAATAATTGATGGTTTATGACGTGGTTTGTTATTAGTTAACTTCTGTGAATTCGTTAGCAACACTAATTGTCATAGGAGTGTAATATTAATCCAGGTGGCATTTTTGATGAAGTGCAAATTCCGAGAGCTTCTTAAACACAGATTATAAAATATCAATCGTGCACAATAAAATACACGAGTATATTTGTTCTTTTACAGATTCAGAAAGGAGTTTTTATGTTAAAAAAATGAGTAATTTAAAGAATTTGAAAAGTACGAGAAATACCACATCTCCTGATTCTTAATTTTTTTGGAAAAAATGTACACAATTTTCATGGACAGCAGGGACTATTTCGCTTTCCCTTCCCCTTAATTATTATTTATTTGGTAGTTAAGAATTTTAAATTGTGTTTTTCAAAAAACAAGTCAAAAACTAATGTATAACTTGAGAGAGTAATCTGACAGTTTATATACTGAGTATTTACAATTTTTAATTTTTTTTTTTTTATTTTTATGCTTGTAAACAGAGCTGTCAACTGTGGTGATTTTTAATTGCTTTTGGCGACAAAATTTTGCGTTTGGATGCATGGCGATTTTTTGTCTAATTTTAAAAATTTGATTAAAATATATAAAATTCACATATAAATGTTTTTAGGTGGTTTTTGAAAAACACAATTTGTTTACTGTTCAGATATCACTTTTTGGGGTTTTTCAACTGAGATGTTTTCAAGTTGTCATATTTTTTTACAAACCTTAAAATAAAATGCAAATTATGTACGCTGACGCCTTTTGCTTCCAAAACTATATATTTAAAGGTTTGTTACTTAAGAGAAACATATATTTTTCTTAAAATTTTACAATTTTTATTTTAAATTATTTTGTCATTTTTGACTTCTTCGATGTACTAAAAATACCAAAAATTTCTTCACTGTATGGAAATTACCATGTCTTTTGTGTGTTGAATAATGAAACATTTAAAATTTTGAAGTTTTTTACTCATTCAAGTTATGAAAAATGCAATTCAAATTCATGTATTTATTATAAAACCAATAGGTTTTTAAAAAACACGTATATAAACATAGTATTACATATAAGCCGCATAGAACAAAACCATATTTTTTAGAAAAACGAAAAAGAAAGTTCGCTTGTAGTTTTTATAAAAACCTCACGTCGACTTTTTTTCACAAATGTTAATATCGATTGTTGTACAAGTTAAAAACAAAACCTAACATTTAACACTTTTGCAATTGAATTAAATCATTTATTAAGATTTAACCAAATGAACACAAATTTTGTTTATGCCGCATATCCTATACCAAAGCATTAACATTTTTTATGTTCTTTCAAGTTAGTCAAAAAAGTGTATTTGTTTAAATCAATATAAAATATTTAGTTGCAAAGTTCGAGCTCTTATATTTTAATAATCGATATCTAACAAAATTTTTATAAAATGTTCTATGTGGCATATAAGTAATCATATGACGATTTGTTGAGGAAATTGATTACGTTTTCTTAATAGCAATCGATTTTTTTACTTGCCTATCCAACAAAATTAAGGACCTTAATTTATAAATAGCTTCAACTTAGTTTAAGAAATTCTAACTTTGAAAAATATATAATAAATTTCAATACATTTTTTAAAATTGTTGACTTAAATTTAAGCTATATGTCAAAAACTTCGTATTGGGTGATTCCATATCCAAACAACTAGGAACAGCCTTTCTCGTATATGGCATCTTCGATTTCAGACTTTGGTTATTGGAAGTGTTTTTTAAATTCATAAACTTTTCTGAAAAATTAGTGCATACAAATCTGGTTATAAAAAATTAAATTAATAGCTGTATCTTTTTGAAATTATGTTTTTATTAAAGACTGTTTGTTTCTTCTTGTTTTTTAACAAAACGTTTAATGTATTTCGGAGTACCTCCTATGTTTTCAGTCACGATTTTGTTTGAATGTGTCCATTTATATATATATATATTTTTTTTGCTGATCATTTAGTGTACTGTAAAGTGTAATTTTTTTCTTCTATTTTTTCATCAGTATTATGAAATTGTAAATAAAAGAAAATATATTATGAAAACCGACATATAACTCTTGTTCGCTGAAAAATCCTCTCTTATATAAGAACACAACAATGCTGGCAACGGGAAGGTTTGCCTCGTATTGAGAAAAAATAAACATAATAACAACGGCAGCGGGGCAGCACGATAGCTACTAAAGTTTTGCATAAAATATAAATTATTAATGTTATCTTTTACTATATGATATAATTATCAATTTTAATATATAAATATTATTATATTTCATTTGTTTAATTTAACTTCTTTAAAGAATTTCCATTTTCTTTCTTTGCTTAGGTTTCTTTTCTTTTTTATAATATATATTTTAATAAATGATTACAGTCTTGTTGGAAAAAAACATAGAATATCCTCTAGAAAATAAAATAAATTTTCCGTTCAACGGCAATGTAAAGTCAAATTGTGTTTCTACACTTAAACAAGAATAGGTGGACTAGATGGAATTGGACTTGCTGAACACGAATGTGCTTTCAGTTTTTTTTTTTTTTTTTTATTAAGTATTGATATTTTTATGGGCATTAATAAGGCAATTATACGATTATATTTCACTGTAACTGGATATCGGTTTGTCCAATTTAGATAGATTAAAAATTAAAATATGTGAACTAGAATTGTCTTCAAGTTGCGTTTACATTATCTTTCTATTTTTTTCCTTAAAAATTCTTTTAATAAATGAAAATGGCAAACAATTTTTATTTTTTAATCCTTTACAATAAGGTTGGTATAAAACAAGCTATTTATTATCAAAATTGATGCTCAAATCCTGATTTAATTAAAAAATTTAAAATATAACGAATGTGCTTTCAGTTTTTCTATCAAGTCTTTATCAAAATAGGGCGGGCAGCTCTAAGAGAAATGTTAGTACCTATACAAGGTAAATTTTAATTTTCGCGTATCTAAGGAACTATTGCAGAGAAAGTCTTGAGATTTTGTAGAAATAATTTTCTTGTCAATTTACACAATTGTGATGAAAATAGGTAGGATAGGTTTATAGGGTATAGTTGCCGCCATATAAAGTGAATATTTATTATAATATATCTAAAGAAGTATTCAATCGATTTAAATTTTGTGGCCAGATTCGCTTTCAGCATGTTTAAATTAGTTGGAAATGATATATGTTATGCTTATATTGTCAAAATATAAAATAATTACATAGAGAACTAGAGATTTTTGCACTCAAAAATATTTATTTTGTAAGATAAAGGAATTAAAAAATGTTGATAAAATGGGAAAAAATTTATACCATGGATGAGTGTCACTCATAAAAAATAAAAAAAAAATCATAAAAATACGAGATGGAGGGTATTGAATATAGACCCTCGATATACTTTTGATTCACTTTTTATTGAATATTAAAATAAAAAAAAAAAAAAAAAATTAATATGTGATGGACAATTTTAAGAATTTTATAATAACTTATACGTCTCCTGTTTATTCTAACTTTATTCTAACGTTTGATAAAATCTTTAGAAAAGCTATTTTATTTCTTTTTTCAAATAATACTAAAACTTCAGTGTCGTTAAAAGCCTTTAAACCGAAATCTGTTAAAACGTGGTTTACACATTTATATATTATAACGAAATTTTCAATAATTTTCAACAGGGTTTTCTAACTAAACAAAGCTTTTTACACTTACAATTTAAAAAAAGACATAATAATTCGAATAAATTTTTATTATTAGATTAAAAATTTTGTTCTTTCGAAAAGAATAAAAAATTCGTTCCTCAAATAATCGAATAATTTCTGTTCGAATGACAACCCTACTTACTACTCACCCCATCAAATACTATGACCTTGGACAATTCCTGACCCAGCGATGTTTCCCAGCACATAGTTGTTAAATTTTGTTCAATCTCTTTAAAGGTTTTCTTTATGTTGGTTAAATTCTTAATATATTGTTGATAAATGGTCATTTCAGTTGTTGTTGTTATGGTTGCCATAGTAGTTCCAGCATCCAAATCAGTCGACGGTGACATTGTTGTAAAATCATTATCACACACGGTGATAAAGCATGTTTCAAAATTACCATCATCAATTTCATTCCATTCATAAAATGATGTTGGGCCTATGTCTTGATTTACAATGTAAAAAGGTGTAGTGGGAATGTCATCATCATCATTAGCATTAGCATTAATGGGGTTATTTTCAGTTAGTTCATCTTCTTGTTGCTTTATTAATGTAGTACTGCTGCTACTGGTGGTGGTGGGAGTTGTTGTTGTTGTTGGTGGTGGTGTGGGAGTTATTGTGGTTGTGTCTTCATCAGTAGGCTTTAGTGTTGAGGTGGTGAAAAATTCCGCTACCTTTTGCAAAAGTTCATTACGTTCCCATAGCAAACCTTTGCTCGATGTTGTTGTATCTGTTTCGATTTGTGTTGTAGGCAGTGATGATGAAAAATGGTTGCTAGTTGTGAATGGATCAGTTGAATCATCAAAAGTTGTGGATGTAGCTGAGGCTGGCATTGTTGTTTTCAGGGTCGTAGTGATGGGACTTGGTTGTAAGGTAGTAGTGGTGCTATAACGATCCCTTCTACCATATTTTGATGTCCTCAGAAGTTGTAATGAAAGTGGATCTGGACCTTTTCCATCAACTGGCTCTCTTTTTACTTTCTTAGCTTTAGCAACCGTCTCCACAGTTTGTTTTATATACTCTTTAGATTTTAGTTCTTTCTTTAAGCGCTCTTTAGAGCTTTCGTAAATATTATTTTCTTTTGATGCTTCTAAATATTCATTGAACTCTGGATAATCTTCGATTTCACTTAAATCTCTTTTATTACGACTACTCAACTCATCAATATCGTTAAAATCTACCAAACTTGGTTCGTTTATATCAAAACCGGCAAAGTAATCGTAGTATACAAACTGAGAATCATTACCAGGATTTTCTGTTGTAGTCGAGCTGAGTACGGATGAGGAAGAAGAACTAAACTGGTTATCCTCCTCGGTTGTAGAAAACGATGTATCCTCATAATCATATGTTGTATCTGTGGTAGTGGGTGAAAATTTAGTCGTTGGGATTGTGGTAAACTCTGTCGTGGTGGTAGCGGTAGCGGTGGTGGTCAGTAGTGTGGTTGGTGTTGTAAGTTCAATTGTGGTTGGTGATGGTTTCCATGTGGTTGATGTCGTTTGTTCTGTTGTCGTTGTGGATAATGTAGTTGGAATCATGGTTGTTGTTAAATTTAATAGCAACAAAGTCGTTGTGGCAGCCACTGTGGTAGTGGAGGGAAAATTCTTTGTTACTCTCCAGGGTTTTGAGCATTTGACAGTAATGTTATAACATCTAACTTTCGATATGGCCGCCATTGTACTTGTTAACACTGCATCGGTAATTGCATCAGTTGTCATTGTTGTTGTGGTGGTAAAATCCTCTGTTGAAAATGAAATTTCATTTGGCGCCGTTGTGGTCATTGCTGTGAATGCCTGCCAAAATTCAGTTAATTTAGCTAATTCCATTGCAGCGGTATCATTTTTTATTTTCAAATCACTTAAAGGCTTTTCTTTACTATTGATTTTATAAATGAACGAGAACATCAGCGAATACAAATTCAGTAAATTTAAAATCATGATTCTATAATTGTAAAATAATATCTTTATGGTTAGTTAGAGGAATAAGAGAAGTAGAAAGATATTTTTTAGAAGTTTACCTGGCCAATTGAAGTCTTAATTGTTGGCGTGGATGCCAATTTTCAAAAAGACCTAAAGCTTCAAAAATCATAGGCAAAAAGAACGAAAGTAAGGTCATGGTAACGTTAACGGCATTACGACTAATCCAGTTATCTTGTCGAGCCAGCTCTTCAGATCTGTTTATGAAGGCAAAGCAATATTTTAAATAAATTTATTTGAGTAAAAATCTCCTCTCCGGCATTAAATTTCCAACATAAAATATAAGAATGTCCCATAACTTCTTTAAAAGAGCCTATTGCTTAATTTAATTACCATTCTATTATTGATTAAAATTTAGGACAATAATAACAATTATTATAAAGTGTTTACAGCACTTTTCACTACTAAAATGAATTTCAAATGAATTATGCATATACTATATGACACCAAGTGAATAATTACAAAATCTTGCAGAATATACATACTTATAAAAGTAATTGTAAATCTCTGAAAAAAAAAAAACACTTAACTCCTAAAAATACCTAATAATGAATTTTCCTCTAGCTCATTTGCTTACTTATTAACCAGTGCCACTACAGTGTAACCGGAGGCTGCTAACAATGTCATCACTAAAATATTCACTAAAATACGTTGTAATATGATGCGCCAACTGAGACCACCAAACAGCAATGCACCATTATCACACAATGCAAAAAGGGAAGAAAGAAGATAAACAGACAAACAAAAAGATGAAATTTCAATTTTCCTCAATTTTAATGCAGCAAAAAAATAAAGTTATGTAGATTGGAATTTACTTGCGTTTATCCTTTTTCTTTTCGGCTTCTTCTAGTAAAGCTTCTTTGAAACCAACTACAACGGATGCAATCCTATTATGTGCAGTTTCCGCATGACCTGTTATTTTGTTACGACAGAATTGAGGATATTTAGTTAAATTTTTTTGAGTTTGCTTTTTGTAAAACTTAAACTTACCAATCATAAAATCCCAGCCCGTAAACAGTTTCCATGAAAACGTGCATTCATCGTCCTTTGAAGATAATTTAGAATTTCGTGAGTTTTCTGCCATTCTGCAAAAGGAAAATATTAGGGATAAAATATAAAACAATGAAAAGAGAAATTTCATTAATTAAAACTTTTCAAATAATATGATAGAAAAAGTTGAAGTTTGAGTAGAGATTTTTCTTTAGGTAATAAATTCATCAAATCAAATAGATGAAATTTGTTGTTAGTGTGGTACCTAGTGTACCTTTTGTGAGGGCGTTCAGTAATGTACTATTTTTCTTTAACATTTTTTTATTTTCTTTCTTGTCCTAAACTCACACATGAATTGTTAATTAATTTGAAGAACAATATATATATATATATATAATGTCAATTACAAAACTTTCAATTAATTGAATTACGACCACGTTGGCTTGACCCCTAGTCAAAAAAAAAAAAATTGAATCAAATCAACATTCCCTATTTGAACTTAAAAGATTAACTTTCGTTTCTATTTGTAATTCGATATTAAGATTTAGTAGTTTGCATTTATTTATATACTCTTCTTGTACATTTTTTCTGTATTTTTTTTGCTGTTAATTGGGGAAGGATAACCATAAAGTAGAAATTGGGGATGTTAAATTGTAAGATAATAGGGAATTTTAGGAAGACTGCAAAATATTTTTAATTTAATAGTATGGAGTTTACTTTCTTTCCGAACATGACATAAAAATCTCAAAATGATTTTTGCTAAAGATCTCTCTATCACTATTATTGACTGTAAAATAAATCTGTAGCCAAGCTGCGAATGATATTTTAGCACTTTAACGCACAAATTCAGACCAGGCGCGAATCTATGACAAAAGAAAAACAGAAAATTTCCTTCAACAAGAAATTAAATCGGGACAAAAAAAGACATAAGATTAAAGATAATCTCGGATTTAGTTCAACTACACCTAATCATTATCTTCAACTAATACTGTACTTTTGATTAAATAAAACAAAAATAACGTATAAAATAATACTTTTTATAACATTATGTAAAATTCGGCTTCGTTTTATCAATTTATCTTTTAAATGATTATTTTTTTATTTTTGCTCAGGAAGATTTCTTTACAAAAATTTGTTGTCGCAAAATAAATACTAAAACAATATTAATGTTCCACTGTTTTTATCATATCATTACTTTTAACCTATAAGTGCTGAGGTAATAATTATTTCATTATTTGTAAAAAAATTTGGGACCAAACTTACAGGGAATGAAATTTGACATTTACAATTATACATTATTATTTATTTGCTTGATAAAAAAGTGTTAAATTCTTAAATTATTCTTGATTAAACTTATTTAAATAAAAATACTTTTCACTTATGTAAGTATTTGGCAAAATAAAAACTATGAATGTAACATTTTATAAAACTATTATAAAAAATAAGTTTGCAATAACTAAATTGCTTTCTTTGAAATATTTTATTATATTTTGTACTGAAAATAGTTTTTGTAGTGAAAATTCTTAGAAATTATGTATAATTATTATAAAAAAAAATATAAAAGTGGCTAAAATTGCTAAAATTAAAATGTTTAAAAAATGGCTAATGGCTATATTCATTTTTCTATGGCTAAATAGTATTGAAGATGGTTCAACTTAGTCAGTAAATGGCTGAATTGGCGACATTGATCTAAAAGCTATCTATCTTCCTTCTTATCAATTGACTTTGTTATTTTATAGCTCATGTATAATACAGCTCCTCTATTAGCCAAGCAATCAGCCAGTTCATTTTCAGAATGTCATTCATGGCCAGACACTCAGCATAATGTTGACCTATTAAATGTACCTACTTCATTAAGAGTTGTAACGCAGTTCATGATAAATTTTAACTTCAGATCATAAGGTAGTGGAGCTCTTAAAGCAGTCTGACAGTTTGACATTACAAATATATCGTCATCTGGAGGACAACGCGATACCCAAAAAATTCAAGCCTGTTTTGAAGTTTTCATTGATATTGCTTTATATTAAAAAAATGTTAGAGTTCTTTTGTCAAAAATACCGATTTTATTAAAGAAATTCAAAAGAGCATAACAAGAAATTTGTTTTATTTTTCATAATAAAAAAGTCGTTTCACATATTCAGCCACGTAAACTTCCCAAGCTCTTAAACTCAAATGAGTTTCTTTGTGTTAAGATATAATAAAATCGTTTTTATAACCACAGTAATTTTCAACTTAAGTTTTTTGTCTCTTCTATAAATTTTTGAAAAGTGTTGATTCTCTTCGACCTTCTCCTCAAACACTTCCTATCATAAATGAGTAAAGCCCTTTGGAAATTGAGGTCAAACGTATCGGCTACGGTATTGCAGTCAGTCTGTTTGGAACCGTTGGTTAAGCAAACTTGATCCGCTGTAAGAACATAAAAGTTTTTGTATAACACTAGAAACCATGAATTTTAAAATAATTTCAAAATTTGGATGTGATTTATCAAATCACCATCCTTTAAATTAGTAATGCATAGAATTTTGGTATCATTCTTTCACTTAAATGCAATGCTGGAATGGGCAGAATATCTTGCAGCGCAAATGTGGGGCATGATTTTATGTTTAGTCTTTGGCCACCACAATAAAGCAGCATAGATCAGTATTGGTATAATTATTGTGCTAAAAGATCAGTATGTAGATCATGCATGGTCACATGTTTTACCAAGACATTTGAATTTCTTTAAGAGCTCAATAAACGAGCCATTTACAGTCGGCTCAATGAGCCTCGGAATTTATATTCGATAATACACCACCTTGTGAACTGTTTTTAGTTGTCCTTCTTACTCTGGATGATAGCATCTCTTTCGTCCAGTTCCTTATAATGTCTCGAATTTTTATTCCATAAAGCGCTTGATCAATGGCTTCTATCAACGTTGCTACATGATACGTAGCAGTTACCGTATAATTGCCTTGCTTGTTGCAAACTGAAAATGGTGTATTTCCATTTTTAGGCCCGCACAAATACCTAAATACCTAAATATTGAAATATACCATAATATCACTGATAAATAAAGAGTGGAAAAAACATCTTGTCCGGACGATTTATTAGGGATCTTTTCATCTTATCTTTTCCATTTCAACGATCTTACTTGCGGATCTTTTATTGCAGTTGGTTATAATTGGTAACCAGTTAGAAATATGTGTTGTTTTCAAAGACAATCATTCCGGGAGGTGAGTTTTCAGAAAGTGTTCGAAAGATTCTTCTGGCGATTCAGTGTACGTCCCATCGATAAAGATTTCTTTACCCATTACTTCAGAAATATTGTCAATTTGCTCGTAGTAATTCTGCCATTTTAGCAAAAAATGAACTTCACATGTTTTAGAATGATGCATTACAAATAATCCAATAAAAATCACTGCTTTAAATTGTTATTTAGCGTCATCATCAGTCCGTACTTCTTCGACGCCAATACACAAAAAGTGACCGGTGCCCTCAAGTTAACATAAACCTCTCATAAAAACTCACATCCTGATATACATATGTGCGAGATTCATCTAAATCTAAATTTTTGGAGACGCTGCACTCTCGTGTTTCTATATATTTTTATCAGCTATACTAACAAAAAAAGCTTCTGATAAATTATGAGAATCGGATGAGAACTTAGATAATGTGAAAGATGCTTAAGCATCGAAACAAGAATAACTTTAAACATTCGAAAATAAAACGTATACATTTATAAAGAACGTATAATTTATAAAAGCTTATGAGAATTCCATTTAAAAAACTAAATCTTTTTATCACTCAGAAAGTTTGTTTATTAAAATTATATTAAAACATTGGTCTTTCTAATTTGCCCGATAATTCATGTAACATAATTAATCAATCTATATTCTTCACTGAACCGTACTTCCCCTTTAGATAAAAGCAAATCAGTAACACAACTTCTTCGTGAGAAAAAAATAAATCCCAACAAATCTCAATCCTAAGAAAACTGAAATGAAAACAATACACGCAAAACAAAAGAGAGAGATGAACCATAAAAAAAAGAACAAAACAAATAATTGTATATTTCGTTAAATACTATTAATGGTATTAAGTTTTATTTTATTTTTATTTAACTTTACTTCACTACCGTTCATTTCTAATTTATGGATTTGTGTGTATGTGCGTGAGTCATGAAAAAGATTACCACGCAAAAAGACATTCTTTCTTTTTGTTAAACATATAGACACACACACACACACTTAAATATATTTGAGAAAAAAGATCTGCTTTCCAAGAAATCCAATTCTTATACCGTCACTTAAGTATTATTTGTAGCCATAAATCGCTGTAATATCAACGAACTTTTACCATTACCACCTCAACCGACATCTAATCACTCCCAATTCAATAATTTAGTTTTACTTTTCTTTCTCAAATACAAACTCGAACAAAAACCTGTTCGTCAAAAACAAACTCAATAATTTTGCCAATCGTTTAAATATTCCACCCTGCGGCTTTCTCTACTCCTCTAAGAAAGTTGGACGCGTATCATATTGCAAGCTAACGAATGTTCTTCTAACAAGTTCAATGAATCTCATTGAGATACAACGTGCTCAGCATATTAACGATTTTTGTCTGCCTTCGCAAGGAGTAGGCACTTCTGTCAAGAATTGTATGAACCGCTTGTCGTATTCAATATTCTTTGCTTATTGTTATTCATCGAAAAAGAGCCTCTAGAGAAAATTTTATTTATTGGCGGATTTTTAGTTCGATTTAGTTTCTGTGTCTTCTTTATGGCTTTTTGGCATGAGTGTGCTTTTCGATGGATGTGAGTGAATAAATATTTGTGTATTTGTATAAAATGTTAAATCGTTGTGTTGAATCCTTCTGTGGCACATACTTAATAAAAAATACATACAAATGATTTACAGCGAGGGACCGCAATATAAAGGCACTTTGCTGGACTTATTACAATTCGGGGGTTCTAGATTTTGCCTTTAATTGAAAGATTGTAAGTAGTGAAAGCTTCTAGAGATAAATTTCAGTGGATAGCAGATTATTTAGACGCGAAAGGGTGTATTTTTGCATAAGGCAGATTTAGGAATAAATCATAACCATAGGAACTTTGTATATTCATAAGACAAAATTAGTTGATTCACAGTGAATCCTCTGAAAATCTTTATCAGTGTGATATGAAAATTCATTGTTGTACTTCATAACTTTGTTGTTCTAGGCTTTTGATAGTCTTATTATCGTACAATCGCTATCCCATCCATACATTTTTTATCCATAAATCTCTGTCTCATAGATATAAGTCTAACTGCTTCGCACACTGCGAAAACTTAAAAGATACTACAAACTTCGCACAACCTATGAAGTATTGAATATCTAAATTTTTACAGAATAAACCACTACCTGATCCATTATCTTTCTTTGAACCATAAGTGTACACATCAAAGTTCTCTATATTACAATTATTGATCTACAAATTCTCTCTTGGTAGAATGGGCGCCACAAGCTACATCTCAATATATTTGAGTTGCAAAGTAGTCAGTTCTAACGTTTTTATATACATAAAGCCCTTTACTATCAATGGATGTTCGAGCTACACTGTAACCTTCCTATTGACCTTTCAATAAAGGAAGCGTAGACACGTGTATTGACGAGGTTTGACTAAGACCTTATACAAACATCTGACGTATGTACAAAAGCTTTTTAACTTGATCCCTTAAATTATGTATCCAATTCATTTGTCGTCGAATAGTAATGGCTTCCTTCAAAAGCTCCAGATTTTGGGAGGTTGGAAGTAGGAATTTATTGTGAGTTTTTGGAAGATTTGTAGGTTTTGTGAATACTAAAAATTATGAAAGTAATAAAAATTATAAAAGTAGGTCTAGTACTTTAGTCATAGCTAATATTATCTAAATATACGAACTGGGGTACTGAAAGGTGGAGTTTTTGTACCTCTGTTGTAGAACTTGGCTATAAATACACTACTCAGAAACTCGATTTACTGTGCTATAGCACAGTTGCATATATTGATGATGTGACTGTTGCGATATTAGATATCAATCTGAGTACGCTCTTGTTTGAAAAAGTCCTGAAAGTGCTAAGTACATGAAGTACGGTAAATTGTCAGAGCAAGACTGAACTGAACCAAAGGTGAATGGTGTTGAATTGGGACTATCTAATAGTGCTAAATATCCTGAAATTATTCTAGATGAAAAACTATCTTGAAATCGGAATATTCAGGCAAAGGCCTCTAAAGTCTTAACGGCCATCTGTGTATATTAGGCTAATGCAAGTAAATTGGCTAATTGAAATAGATATCACTCTGCCATGTCTTCGATAAGATCATGAGAACATCGGCTGTTCTCATGACGAGAGTTTTGAGAATGTCTCAGACTAGGGCGTAATTCGTAATGTTAACAATTTGAACAAATTGCGATCAAGATTATAAGAGGTTTAAAAGACCATATAGATTATTGTATTCCCGCACCCTTCTTTAATAAGAACTTTAGGGTTATTTTTTCAAGGGGATATTGCCTTGGATTCTGGCTGTCTATGGGTATATAGTGACTTCTTTAAATGAGAATCCGGTAGTAGGTAAATTCTTTATATTGTATATATGCACGAAAGTAACATTTAGTCTCCCGGATGGACGTCGATATCTTCAGGTCGATATGTTGGCTATTAAGAGTTGGGAGAGGAATATTTGCGTTATTACTGACAGCCAATCTGCCATTAAATCCTTGGTTGATGTTTACTTTATTTTAACAATGGTCCTTGAATGCCGGGCAATTTTGGACGGAATAATGAGACAGTCGATCATTACACTTGTCTGGCTGAATAGACACAGGGATCTTCGATGTAATAATATGGTGGATGCATTGGCAATGATAGGGGCTATGCTGGACGAATCTCAAAGGACCTTAGCCAAAATTAGATATGGTTATTATTGGATCTTAGTAGAGAAGGGCTCAGGAACATAATTGAACTGCTAAACGGTCATTATACGTTCGGTAATTATGTTATGCGACTAAGACTTATTCATAATGATTACGGTATAAGTTGTCACCACGAAAAGGAAAAGGAGTCTATAGCTCACCTTTTTTGTGACAATTAAATATTTATTTCTGATAAAGCCCGTTTTTATAGGCGTGGGTTGATTAAAAATGAATTAAAAACCATAAATATGTAAGCATTGTAAACAATTTTCTCGTGTGGAGTTAACAGATCTCCCATCGAGCGCGTCCCCAGGTGGGGGATATGGGGAGCTTTGTCATTATTTAGGTTTGACATACTGTATTAGCGGCCTGGGTGACAAGCAACCAAGGTGACTAAAGAAAACAACATACCGCTCGTAATTGGAGCTGACGCTCATGCCATTTAGGGAAGCTCTGACACAAATAAAAAAGGTGAGTCTTTATATGATTTTATTCTTTGTAATAGTTTGGATATTCTAAACTTTGGTAGGGAACCAACCTTTTTAGTAATAAAAGGGAGGGTCTCCAATGACTGCCTATTCTCTGATCACTTATACATTGACTTTAACATAGAAGTGTGTTTAACCAGGTTAAACCCCTTCAAAATAGTAGGATGACAAATTGGATATAACAAGATGATATTCTTTCCCAACTCCTCCCTAAACCTCCGACCATCAACGGTCGTAGTGATATTGAGTCCTGTGTGAAAACGCTAAAAAACGCATGCAGACCCAGGAGTAAATTACATTGGTAGAATTCCGAGATAGCGAAAGTCGTAAAGAATGTCGCCGCCTATTTAATGAAGCTAAGAGACTAGGAAAGTGGTCTACTTATAAGTCCTCAGTTAACAAGTTTAAAAACCAGATAAAAAATGCGAAACGCAAATCCTGGAAGGCTTTATGTAGCGGCATAGAAAGCTACTCTGAGACTAGTCGTTTTCGTAAAATTCACGATCATCAATCATTAATGATGTTCCCATTCCCATAACGGATAGTGAACTAAGATGGGCTCTGAAGAGCTTTGCCCCATTTAAGTCTCCGGGCCCTATGGACCAACAGTACAATGCAGATATAATAGTTCCCTGGCTAATTCGGATATACTCAGTATGCCATGTTCTTATATCCCTGAATCATATACCATGGTCTTTATCTCCAAAGGAGGTAAGACCTCATTTACAACACCGAAAAACTTCAGACCTATCTGCCTACCGTCCTTTCTCTTAAAGACAGTGGAAAGGTTGATCGACTTACTCCTTCGCGATTAACCCTAACCTATTATTAGCGTCTCAACATTCCTATATGAAAGGCAAATCTGTTGAGACTGCATCATACTCGCTCGTAGGGTACATTGTATATGCTGACCTTCTTTCATATAGAAGGGTCCTTTAATAATGTGACTCCAGAGGCAATCAAATCAGCCTCATATGGAGACTTGTAACCAATAGGGCTGTAATATCCAACATGGGTGCGTCTACCATTTACAGGGTAGCAAAGAGGAGTACTCTGCAAGGTGGAGTTTTATCTCCACTTCTTTGGAATATCACCGTAAACTCTTTATCAGGGAACTTGATTCACTTAAGTTTAAGACTGTTGCTTATGTGGACGATGCTGCGGTGGTTGCATCTAGGAAATATTTGGATACTATGTCTCACCGCCTGCAAACTGCTTTGGGTCTAATTAGTACATGGAGTAGAATTAGTAGCCTTAGTGCAAATTCAGGAAAAACGGAATTTTTCATCCACACCTAAACAGTGTTGAACTAAAGATATCAGATAATGCGATGTACTGGACTCTAAACTATCCTAACTCCGGAATACATAGGTCAGAACCTTAAAAGCCTATATATATATATATATATATGTAGGAAAGCCCTATATATATGTAGGAAAGCCCTCGGCACATCCTGGGGAGTAAATCCCAGGAATACGAAATGGCTCTTCGACAACTACATTGAAAGCCCTATTTGTTCTAACGAACTGGCTACCAGTGGATCTTATGGCCAAGCAGATCGCAACTAGACTTAGGACTATAGGTGTATAGAATGATAGTGGATTTGGTCATGCGACCGTTCCTTAATAGCATTCCTTGCAATATTGATTATTTTATTCACACCCTTTCTTGGCAGAGACTTCCTAGTATCAATCCCAACTACTCCGGAATTAAGAGCTGGTTCAGTGGAGATCCATACTGACGGGTTTAAATCTGCTGCAGGGATTGGGGGGTGTCTATATTCCTGTTTATAGGAAAACCATCTCCTTCAAATTGCCAGATCACTGCAGCATTCTGCAAGCAGAAATCTTGGCCAGGCTTGTACATAAATACCTGACATCTCTGAGCGAGATGGGGAGACATTAAAAACTGGAGCTGGTCTGTGTTAGAAGTCATTCAAACACCCGAGGTAATCTTATTGTGTATGAACTAGCCAAAAATGGCTCCCTTCATTGATATGGAGATATGGATCAACTGGTTGAAGTACTGCTTTCGTCCTGCAAATCAATAATTCTGCAGAATTTATCGAGAATTGCACAAGATAGATGGACAAATGAATCCACATGCTCAACCTCAAGGGAAATATGACCCTATTATGATAAATCTCGATCTGACTTCATCATGCGTTTATCAAGGCATCACCTAAGAATTCTCTTAGCCGTTATCGCAGAACATTGGATTGCTGGTGCGCATGCTAGGAGACTAGGGCTCCCTTTTAATGACTTCTGTAAAAGTTATCACGATGACGAAGAGAAGTAAACGGTGGATCATCTTTTATGCCACTGTCCCACTCTCACTAAGATTAGGACTGCTAATTTTGGCAGTTCGTTTTTCTCTCTGATATTGACATCAAATGAATCAATTCTTTCATACAAGCTGCGGGCTGGTTCAATTCGAACGCTGTTATGGACACGTGAATGAGTAACACATGATCCTAGGGTTTCACAAATTGGACACAAGTGAGCTACCTTCTATTAATTAGACTGCTTCCCACTGAACCTGACCTTTATTTTTACCACTGATATACTAAATTGACCTAGCGCACCCATAGGATAACGCAAACATTGACTAAATAACAAGCTATATAGTATAGAAAATATTCAAAATTTTGAAAAAATCTGAATTACATTTCGTCATATGGAATCTTATATAATTAATTATAATTAACCTAATATAATTAATATGATAGGAGGTCATTTATATTATTCGTTTGGAAGCAAATGATCCTTTTTGAAATCCTTAAAAAATTATTGTCAAAAATGTAAATAATTAACGACGTGAATAAGTACATTTGTTGACCCTATGTAGCTTTTAAGAAAAATATTTTATGATTTATATATAACCAAGCAGTGCTATATTATATTGGTATAAATGAATAAAGTATATAAAATATTTATTTTTATCCAGTTTTTTATGAACTATATATTTACGTTACCATATGAGTGTGCCAGTCATAAGATAGAATTTTTTTTTTGGTGATAGTTTCCTTTGAAAATTTTTTAAGGAATATATATATATTTTTTTTTTTTTTGGTAAAACGCTTTTTTCCCGGAAAATTTTCCGTCAATGAAGCTTTGAGAAACTTTAGTGTAAAAATGATGAATATATGTGAAATATTTTTATCGAATGACCTAAAGATTATACAGATGTTATTGACGAAGGCAATGCTGGTAACATTTCTAATGGTAGTATTCCTCGTTTAGTCCTTTAAATATTCCTTTAAACTAAAATATTTATCATATTGAATATAGAGGAGAAAAGTTGAAAAACAGAAATTTTACATATCTAAATAGCATTTATGTTGAACATTTTGTTCAGATTCAGAGTAAATAGAAATAAAGTCTTAGAATTTAGGAGTCCAATACCCATTTACTATTCTGTAAATGAGAATAAGCGGATGTTTTCCAATATCCAAAAGCGGTCATATGTTGGTACCAACGGCTAAAATAAGACGTCATATCAAGACTTTCTCAACTCAAGTGGGTATACTTAAGACTGGATGTTCGATATGTAAAATATATTTCTCAATATAACATTAGAACAAATATTAAATAGCATTTGCTAAAAATTTGCTAATAAAAACGGCCCATTTTGCCCTACCTAGGGACCAAAACAAATTTTATGTAGTAGGTAAGATTTTTTAGGTACTTGGTAATTTCATCAATATCTGAAACAAAAAACATTCCTGGTCAATTTGGGTTAAGCAAATTAAGTTTATATTAACGTTAAGTGAAACCATTGTAACACTACTTTAATACGAGTATAATGCATATTTCTCCACAAAAACATGACCTAAAAAATAAAATATCTTCCAGCGCTAAGGATAATATTGATCGAATTGGTATAATTCATGTTATGAGGTTATGTCATATATTATAGATTTTTTAAAAAATTGATAATTTCGGCTAACAGTTTAATATGTTCATAAAAGTAGATACCTTAGCCTTTAATTTGAAATTAATTTGGTGATGGACCGTGGTGGACCCATAAAGTTATATCGTAGAGAAATCTATTTTGCTCTTTTTTAATCATATCGCACTAAAAGCGTTTTCGAAGATCTAGAAACGAATTCATCTGGTACTATAAGTGGGAAAACCATACTCTTAAATGAAAAATTGTATAATTGTAAAAAATACTACTCCTATCAAAAGTTATACCCTTTTAAAGATAAATAATTTTATATAGTTATTTTCCTATGTTTAGCTCTCTCAAAAAGTACCGTTTCCTTGAACTGGTGATAAAATAGGAAAAAAATTTATATTTTCCTAATCAGTAGGGTGTCCTCTATTAAATATGATCAAAATTCTTACAAGTATTGAAACTGAGAAAACAACTTTTGTCCAGCTATATTGGTTTCTTGGCAGGACATTTTAGGATGACCTTAACGAACTTAACGAACCGATATGACTGGAACTATTTATTAGGAAATCGGAATGGTTTACAAATGAACCATATATAGTATCTTTTCCTAAACTCTATCCTTTCTTCAGCTCTTTATTTTTTATTATCCTTCACGATACCTAACTTTTTATCCTCATACTCTCAATCTATCTAACAATGCACATTGAGGCCATTTGTAAAATAAACAGTAATAAATTCGAATCTTTTAAACCTCTGAACCGCTTTTAGTTAAACTAGGAACATCGATAGAGCAGGAGCTAAGCTTCCAGAATATTGTAGGCTGGAGTATGTGGCTGGAGCACGGATGGCGCTACAGTGTGCCAAAGTTGACCACCTCGAGAATAAAAAAAATATCGGTGCTTTTAAATATTTTTGCATTTCTGAATTCTTCTAAGGAAGACAAAGAAAAAACATGCTACTGTAAAAACTATCTCTTTTGATTTAAAAGATATTTGATTTCAAAAATTAAATTTCTCATTTTTTGAATTGACTTTCTTGCGATTTTGAATTAGGCTAAAGAACGAATTTTTAAATTATCTCAAACCGATAACTAGAAAAGAATGTTTAAAGTAAAAAAATTTAAAACAAGTCTCAAACTTTGCAATTTTTGCTAAAAAAGTAATAATTAGAGTCTTTTTAATTTTGTGAAAAAAATTTAATGTTTTCTGACATTTTCTGAAATTCTATGCCTTAGAAAAGCGTGTCGAAAATAGTGTCGAAAAAAATTAATTTTAGAAGAAAAGTAAAAAAGTGTTGATTTTTGTACTTCTGCGATTTAGATTAGATAGATCGATATGTTTTTAAAGGTTTTGCAAAAAATTGTGACATCCTACTGGTAAATTTTTTTACACGAGGCAATTTTCTAAAAAAAAAAACACATATATATTGCCAATAACGCAAATGTTGATATTTAAAAATATATGGTAAAATTGCATGTATTTTTCTGATCTTTATATTTATCAATTCTTCATTAAATAGTTTATGATATGTACAAAAATTGTTTTCTTATTTGTAAGCATTTCAAAAATATTTATGCATGTATTTATGAAATATGTCCCTGTAAACATAATTTGATTTTTTTTTTTTGTTTTATTTTAAGAAAGTCTTCAATAAATTTTAAAATACTAAAATTTGACTATTGTGTTCGCAACTTTTCTAGTAAATAAATTTGAATTAAGCAAATAATTTCAAATTGTAAAATCTTTATGTTTATCATACTGTTTTTGACACGGTTTTGTTGCAAGCGTTATCATAAATGGAAGGAAACATGGAGACTTCAGAATTTTTCTGCTTTTTGCTTATTTTAAATTGATTTACTAGAAACATTACAAACACAAAATAGCCTTTATAGTGTTCTTTAAAATTGTGTATAATAAATTTTACTGTTTTAAAATTTATAGAAGACTTTTCTTAAAATATAACCAAAAAATGCAAAATATGTTTACAGGGACATGTTTAATAAATTTGAGTCTAAATATTTTCGAAATGCTTATATGTGTCAAAATAATTTTTGCAGATGTTATGAAGTAGTTAGAGAAGAATTTACAAATGTAAAGGTCAGAAAATATATATAAAATTTTACTATATAGTTTTAAAGATCAACATTTTTGTTATTGAAAATATTGGTTTTTTTCAGCAAATTGCCTCTTGTGACTAAATTAAACATATTGAAGTATCTAATTTTATTCGTAGAAATGCTGAAATTGACAACCAAAATTTTTTAAAGGCTGAAAAAGTTGAACTTTTCTTCTAATTGATTATTTTTTCTAAGGTACAGAGTTTTAGTAAAAACAGAAAATATTTATTTTCTTTAACATAAATTAAAAAAATAAATTATATAATATTATTTTTAATTGACAAAAAATTAAAATTTTTAAGACCCGTTTCAAAATTTTGATTTTAAAGCTTTTCTTTAGAAGAATTCAGAAATGTAAAAATGTTTAAAATCTGTTTATATTTGTAAAAGTTACAAGCTCCGATATGTTTTTCACTCTCGAGATGGCCAACTTTGGCTAAGCTTATTTAATAGTATTTCAATTAAGACAATAATCCATAATGCTAGTAATATGACGTACCCTAGAGACGTGCACATATAGGCTAGAGCATTTTTAACTGTTTCACCAAGTTCAGCCTGATTCTGTCGTTACATAGCACCTTCATTATCCATCTGCGCCCAATGCTACCTTAATTGCTTCAGGTCTGATGTATATCTAGAAAATATAGCAGTGCATGTTTATCTTAGTACATGAAATGTACCAAGGTAATATAGTGCCGTCCGAGTATATCCTATTAATAAGAATTGAGAAAGTTTTCGACCTCAGGAAGTAAATGAAGTTAATCTCCGATGACTGATAAGTTTGCTAAGGAGTTTTGAATTTGCAAAGATGCAGTAATTTAACATAAAATTTGTAATTTAACATAAAATTGTTTCTTTAACTCATTTTTCAACATTTTGCAATCCGGTCTTCTGCGATTTATTAATAACACGACCAATAAAACCCATACATGCAAATAAATTCGCGAAGTTATGGCAAATAGCCCTTTTTTCTTAGTATATTATCAATTTGTGTTATAAAATGTTCAGATAACTCTTGTTGTTTGTGGAAAATTAAAGATGGTAAAGTTAAATTCTATAGTAGAAATTTTGCAATATATTAAATTTATGACATCTTACAAATCAAGAGATAGAAAAGCGAAGTTTTGTGCTTATCAATACCATCCTCAAACGTCATAACGGTAAAATAAAATTATAAACAAATGTTGCAAAAAAATTTGCATGCGAAAAATTTTGCAAAAACATTTTAAACTGATTAAAATTTATTAAATTTCTTAATTAGTTAATTACTTAATTATTACTAAAACATTAAAAAAAACCTGTTCATGTACATTTATAAATAGCTCAAAAATAAAAATGCAAAAAAATGTGTTAGAATTGTTTTTATCTTTTTAAAATTGGGGACCCAAAAAGAAAGTAAAACTGCAGATAGCCCTTTTAAAATATAAATCCCCGATATATATAAGTCAAATCAATATAATAAGTCAAGCAATATAATGAAGAGGCTCACTGTGATATATTCTGTAAATTAAACAGGGTATAAATTTAAAAATAAGAATAATCTCTCTCTCTATATATATATATATATATATATATATATGTATATATATATATATATATATATATATATATATATATATATATATTTGTTTCTTTGTTTAGAATTTAAAGTAAACTAAACCACTGGTCCGATTTTCTTGAAATTTGAAATTCTGTTATACCCGAAAGTGAAATAGGCTACTTAATTTTTTGATAGGAGCAGGCGGAAACGTAGCCTCCATACAAATAATATACTAATTATCGGATAATTTTAGTACTGTTACAGCAAAAGTCTTAAAATTTTATGGAAATATCTTTCTCATAATCCACTAAACTCAAAATAAAAGTAGGACGGATAGGAATAGCATACAACGAAAATATTAAATATCGTATATCTTAGGAACTAATATAGCAAACGTTTTAACATTTTGTAGGAATAACTTCCTCAAAAACTTTCATAAGTTTATATCAAATGGGGCAGGACTTGGGGAAATGGTACCCCCATACAAAGTTAATATTCTTAATGACATATCTAAAGAACTAATAAGAGCTCTCAAATTTTGTGGGAACTAATTTCTTATCATATTGCGGATAAGATCAGTAGAAGGAGTAGCCCCCATGTAAAGGAAAAAAATTATTTTCGAATATCTGAAGGAATGATTTACGGAAAATTCTTAAACATTTTTATAAATAATTTTTATATAAAATTTTTAATAGGGCAGATAGGTCAAAGAGGAGTATTAGATCAAATTAAAAGTGGTATCGAAGTTCACCGGGATAAGCTAGTTATGTAATAAATAATAAGAAAAAATCTATAACTGATTTCATTTTGAAAATTTTATTGTTGGTCTCTAATAGATTAGTTAATTTAACATTCAACATTGCATATTTGCTGTAACATATTCATAACTCAAAAAAAAAAAAAAAAAAAAAAAAAAAAACGCAAATTTCGAATTAAAATCACTAGTGCATAGTAAATAATATGTTTTATTAACTAACAAAATCTTGTGTTTCAGTTTTTTATATTTCACGAAGGATCGCGATGAAAGAATTTTGTCCAAATTTCATAATCTTTTGTGTATTCCTTGTAACAACATATTATTTTATTTGAACATAGTCTATTTGTAGTGAACATCGTTAAGTTTTCTAGAAAAGTGATTAAGTATCACCACAATATTATTATCATTCAAAATTTTTAAAAAATATATATCCAAAATAGATTTTTTGAGTTATGACGTTCTTGCAGCAAATGAGCGACATGTGCATTATATTGTAAACAGATGCCCAGGTGTACCATGATTTCATAGTAATTTCAAGAGATATTTTAAAACAAAAAAAACATAAATAATTGGTTGCAGTCTGGCACACGAAAAATATAAATGAAAAAATCTAATCTTTTGCTGTTTTATTATATTCTAGTTTTTATCTACTGTATTGAGTGCCTATTTGCAAATTTAAAATAATATATATGTAACTTTAAACTAATATCCCCAGGTGTACATCGAATATTCCTTAATATAATATTGTTTATTGCTACTTATTTTCTTCTCAAATTTACACAAATTTCTTAATATTCAAAACGTTTGTCGTGTAGATACATATATTATACCCTTCATACGCAAAATACTACAAATATCCAACTTCTATACTTCTCTACAATCTGTAGCGTAAATATGATGTAATATATGTATCTACCATTTAACTTCATATTGGTTTGTTTATATTCAGTTCGTGTCAGGGCCACTTTTGTTGGTAAATATATGTACTTTTGGCCAAAAGCTGTAAAAAAGCAGATAAAAATACTATATAAATCTTGAAGTTTTTTTTGAAGAAAGTATCTTGTTTGTAAACAGGAAATGAGCTTAATCCGGTAAGAAATGTAGAAAAGAAACCAAAACGTAAAGCATTTCCTTGCATTTGATAGTAAAACGTTTAGGAGTCTGTTATGTATGCTAATACAGTCTTATGTCATTTAAGATATTTAATAACAATATATTGATGCATTATTGCAATAATAAAATCAATATTAACTTTGGATGATTTATTATTAAATTTATATTAAAGAATTAAATATGACAATGTTTTTGTTAAAAAATTTGTCCTTTAGAGAAAATTAACAGGATGTAGGACACTCGTATTTGTGACTCAATAGATAAATTTACATTCCGTTAGGAAAACATCTTTCGTTCTCATTACGAGTAGGTATAGGATTCCTGGCTTTATGACTCGTTCAGAGTTTATCTGAGATGGACTACTGAAATTGATATAATCTAAATCTATAAGATGATATTTGTGATCGGGCGACATGAAATTAACAATTCATTTTAACTGATTTATGCTGCGGGAAGGAAATAGAATTTTCCATATCTGCACAGTGGGGCCGATCAATCTGTATCTCCTAAACTGCTAAAAGGATCGAATTAAAATATATAGGAGAATTATAGAGGAGGACCTAAGCTTTCAGAAAAATCACTTTGTGGTCATTCTGTGATAACACGAGACAAGTTACAGGGTGTTAAAGTTTAGAAGCTCGAGTATGAAAAAGTTTTAAAATATCGCAAGTTCTACAAATCAATTTCGATTTCAAAGATATTAAAACCTTTGTAAAAAATATAAGATAAAAATAAGTTGAAAAAAGATTCTAACAACTAGTACCAAAAATTTTTTTTTTTTTTAGCAAAAATGCGCTTTTTTCTTAAAATTTCATTAATAAAAGAATAATTTTTCACATATTTCGAAAGACAAGGCTTCAAGAATGAAAAATTAAGAAACTTTTATTTGATTGAAAGTTGCACCCTACGTCCAGCACTAGTCGAAAATGGTAAAATTTAGAATGAAATTTCGAGTTCATCATGCTAGAAAGAAGAGTAGCGCATGATTTTTCAAATCCAAAAATATTTGTAATAACTAGATGTATGTAGATTGCTTTGATATTAAAGTTGTTCCCGTCCACTCAAAATTGTAGACAGGAGAGCATATTGTATGAAAATAGTTAAATTTATAGAATCATATTTTTTAACTGCACAAAAAACATATTGAAGTTATTATTTTTTAAATTTATTTTTAATGTAATATTTTTGTAGTGTGCATACATTATAAACACAATTCTTTTTATTTTTATTTTGTTATTTTAAGACACACTGTAAAAGTATTTCTTATATTTTATACACTAATCATTTTTTGTTATTATTATTATTATTATTGTTATTATTATTATGAAAATTGATTGAATGAAATTATGCTGAATAGCCATAAATTTAGTATATAAGATGTAAAATTTTTTGAATAAATCAGAATCATTCTAAAGGTAAAAAGACATAGTCTTTCTAAGAATCGGCAGCAGTGCTTAGCAAATACTGTATCAACACCCAAATCGGAATTTTAATGGTGGATAGAATCGGCAGCAGTACTAAGAGAATACTAAAAATCCAGGCTTACGATATTTTAGATAGATAACGATCCTTTTGTGTACCATCATCATTTTAATAACTTTGGCTGGTAGTTTTTTTTTTTATTAATTTTCAAATCTAAACAAACTTTTATTTAAAATTATAAATACTAAAATTTTTAAGTATGTAAAAAATATGAGCATAATATTCAAATAGATATATTTACTTATCCACTGGTATATATATTGTCTATATATAGCTCACTAAGTATAACAAATATAGTGAACTAAAGCCAATCAACTCGGGTGAAATTGCTTAAAAATTTACTATTTTCATAGATTTACATCAATTCGTAGACGTCACAAACAATTAAGTTCACTAAAATGTGTCCATAAATATGTACCGTGTGCTCTTAAAAGAAAATAATGCATTTTTAGTAATTTCACCCGACTTGACCAGTGATACAGATTTATTACCAAAATTTCTTTAAAAAATACTTTAACATTTTAAATATTTTAACAAAATACTCACTTTCTTAATGTGGCTACAAAACTATAAATATAAACAACAACAGCTGTCAAAAAATAAGCCAATGGCAGCATGTAACCTAATGAACTGGCACCCGAGTAACTCGAATAGTAACTGGAATGAGAAATAGAAACTGTTTTACATACACACTCATCAAAAAACCCATCAATTTTACATTCACAATCATAAAATCTGTCATTAAAAGTTAAAAACAAAAGAAAGAAAGTACATAAATGATACTTACCCATAAAACATAGGTGAATACTTTAGATATCCCTCAAATTCCCAAATGGTAAAAAGATTTCCAGCCACTTCATACTCTTTGGAGGACATCTTTTTACGAGGGTCTGCTTCATCGTGTTTGGTGGCAAAATACTATAAATAACATAAAAAAATACGCACAAATGCATGTAACAGATTATATATTCAGATTAAATTAAACGCTTTAAAGGTTATTTATCTTTTAGTATTTTTTTTTAAATCAAAATATATCGCAAATCTTTTTGTGTGACTTTCTCACCTCGGGTCCAATTACAAAAATTACAATTGGCAAAGCAATCATCACATTCACCCACATCAGCCAACGTAAAAAGGTAAAATATGAGGCAACACCAGAGCCGAAATGTGATTCGATCTCTTTAATGCGCAGTTCCCAGGGTATGAGGACTGTAAGAAAACTGGCTGTTTCACGTTTCCAATGACGCCAACGCTACTCAGACACATGGAAACATAAAATAAAGAAATTTTATTTTAATATTGCAGAATTATAAATATACCCTATTATTTCGGATTTCTGGAAATATATAAGTCGCAGAATAATGAAAATTGGCAATACGTAAATATATATATATATATATATATATATATATATATATATATATATATATATATAGTATGTACAGTTGTATTTTTAAATATTGGATCTCCATGTATCCATGCATTTACAATTTTGGATAAAAGCACTTTCATATATCTGATTTTCAGCGTAAAAGCAACAGATTAATGTTCTTCAAATATTTTCAAATGACTTGTGATCTGGAAATCATGTTGGCAATTAAAAAATATACATATATATTTGTCAGGCGAATAGTGTGAATTGAAGCATTTGTTTTAATGGAAAATTCGTTCATATCTACGAAAATTTTCCCAAAAAGGAACAAGTTTCTCTTATTATGCTCAAATGTACTCTAGAGAATTTGTGAAATGACTAGAAGGAGCCATAGCAACCACACAGAAAAACCCAAATCCATTGAAGATTCACCAATAAAATGTATTTTTTGTGGAAATGTGGAAAATGCTTTCGTAGATCACCTCCATAATTATAAAATGTGGCCCAGATACGTACCAATAACATATTAAAAGATTTTCGACGTCTTATTTAAATACATTTCATAGGCAGATTTGCAATGAGTTTGAAATCTTTCTATGCTGAACTGGCGTTTCTTCGCACCCATGAAAATTGTCCAGCGATAACAAATTTGTTTCTTTCGTGGAAAATTTTCCTAGATATGAGCCAATTTTCTATCAAAATAAATGTTTCAATCCACACTATTTGCCTGACAAAAAATCTTTATACACTACAAAAATATATTTTGTTAAATTGCCTACATGATTTCCGGATCAGAACTCATTTGAAGATATTTTTGAGGAATGCTAGTCCGTTGGATTTATCCTAAAAATCAGATATTTCACCTAAAATAACCAATAATTGATGCATCCTTAAGAGAAAAAATAATGGCAACACTGACAAAGTGGACGTCGGTGAAAATTTTTCCCAATATTTAAAAATGTAGCTGTACATACTTATTATTAATTTATATTCTTTATATATTTTGTTCTTTCCATATCAAAAAATTTGAAGTTTTTAGTTAAGTGTCTTTATAGTTATGAAACTCTGCGAAGTAATTTTCACCTTAAAATACATAATAATATTCAAAGCAGAAAAAAATTTCCACAAAAAATATTTCTTATCTCAATTGCTTTTACATATTGCCAAATTTTATTACTCTACGACTTTTATATCTCCAGAAATCCGCATTAATAGGGTGTTTTTATAATTCTGCAACAGAGTGTATTAACTAGTGTTTTACTTTTTATTTAAATATCTTAATTAAAGTTTCATTTTCAACACAATTAACACCTAATTTCTTCATTGTCTACCTTGTGTCCTCAATGATTATAAAGTAGCAAAATTAAAATTGGAATTGGCAGGATTATTTACTAAAATATTTATGTAGTAACATCGTTAGTTATCTAAAATGTCCTTTGGTGTTATTTAAGGATCCACATGTACAATATGATAAAGCACATACATATGTACCAAGCAAATAAAGTATATAATAGTTTGTATATTTGTACTGTTACACCCAGAGAAAAAATGTTTATATACGAGTGTAAACTGATACCATTCAGTGTCAATAGTGTATTAGAAACGTAAGTGCTCAATTTGAAAGTGGCGTGTTCAAATCAAAAGCGAAAAATTCATGCCGAATTGAAATTGAATCTGTATGAATTTAAAAACGCATTAGTATTTCTCACCATCAATTTTTCACTAAAACCCATCCTTATTTGTAATACCAATGAATGAAATTAACATTATATATATATATATATATATATCTATATATATAAAAGAAAGTGATGTTAGTTACTATTGTTATAACTCAAGAACGACTAGACCGATTTTGATGATTCTCACCAATTCGGACCGGTCACCGGCCAGAAAAGGATAATACGAAAAAAAATTCGCGAAAAATCCGCGATAAAAAAAAACTCTTTTTTGTCATAATTTCTTTGCCTTAATAATCATTAAAAATATTTTTTTTAATACAAATTATAACAATTACTGTTCCTGTTTCTATCGAAACGCTTACTTTTTTGTGCAATTTGTTTTCTGGTGGTGGTGTAGAATTCTATTTCCAAACGGTAAGTTCCAAGTAAAGCTCATCATTTAGTGAGGTTGTGATATTTAAAACCATTTGTTGTATTTTTGGCATTCGTTATTAAGTGTTATTCACAATGCCGCGACCCCGGAGATCTAATATTTCGCGTCGAACACGTAATGCAAGTACTTATCGTAATATCGTCAATCAATTGAATATATATGAACGAGAAATCGCACGAGAACAACCCCGTATTAGTTTGGCCCGACTTCGTACATCACAAACGCAGGAAGAAAGGCAGGCGAGAAATGAAACGGCTCGGTTAGCAATGAGAAATCGTCGAGCAAATGTAGCAATTCAACAACTTTAAAATTTTTAATCAACGCATAAGAAGAATTGCTTCAAGTTCTGATTTGAATCAAGCAGCGTTCCATTACAACTGCAATTTCGACTACAGCTCTCATCATTCCGTTCAAAAAAAAGACATTGTCTATCCGCTAACCTTAAGATGAAGTAATAAATAAATATAAATTCAAATTTGCCTTAAATACATGCGTATATTTTTTGATTGAGCCCACATCTACATCATATTTAAATTCTTCTGTAAAAAACACTTTATAATAGGTATTCCTTAGATTTTTATTTAAAGGTTGTAAATTTCGTTAAAATATCAATTTAAATCGTTCAGTAATACAACACTAATGTTTGCTTAGGGCCAGCAACGCGGCTCGGGTCAGCTTCTACATCATATTTAAATTCTTCTGTAAAAAACACTTTATAATAGGTATTCCTTAGATTTTTATTTAAAGGTCGTAAATTTCGTTAAAATATCAATTTAAATCGTTCAGTAATACAACACTAATGTTTGCTTAGGGCCAGCAACGCGGCTCGGGTCAGCTAGTATATATATATATATATATATATATATATATTACGTATTCTGGAGAGGCAATTCTCACAAGAGTTACATTTATATTTACACTGCCAACATAAAAACAACACAGTAGTGAAAAGAAAGCCGTGCAAAACTTTTATCGTAACAGGCAGTAGGTCTTATGAACGTAAGTTTATCTTAGTTACTTTGTAACTTTAAAAATTTTTCTTCAATTTTAAGAAATGAGGACTTTCTAATACAATTAAGAAATCTGTGTAGTTTTAATCATAATAATACAAAAAATGTGGCAAATGTAAAAAATTCAACATTAGATATATTCGATAAAAGTTCCGAAAAATTTGGATTAATGTAACAATATGTAAACATATTTTGAAAGGTAAAATATTCACCTTGCCAAACATGTTTTAAAATTTAAAATCCACAAAAAAAATATTTTTTAAGAATTTTTGAGTGCGTGAAGTTTTAAAAAATAGTTTTTTGTGGATGACTTTAGATATTGTTCTACACTATCATATTTATATAGTAATAAAATTGTTATTGTGATAATATGTATTTTCATATTTTATGAAAAAGACATGCAAAAGTAGATCTTGCTTTCAAAAATTCCTTATTTATAGGGCATCATCCGATTGACTTTGCATTGAATATTTTATTTAAACTTAACGGTATGTAGAGCATTATATTATAAGGAATGCACGATGTTGTATAGAATATAATTATGTTTCATTGTATGTGTGTACATTTATGGACTTGCTTTTATTTGGCATTAACAGTACGTATACTATTGGAAAAAGGAACAAATGATCCTAAATTTACATCATTAAAAATTGTTATTGAATATAATATTTATCGATTTTTATGAACAACTTAACGAATATAACCTGAATTTAGGGTACGGCTTCACTGCTATTTATAGACAGAAACAGATGTTTATGCATTCTGAATCCAGGAAAGCTTCCATGTCTATTACCTTTTATATTTACAATTCAGCAGCTTTATACATTCCACTTAAGTTGTGCTCTTTCAAAGTTTATCCGATTTGAAAAGTAACATTTTTCTCTTCTAGTAATTTTTCTTAAATTGTAGCTAAGTCCTGTTAGAATTGAGCCAAAGTAATATTATGTACGTACATTTAAAAATACACTCGTATACAATGCAAGAAAACTAACGCACATACCTATTGCAATGAAAGATCATGTACTCTACCATTCGTACAAAGCCAAAGATATAAACTAGAGAAGTATTTCCAGTTTACTAAAAATTACCTGTATACACTGAGGGAAAATGACGGATGTTATCACATTGTTACGTTACACGATTTAATTTCTTTCACAAAGTTCCTTTTTAACTTGTAAACATATTGTTAGAAATTGACTACATGATGTTTTTACAACGTCAACTACGAAACAAAAGAAAAGGCGGTCAATTTGAATACGAAATGCCGGTGGCGAGCAAGTTTGAAGAACAACATATGTACGTATATTTAAATTTTGTATTTTATTATTAATATTATTATTTTTTTTTTTTTTTTGAAAAATATAGACATACATATATATGGCATTTGAAATAAGTAAAAAAAAGTCCAACATGTACTGATATTAAATTCTCATTTTCAAATATATCTGAAAATATATTACTATAAAAATTTTCTAATATACATATATATATATATATATATATATATATATATATATATTTATATTATTATATTATTATTGTGAAATTGAGTATGATGATTTATACTTATATACAACTCAAATATATATAAAATACAAATATATATACAAATAATATTGATGTTAATTTTAATGTGGGTTACGACAGCAGAACCTATATGAAGGATACGATCAATTCTAGACCGATTTTAATAAAATTTGGTACAAAAATTTTACTTGTATAAAATGTATGTGTGGTGTAATTACATAAATACGACATATTTCAGACATTTATGTGCGTTAAACCACTATTCCGAGGAAAAAAGTTATATGAGTTATAGGTGAAATAATGGACCGATCAAAATTAATTTCAGTAGGTTTTTCCTTGGTAACTCCATGTATCAAATTTGAATAAACTATCTTTAAACTCATCACAAATAATTAAGCAGATTTTGTAAAATGGGTTACAGAGGGTTAAAGGTCTGTAAATATACTCATTAAGCTTCTAAAATAATATCAAATTATTTTTTCGTCTTCAGAAATGTGGTATATATGTGACTTATGTCAATATATAATGATGATATATATATATATATATCGATCTCGAAAACTTTAAATTTAGATTTTAAGTATATATCGATAAATAATGTAAATATTGAAACCTAAAAAAAATAAACAAGAATATATATTCCAATGAATTTTTGGCACAATAAAGACAAACACGTCTTAAAATCAGGGAATTAAAAGACGTTCATCCAGCCGATATAAAAGGCGTGGCTTAGAAAATATCCTTTTGTGTGTTTAACAAACATATGGAAGTGTATAGGCAACGTATTATTTTGTTAATCTCGGCTTTGAATTTTTAGAGTTTTACAAAAGAATTTGAAAAACCTTTTCAAAATTGAGAAAGTTTGGATAGAGCTTGGGGAGACACCATTTCCCAAAACGCCTGCGATTTTATTTTACGCGAATTTACGTTAAGATTTCTTTTGAAACCATAAACAAATATATTTCAGAAGTTTATCAGCTTTTTAGAAAATAGCTCCAAAAATGTCATTTTTTTACAGTCTAAATTTTAGATTAATATAATTTTTTTATCGGATTCATATATTTATATAATTTATATAATTATTTAGAAATTTGCAAGAAATCTAGTGAAATTTAAAAAATTTAAAAAAGTTAGGCCAAAAATAAGGTAAAGATTTGCTTCGACCTAAATATCCCTTAAACTAGAAGAGACTTGTAAACATATTTTGTGCAGATATTTAAAAGGACTATATATATCTAAAATTTTTTACATTCAGTTCATAAATGAGCTTTTAAAAGAATTACATACCCGAAGTGCCCAAATTTGGAGGTCTACCCTCTACCAATGGGAACCGCTAGGGTACCCATCAAAATCAATTCGAAAATACCACAGCCCTGAACGTGTGAAATTTTATTTAGATATCTCCAACGGTTCACAAGTTATGGAATTATTTCCAAAAAAAGAAAAGCGTTTTGGAACCACTGTTGGCAAAAAATTTAAATTTTAGTACTATTTGAAATATATTTCATTTTCCATCCCTGGCTGCCTACGATAGTTTAATTTTGTGTTTTCAAATATAGATTATTTTTGTAAGTATAAATTTGAATATATGAGAGCATATTTTAAGGCGTAAATGTTATTATTTGTAAGGTGGTAAGGAATATAAAAGATTCGGCACAGTCGAATATAGCACTCTAACTCATTTAATTTCCATGCAACACTGTAGAAAATTTTAATTTCAAATGTAAATATCTCCTGGAATACTTGCTAGATTAAAAAAAAAAAATGATACAACAAAGAACTAGATACAAAGACTTAAAATAGTAAAAAAATAAGACTTTTGCATATCTTAATTTGTGTAGTTTTTCTTTATTGCCTCAGATTTATAAGTCTTTACTTAATTGCGTGAATTTTTGTTTGATTTTTAAACATTTCCATGAGTTTGCCTCTCTTTATACGATGCGTAGAATGCAATGTCCTGGACATAAAACTCATTTTGCAGACTAGTTCACCGTGTGACGGTAAATTAGTATAACATATGGTCTACCTAGACCGTACATGATTTTCTTACATGTTTTATCTTATTTCAGCAGGGATAACTTTTACTTTTTAGTATGTGTACATAAAACACATCATCCTATTTACCATTAAGCCTTTTAAATTCTAAATTAATGTCTTTATGAGAAATTGTGTGTTCAGTACATGTTGAAAATCTTAACATGGTGGACATTAAAAATTTAAGACAACTCTATAGGACATATCGGGTACATAAGGGTATTTACGACCATGTACGGGCCAATATCAAAGAGAATTATTTATCTCTCAACATCCGTATAAATAACACCTACCCCCATCCATTTAGAAAATATAAACAGTTTATGTCAGTAATTGTTAAAAAGCATTTAAAGCCATTACAAACTTAAATTGACTTTTAAGTGCTAAACAAAAAAGTTTTATGTTTTTTACGTTTTTTTTCAATTTTTACTTGGTCATGGTCTTTTAGTGAAAATGACAAAATTGTATTTAAAAAAAATAAAAAGAAGTAAGTGCGAATAAGTACTTCTACATGTGAGGCAAAGAACTTTATCACTTTTGTTTTGTACATTTTTTATTTTTGTTGTGATTTTGCACTTAATAAATATATAACGAAAATGTAAATCAAAAAAATAAAATAAAAATAAAGAAATAAAATTATGTATATAGAAATAAACAGGAAAATCACTTACCGCTGCCATTACAATTTTAAAACGCGCCCACAAATCTCGAGTACTGCGTGACATGGCGAAACGTTCTTGCAGAGCACCTTCATGACGTGCCACATATGTTTTTGCCTAAAATGGAATGGAAAAGAGAAATTAAAAGTGAAAAACATCATCAACAACAAACAATACAGTTCAAGTGTTAAAAGTTTTACAATTTTAAAGGAAGAAAGAGCAAAGTCACACAAACGCATATTTAAATAAACGAACTATACATAGTAGAAGATTTTTAGCTAACAATTTTAAAATCAGACTTAAGACTTAATGGAACTAAGGTGTAAAAAGGCATGTTTGTGTGTATTTTTTCTCTTTCATTCATTTATCCTTCTTACCTGACGCACTAGTTTAAGTTTTCTCCGTATAGGCCATGGCTGCAGTTTAACCGATTGTATTACCTCCTTATGAAGTCGTATATTTTCAAATATTTGTTCTTGTGTTGATTCTTGATTTGTGCCCTCATCTAAAAAAAAACATGATGAAAAGAAAAACAATTCTCACACTTTTATTATTTTCATGATGGAGATTTAAAAATCATTTTAGATTAAAGGTAAATTTATAGAGAAGTGTGCCAAAATATATATTTTATTTTAAACTTCACCAAAGAAAAAAAAAAAAAAAAATAATAAATTTGAATATGTGGACTTTTGACAAATATACTTAGTAAGCATAATTTGCAAAGTTTTCAAGAGAATTTAAAAACTGTTTGAAAAAAAAAATTAACAAATTTAATACAAATAAGAAAACAAATGTGATATTAGAAAGTTTTCGCAACAAACGTGTTGAAGTTTTCAAATTAATTTTTTTAAATGGGATACTAGGGATACTACAACCCTAGAGAAAGGAGAACTGGTCTTAAACTAGTTTTGTATATGAGGAACCTGTCACTTTTACATGGGGTTGTCATTAGAGGTGGCTAACTAACGCCGTTTAGGTACTGTTCGGCCGGTCACTGGACTAGTCTGTTCAATACTTGTTCCAATAATATAAATTTTTAAAGTTTCAGAACCATATGCTTTAAAAAAAATTGGCAAATTTCAATTATTATTATTCAAAAGTACATTTCGTTGGATTTTTCAAATATATTTTTTACTTAAATTTTATGGTGCATCTAATTTATCTACGAATTGGTACCTTATTCGCCATATTCTCCGGATTTAGCCCCTAGTGACTACTTCTTATTTCCAAACCTAAAGAACTGGCTTGGTGGAAAGAGATTCAGCTCCAACGATGAAATTATTGACCAAACAAATGCCTATTTTAAGGACTTCGAAAAATCCTATCTTTTACGCAACGTAAATGACGACACTTGCTCAAAATTTGACAGTAGTCTATTAACAGGTGGTATTTGATGGGAATAGTGTTGCAATTCATATAACTACGAGGAAAGTTCGAAAAGTCACGAACTTATTGATCCGCCCTCGTAATTCTACAAACTCTTTATTTATTTAAATATTTGTTTAGGATTAACAGAAAACCAGTGCCCAAAGAACCAACTAGAAAAGGAAATTATCGTTTCAAAAACCAGACGGAATTAGTTGTCTGTTTTAAAATATAAGACATATTTTTATTTTCTTTTCCAACATTACAAAAAATTCTGAATAAAATATATTTCTAGTTATCATTTGAACTATATATTACAAGAAACATGGGCCACGAAAATACGAATTTGTCTTTGCAGAACAATTTAGTATTGCCATTTGCGGATGTAGAACAATTTAGCATATTTTTGTTTTTGACGATTGAGCACTTTACCTACTACATTTTCTGGTATTAACCATATCCCTGTGCACTATCAAAGAGAATTATTTATCTCTCAATATGCCTGAGTACTATGATCGCTAAACCAGTGGTAGCCCTCTACACGACAACAATGAATTAGATTTTTCTGTCAGTGTGTATCAGTGCAGCCAGGGGTAGCTCGGAAAAAGTTATAGGTTTTTGTCAAAAAAGTTACAGTTTTTCCTAAAAAGTTATAAAATCATAATTTGAAAAAATAAATGGCCAATAGGTATTTATTTTCTATTTAAAATTTGGAAGAAAATAATGCAAAAATTTGTGTATAAATCAAGATCACCAGCAATCACACTTGATTTTTAAATAATGTTGGTAATGATTCAGTAGTACTACCACTTTTGATTAAAGTAATGTAAAAAATGTTGCCCGCCTGCTCATAGTTTACGAGTTATGGGCCTCTAAAGTTTTGATACATTTTTCTGAATATCTTTATTAATATACATGTGATTTAAATTATATTAAAAGTTTAAAAGTATATAATAATAATAAAAGTATATAATAATACCTTTCTAATGATATATAACATGGCCATATTCAATAAATCTTTAAGAGGAAATATGGTATTTTTATTGATATATTGAATAAAATCATATATATCTTCATATATATATTCAGCGAAGTGTTCGAAAGTTCTTGAAGATGGCGAAAGGCCGGCAACATAGAGAAACCTTTATTAAAGTTTAAAAAAATATTTTAATTTCAACAGTGTTGGAATCTAGATTTGTTCCAAAATTTGCTTTAGAAGGTTCATGTTTTTTGGAATTCAACCGGTTACGATGACCTGAGTTAGTAAGTTCTAATGACCCTGAACATATGCATTTTAAAATACGTATTGCTTTGTTATATTGTTGAACGAATAATGAGAATAGTCGTCAGCACTGAAATATATATAAAAATCTAGTTTTTAACCAATTCAAGAGCACATTACCTAAAGATTCTACATTGAGTCTTTCTCAAAAAAAAAAAAAAAAAAAAAACGAAAAAAATACTCTTTGTTGAATTTGGATTCTAATACTTTTTTTTAATGAAAACATAGTTAAAGTTACTTTTTGTGTAATTTTGAAGACCATACAAGAAAAAAAAACATATTACAAATTTTGTTCTCTTCAACAGAAGTGATGTGATAGGAGGTACATTTTTTGAGAAAGTCGTAAAAACTTCCAAATGTTGGTAAATATTGGCACGATATATACGTCAATGATATAATTTTTGTACATAGTACTTAATTTTATTGAAGAGATCAAAATATACAAAAATGCGGTTAAAAATAAAAAATACATGTTACGTGCAGCGTTTAAAAGTTACGAAAAATATAACAAATGTAACCAAATGGCAACACTGGTGTGTACGGCTGCTATCAATGGTATTTCAAACTTCTGCTAACTGTTCGACCACTTTGACAGATCAAGTCCAATTACCGTTTAGCGACTTTAGTCGCCAATTGTGCCTTTTTCAACCACCTGGTCACTTTTTTTAAATGGAACTAAATGGCTACTTTTTAAGACTTTGTGCTAAATGACGACAGACTAAGATTTTTAAAATATCTCGATCCATTATATATTAATTATAGCGAAGCAATTAATTATTTTGGGATTGTTTCAAAATGTAGTGATCTAAAAAAAGACCCCGAAGAATTTGTAAATGAAATGAAATTGTTAAAAAATAAAGCTAATGATAAAGTTTATGAACAACTATTTAAAACACTAAATGCCGAATATTTTTAGACCGGATTGGGAAAATTAAATACCTATATCCTAATTTATATTTTTACGTTGGCGGATCGTCTTTTTTCTAAATTGTCACTAACGGAAAAAAATGTCCAACAGACTTAAGGTCAACACTTGTGAATCCATGTTTTAAGTTTAATAAAAATAAAATTTTATGCAAACTATTTATGAACAAATCTTTATTTTTGCAATAATAAAAATTATTATTAATTATTTTATTATTAATAAAATTGAATTTAGTAGTGATTCTTAAAAAACAATACTTTTTTTGTTTTTATCAACAACAAATTTTAAGGAGTTTTTTTAGGTATTGGCTTTGGCGACTTTTTATTTTGAAATACTTTTTTTTGGACACTTTTTAAAAATTCTCAAGGGTAACGCTGTATGTGATACATAGAGTATACACATAGAGACGAAATACTAGGTTAGCAATTGAATTTTGTTTTTAAATGTTTTTCTTTTTCATTTTGTTGTTGCATGAGTTAGGTTTTTGGCAACCGATTTAGGTTTTTGACAATTAGTTTTCTCTGATGTGATAGTTACTTCGTTTTCTTATTGGTTCTCTTCTTATTCACTGTTATACTTAAAAAGTGTTATATGTACAAAAATATTTAAATGTATGTATTCACTTTCACTGTTTATTCTTAAAACAAAATGCAAATTCAAAATATGGAGAACATATGAAGAAATATAATACTTTTATAAAAATATAATAAGATGAAGAGTAACATAATAGTTTATTCAAATATAAAGATATCATGTAATGAGGAGTTTCGTTACAAATACCCCACGTTACGTTATTTCATATAAAAATTTATTTAAGTAGAATTTCATTTTACAAAAAATATTTTACATTTTTCTTTTGTCGAATTGTCTTTTTTTTGTTTTGGTTTTTGTGTTCAAATTTCTTTTTCAATTTATATCAGGATTGCCGAGCACATAAATTATGGTCTTATAAGAACATTAATTTTAATAATTTTACTAGCTATTTCCGGTGCGCTTCGCTGCTTCTTCCGATACGATAACTAATATTTATTTTAAATTGGGGATACTATTCTCCCTGGACCCATCCGCCCTATTTGAAATTTTTTATGAAAATTATTTATATAACGATCAAGATTCAACATAGCCCATAACATTCTCCAGTGCAAGCACTATTTGTGTGTAATATTTTATAGAAATAGCGTAATTTATAACTTACAAAATTGAATTTTGTTTTTTTTAAGTAGGCGTAAAATGTGTTCGTGATATTTAATCGCGATCTAACATAGATCTAACACCTCCGACATTGGTACTATCTGTGTGTCAAATTTGTGAAAATCGGTTTTTGTATCACGTGATTGATACACATATTACGTTTATACGCACGATTATTGAAAATAAAAATAACTTGCAAATAAATATACGCAAATTACATAAAGAAATATATTTCCTTATTTTCGTGACAAATAGTATTCGTGAGTTACTAACTTGCAAATAATATATAACGAAAAATTTTCATAGCGAAATATTTTTAATTGCGAATAAGAGGTGCGTATAAACACTACAAACCTACACCTCAACTTTTATAATATATATATTTGGATAAACATTTTGATGTTAGAAATCCAGAAATTATTTTTATTTGTCCTTTATCAATGATAGCGTAAAATTTGAACGCAAAGTTGTAGTTCAAATTTTTTAGTCAACTCAGACGATTTGTAAAATTATGCCATGAGTTTTTAAACAAAAAAAAAAAAAAAAAAACAATCTTTTTTGTCCCAAAATAACTTGCAAAAACTCCGCACTCATTGGTTGTAAAATTAAATAAAATAAAATTAAATAAAATATAGGTTTCTCTGAAATCATAAACATATCTTACACCAATCGGAATCTACGGACAATTAACTATTAGTTTCCTTCTGATTATAATCTCAGAAAGATAGAAATGTAGGGAATAATGCTTCGTAGTCTTCACAGATATGACCAATATGGATATGGGCATTGGTGTAGCACTCTATATAACAGGACATTATATCCAGGTATAAGTTATGGCAGTCTTAAAGGAAAATCAAGTTGTAAAATGGAACGTGGAGAGAGGTGTTGAGGTAACTTTTTATGTAGATTGTCAGTCACCGTTAAAAGCTCGTAAGGGACACACTAACAAATCTAAACTAGTTAGAGACTACAGTAGAGCCCTAAAGAAGCTAATGAATCATTTTATGGTTAGGCTATGCTAAGTCCCGGCTCACTGCAACATCGAAGGCAGAGAACTTGCAAGGTATGGTACAGCGTTAAGCGTAGCGTAAGTAGGTGAAGATTTGGTAAAGTTAATCGATAGTATCAGTAGCATTTTTTTTTTAGGTTACGGAGTGAATGGGTCTTGAGAAGCTTATATTCTAAAAGGGTTACCTATAAAACCAAAAGGAGCATAAAAACTGTTTTTTCACTCATTTTTCAAAATTTTTATTAATATTATGTCACACTTGAAAAATATATCTTTTAACCCCATTATTCACGAAATCATGGTAGATCGCCCTTTTTTAAGTTTATTTTTATTGTGTGCTATAATTAAAAGTGTAATTCGAAAATAAAAGGTGTAAAAGATAAAATTTTTGTTAAAAGATTTACAATATATTAAATTTATGATACATTATCAAGAGACAAAAAAGCGAAAGTTGATGGTAAGCAAGTCCATCTTTAAACGTAATTAGTGTGGGTACTCAAAAAAAAAAAAAAAAAGAAAAAAAAAATTTTAAGTTAATATTGAAAAAAAAAAATAATAATAATAAAATTGCAAAAATTTTTCTGCAACCAATTGTGATTAAATCATTCGAATATCCTGTTTATGGATTAATAAATGACTTTGACTTTAAAAAAAATAAATCTAGTTCTCAATTTTTAATGAGAGTGATTAATAGAAGAATCGTTAGAGATAGACGTTAACCCGACTCAGAAATTGATTCTGAGCCGAACGATGTACTTAAATGTGGATGTCGAAAAAAAGTAAAGTGATCTAGAAAGTGCCAATAATTTATATTTTGCATATTTTGTATGTTTCACATCTCTAAAAAAATTTAACCGTTTTTGAAATTTATCGCATTTTGTATATAAATACTTTTTTTAAGGTGTAATGGTCTCATTTACTTCATAAGATGTTCATGAGTATACGCACGTATGGTCTATAAACTTCCAAAAAAGGATAAAAGCCTAAAAAACTTGTAGATAGCCCGTTTTTCCTTAAAAAATATATTATTTGTACTCAATAAATATCAATTCAAATCTAAGAATATTTTTGGAAAATTTCCTTTAATAAATAAATTATATTCGGAGTTAAAAAATATATGTTACGTAATAAGCAAGAAGTTTTAAAAAATTTCCTGTAAAATTATAATATTAGGTTGTCTTTTTTTTAATTCAGTTTATTTTATATTTTTTCGATTGTTATTCAGACAATATTTAAAAAAGCTTTTAATTTTTTTCATAAAAAAGCTTAAAATTTAGACACATTGGTTAAAATAATAAAATATTATACATATATTACATGAAAGAAAATGTATGTACATATTTTCGAACACAATTTCTAAAATAAAATTGAGAAAAACAGCTATTATGGTCCATGAAATATGATGAACAATATGCTTAAAGTGGTGAATGCAAAATTTACTTTTCAGCTAATGTAAAAAAAATATGAATCTAAGCAAAATTTCAGTTTTAAAAGAAGATAGAAGTATATACTTGGTCAAGTCCGATCATTATATGGTACTTACAACATTGCACAGTGTCCCCAAAATGATTTTTCTAGAAATAACTTTGTAACTTGTGAATCGTTCACGAGGTAAGTTGATCACTTCGTACGTATTTTTTTAAATTCGCCAAAATTTCATTTATGACCTGAATGTAGAAAAATTTTACACAAAGGTAGTCCTTATAAATCTCTACAAAAACATGCTTATATATGTAGGTTATCTCTTTCTGTTTAAGAGATATTTAGGTCGAAGCAAATTTTACCCTAATTTTTGGCCTAGTTTTGTTTTGAAGTTTTTTAAACTTGTGACCTTAACTTGAGTCCTAAACTTTTCCAAAAATTTTAAATAATATTGCTGCAAGAATCGTGTAAATATATCTATCCAATAAAAGTTATATTTATCTAAAGTAGAAACTTGAAAAACTTCACATTTTTTGTCATTTTCCAAAAAGTTGGTAATATTTTTTCACTTCTAATATATTTTTTTTGTTCTCGACTACAGAATTTTTGTAACTGTTTCAAAAAAAAAAAAAAAAAAAAAAGTGACGTAAATGCGTATAAAGCAAAATCGAAGACAATGGACAATGGTTTCCCCAAGGCATATCAAAACTTTGTCAATTTTGAAAAAGTTTTTGATTTTTCTTTTTCTAACATTTTAAAACACCAAAGCCGAGATCAACACAAAAAATATATTGGCTACAAACCCCTAAACACTCAAAATATATTTTCTGTGCCATGCCTTTTACTACGGCATTTTTTTTTCATTTTAATGAAAAAAATCAATTTTTGAAACAATTTTTCCCCGGACTGAGATTGCGGGTATTTTGGTACCTCAAAACATTAACATTATTTCTCAAAAATATGCTAATAATAAAAATTTAAAGTTTTTCGGGCCATACTCCAAAGAAGTTACATCGCATTTAATTTATTACTATTTCCTATAATTTTCCATAATCTTACACGTTCAGAGATACCACATACTTATATATGTAGCTTAAATCTGAACAAAAATATTATGAATAAACCCAGTACATTTTGGAAATTTCTCATATTTTTTTTTTTTTTTTGGTATGAAAAGTGCATCCATGTTACAAGTACAAACTCAATATAAGATAACAGAAGAAGTTAACATTGCATTGCAGCTAGTGCTGTGTTTACATTTTTCATAAAATCCATGAGAAAATTGCTAAAAATTACCTAAGAAGACAAAGTTTTTGTTAGTTTTAAACAAAAATATAAATATTTGGTGAAATTGTTGGGTATCGTAGGAAACGTTAGAACATGAAGAATACGGTGAAATTTGTTCAGGCCATGATCCGAAAAATATGTATATCTATACTTGTATATATATATTTATATATATATGCATATGTATATATATATATATATATATATATATATATATATATATATATATATATATATATATATTTATGCATATATAATTGACTTTTTTCCATTAAAATGAAAATATTCTTTGTGTTTAACCAACATATAGGGGTATATAGCCCATATATATATACAACTTTTTCAAAGTTGACAAAATTTGGATAGGGTTTAGTATGAAACCATTACTTAGAGAGCCTCCGATTTTATTTCACATGCATTTAGATAAAGATTTCTTTTAAAATCATTAAAAATTTTTATAATCCGGAACAAAAAGAAAAAATATTTTACAAGTAAAAGAATATAACACCTTTTCGGAAAATAACTCCAAAAAAGTGAAATTTTTTAAAATTTTAAATTTCAGATTAGTATGACTTTTAACGTATATTTACATGATTCTTACAGCAATTTTGTAAGAAATGTAGCGAATATTTGGGAAAAATTCCTTACGAATTTCAGTGGGCATCGTACTTGGACTATGGAATATAGATATGCCAAATTTCATTTAATTATTTTCGAAGTTACAATCTGTAGTTTGATAACTAGCTTTCACTGCCCGAAAGGACGGACAGACATCATTAGGTTGACTCATAAAGTGATTCTAAGATGATTGGTATATACTAAGTTAGACCAGTAGTTATGTGTGCTGAAAACATCAGTACAAACGCATTATACCCTCCCCACCTATGGTGGTATAGTAGGGTATAATTAGTTTAGAAAAAAGCATTTTTCATCTTTATTTGAAGTACTCGTATATTTAAAAATTTTTTAAAAACGTGAAAATATTTGAGAAATTTTTGGTTGTTAAAGAAACATGCAGCTGAGTTTTAAATTATGAAGCATTTGAAAAATACAATTAGAATATTTTTTTTTCTGGAAAAAGCATAGTTTTAAATTTGAAAGTGAAGGAAATTCGAACCTATTTTCACAGTTTGTACTTTAAATTTTAAATAGTTTTCAAATTAATAAATATTCAATTTCAATAGTTTTTTGTGTATTGGTAGATAGTCCAAAAACAAAGTTTGAAAAACATATCCGAAACAGCATTTTGTTTGTAGGTTCATGCTTTGGGATTTTATAAAAATTTTGAATTCGAAATTTCGATGCAAAATAGAACAAGTTCGGTAAGGTCCGTGCTTGTTTTCTATTTAAAAAAATCCGATTCAAACAGTTTTCGATTCTGGCTAACTGTACATTGTAAGATAAAAATATTTTGCAAGAACCCTAATAATTCAAGAAACAAAACTTTATATATACCATAAGGTAGGTCTAAGTCATAGCACACATAGCACAGTCTAAACTATCATAAGGAGTCTTAATAACATAAATTCAGTAGAAAGTAAGCCAAGAACTGGCAGTCCAAGTCCAACATTCAGACGAATTCTTAGTGTTATTATTAATCAAATACACACACATACACAAAGTCACCCTAAAAAAGTGGCGGCGCAGGCCTTAGAAATATTGTACGGCTAAACATGGAAATTTTGGGAAGCAATGGCTTAATCAGGAGTAGATCGTTTAAACTTTGTTAAAGGAAATATGAACCGTCATATGTACAAGAGTATTTGAAAGAGTATAAGGGATGTGTTGAAAAAAAAAATAATAATAATAATAATAATAATAATAATAAGAAAATATCAAATCAGCAGTATCGAAAATTTAATAACATTCTACTTAAAATGAGGTGGTATACATATTGCGTTTGTCCGCCCGTGTATAACATATCGAAATATTCGTCTAAGACCGCATAAAGCATATAGTCTGGGTCCTCGAAAGGTTCTGAGTCGATCTAGTTATATTCCTCCGTCTGTCTGTTGTCTGTCTGCCTTTCTGTCTGTCCGTCTGTCTGAAATTTGGCTCAAGCCATATATAACATTCTTACTTGTTTAATTGTATAGAGATTTTTGTTAATTAAATTTTAAATAATTTTTATTGTTATTAATTTTGTTATTGTGCCTAATATTTCTTTTGTCTTGTAAATAAACTAACTTTTAAAGTCTTTAGTATTGCTTCTTCTATAATTATCATATACTTAAAGTTTAGTCCTTAATTGTATATGATGTGTCAATAATATGTTTGGGGGAAGTATAATTCTTGTAAAAAATGCAAGACCCTAATAATTCATATTTTAGCAAAACCAATTTATACTTTATTAACAGTATTGTAATGTTTTAATGCAAACATTCTGTTAAAGCCCGGTTGAGTTAATTTATATATATATTGCCCCAACTTACTGTGGTCGAAATACCCATTACAGCGGCATTAAATTCGTAACTGTATACTAATGAAGTCTCGTGTTAATTTTTGTATTGAATTGCTTAAAAAACTAATTTATACACAACTTGTGCTCTACTAGATCTTCATAGAATGATACGCCTACTTTTTAAGAACAGTTATTCTTCACGTAACTAATGAAGCGATTTACATCAAATTGAACTCACTTATGACACAAAATATGCTCTATAACTACAATGGTTTCTTTAATGAGAACCACGCCACCATTACGCCCACTTTGACATACCTATGTTGTTATATTTGTAACAATTTTGGAACCTATAAAAGTAAAATTTTTGCCATATATAGTACAATTTATTGGTTTAATTAAAAGCTATGTTGGACCCTTGGGTGCTAGCACATATTTCACGCCACTTTTAAGGTATATAAGTCATAATATTATCTTGGTACTATTATATATTCACTTGAGAGTGATTGCCGAAAGTGGGCCTTATATGGGAGCTATAGTTAATTATGGACCGATACTCATGAAATTTCTCAATTTACTTTGTTTGTGTTAAATGTAATCAATACACTAACGTTTATAAGGATATTTATATAAGACCCTATTCCGGGAGGACATTTAGGTGAAATAATGATCCGATTATAAATAATTTCAATAGGCTTCGGGATTGTACCTAAATAATTATTCGAGAAACAAAGGATGGGCACATTCACTGTTTATAAAAAGTACATTAACAATTAAACGGGCAAGAACGGACAGACCGTTTTGGACATTTTACAACAACAATAAACAAAATTAATAAACGAAATAAAAATTAGACCGAATCCGATCGATTCGCAGTCCAAGAAACTATAGTGTATAACACTTTTAATATGCTGTTACAAATGTTATTTTCTGCAATAAATATTTATGAAATTAGATAAACATAAGCCACAAACATTAATTGTTCAATTAATACATACTTTGAATTTTCCAAAAAAAAAAACAGTTTTTTAAAATCAATAATCACCTTCGCTAAAATGACAAAAAACATATACTGAGTAAATAGTCGTCATATTCTTTTAATGCACTTACTGTAGCATATGCTATTTTTGACCGCTAACAATTGTGTCAATATTTAAAATAAAACAAAAGTAAAAATTTTACTTTTAATTTACTAAGTGAAGTATTGGTAATCTGTACACTATAAAATATTTGCGACTCTTAGTTATTCTTGAACTCTATTAAAATAGTTTATATCGGTTTAGCAGATGTAAAGAACTATTAACATTCCATTTGCTTTATTGTTTCTTAATTAATAATTAAAATAAAATTATTCTCAAAAAATAATAAACTTCTACAACTCATTATAACGTCAATAGAATAACGAAAACAAACAAAGAATACAAAGAATGGAAAGCCTGTCAAAAAAAAACCTAACACTGTTCTCAAAAAACCTAACTTTGTGTTAGTCAAATTTTATTTATGTGCTGAAACCACTTTCACCACACATCATGAGCACACATGGATGGAGTATTCAAAAATTATTAAATATAATTCATCGCAATTCGCAAATGTTCATAAATTTTCATCTTTTGATGTAGATTACATTCACAAATACGAGTATAAATATAATTACATCTTTTGTCTTTTTATTAATGAATATGAAAATAATTTAAAATTATTTTAAATTATGTTTTATTTTTAAAACCAAAATGCAATAAATTTGCGTGAAAAAAAATAAAAAATATTGTGTGCTAGTGAAAAAATGTGTCGCGAGTATAATTTTCCTTAAATTTTAAAAGAAAGTTTTGTTTATTTTGCGTTGTATTTCTCTCTCACAAATGTGTTGAATTCAGGGCTGTCAGATGTTTGGCGATATTGCGAATTTTTTGGCTATATATAAAATGGTGGCTAATTTTTAAAATTTTATTAAATAGGAAATTGTGGAGAAAAACTATTACATTTTCTTACTATTTTTAGTATTTGGCTATCTAGCAAAATGAAAAGCTTTCATTTGTAAATAACTTCAACTTCGTTTGCGAAATTTTATCTCAAAAAAATATATTTTACAATACTTATGTATTAAATGTTTAAATTAATTCTTTGAAACAATTTACAAGTTTAATAGAACTAATGTTGTTATATAATGTTAGAATTATTCTTTAAAAAAATAATAAATAATAAAGAAAACAAATGATAATAAAGTCCAACAAATTTTAAAAGTGGACGACATAAATAGGGGCTATAAGTTAGAAAGGTATATTTTGAGGTGTATTACACTGTGCTCTAAAATAAGACTAATTTTTTTAAAATTAAACTATATCGATGACTCTGAATTTAGTAGTGTTTCATTTTGAAAGGCTAAAAAGCCTTTTTTGGCTTAAATTTAGAAATACGGGGGTAGTACTCACATACAACTTTTAAACTTAAAATGCATTTTAAATTTAAAAATGGTTTGTTAATAAGGGGGTTAATTTTTGAATTTAAACAATATAAACAATTAAGATTCCATTGAAGTGTATAATAATGAATTCTTATTATCAAATATATTTTAAACGCTAATAAATAAAACTTTAAACTGGCAAAAAAATATTACCATAATTCTGTAAGCAAGCTAACTAGTGTTACTCGCAACTTTTCAAACAAAAATATAAAAACATTTAAAATCATGTTAAAACTGATTTAATTTTTTACTCGAACATATACAAATTCAATCGATTTATTGTTTGATATACATAAATAATGTCCATTTTATTTCTAATTTTCAATTATTTCGCTATTTCCATAATTAAGTTTAAACTCAAATATCGCTCTAGCTTCGAAAAACGGCTGTGACCATTGAATTCAGCGCACTCGAATTAATTTTACCAGTAGGGTGCCCGGTTTGTTAAAATTTGCAACTAGCAAGGTATTATTATTAGCTTTTGTAATTATAATTGGCTTTGATAAGTTGAATTTACATTTAAAAATTATAAAAAATTTTTTGTTAATTTTTTAGTATTTCTTTAAAAGAAAATTAAAATTTTAATTTGGCGATTTTTGGCAATTTGGTGACAGAGGCTCAAAAATATTTGACAACCCTGGTTGAATTCACACAAAACTTGTATGTAAGGATAGAGAAATGTTGTTGTTGTACGAAAGAGACCTTCTTTTAATTCTTTATATTGTTTGCAAAGAAATATAATACAAATGAGCAATTTAAATATTAAAGTAAAATCTGCATATCACCTGAACTAGTTGTGTAGACGCTAGAGCGTCTACGCTCTACATTATCCAATACGTGATCCATTGGACTGGAAGCTCTTTTTGAATTGCGACTGCTACTTTTTCTGCGATAACCACGTACACTGGCACGTCTTTGCATTATAGCTGACACGGATATGGAGTAATCTTCTTCATCATCTTCATCGTTATCAACATCATTGTAATCCGAATGGGGTGTAGTAGGAGTTGTAATATAACCAGTATTATAATCTTCAAAATGACGTTGCAAAGGAAAGTCTATGGGAAATGGAAAAATATATTGAAAGATATAAAAATGTTAATAAAAACTATATAAATGCACATATACATTAGATGGAATTCCTATATTTTTTAGTTTATATTCATTTTATTTGTAGACAATTTGAAAAACATATTTAAATGGAAAGGTCTTTTTTTCTCTTTTCCTTTAATCCTGAATACCTATTGCAGAGAGCATACATATGAAGAAAGAAAAAACCGGGTGAAAGGACATTGAACATTTCATGCGTTACATTTTAATGTAGCCTAAATACGTGATGCGTTACATAACTAAATGGTTTTTTGAATTTTGTTCCTTTTCTACGCCTAGATAGAAATTGACTTTAAAATGCTTTTAAATTTAATATTTATTTATTTTTCTCCTTTATATAATTTTCATTCCTTTGGTATTATTCTTGTTTTGGGAAGTGAATGCAACATATGTTTTGCTGCCTGAATGTTTTAAATAAGTGACATTTTAAGATTTGACTTGATTAAATTTTCAACTCGATTTTCTTTTTATATATGTCTGTGCCTCTCTGTCTGCTATGTATAGGTATAAATAACAGAGATGAAAAATTAAAATTACATATAGTGCCACACTAACCAGGAAATATGTCCTTGAAATTGTTGGGAAAATTTTATATTATTTAATAAAATTTGGAAATCCAGTTGTTATGCTTCGTTAGTAATTCAATTGCCTCAAATAACAAATTTGAATTAAGTCTTTGTACTACTCACTTTTAAATAGTACAACAAAAATACGAGTATGTATATAAAAATAGTATCCTTAAAATTTAAAATTGTAACAGTTTTTATAGCATTAGGTGTTTGTATGTTAGATCATATAAAACCAAACTTACCTATAAACGCGTCTACCACAGGACTAGTTAGATTGTTGGCAGCATAACTCAATGAATACTCGTATGGTTTTTCCTCCTGTGACCTATTATTGTTAATGTTGTTGTTATTGTTGTTGGTGTAGCCAGTCATTTTTGTCCAAACAGTAAAAATGAAGATAAGTGCAAGTTATTGTACGAAATAAATGAAACACAATATAGAGAATTAATAAGATTATTAAATTTCTAACAAATGCTTTAAGAAAGTTCAACTTGAATCGGATTATATATATGTGTGTGTATATATATATATATTTATATAATGTATGTTTACTGAAAATGAAGAAAACATGAATTTTTAGTAGTTTTGATAATTTACTAAATTTACTATTTTATTTTTCGACTGGAGCTGTGGAAAGTATAATAGCAAAAATTGAGATGAAAATAGGACAGGTATTTTAGGGAGGGTGGTAGCCGCCATACAAAATAAATACTAATTATCGCATGTCTAAAGAACTATTGCAGTTAAAGTCTTAAAGTTTTCTACGAACAAATGTAAGCCTACAAAACACTTTTTTTAATTGACTCTAGTTTTTGAGGTAAATCCTATAGAAAATGAATGGTTCAAAATAAATTTGAGTTCGTATTACCTCAAAATTATACTTACATAGTTTTTTAAACAATTACACCAAAAAAAAAAAAAAAACAAAAAACTTTAATTTCTTACAAAATTTTAAAAATTTTGATTTCCAAAAATCTTATAAAATCGAAAATAATCCAAAATGCGAATTTTTCTCTTTTATCATAAAGCTGTTCTATGAATATGAATATGTTCTTGTAAATAATTTTATTATTTTTATGACAAGTAGAAAAATTTGCATGTTTTAATATTTTAGATTTTTTGAAAAACAAAAATTACAAATTATCAATAGAAAATTTTTAATAAATACAATTTTTTGACGCAATTTATCACCCTAATATTTTCTAAACTATTAAGATTAATAAAAAAAAATAATGTAAGCATACATAGTTTGGAAATAATTTGAATTAGATTTTTTATTTTTCAAAGAATTTGTTTCCAAGATAATTACAAATATGCTGCAACCTCATTAATTTTTTATATAATATAAATTATATAAAACAAATTATATAAAACATATTAATATACATTGTAACTACTATCAGTGTTGCCAGTTTAGCCTTTTTATTTTGCTTTTAGTCTTAAATTTTTAATTTTAGCTTCTGGCTTTTTTCTTGCCCTAAAAAGGCTAAACAACGAAGAAAATTGTTTTTTTTTTCGCTATTACTAATTTTATTTGTACAGAATCATCCATTTAAGCATTTTTGTGTATTCATTCACACAAAAAAAAAAAAACGAGATTATTTATACTTAACAAACATTTTCAGTTGCGGAATTTCATTCTCTACATCAATAATAACTTAACTAACTTTATGGATTTACTAAATCGATTATTATAATTTTTATTTAATATAATTCATTAACTATAGAACTATTTATGAATATGATTTAAAAAATTCTCATAAAAGTGAAAATCATCTAAAAATTTGGAAATGCTTAGTCAAAAATGAATTATAGTTATAAAATGACGACAAATTATGTCAAAATATTGAGTAATTTTTCATATAACTAAAATTTGTATGTGATTTTTTTCATTGGGTCATTTTGCTGGCAGCCGTTCTATGTTTTATTAATAAAATTATTACAATACCTTTAAAAAATCAAAAACTAATAAAGCGTTCAAAAATAAGTTTTAAAACTAAAAAAATTTTAGTTTTTTCTGTCTTTATTTTTAAAAACAATTAGCATTTTTTGGCCTTTTTGAAGTTCAATTTAGCCTCCTCTTTTTCATCTCCTAGCAACACTGGTTACAATATAACAAGGCAGGGTTCCCAGATTTTTTCGAGCCTTATTCCCATAATAGCAAAATCTCATCCCCAAATAACTGTTTATATTGTCCCCAAAAATCCCTACTAAAATAATACCTTTATTTTAGAGATTCGTGTAAACTACATTACTTTTTATTCGTACTGCAACCCATATCCTTTGTAGATATGCGGGTTTGGGTAAATAAATGACCTAAGTAGTCAACAATGAAAAAGAAAGTTTCCTATATGTTTTCAAGAGAAAAATTGAGATTATATAGAAATCGTTTTAACATTTGTCTAAATAAAATTTTAGGTAAATAACATACGACATTTTTATAATTAGTGCAAATACCGAAGATTAAATTTCTTTTCAAAGATATGACAGTATGATGAATTAAATTCTATTGATTCAATTATTTTTGCTACATTTTATTGAACTTTTAAATAACTAATTATAATATACTAACTGAATGCCCCTGCGTTGCACGGAATCCTAAAAGCTAATAAAAAACAAATTGAAGAAAACATAAAATACAGCTTTGTCCATTTAAAGCTTCCACTTTCATAGAAAAAAAAAAGATGTACAAAAAATAGCGAAATTTTGGCCACTTTCGGCAACATGCAATTTATTTATATCCTATAGTTCCTTCGATCTTAAAATTAATCTACATATATAAAATTTCATTAAAATTGCTTCAACAAGGAAATACACGTTTGATTTTATAATAATAATAATAACTATTATTATTATTATTATTATTATTATTGTTATTATTATTAAAGGCTTCTATATTATTGAATATTATCGGAGTAACAATAATATAGAGGTTCAGTTGATCAAACATTACCCTCTTAGCCAAAAGTTAAAAGAAAAATTATGGAAAAATAAATAAATATCCCCAAAGAATTTCCAAAAATCCCCAAAACCTGAAATTCATCACCTAATAATTTAATCACTAAACTAAATTTTTCATTCCCATTTCCAAAAAGAAATCCCCAATTTGGGGATAATTCCCATAATTTCACAAAGGGAACTTTGTAGTACTTATTTAATTTATGTAAATTTAAACATAAATAGTCAAGATTGGGATGATACATTTGAGTAAGAACCGAAGTATCCATCTTGTTATACTTTGCTCTTAGGAATCAAAGTGTCACCAGACACGAATGAAGTTCTTTCTTCCGAACTGTAGCCGAACCCGTAGTTAGGCGATTGGGAGCCGAAGAATTTATCTAATCGGATCGTAATAATATAGTCGTAGATAGCCGATGATTTCTTAGTCTTTAACATAGCTCACACGATTATTCAGCTTTAATTTCCCATTCAATTCAAGTTAACTGATTGAGAGCCGAAGAATTTATCTCAGCACATTGCATCCCAATAGTTAGTTTATTGAAAGTATTTGATAACCCAGTTAGACATATAGTCGTAGACCCGTTATTATCTATCGTAGTTAGGTATCTCTGAGCTGGAAACAAAAACTGCATTACAGCGTACCGCAGAATCAGTGTTTCCCTCTATAATCTGGTTACATAATAATTATATTAATCATTTTTTAATAATTGATCATAGCTCTCATATATTGCCTATTCCTTACTTTTTTCCCCGCCCATTTGACTAAAATTGCCAATATATTTATGATAAATACTTTTAATAAGTCGTTAATAAAATCTGAAATAGATTCTGTTTTGATAAGTTTACTGAATGGAGTATTTTGAGGCGGTGTACAAACTCGATCAAAATGAACATACTCCTAATGAAAATTATCCTTTACGAAAAAAAAGTCAATGTAAAATTTATTTAGCTGAACTTCATAAGAAGATCCTACCTCCTTAATACTAAATTGTTTAACCCAAGGAAAATAAAGGAGTAATTAAATATTTAAATTACTGCAGCACTTATTATAAACGAATGTTTTTTGCCTTCTGCAGCTTTACTATAGAATTTTATTTTATAACCAAATTTAAATCGTAAATTGTGTTTCTTTTTTATGTCTTTTAACACTTATTTCTAGGTTTTTTTTACCTTTTTCTCTGCGTATTTTCATTCAAATCAATTCCACCTGGTGTTGTTTGTGTTGGTTTAATTTTTAATTCCTTCTCGTTTGTGCCACACGGTGGTGTTGCCCAAGTAACCGATAATTGATGCGGTGGAGGTGTTGTCCCAGTGGGTGTCGTTGTATTCTATTATTTTAAAATAAAACAAAGGAAAAGAGAGAATATAAAAATCATTAAATAACATCCTTATTAAGTACAAATTTCATTTTAATTTTCACTATTTTTTTCAACGCATAATTACGAGTATTATAGTCATTTAAGATTTAAGATAAAACTTTATTGTAACAAATTTGCAATTTTCATGGAGATTGACGTATTTGTTATATTGTGTGTCAATTTCATAATAAATTATAATGCAACTAAATTATTTCTGTCAACAGATTGACAAATAAATAATTTGATTTGACATAAATTATTACTAAACTAAATTTAATCGCTTGAGTGATTTTATTGCCTTTTCATTAAATTAATAATTGTTCACTACTTTAATTTATGGGGGTATTATGAGTTTATAGTAATGATTGCAATGCTATCAAATTGCAAATAGATTCTTCTTATAAATATTATCGGAACTAAGTATATGATGATTATTTTATATCATCGTTAGTCTATTAAATAGCATTGACAAAAAATTTCAGGGCAAATATTTTAGATATTATGCTACAATTTTTCTATTCCTCTAAATTCAATCAAATTTCATTAATCTTAAAATTATTTTTAGCTTTAATAAAGTTAAACTTTTAATTCAATGTAAATTATAAGAAAAAAATTTTATTGGATTAAGGTTATATTGAAAAATAGTCTGGAAATTATTTTCAGTATTGTTACTGGAAAACTGTGCGTTTTTATATAATTAGAGAATAATAAAAAAATAAATAATTGACAAAAATAAAAGAATCAAAGAATTGCGAAAACATAACATTTGATGAGGAAAATCAAATTTTTAATAAAAAAGTAAGTGAAATTCAGCACTTGTTTTAACAAATATAGTCATTGAAATCATACCACTCATAATAATTTTCCTTTATATGAATTCTTTAAAAAAAAGTGCGATTTTAGTTTTTATGAAATTTTGCTCATTTAAAATTTTTACTTATATGAAAAAAAAAACTGCGAATTTAACATAAATTAAATTTTTGGATTAACTTTTCATTTATAACTTTGAAGACATATATATATATATATATATATATATATAAGTAATATTTTTAATATTTATTACACGTAATATTAGGAGTACGTAACAATTTATATATAAGTGTCTTTACTTAATACAGAAAACATTTTTACCTTATAGTTTTCAATTAACACAGTTGTTTCATTTTACAACAAAATTTAATTAATATATTCAAGCAAAAATAAAGTAAAAGATATGGTAAAAATAGAATTCAAATAAGATTGTTTTTCTCAGTTAAATGTTTAATTCATTCAATTAATTCAATCATTTCTTGGGGCTTAACCCAAAATTTGGGGAATTTTTGTTACAGAAGATAAAAATATTTGTTTGGGGATTGGGGAATTTTTTGTGAATATATAAAATATTTTAGGTTTTTTTTTTGGGAAATTATGTAATAATTAAATCTTTTGTTTAGTTGATAAAATGGAAATTTTGGAAAGAAGTACATAATATTAAGGATGTCATTATAAAGAACTTGTACAAACAAGTTCTCTGTAATTTTTAAAGTTAAAAGAATTGCAGTTTTTTTCCTTTATTATTTATATAAGTGTCAAAAAGCGATTTAATAATAAAATAAAAAATTTCGAGGAAATTAATTATAAATATCAGAAAATTGATTGTGAATTTTCACTTTTTCAGGAAAAGAGCAAAACATTTCAATTGGCAATTTCATAAAGTCCTGAAAAGTCTCACAATACTGCTTCCAATAAATATACTCGTCACAAAGAAAGATTTTTTCATTTTTATACACTAAATATAAACAATAGTAAAACAAAGGTTATCCAAAAATATTTCACCTGGATCTATGTTGGCCACTAATATGTTAACGTTAATAAAATCTGTCGGCAAAAATTTAAACCTACATGTTGAATAATTTTTAATTCTAAAGTTACATGTGGTGCCAATTCTTTCAGATTTACAAGATTGTGAATCTGAAGTTTAATACTTATATCATCTACATATTTTTGAAATACATATCACCCATTTATTTCAAGAACGTCATAACTCAAAAACGACATTTTTGAGTTAATGATGTAGAAATACGCGTTATATCAAACTTTATATTCTATAAAAATATCGTGTACATCGTTTGAGAAGAGAATTTTACGTTAATTTTTATATTAAGATAATGGCATTTGAAAACTTTAAAAATAGTTTTATTGAGTTATGACGTTCTTGAAGCAAATGAGCGATATGTATATCCAAATTTATCTGTAAAGTGAAAGCATAAATATTTGTTAAAAGCAAAAAAATTATTATTTTGAATGATAAAACATCTTTTTTGTCGATTGGGGATTTTTTGGGAAATTTTTTATAAATTTTGGAGTTGGCCAAAAAAATACCTGGCAGCTTTGTATGCAGTTCTATGAACTCATCGATGAAATATTTATCGGTTTCAGAACAAATAATACAGCTTATTAACGATCTGTAAGTGAATATATTTGACTATTTCAGCCTTAGTGAAATATTTTGAAACATAATGGTTCTTAGAACATATTTTGTTATTTTTAGAGCATATTTAAAACTTTTTGAGCATATTTTTAGATTTTTAAGATAATTTTTTTATAATTTCTTACACCTGATGTGAATGCTTTTGACAAGTTGAGAACTAAAACAGGTGTTGGAAAATAAATTGATAGGCAAATAGAAGATCAATAAAGCTTTCATGTGATATAATAGAAAATCTTTTCAATATCGCACAGAGGCTCGAAACAGCGTTACCGTTGAGGGACTTTAGTTGTCAACTGACCCTTTTCCAACCACATAGCCATTTTTTTGGTCCATTGTTTAAAATGGAACTGAATGGTGACTTTTTAAGAATATGTGCCAAATGAGGAGTTGTTGTTTGTTTGAAATATTTGGACCATTGTATATTATGTCGAACGAAGAAATTAATTATTTTGAGATTGTTTCACAGAGTGATGTAACAAAATACCCCGAAGAATTTATAAATGAACTGAAACTGTTAAAAAGCTTATAATAAAAAAAAAAACATCAAGTGCGGAACTTATTGGTCCGGATTGTGAAAATTAAAAAATTGATTTGATGAATACTTATATCCTAATTTATATTTTTACTTTGGCTTATAGTAATACCTCGGCGGAACGTATTTTTTCTAAATTATTACTAATTAAAAACAAATTGTCCAACAGACTTGAGGTCAACACTTGTGAATCCATGCTTACAGTCCTAAATTTGTTAGACAGGGATTTGTAAGACTGGAGTCTTAGTGAAGGCCTCGTACAAAAATGCAGAAATTTAATTAATAAAAAGAGAATTTTATGTTAACTATTTTTATAAATAAATATATATTTTTGCAATAATGAAAATTATTATAAATAAATTATTTTATTATTAATGATATTGAATTTAGTAGCTTTTCTTAAAATATAATATTTTTTGTTTTTTTTTTTTATCAAATAAACAAATTTTGAGGGGTTTTGAAGGTATTAAAAAGGTTGGCGACTTTATTTTTTAAAATCCCCTTTTTTGGACATTCTCAACAGTAACTCTGCTTCAAAACAGCAACCTGGAGGAAAAAAAATATTTTAAGATAATTTCTGATGTTTCAAAAATAAGTGATTTTGATTAAAATATATTTTAAAAAATGTTTGTTTTATTATTTCTTGAGATACTTATCATTTTATATTAAATTTTGAATTGACTATGTAGTTCGACTTTATAAATATTTACTTTAAGAGAAGCATAAAATTTTGCATTTATGGAACCCACTTCTGAGAAATATAAAAAAACAAGAACACATTTCAAAACAAGCAGGAATGTTATGTTCGGTTTGGCCCACCATCTGCAACTTTTTGAGCTACCCTAATATAAAATTTCACTTTTTTGGGGAGGGGGTGGTGGAGTAGGAGGGTCACTCCTATTTTTAGTTTCCGAGTTTGCAAGGTTCTCTGAAGCATTTGTACAAAATTATATTGGCGTATATGACTTTTTATAGGAGAGATAGCCAGAAAAGTGTGAAATGGAGTTGCGGTGAACACTCTGTTATTCTAGTGTTTGGCCCATAACTTTTTTATTTATTAACCGATTTTTCCCATTTTCAATAACAAGCAAACCTTATATAAGAAAAATGGTCGACATAAATATTGGTCCCCCTCGGTGTTCCGCCTTATACTGTTTTCAACAGACGGACAGACAGACGGACTGACAGATGGACATAGGTAGATATTCTTAGATTTTCACTAGAGCCAGACTATATATACTTTATGGGGTCTTAAATGATTATATCGATATGTTACATACGGAGTGACAAACGTGATATACTCCTACCTTTTTCGATGGTGGGTTTGAAAATGTGAGGCCTTTGGTCAATTACGAACGGATTCCTCTACATTTAGGAATCATTATTTATAATTCAATAAATTTGACAAAAACTGATTTTCGGATGTGATTTATATGGAGCGTTAGTCAATTATGAACCGAACCTCATAACACTGTGTTTTTTTTTTTGTACAACTTATTTACATTTGTATGAACTGTGTGCATATTAAAGTTATTAAAAGTGTCCCGAGAAATGATTTTTTTGCGATTCTGTTGTAAAAAATCACTCAAAATTTGTCCAAAAATTGTTTTCAGTTCAAAAACACGGATTAAGCAATTACATTTTGCCAAAAAAAGTAGCAATTATTAAGTCAAAAAAAAAAAAAAAAAACATAAATTTGAGCTTGTTAACGAAGAAACGAAGAAAAATTTGAGCTTGAAAACGAAGAAACGAGAAGGCTTTTTAGTGCATTTTGATGAAAACAAATTTTTTAAAATTTTTTATGATAGACCATAAATACTACAAATTAAGTTTTCAATATTTTTCTTTCAAAATAAACAACAATATTTTTCTTTATTTTGCAAAAAAAAGTGTAAAGAACTTTGTTTCTATGATGTACTGATGTGACTGCTTTTTTTTTGGCAAAATGTACAAGACCCGTGATTTCCAATCGATGGTAGGAAACTAAACATCCAATAACGTTTTTACAAACGGAAACTCTCCACACAAAATTCATGCTATTCGTAAGAGAGAGTGGAAGTGCTATTTGATTTTTCTTCTATATAAACTTGCTTCACTCGAAGCTCCATTTTTTACTGAGGATCTATTTGTTTTTAACATTTTTTTTAATATTTTTCCTACACTCTGATCATCAATGCGCATCGATTAAGTGTCTTCCTAAACAAAAACGGGCATACGTTTCGGACTTTTACGCATAGATCCACATTTAGTCAGCTATAACAATCTCATAGGTACCTACATAAGACTTGAAAAAAATTCAAATCTTACTTATTGGAACTCGTTCATTCCGAAGTATACGATTTGTCCGTCCAAAACTTAAAATTGATTATATTGGTCTTTTAATACTTCCCACTAATATCGGTTATATTTTTAACCTCTTGAACTATTTTATTAAAAACCATCTCTAAAGAGATAATCAATTTAAAGAGTTTCATCCCATTGCTATAATTCCTTTAATCTATATCGTAGTTACAAATTGTAAATTAGTTTTAGACCAAGAATGTCCTTTCATGTCATTTTCCTCAAAAAAGAAAAAAAAAGTCTAATATTTTTTTGTTAGGAAGTATTACAGCTTTTTGAATAAATTTGAAATCACATAAAAATTAACAGGGCTCATTATAAATTCATATTTCCAGATTCCATTTGGCACCACCCTTTTTATATATATATATTAATTCTTACACACATGTACATAAAGCCAATGTACAAGTTTACAGGTATATTATTCTTATTTATGAGCGTCAATGACCTTTTGAGTCCTTGGGAATTATAAAGTGTTTCTGGCAGAGATTCAAAAAAGAAAGTTGAAGTTGTTTGTGGTGAAAACATGTAAATACTCGTATATAAAAAGAACTTGCCTTATATTTAAAAAATATTTAATCCACAATATTTTTTCTCTCTATTAATTACTTTTTTTATAAAAAAGTTTTAGTTTTTGTTTATATTTTGCTTAATCCTTTGTTAGATATGTATAACAAATTTACTTTACTTTATTATTTCAGTATAAAACTTTATTATATAAATCACATTTTTAATTAAAGACTTTTTATCACTAAATTTCACTATAATTTTTATTTGTATTTTTATATAAAATTTAACACATTTATTAACACTATTTATAAAAATTAATTGTAGTGATTTATTTTTACTTATTAACATAAACAATTAATTACTTTATATTATTAATTACTATTTAGTTTTAATTAGAATTCTAAAAGTTTTATTAACTAATTAAATAGTGTTAAAATGTAGGTATAAAAAACAAGTCTTTATATCTGTTTCTGATCCTTTTTCCAACTTTAGGAAATTTTCTTAAAGATGCTCGTCGTTAGAGCTGATTACGAAGACTAAATTCTTTGTCTAAGGGTTAGTATTAGCCAAAGGACAATATTCGAATTACATGTTTTTTCTTCTTATTTTTCCACAATTCGTTTTTGAATTTATTCTAATTTGTTTTCGTTTTCATTTTCATTTATATGTATATTTTTTCATTATATTTTCTAATAATGAATGAGTATATAAATGTGGCCAAACAAGCATGTAGGTAAAATATCCTTTAATATGCGAGTGTATATGTATTTATCTAACCAAATTGCTAACGAACTTACTAATACCTTAATAGACCACACCAAGAAAACCAGGACATAACAATAACTGAAGATGGAAAACAAGAATAAAATATTGTTAAAACAAGCCCAAAATACATTATAGATATACACAGATACATACATACATACATACATACAAACACGCTTATGAAAATCAAATTTGTATATGTATTGGAATTTTGCTAACACACACTCTTATATTTTTTAAAAGAAACTTCAAACAAGGACCAACTGAACACGTTGATTAAAATCTTTTGTAATAAAAAAAGACAAAATTCGCATAGGTTTTGTTATTGTAGTAAATAAAAACCGATTCGAAAATTTGTCTTGTTCTTGTTCTCATTGTTTTCGTTTTCCTTTTTAAAGTTGGAAAATTCATTTGGTGTAGTCGACCTAAAAAGGTTGTTATACTCTCTCTTACTTGACATTTATGGGTTAAAGAACGCGATTTTTCTAGACACTTTAATATACTTGTAAATATGTGTGTTTGTTTATGTGTGCGTTTATTTCAGTATATTTGAAAGTCTTTATTCTTTTTAAATGAAAATCAAACATGCAAACTTTGTTCTTGATAAGGATTTACAAATACATATAAAACGATAAACAATCTATAGAGTGTCTAACATAAAGAATAAAGATGTTCTAAATAACAAGATTTTACTAAAAAAACATCCACTTTTTAAAAATTTCAATGTCACTCCATATCAAATCTACGATTTATTACTTCTGACCTACAGTTCTTTGTAAACTACATTTCTTCGGAAAATGTGCAACGTACGAGTTTTCTTGATTCTTTTTTTTTTTCTGGCACGATAACGACTGGACCTGACAATATACAAATAAACTTTCCAAGTCTATATAGATGTTGCTCCAATACAGTCGTTCAGTTATTACGATTAAGTTTTTTTATGCATTGTAACCACACTGACAGCAAATAACAGTCTCTTTTTTGATTTTGAATAAGAAAAATAAAAATCTCAAAATAAAACCAAGGGCATAAAATACGAGTAACAGATACACAAATTAAAAAATAATAATCACAAAATAACTGTAATCGTCTGTCTGTCTTCTTATGAATTTTTGGAATTCAGAAATGCTGATCTATTAATTTTAGTATTAATTTTTTAGGATCAAAGAGTATTTGTATGAAAATATGTATTAGCTTAATCCGTTATGCTTCGCTACCCTTATTGTAGTGAAATAAAGTAAACAAATTGGTATAGAAAATCTACATCTCAACTCAAATTTTGATAAAAGATTGAAAATTTCACTGTAAGATTTCAGTATGTATAAGCATTTCTTCAAACTCAAAGAATTTCAAAATTTATTTAATTGCACACAAATCTCTTCGCCTGAAAGACTTTTATCAAACGGCGGCAGTGTTATGTTTATCTTAGATGAAAAGCAACTTTTAAAAAATGACTTATAAATACAATAAATAACGTTAACAGTGAATGTAAAAAATACAAAAAATACAAAAAGAACTAAAAAAAAATATGATAATTTAATGTACTGAAAATGTTCATTGATTTTAAAATGTTAAACAATGTCTTAATTTGCAGTTTATTTCCCCCAGCGCTCGAAATATCTTCATAATTCTAATAACATTAATCAAATACGAGCTTAAAAAAACAAATTTTATAAGTTTTTAAAGGACTCAATTTAGATTGTTAGGCTATATAGCAAATAAACTTAAATCGCACCATCATAAAAATTACATATTTCGTAATTCGTATTCGTAAATATTTTAATTCAAGCGGTTAGTTCCTATCAAAAGAAGAATTTTGATAACCACACTGACCATGTTGCGAAATTGCAAGAAGATTGAAATAAATATTAATCATATACCAGCAACGTATCCTGAAGCAAGTTAAATTTTTAAAATTTAAGTTGTCAAAACAATATTGTGAAAAAACCTTGAAAAATGGGATATTTTTGTAGAATACATTAATATTGAGATCAGCCTTGGATATTTTTATATACCAGCGGACGCTGCTTCCTAATACCTTTTAAATGATATGTTTGTTCATGTTTTCAAAAGTTTGAGACCATCTAGTGCGTTGATTATTTAGAGCATTTCAACGAGATGTAGCGCAAAATAAATATAATAACGACAAGTATCAATTCCTGTTTGAAAATGTTTAGTCCTTGCGCGCACAGAATCCGCCTAAAAAACCAAAGAATTTTGTCATCAAACCTCGACTACTCTGTATTTGACTGTGGAAAGTCAACCAAGATTATACATTGAAACTTATGGTGCTTAAATTTTTCACCTTATTAGTTTCAAATCTTGCGGTCAAAATAGTTTTATCACAAAACTAATTAAGGACTTAAGTCAATTTTAGCCAGGTTAAAAATTTTTGATAATGGCCCATATATTTTTCAAAGTCTACGAATATAAGAATTTTTCTCACTACTATTTTGTGGGCTTTCCAACAAGCAGACTATACATTTTTTGCAGGTATTTCTCACAATCTATGAAAATATTAAGAATATTTAGTAATAAATTATTTGTAAAATGGTCTAAATAATACTAATGTTTATCTCAACAGAAGTAATTTTGCAAAATATTCGTCTGGTAGCTGAAATTAAAGTAAACTTTAATATGGAGGTGTACTAAGTTCAATAACAGAAACACATATACACATATCGTCACCTAAAATGCAAAAGGCCGCAAACGCACATTTTTATTTTTTTATGCAAAAGGACTTAAACATAATTTAAATGTTTTGCTTCAAAATTAAGCAACTAAATAAAATTTTTTTAATGGTTCACTTAAAGCAAAAAAAGATATTCAAATAAATTTTTTCTTAAAAGCAACAAATTTGAATATGAATATGAACATTTTTCTGTAGATGTAGTTTAGGTCAGTACCTTATAATCCAGTAAAAATCTAACATTTGATTTTTCAGAGGTTATCATCTTTTCCGCTTTAGGTGACGATATATTAACAACAGAAAAATTAACAAAATTTACATAAAAAACTTTACAATTGCATACATACCGCTTAAAACCCAAAAATTCTTTAACCTCTATTACTTCAGGTCTACAACTGAGATTTACGCCGATATAATTTGTAAGATATCGCCGGCAGAAGAGAGTAACCGTTTTGTTTCAATTATGTGAAATCTTAAGGGAAACACGTATTCTAACAAATCCTATAAGTCATTACTATTTTCAGTCAGTTCAGTTACAATGTAAACAGGTCCTTTTTATTTAATCAATTCCCACTTTTTTTTAGCACAATTTTTATAAAAATATTTTTTAAAATGTAAAACAATCATTAAAAGAAAACAATTTCTACAAAAGACGTTGTTTTTTAGTAATTTTTAAAATATACATACATACAAACATACATACATACATACAAACTTTCGTGTATGTATATTTTTTGACAGTTCATCTTAAAGACAGCTGTGTAAAGAAATTTCATTACAACAGTCTCATAATATATTTTATAACACTAATATTTGAATCTACACGTAAAAATAATTCTCTCAGCGGATGAATTTGACACTCTCTCATAGAAAAATCGTATATATTATGTTACGATTAGATGGGCTGTTAAGTTCGCCTAGGTCATTCAAGTCAAAAATGGTCGACGTACAAAATTAGTTTTATTTGATTTTTTCCTAAATTGTTTTTATTTTATTTTTTAATTTAAATTTCAATAAGCAAAATTTTCTTAATTTCTCTTTTAGTTTATAAATTCTTTATTATATAATTGTATCAATAATTACATTGAAAAATCACTCAAGAATTGACATAGTGTAGGTTATAGGCCTTCTCGAGGACGTCATAAATGAGTTAAAAAAAATGCAATAAACGCTAAAAATTTCGAGTTATACGCAAAAAACCAATTGTTTTTTTTTTTTTTTTTTTTTTGGGTAGGTTCTTGTATAAACGTATTCTAATTCTGTTATTCTTTTGTTTATTTTTGTTTTTTAATCTTCTTTGGAAAGTAGAAGAAACAAGCTTTTCAACCGAAGTCATAAAATGTTTCTACAATTTTTCAAGTTTAACTGCGACTTTTTACATTTTTTTCTATAAAAGCCTATGCAACAATGCTATAATTTTTAAGGGCATTTTTTTAAATTGGTAAAAAAATATAGACATTAATCGATTTTATCTGTAATACGAGGGCGGATCAATAAGTCCTTGACTTTTCGCACTTCTCTCGTAGTCACATGAAATGCAACACTATTCTCATCAAGCAAGTGTTGAGCAAGTGTTGTCATTTACTTTGCGTTGAACAGCTGTTCAAAACATACAACAAGAAAATGTCGAAAATATCTACGATATGGTGTCAGCCGACCGAAGAGTAAAAGTGCGTGAGATTGTTGATGTCATAGGCATTTCATATGGCAGTATGGATTCGATTTTAAATGATCAGCTGGGTTTAAGACAGTTGTCTGCAAGATGGATGCCGCGTTTGCTCTCAATTGACCGTAAACGTAAACGTGTGACAACTTCAAAGGATTTTTTGGAGTTGTTTAATCGCAATCCGAATGAGTTTTTGCAGCGTTTTGTAACTGTGGATGAAACATGGATCCATTACTGTACTCCGGAGACCAAGCAGTAGTCTATACAATGGGTTTCTCCGAATGAACCTGCTGCGTAGAAGGCCAAGGTAAGTTTGTCGGCCAATAAGGTGATGGCAACAGTTTTATGGGATACACGTGGGATAATCCACATCGATTACCTTCAAAAGGGAAAAACAATAAACGGCGAATATAATGCCAACTTATTAGACCGATTTAATGAGGATTTAAGAAGAAAACGACCCCATATGGCCAATAAAAAAGTTCTTTTTCATCAAGATAATGCACGGGTGCACACGTGTGCAGTGTCGATGTCAAAACTCTATGAATTGAGCTACGAATTGGTACCTCATTCGCCATATTCTCTGGATTTAGCCCTAGTGACTACTTCCTATTTCCAAACCTAAAGAAATGGCTCGGTGGAAAGAGATTCAGCTCCAACGATGAAATTATTGACCAAACAAATGCCTATTTTAAGGACCTTGAAAAATCCTATTTTTACGCAAAGTAAATGACGACACTTGCTCAAAATTTGACACTAGTCTATTAACAAGTGGTACTTGATGGGAATAGTGTTGCATTTCATATAACTACGATTGAAATTCGAAAAGTCACGGACTTATTGATACGCCCTCGTAACTTACTAAAACATTCCATATTTTTTTAATTGAAGCATGGACGCATATAAGGGCGATATAAACCAACAATAACATTTTACAGAAGACGAGTAAAACTATATAAAATCATAAAACTTATTCGTTTTCTTACCTGTTTTCAATATTTGCTAAGTCTTATTAAGCATCTATCTGTATGCAAAGTATCATTAAAAAATTCGGATTAAAACATGCCAAAATTTTGTGGATGAAAATACCTTAAAATGTAATATAAGGGCTTATATCCATATACATATATTTATATAAAAATAGAGTAATTCAATTTTAAATTTAAAAAATTTTGATCTTGGTTACCGATTTAGATAAAATTTGGTGCATGTGTAGAGGAGAATACAGAGGTATGTAAAATGAATTTTCCTTATTTTTATTTTGAGAACTATGGCAACTCTATAGCTTTGAAAGTGATTAACATATTTATTTAAATGGACATAACTTTTTTTTATATAAAAGATATCAAAATATCTTTTTTTTTTGCAATGGATTTGTCAAAGCTTGTATTTTTAGATGCCATATAAAAAATGTTGAAAATATTTTTATTAACATATTTTTTTTTGTGAGAATTTTCTTTAGTGACGCGTATCTAAAAAAAGTCCATCTTTAATTTTTTTTTTTTTTTTGGTAGGAAGACTTATCGGTATACTTGCTACAGAGAAAATTTCAGAAAGGTCAAAATTTTTAAATTTAAAATGGAATCACTCAATAGTAAAAATTAACAAACAAATTTTATACCAATCATGAGTTTATTAAAATTCGGAACGATTGAGCTGTATATATGCATAAAGCAGTATGCCAAAATTCACGAAGATGGGTAGAAAACTGACCATGCCTTCTATATAAGGCCATCTTCCGAAATAATTTTAAAGTTCATAAGCGCCGTATATATGCCAACATAGCAATAATATTCCACGCAAATAAATTTTATGTGAGAAGAAAACCTAACTCAAAATTTATATAAATATCGTTTTATTCTAAACAAAATAACATTTTAAACTTTTTAAACAAATATATGTAGTGTTTCATATAAAAATCATAAAAATGTACATTAAAGTCGTAATTTCGAAAAAGAAAAGGGAAATAAATTTAAAAAAGGTGAACAATTCATTATTTAATTTGAGTGTATGCAAAAGATGCTAATATAGTTAAAAAGCTACGTCTACTTTCAAAATCAATTTAGAAATGTAAATTTAGACTTAAAATTTATGAAGCTGCGAGATCTATAGTGCAGGTACTATAATAAAAACGTTTTTTCGCAATATCTCGACATTTTGGGACTATTTTGAAATTTTTTTTAAAATTGTTTAGTGATGCCATCAAGAAGATCTATAACTCACATTAGATCGTTTTCTGAGTGAAAGTCAAAAGTGCGATTTTGTAGCAGCGTCTAATTAAATTTCTTAAATTTAAATAAAAAAAATGAATTAACAAATTATTAAGAAATATTATCTAATAATTTTTCTGTATATGTTATGTTAGTTAAAAATCGACAATTAAAAAAAAGTTTTAACACTCCAAGTTTAAGTCCGATATCAAAAATAAATGCACATATATAACTTAAACAGATTTATGCAAGAAACAAGTTAAAGGAAATTCGATAAGCTTTATATTAGGGAGGTTTACATCTTTTAGAATATCGGGTAAAAAAAGTGTATATAAATTTTTGGCTTAATATAGAAAATATAAAAACAGATTCAAAGAAATTATATACTATGCGGGCCTGTTCTAAAACGAATTTTCGGATTTTTTTTAATTTCCCGGGAAAACGGGAAATTAAATATTATCGTACTTTTAAAATTCTATAGCAAACATTTTGCTATTATCAATGAAAGATTGACGTTACTCTGAACATGGTACTTGTAAGAGTTTAACGAATGAGCATGAGTTAGGTTTTTAACTATTGAATTAGGCTTTCTTCTCTCAGATATCTATGTATTTGTTTATCTATATTTTAACGAATTTACTTACAAGTTGTTTCACATTAAATTTTAGATCAACTTTATTTTTGTCATGTTAAAATTTTAGATACTTCAGTTTCATTATAGATTTCTTAGCTGTTCTTTGTGAATATGCAAACTCAAAATATTTGTTAAAAATAAATTATTTTTATATTCAATTTATATTTTTAGAAACAAAATTGTTTCTGATCATTTTGGTCTCTTCATAATACAATTTTTTGTCTTTTGAAATTAATTTGGAATAAAATTATTTAAATATTATTCCATTTGTTAACAAGTCAGATTAGAAAATATTTCAACAAAAGTATTCGAATATACTTTTATAAAATTTAAATCAAATTCTAAAGTCTTTAACTGATTTGAAAATACATTTTATTTCATTAGCTTAAATGCAATTATTTTCTATTTTATTTCCCATTTTAAAAATGAAATAAAATCTGATTAGATTTTTTTTTTTTTTTTGTTTTATTCATAGAAAATTTTTAAATATTTTATTCAACAAAAATTTGCTTGAATAATTCTAAATGTGTTTGGAAAAAGAAAAAAAAAAGTAATTTTCTGTTTACTACTGCAATTATTTAATAGATTTTCCTATATAGATTTTTTAAACAGTCAGAGAAACAACAAGGAACACTATTTGCTGAAAAAACTTCTGAAATAATCGCTACGTTATTCTTTTTAACTTAAATAATTGAGAAAAGTATAAATAGAAATCTTTAATGTTTTTATTTAAAAATTAATAAATTGATTACGAAATATTTTAAGTTAGAAATAAAAAATGGAAATAAAATTTATTCACGAGTAACACCTATGACAGATTTGAGCAAATTAATATTAAATAAGTTGAACTTCGAAACACTCACTATTATAAAAAATTATTTGGTTGAGAGATTTTTAATTCCAACACATCATTTTCTTTTGAAACAGCACCTCCTATTAAAGCAATGGATCTGTAAATGTATAAATGTAATATGTTATATCTTAATGATATAATTTCAAAATACTTATAAAAAAACTATCATTGATCCAAAAAATGTTGTTGCGAACTAATTTTTAGTATTTTCCAGATTTATATTTAACTTAGTTAGAATTAGTAAGTCAAGTACAAAAAAAAAAAAAAAAAAAATAAAATAAAATAATATAGTATATATATATATATATATATATATATATATATATATATATATATATATATAAACAACTTAAATTAGAGAAATAAAGTGGAAATAAACAGAAGCCTATTTATAATGAATTGCATCCAATAAATAAAATCAAAAACACAATAACCTAAAAATTTTTAACATAAATTACGAAAGATACTAATTTTATTCCTATTGCTTTATTTAATAAAAATTATTTTCTCTATAAGAAATCATGACCTTTTTCTTATAATTAAAGTTTTAAAAAATTCCCGAGAATTCCCCGGAAATTCATCTTTTTTGTTCCCGTTTTCCTGGAAAAAAATATTGCGGAAACCCCAAACCCTAGGCGCAAAAATAAGAAGATATGCCTTTTCTATATTAAGCTAACGATATGTTTTTAATTGCATTTAAGTTGCTGGTATAAATTGTTAAAAATTATATTAACTTTAACCGCATAATTATTTTTCAGCGTCGCTTATTTCGGATATAAGCTATAATAACAGCTACAGATTAGTATAACTTTTTATTGATTTCATTTTGCATCTTTGGTGTGCCAGCGACAGCGCGATATCAGGCCATAATTAATTTTGGTGCATTTTTTTTTTGTTTACACCCATTTTTCGCTTAAGCAAAACTGAACCGATGTACTTGCTATAAATTTAAATTCATGTAATATAAAATATGCAAAATTTTAGATCGTTTTTAATGCGTTATAAAATATTTGCAAATTAACATTTTATCGCTCCATAAGTAAGTTTCATACCTCTTTTGATCACGCGATATTTTGATTTCACTGACATTAATTTTTGAATATTCTTCATGAAAGAGACATCCCTTTATCCGTTCAAGCTTTTAGTTCTCCAAGTTTGGGAAACTCCAATAGCGTTTTTGTTGAGGGTACATTAATGATATACATGTGTCTCATAATTTTGCAATACTCCAGCTGGCGAAAAAAAACTTGTTATTTTGAAAGACTTTTTTCAGATTTTTTAACTTTGAGTGCTTGCCGGTACCACATGGAACCATTTAAGATATTGCATTTGTGTTGTTTTACTGCCTGAAATATTGTTAACATTTCAGTTTCTTAAAGGAAAACGAAAAAAGAAAATTCCCCATATTCGATAATTGATATTTTATGATAGGACTGTGTATTCAGTTTTTTATTTTATTATAAAAGGACAAATTTCAAAATAAATAATTCTTTTTATAAATTATTTTAAAATCTGTTAGTTGCTCAACAATGCCGATATGGGTATCAAATGATAAAATATGATTTAGAAATTCCAGCATTTTTTTGTTTTAATCCTTGGGGCCTTTATAAAGACCAAAATGTCCTTTAGTTATTATATTCTTAAATATCCTTGAGGTCTTCTGGCAAATTATTCCATTTTATCCCTTTAGCTTTAACAGTTTAAATTTTATGAAATTTTAGTATTGTACTGTCAGTTTATATAAATGTTGTTTTCGAAATATATATGCTGTAATTTTAAATATTAATTAATGATAATTGTCACAGTTGGTTTCTTAGACTTAAAAACTAAGCTATTAGAAAATTGGTAAAATAGGTCCATTATTTTACCTAGCACCCTTACAAGTGTTTCCCGGAAATATGCTTAAGTGATTAGAATTGTCGTCAATATGTACATATTTATATTGAAAATTTGAGGCAAATAGAATCTCTATCGGCATTAAACATGCCATTAAATTGTAAGAGTTTGGTTGCATAATTGACCATAGTTTCCATATGAGACCCCTTCCCGAAAATTATTTAAACGAGTTTAAATAACATAAAAATATTAGTATCTAAATACAATTTTGCATGATTATTTTGTATTTGAGTATAAATCAGACTATAAAATTTCATATCATATCTCCCATGCAACATAAATTCCAGAATGTAAATTGAATATAAATAATTTAGTTTGTGATTTTACTTGTAGCAGTTAAATTTTATATAACTATAAATCACACTACCAAATTTCAAGAAAATCGGTTCATAATTAAGCATAGTTCTCATATAAGATCCACTTTCACTTTAAGCGCCAAAATTTCATACAAATGCTAGATTTAGATTTAAATTTGGCATTAGTAAGTTTTATGTAAGTGTAAAAACCGGAGTAAGAAGTTTAACTGGGATCGGTCCAAATATGTTCATAGTTTCTTTATAAGGACCTCACCCAGTTTAACGCGATTTCTAATGATGTAGGATTCCCTAAATTTTTAATTTTTCCGCGGATCCCCATTCATATCTGAATTTCTTAATAATACAAATAATTGAGTAAAAATAATATTTGGAAGGTCGCCAAGAAAATATATCGGCTATGCGTTATTGCTCATCGTTTTTTTTTTATGGTTGCATATTCTTACACTTCTTCGTTCAATCCTCTTTTCATATGGATCAATTGTGTACGGCTAGTGGTCTAGTGGTCATGTTAAACAGTTTTAGCAGCATGTAATATATAACACACTTTTGATCTCATTATATACAGAGCATTTCCTAGGCAGCATGTTTATTGGGTTTTGCAGTCGATTTCTCTGTGTGGCACCCATTTTCCTTGCTTTTGAATAAATTTAATTAATTTAGAAAGCTAGAAATTGTTGTTTGATCTACTTTCAATGTAAGCATTTCTTACATTTGACGCGAGAACTTGTCTCAGCTAAAGCACCAAAACGCGATGGCTTTCCGCATACCTTTTCTTAATATATATATATATACATAATTAATGACTTTATTAGATATTTTAATATTACAATGGATCTTTGATCCGCTTCGATATCATATTCCCACAAAATAGAAACAAATAAATTTATATACTATTTTAGACCTCTTCGCAGACCCCCTAAAATATTAATACGTATCTTAAGGGGTATGCGGACCCATATTTGGGAACCCGTAATATAGGGTATTACATGGCCCTGCTTGACTGACTTCACCTTTTTTCATGTTAATTAAGGACCGGAAGTTCACGCAAAGCCATGTTTTTTGCCTTTACACCTAGGACAGTGAAAACTCCGATTCAGAGAATTTTCTTTAAAATAGCATCATTTGTTAATGCAAAAGAACTGTAAAAGAGCTGAACAAGTCATGATTTTAACATTGTGTTGTCATTGGAAGGAAGTACTTGGTGCTGAAAAAGAGCTGCAGAAGTTCTATTTGTAATCCATGGTGGTCATTGGTAGAATGTTGCTCTTTTATGCTTCTTGTTCTTTACTTTTGAAGTTCTTTTCTTAAAACTATGTTTATAAAATTTATTAATAAAAATTCTATTTTAACCTTATTTAAAGATATTAAAAATACTTTTAAATTTGTGAAATTTTAATTTTCTTAGAAATTATTATTTTTTTTTTTTGCTAAAAATATATTGCTTTTTCCACTTTTTTGGAAGTAATTATTAATAAGTTCGAAAAAAGCAGAATTTGATATGACACTGAATTTTAAATTTATGTTTTTTACTTAATGAGACTTAAAAAATAAGTGCATAGTTTATTTGTTTTTTGGGGCATATTTTAACATTTTTAGTGCATGTTTTAAGCGCCTAAAACACACTTTTTAAGTGCATGAACTTCCCGTTCTTGTTCATAAAACAAAATTAAATATAATATAAAGTAAAATTTTCAACGTAATAATTTAAAGTCTTCCAAGTAATATTGTCATTCTACACTTAAAGTAAGAATTACTTGAAATTTAAATGCAATGGCTTCAAAAATGGAAACGAAATGAAATGGAATTTAATGGAAAATTAAATTTGTGCTTTTGTTCTTAGGAATAATTTTCAAATCTTTGTATGTACCAAAGTAATAATGTTAATGCAATTCAATATAATGCTAAAATTCTGCTCTTTCATTTGTTACCTGTATCGCCTTATAATAGCAATTAGAATGTAGCATAATAAGAAATTAACCTCGCACATCCTTCGAAACTATAAAATCCTTTAAAAAGGAAAAACGAATACGAAATGAAAAACTGAGAACTCAGTTATATTATATTAAGTTTATACTTTTACATGTATGAATATGGAATTTATCATGTGTGAGAAAAACAAGATTTTGATTTTTGTTTTACGGTGTAATTGTTCATTACATAATTACTTGATCATTTGTATTTATTCTGCGCCACCGACGGTTTGCAATAACTAACCAATAACTAATCCCCTATTTAAACAAGATTTAAGAAATAGGAAGAATATATTCCAAGTTATATAATATATTGGCGGAGCATTTGATGAAAATGTTTATAAATATGTAAGTCAATAAATTCAGAATATAATCAGTTCTAATTTTAATGTCAGAGTTCATACTTTTCATCTTTCACTAATCTTTCAAAAATCTATTGTTTTTTTATATCTTTCACTGTACAATGTAGAGAATTGATATATATATTTTTTATACATTTATTAAAAACTAACACATTCAGACATATTTAAACTCATTCATATTTTTATTTAAAATCATTAGTTTTATTCTTCTCTTTGTATATACATACATATGTATGTATGTGGTTTATCCTCATCCATATACAGACGGACAAGTACAATTACACAAACACATATTTTCTATCACCCTTACATATATACAAATATATTGGGCACTCCTCCCTCGTGTATATAAAAAATGAAAGTGAAATAAAATGTTTTGACTTTCGCTATGTTTCTTCATCTTTTAATATCCATAGTGAGCCATAAGGATTACGAGAAAATTTGTATGTTTGTATTTGTGTGTTCATATGCGTGTTGTGGAAAAACGTGTTGGCCATTTTTTATTATTTTTTATGTTGTTTTATGAAAAATATTATTTTAATTATACATTTATTCATTCGTTTGTCCGTTCTTTTATTTATGTATACATGTGTATACACTTATTTTATATGAAAAATAAGTTTGTTCATTAAATCTGATTGTCAACTTGACCTTACATTGCAATATGTTCAAACTTTTCTTATATAGTTATTCCTTATTCATCCTGTTCTGGCTTTAACATTTCCATGGCTTAGCACATAGAATCATATTTTTACTTTAGAAAATTTATTATTTCTAACGAAGGAAAACAACTAAACAAAAATTTAAAAATATAAATATTTGGTTTAATGCTCGATTAATTATGACTGGTACAATGAGAGAAGAAGGAAAATATTACGGAAGCTTGTGGAAATAAATAGTAACAAGACAAGACAAGTAAAGTTATATCGACAATGCGATGATGATTGCGATGATATATGAAGAAAATATAAGTTTTATTTAAAAATTGAACGTTCTTATATTTTTGTTAATTTATATACCAACATACATTATGTTTATGTGGCACTATGGGAAGTGCTAGAATACGAGCTAATTATAGGAGTATATATTCTTTGAAAATTTTTAAAATTTTATAAAATTTTTAAATTTACTGAACTAATGCTTGAAAATATTGAAAAATTCTAATCAGTTCCAGCAAAAACTTTTTGGTTCTCGATATTTATCATTATTTGCTTACTCTATATTACATAAATAAGTACTCAATAGTATAATAGCACAGTAATATTGCAATCACGTAGATCAGTTGGCTAGATCGCTGGATTAACAACCAGAAGGTTCTTGGTTCAATCCCATTCTGATGCTGTTAGTTTTTTAACAAATTGTCTAAAAAGATATTTGTATATTAAAATGTTTTTGTCACCTAGAAAATGAAGTGTAAGATGGTGTACTGAGTAAGACCTTAGTCATTAAAAACGAATAGTTAATTTGTGTCCAAGTTCAAATATCACTGATGACAATTTTTTTTCTTTTTTATTTTTATTTTCGTTTAGGTGCATATTTTTTGAGCTCCCCTAGAGTCTAAAAATAACTACATGAAGTTGTGGGCAACACGAACAAAAATAACTAGTAGTTTATTTTTGTTTTCAATTATACCTGCTAGCTTACCAGGAAAGCGAAATATGCTCGAAATGTAGTATATTCGAAATAAAATTTTTTTTGATCAAGGAGCTAGCACATTTATGCAATGCGTATTTGTGGATTCATTTAACTCCACGCTTAAATCAATATAAATCGAACGAGTGTTACGTTGTGTTTGTATTTTTAGAATTATATTTGCGGGCGTATGGACGAGCGAAATTATATCATCAATATGAAATGATTCACTATTATAACTGTAATATTGATTCCTAAGTTATTAGTAAAAATAATTTGGTATCTACGCTTTTTTCTTTTTTTGTATAATAATATTTTATTTTTTAATTAAAATAGAATTACTTACTTCAAACCAAACTTATTTACATTAAATTTAATAATATTCGATACAATAATTTTATCGAGGGGTTTGCGAAGTTTGAAGTGAAAATAACTAAAAAAAAATAACAAAGTTGTATACACAAAATTACAAATATGACGTACATGACTTCTTCCTCAATAACAGAATGGCCTTTAAAAAAAAAAAAAAAAAAATTTAAATTAAAAAAAAAAAAAAAAATATTTGCTAATGGTACAAATGGCTTCTATACCCAAGGTAAGTAGCATGCCGGGACTTGTAATAGTTTATAAAATATTACAAAAAATGTCATAATAAATGTGAAACACTTATTTCAATTTGTATTGTTTCCTTTATAAAGAAACAGAAAAATTGCCAACTACTTACACAAATCATCCAAATTTAATGAAATATGGCAAGAATATTAACATTAACACTGACATCACAAATACTGAATTTTAGTATAGTTTCCGCGATAGTTTGCTATTTACAATACTTCTCAAATAAAATAAATTGTCTTTATAAAAATACGAATATTTTCAAACAAATATATATGTTACAAAGTTCATTGAGATCTATAGTTAAAGATAATAAAATTACCTTTAAAAAGATACTTGAAACATGTTTCTATGTTGAATTTAAATGGTCGATATTTCGCGAATTAAATTTTATATTTCTACCTAACATAAAAGACTGGTCCAAAAATGATTATTTGTTGGGATATTGAATCGCATCATTACAATAAATTTTAAAATACTTAATCTTAATAAATTGGCAGAAATATACAATCTCTTCGCATGTATTTAAAAGATATATTGTAAATTTATAAAAAATTTTAGATGGTACACTTTAAGTGGTAAGAGAGAGTCTGAACAAATGTGGGCATATGTATCGATATAAATTCCATACTACATCAGCTAGTTTAACACTGCAGTGGTTCTATCGTTTAAAGAAAACATTTGTCTCATTAGAGAATGTAACACATATTTGCGGAATTAAAGTTATCCATGTTTGTCAAATTCAGTACTTTTCGATTAAGTGGACTGAGCGCACCAAGGTTGATGAATCTATATATTTATACAAGTATAAAACAAAATATTATATTTTACACGTTTTCTTTAATACTTATATTTTTTAATCATAGGGATTCAATAACGTCTAAATAAAATAGATTAATTTAACTATATATATTAGTATTAATACTTTAACAAAATATTACAATACTACAATGTATCTAACCGGCAGCTCTTATATATATTTTAAAAGTACTAATAGACACTAAGGAATCCTACAAAATGATGAAATGCTTTATCATGTTCGAAGAAAAATTCAACAATATGTACATTAGACTGCACCAAAAATTACCGACTTTTGAAATTTGACTGTAACTTCCCCTAGAATCGTTCAGCGGGTTGCGGAAAGATATTGTGTGAAATATTAATACAATCTGATATCGCTAACCCGTGCCGCATCGAACCTGAAGTTTTTATGGCTCGTTTATATGGGGAAATATGGCTTTTTTACAGTTTTTCGAAAAATTTAGCTATTAAATACTTTTCTCTGTGACAAAATGTTAAAAAATCGAAATCAAAAAGGACATAAAGGACAAAAAAGAATAAAATAATAAAATCGATTAAGAGATGTTAAAGTTATTTCATTTCATACATTTTAGTTATAAAATCATTTTTTAGAACTGATATTCAGACTAAACAGCATTATTACAGAATAAAGTAAAACATGTCTCAAGAAATACATTCTAAAATTTATAGGACAAGGATAATCTTTAAAACACGAAGGTTAAATGTCAAAATTTTTAATATTAATATTAAAAATATTAATATATAAATGTCAAAAATTTAATATTTAAGGAAAACATAACGAAATTTATTTATTTGTGTCTGAATTTTGATAAAATTTTATGGAAATATAACAGAAAGAGTTTCGTTGTTATTAGCATTTAAAAGGCAAATTTTACCCTCAACTGAGCATGGGGTTAGCATTTTTTTAAACTTTGTAAAGCAAACTTTAATAATTAATATCATGGACAAAAGAAAAAATGACAATTACCTCATTTGACAAGAAAGTTATGCTAAGCTAACAGAAATTATTGCATCCAAATCCGGATAGTAAAAATTTTGACCCTTATCCTTCTAATTTTAAAGGCAATTCTTGTCCAATTTTCTTAACTTCAATATATATTTTATGAGATATAATTTATCTTACTGTGTAATAATTTTGTTTAGTCTGAATATCAGTTAAAAAAAATTGACTTTATAACTAAAAAACGGCGAAAAATTTCTTTTTGCCGAAATCTTAAAAATTCAATTTGCGGGTATGGCTTAGCTATACCAATCCTTTTTTAATTTTATTTCCTTTACAATATTATAGTATTGTCTATAAATCTGCGTTTTATAAAATTTTTAAAAGTTTGAAATTTAAATTTTGAAACTGTCTTAAAAAATCAACATTTTTAAACCAAGCATAGGAAGGGGTTTGAATTATCCTGCAGAAACAAAACACATATTTTTTGTAATTGTAGTTCAAGTTTAAATAAACTTTAAACATTTTCCAAAAAAATTAAAAAAAATGTTAGTACACTCCTTACAAAAGATATGATAAAACGCATTAATGACCTGGGGAATTCGTAATAACTTTAATATCTTCAAAGCGATTTTTTCTTTTTATTTATTTATTTATTTATTTATTAAAGATTTAGGTAATACATAAATGTATATGCTAAATATAATTATACTAGCTATAGCAACTAGACCTTAAGCTAAGTAGTTATAGAATATATACTTTACAAGAATACTTATAGTGGGTGATTCAAGTAGAGATACTTTTTTCAATAGCTTTTTTTGACAGATCACGTGTGAGTCGTGTCATGATGTCATGTTATTTTTGTTTACTATTGTTTGGCATTTCATAATGGAAAGAATTACGCCTAAACAACGTTTATAAATCGTTCAACTTTAATACGAAAATTCACGTTTTGTGAGAAATGTGTTTCGTGCATTTCGCACAACTTATGGTCAACATAATCGGCCTACTGAGCGTACTATTCACTATACCATCACCCATTTTGAGACCAAGCATTCATTATGGGATAACATTCGACCGAATAGACCACGTCCAGCTCGCTGTGAAGAAAATATAGCGGCCGTAGCTGAGAGTGTACACGAAGACCGTGGAGAGACTATTCGGCGCCGTTCGCAGCAATTCGGACTGACGTATGGAACGACTTGGCGCATTTTACGTCGAGATTTTAAATTGAAAGCGTACAAAATACAGCTTGTACAACAACTAAAGCTGCTCGACCTTCCCATTCGACATCGCTTCGCTCTATGGGCTCTTGAAAAGTTCCAAGAAGATCCGACGTTTTCGAGGCAAATTTTGTTCAAAAAAATTTTGTAAACAAACAAAATTGCCGCATTTGCGACGAAGAACAACCTGGAGAGATTCAAGAACTGCCACTTCATCCAGAAAAAACAACGGTTTGGTGTGGTTTGTGGGCCGGTGGAATCATCGGTCCATATTTCTTTAAAAATGATGCCGGTGCGAACGTAACCGTCAATGGCGATCGTTATCGTGCCATGATAATCGACTATTTGATGCCTGAAATTGAAGCTCGTAATCTCGGCGACATTTGGTTTCAGCAAGACGGCGCCACTTCCCACACATCGCATCAATCAATGGATTTATTGAGAGAACACTTCGGTGAGCACATAATTTTACATTTTGGGCCGGTCGATTGGCCACCAAGATCGTGTGATATCACACCGTTAGACTTTTCCCTGTGGGGATATGTAATGTCTAAAGTTTATGCGGACAAACCCGCTTCGATTCAGGCCTTGGAGGAAAACATCACGGGTGTCATTCTCCAGTTACCAGTCGAAATGCTCGAACGAGTCATCGAAAATTGGACTCAAAGGATGGACCATCTGCGACGTAGCAACGGCCAACATTTGATAGACATAATCTTCAAAAAATAAATGCCAAAGAATATTCTTTCAAATGATAATAAACATTTCCCATTAAATTTGAATTTTCTGTGTTTTTTTCTTTAAAAAAGTAGGGAACCTCGAAATGGATCACGCGTTATTACTAAAATATTTAAAAATATGGTGTTAGGTTTTTAAAATAGTTTGTATTTTATATCTTATTATAAATATTAATTCTTTTCAAGTAATTAATAACTTTGTTAATGGAATGCTCTGAGGGGAATGAAAGCAATGAAATTGGATTGATATCAGAAAATATTTAGTTTCTAATTAGTTCAATTTTAGTACACCTACGTAAGATGTGTTCAATGTTTAACGAACTACTATTATCACAATCACAATTAGGCGGGACATTGCCCGTTATTATGTGGTTATGAGTAGTTCTAGTATGACCTAATCTAAGTCTAAGGAATATAATTATATCCCTTCGTTTGATGTTATTGTTTTTTGATAACCAAGTGTAGATATTATTTTTATTCGGGTTAATAGATTTATACCAATTATTCGTATCAGACCAAGTACGGAAGTTTCTTTTATGTCTTGTTATAGTTATGTGTAGATTACGATTTTTTTTAAACTGTAAAAGAGCCTTATTTTCTCTTTTAAACGCACCATACAAACTTCAGGTCCTATCCGGAACAGGTTAACGGTATCCGATTTCATTAATATTTCACATAATATCTTTTTACAACCCATTGAACGATTTTAGAAAGATTTTGACCGTAACGGTCAGAACTCGAAAGTCGGTAAATTTTGGTTCAGTCTAATTTAATAAAAAATGAAAAATCATATAGGAAAAATTACTTACACTCGTATAAATACTGAAGAAAATCGTATGATTTTCATAAACTGAAATCAAAGTTTATTTAAATTTTTCCTTTGTTGCTGCTGGAATATGTTTTTTTTTATTATTATTTCATATAATACTGCTACTTAAAATTTTGCATATCATTTCCTCATTGTATGTTGTATTACTTACAATCAGGGCAACCAAAAATATCCAAATCATATTTTTTTTCTTGGGCTTCAAATAAATATAACTGTTAGTTTAGGAATTTTGGCATCGATCTTTTGTAGCATATGTTGGTCACAACAGCATATTTTCATAGAAAATCCTTATTCAGGTCATATTTTAGAAATTTGAATGAAATATTTTTGCATATTTTATGCTAAAAAGCACAATTTTGCATATTTTACACTTAAGTGAATAATTTTGCATATTTTGCACCGAATATAATTTTTTTTACGTAATTTACCATTAGTGAAATCTTCGTTTTACTGTCATATATGCTTTTCGAAACCTATTCTCTAACAGATTTCATCTTATGAATCGATAAACAATTTGCAATTTCCTAATAAAATGTATTAGCTTTGAATTTTTAGCAATTGCTATTAAAAATCAAGTTACTTTTAGCATGAATAATAGATAATTTAAAATTTAGCCAGAAATATACTTTAAGAGCATATATTTTTAATTTTAAGAGTATATTTTCTTATTATAAGAACATTTTTTATATGTACAAAATTCTTTTTTAGAGCATATTTTTGCTTTCCCTGTTTATAACATAAAACAAAATTACTTTAAAAACTTTAGAACTGAATTCTACCTTTTTGAACAATAAAGAGGTAAGTTATAAACAAACACACTCAATTTTTGCTCTTGTAACATAAGTACATACAATGTTGCATAAAATTATAGGCATTGTGATGTTTAAAGGCTGAATTAAAAATTATAAAGACTTTCCAAAAAAAAAAAAACTCTCGCTTGCTTCAGATTTGTAAAGAACTGTCTTAATAGCTTAAGATTTTCTTAAAAATCAATCATACAAAATGTTTGTGGCCCAAATCAAGATTTCATAAATATTTAATTTTCTGTATATTAGATCCAAAAAAACTTAGTTATAAATAATTTGGAGGAGTCTTTCATCGCACTATCTGTTGTATCAATCTTAAAAGCAATCGTTAATCAACATATTTTTACGATTTAATTGTTTACAATAGCTGAATTTCCATTCAGGTAATTCCAAAAAATTTCGACCCAAAATTACATTTTTAAAAATTTTACTTCTTAGGTTTTTTGCCTTTAAATTAGGGGCGTATATTAAACTAGGCATGGTACATTTTGTGGTGTATGAATCGGTCCCATATCGTTTACGGTTCATATTTTATGGATCTATAAATTGACGTTTAGAATCAAATTTTCGTTATAGTATAAAACTTTCAAATTGGGATCTCAATGGGATCAGGATTTATAATAGTATGTCTATATCAGTTAGTTCAATTTTACTAGCAAAATTAATATCCTTTTGGTGTTCTGAAACGTTTATTTTAAATTACGTATAAAAACAAATAGGAAAGGATAAAAACATGCAGTGTTGATTTAGATCGGCATTATAATACCCTACATGTGCTGGCACTAAAGTGATTATCGGAAGCGGGCCTTACATGGGACCTATGCTCAATTGTGGAACATTCCTTATGAAGTCACTTTATTCGTATATGAACATTATCTATATAAAATTTTATTTCGGTATTGGTATTTATGTGAGATTTCTGCACGTATAAGTATTTTTCGGGAATATGAATGGGAGCCATGGTCAATTATGGTCATATTAGTGTGAAATTATGTACGATAATTTATACCTATATACAAATCTTATATATTAAAATTTGTTATGATGTTTACAATAATGTGGGAAAATTTGGTACAATGATCTATACTTTTCTCTCGAAGAAAAAAATTGTATGAATTATAATCATCGTCACAAAGAAATTCGGCGGATTTCGTAAAGTGGGTTACAATGGGTTAAATATCTGTTAAAGTGTTCCTGAAACCTCTAAAACTATATAGAATTACTTTTTTGGGACAGGAATGTGCTATATATGCGACTTATATATTTTAATAAATAATGATCTATTACATTTAAATTTGAATAAGTATATCAATATGCCTAAAAATCACTTAATATCAAATCGAAAATATTTTAGTTAGTAAAAAAAATTGTAACCGTAAAATATGAATCGTTAGCGCCATATGAAGCTCATAGATTAGGATATGTTCTGAATTTTATCAAAATTGTCAAAATCCTAACGGGGTCGAATTTTTTTGGAATTACCCATAATAATATGAAATATTTTTAAACATAGTTCTTTTCCATCATTATGTTCATTATTGTATAGAATATTTTACAAATACAAAATAATAGTAATTTTATTTTTCATATAAAACAAGATCAAAAATATTCCCCAAGTAATGCTTATACTTGGTCATTTATGTGTGCATGTGTTGCTAATAAATTTATGCTAAGTGTATTTGTGTGTGAGAGTAAGTGTTATAACAATGATATTCTGAAAATGCATAAAATTATATACTGTATGAATATTAGAATGGTTCAAAATAATATTTGACTGACCTATAGCGTGGGGTTCGAATATTGAGGAGAATGATGGTAAGGAAAATATAATTATGATACGAGTATATCGAATAATATTGCCAATCAAAATATTTTAGAAATAATCTGTAATTTCAAATTGCCTGGTCCGATTTGCATAAAACTTCGCAAAAGTTATATTATCTTAATAACATAATTCATTTGAAAAATGTTCCGATATTTGAAATTAAAAGAAAATTTTGATAAAAATTTTATTTTAAGCATTTATTATTATTTATAGACCTACCCTATATAACTACAATTTAATGTGAATGGAAGCTAACAGTCCCCCAAACCTATCCGCCCTATCTTTATTTCAATTGTGAATCTTGATATCAAAATTATTCCCTCACAATTTTTAGACTTTTAATATTATAGTTTCTTAAATATACAATAATTAATATTTACTTTGCATCAAGGCTACAGCTTCCCTTAAAGGTGCCTTTCCTATTTGTAGTTTAGTTATCTAAATTGATAGGGAAATTATTTCCATTATTATTCCCGATATATACTTCCGTTGTATGAGTGGTACCATATCTTCTGGACTTATTTCCTATTTTCATTGGAATTGTCAAAGCTAATAAGAAAGTTATTAACACAAAGATATCAAATTCAACCAGTATGATAAATCAGGATCAAGGAATTGCTAAAGATCTCATGTAGTTTTCTGACAAATCTACCTGTTCGGTGAATGATAGAGCTTTTCGGTGACAAATGGACACTGATTGTAAAAAGAAGGACTCGAAAGAGATAACATAACATAAACCTAATTTTTTTATTAGTAGTTCAAAAATTATATCAGAAATTGTTTCATCAAACATATTAAATAAATTGGTCGAAATACTTATTTATGTCATATAGTAAAAAGATTTTTAACAAATATTTAACAATTTTGTCAGTAAAGTATATAAATTAAAAATGTGATTAATTAGCCACTTTAGTCCTATTTCATATCTGTTTATTAGTTTTTAAAAAGTCTTTTACAAATTTAGTTAAGCTATAATGAAGTTGTGCGTTTCTGATGCTATCTCTATGTTCGATCCCCAATAATTGATTTTTGACATGGGCTGCTCCTTAACACTTAGTCATACTCGTTATTTTCTGACACAAACTAAAAATTTATCAGAGAGTGTAATATATTGCTTATGAAACATTAATTTTGAATCCATGGAACTCTCTACAAATATTCGTAAATCCTCCAAAAATAGTTGCCATTTAAAAACCAGAATGCCTAAGAGGGACGTTCCATGGTGGAACAATAGATTAGAGAAACAAGGGCTGAAGTAAGACGTCTGTTCAACAAAGGTGAGGGAACAGTTGAACAGGTCATTTACAAATAATAAAAAAATTAGGAAGTCTTAAAAGTCAACATGGCGTAAATATTTCGAAAAAAATCTACAATCTTCTTAAAGCATTTCGGCTGAAACATCACGGTGAAGCTATCATTAAGAATTATTAAGTTCGATCTTTGAGGTTTATCGGGGACTATTAGGGCAACTAGAGATTGTCCACAAGATGGCGCATTATCACTTGTTTTGTGGACCCTGATAATCGATGAAGTTTTAGGATAACTTGTAACATGGGCTTCCCTTTGCCTTTTGAGCCATTTTGCATATTTTTTCATTAGACCGAAAATTACGCCATCTTCATTTGTGTTAGAGAATGTTTTAGAAGAAAGTCGAAGGATAGTCAAGCTGCAATAACGGCTTTGTTCTCTTATGAGTTGAAGTCAAAGGTTGTTGGACTTTCTTTTAATGAACTTGGTGCTCATTGCAAGGTGTTGTTATGTTGGGTGCCTGATTATAATGGTCACTCTGGGAACGAAGGGATTGACTGCTTAGTAAACAGGTGAGCTCTAGGTATATTCTTTAGGCCGCAACCATTTTTCAGTATCTATATGAGATGCCTGGGTTAAGGGAGAATTTACTGAGGCAGGCAAAGGGATTTGTTTCACTATCACAGGGAAGATCCCAGAAATTGTTATTACTCAATAAGAGCGAACTCACTGTGCACTGTACTCTTAGATACCATCATAACATATAAGGTAATGTGCGATAATTATTATTTTGGTTGTATGAGGAATACTATTCCCCCTGCTCTAGTCTTAAAATAAAGTAGTGTATTTGAATTTTGATGCTTTCATACATTTAATGGAAATGAAATTTATTTTTTATAATGCAAAAGCCTTATATAGTCGTTTTTATTTATAGACATTGAATACTCTAAAATGCAAAATATTATAGTATTATTATAATATTATATATAGTATTATAAAAAGTTTATTTTTTTCTGATCTGAAAAGTTGTGTTTTTCGAGATAGAGGGTTTTGAATGGAATATTTTTTTTAATTTTCTTTCTTATTGAAAACTACGTAATTGTAATTTAAAAGCTTTATATTTAACTGATTATTCTAAATAAAATTCCGCATCACATACTCACAAAAAAGGTTAAAATTTGGAGTGTTTTTTTATATCAAAATTCTCTTTTTTATATTGGACTTAGGTAGATAGATTTAAGAGAATAAACATTATTAGCTTATATTAAAAATAAGTAGGTGCCGTTCTCTGAAGACATTAATATAACAAAAGCACTGCATAGTGGGGCAGAATCAAAATTTTTTGGAAACAAATAAAATCTCACACAAGATGGATTTCTTTACAGATCAAATAGGTGCGAATCTATTAGGGCTCAAAATAGCATATATATTGAAAAAACTGGATCAACTTGAAAACCATAAGATATAAATAGCAAATGTATGCATATTTTGTAGAGGTCATATCGAGAGCTTTAAGAATATGTAAAAATATTTGAAATCGAATAAGAAACAGAAATTTGGCAAGTCATGAAAATTTTTTTATATCAGATGTACCCTATTTTGAGCTCCAATAGTTCAACTCCCAAAGGCAATGTGGAGCTCCCCCATCCAAACTTAAAATTGTACACTCCTCTGCTTCATCCTTATGAAATTTTATGTAAATCAAAACAGGAGATTCAAAGTTACACACTTATTTCCAAAAAATAATAGACTTAAAAAAGCAATTTTGAGATAAAATAGAATCCATGATTTTATTAAGCGAAAAATCGGTATATAAAAATAATATTGCATTAGTATTACTATTCCTTTTAAATCTTGCATTTAACTGGATCTTTAACCATTACAGCAGCTTCATCACTTGGGTTGCGTCCCAAATTATAACGATTATATTCATTAGCTAAAAACAATACTTCTTGTATATCAACATCCATGGACGTGTTGCAAAAACTGCTGCAAGTTGTAGAGCTATTACGTAAACGACTTCCAATCGAATCATCCGAGTACTTTACATCTTTTATCGACTGTCCAATATTAGAAACTTGCGTCTGGCATAATTTGGCAAAATAACGTTTACGATTTTTGTCTTGATCATAATTGCAAGTGGGCACATGTTCAGCAACTTCCAGTTCACTATTTAAATTATTGCGTATAATTTTGTGATAAACTTCTGCATCAATTTTCTTATTAGCCAAAGGGCCATGGCGGCAATTTTTCAAAATCCAATCAACGTCTTTCTTACAAGCCACAAAATGTATGCTGGGAAAGGGGGCAGGACGTTGTGATAACAAACCACAAGAAGAATTATAGATGCCCTCCTCGACATCGTAATAGTTTTTGCCCAAAGCTCGTGGGGGCTGTTGGGGTGTGAGCCTAGAGAAGGGTCCTATTGCCTGCAGACCTTCACGCTGTTCCTCAGCATATCGACGATCTTCTTTAGTGCAGTATTTCCAAGAGCTAAAATCCATAGACAATTTATCGATAGTAGCATTCACACGAAGCCCATCATCAAACCACATTTCTTCAATTTCCTCCAGTTGGCCATCAATGAAAGTCCCCTTGAAGCTGAAACTATAGGGTGCAGCCAAGTGTAAAGTACCATAACCATGAAAATGTCCCTTACGAAAGTAGCCACGATATTCACTGCCATCAGGAAACGTGTACACACCATAGCTGTCCATACACTGAAGTGAATCCGACCAAATGCCATCATATTGACTGTTGGTAATTAATTTTTGGTTTGTTCCATTTGTCTGTATTTTTTTGATTTTACTCAAAAACTCACTTGACAAGCCCTTAAGCAAACGGTTATTTTTAGCTTCCTCCATAATAATCAAGCTATTTCGTGTTTTATTTACAAATTTATGAACCAATTTATTTGAGTGAGTTGTAGTAAAATTTAAATTGAATTCAATTGCTTTTCACTGTTTGAAATTTTCCTAGAATAATTTCTAATTTTCAACGTAAATTTACATGTTTGGGTGTTGACTTAAAACATATTGAATTTTTTTTTTTTTTTTTGTAAAATTAAATTATGGCAACACCTAAATAGCAAAGTATTTTCAGAATTTTACATGTGTAAAAATATTTACTCAACTAGCATTAAGGATTTGTATATGTGACTGTCCTTTAAATTTCTTTTTTTTATGTATATTCCAAACAAAAACGTTCATATTCGCATTGAAGAAAAAAAAGGTGCGAAGTATTTGATATAAAAATGTCGTTGTTTACAAATTCAATACACAACAATATAAAAAACAATAATAAAATTTATAGAAAAATATAAATGTTAAAAGATCTGACCCAAATTGTTAAAAATAAATCTTTTTAAATGACCATCCATCCATTGTGGAATAAACGAAAAGACTCAATAAAGACATTTGGAGAGTGTGTATTTGAAGAAAAATGCATGTTGTTATGTAAAACTGGGTTAATGGCTGATATGCATACGTGATTAAAACCAATATAATAGTTTAATATCGAGGATGATGGTGTGGCAGTTGTATCAAGGTAAAATTGATTAGGTGTTAAAATGTTCCAATGAAATATTATAAAGACATTATATATACATAAATATGCGATGGCAAAATATTATAGATACCGAAAAATCAAGCTCATACCCAGAAATTAAAAGAACATGAAATTAAAAGAATAAGGTCTATCTATCTATGTTATAGGACTATCTATTCTTTACAACAAAATAATAAATGAATTTTTTTCGATTTTTTTTCTAAATTACATCACTATCCCCTCCAAATTAACTCGAAAGCACCTCATCTCTAGTCGTGTCAAATTTTATTCAGATATCTTTTACAGATCACAGGTTACAGAATTATTTCCAAAAAGGTGTTTTGGAATCTCTATGGGGCGTTAAAAATAATAATAATAATAATAATAATAAGAGTATTCCACAAGATGGTCATATTTATTTTTTGTAGTAAAAAAGTTTGCCATGATCATTATTTACAGTCTCTGGGTAACACATATTTTTTGGTTTATTTTGCAAACAAAAGTTTAATTTTCTCTTTTTACATATTAAAACAAAACTACGTTTAAAGTAAAGAAAATGTTCTTCTCTTGAAAACAATTAATTTAGAGATTTATTTTATTATCTTTCGGAAGATATTAAAAATAACTTTAAAAAATTTAAGAAGGTTATGGTCGGTCTAGACCTATTATTTAAGAATTTATATTTAAGAATTTTCCTTGTATGTACTAATAAATGTTTGAAAACATATTTCATGGACAAATGTGGACTTTTTGTCATTCTTTTAATAAAATTAATATCATATTCAAGGATATTAAAAAAAAACTTTTTTGAATAAAAATTTATTTTTTAACTTTCATTTCACGAAAAAAGTAAATCTAATATAATTTTTTTCATTAATCCTATTTATATTTTTTCTACTTTTTCCAATACTTTTAACACAATCATACACTTGTACTTGAAATTAAAAGAACTGCACATATTCGCGGTACACGATGAAAATTTTTGACACCAATTATACTACGCAAAAGATTCCTCCTTATTCGACTATTCATGGTATAGACCCACCATATGATACCCTACTGCATTCCAGATGGGTGTTAAATTTGACATTTTAAAGAGAGTCTTATAAGGGAACTATTTAGAATTTTAAAATATGATTTATACTAAAATTAATATGGAATTTATACACGTTTAAGGAAGGAAAAGTAGTAATAATTTATATATTTTATTAAAGTACGTTTACATTAGAATTGTGATTAATTCACAACAAAATAACTAAATACACTTATTCAAGCGTACCCTTCAGTTTTGATAACTGTCCGCAACTTAACCAAATGGCATTTTTCCCCCTACTTCTCGGTTACTTAGGGTAGTTATGCAAGAAATCGACTTCCTCACTCATTACAAACCGTCCAAATTATCCAAAGATACTGATGTAAAAACGAATATAATGCCACTAGAAAAACTGCTGAGTTCTTATTAAGTACTTACTGTATTTTTTATTATTGCTTCGCAAATAAGCGAATATACACACATACATACATACATAGAAGCTAAAACTCCGTAATTACATATATGTAAATGTATGCGTATAGTTACGTATAAAGTAATACGTTTGTAATCTCGTTGTCTAAAAACCACAAAAATTTTGTTCATTATTGTAAAAATGCAGAAAACCAAAAACTAAATAGAATTAATACGATACTATAGTGGTTTTTGGTTAGTTTTTTAATAAGAGCGTTGATGATATAAAACGTAATACATTGAAAATGTTGACCACTCTTATACATTATTGTAGTGTGAATTTCCCTTTACACATGTAAATAAACGTACACAAGTATTCAAGCACATTTTTAAATTACAATGCACAGTGGGACTGATAGAAATTTTAAATTTTATACCGGATTACTAAACTAGTTAAAAAAAATGTAAGAACATTAAATTAATTTTAATAAGATCACAATGGAAGGAAACACAAAAAGGTTTTCTCTAAATATGAGCCAATATATCGCTTTAGTTGTATGATATAATGAAAATTTATAAATTTGTCATTATTATTTACAAAAACAAAATTACTGAAATTTAATGTTTTGGGTTTTTTAAGATAAAAAAAATTTAAAAGATAAACAAATTGTACGAGATAAAAACGTTTTACTGACTTATAAGTTCAAATGTATACACAGCGAAAACAGTTTCGTTGCGGCAATCACATTTATTGCAAAATTTATTTGGTCGGTTGTGTGTACCATCCTAAAATTCGGTTATAATAACCATAGAAATCGGCATTTGTAAAAAATAATTCCGTTGTTATAACTTCGTAATATATATTTGTATAACATATGTATGTATATAAACGTATAGAAAACATAGAGTTATTTTATAAATAAATATTTGATCAGTTTTTTCAGTGGAACTAATTTAATTAAAGTCGTTAATCGACGCAACACTGATGAGGTTCTTTTTTTAACGACTGATACAGGAGCATTGATGAGAGTAGCGATGGGAGTTTGTTGTTTATCCTTCAAATAATAAATGCATTTTAAAATAAGTAGGAATATTATAGTCGGTCAAGCCCGACTATATGATATCATAGAACACAGTGTTTTCTCGTCTAAGTGATTTTTGAAAACCAGTGGTCAATTGTTTTATACAGAGGACATTCGGACACCTTTAGATTAACTGAGAAAGAGATTCTGGAGTAGTGTATAAATAGCTTAAAAATACTGCAAAATTTAAAGGAGGTTCGGAGCACTAAGCAACTAGTAACTTTGGACCTAACGATGCTAATGAAAATGTAAAATCAATATCACTAAAGGGATGTTTAATAATATTTTACTTACCTCAGAAAATTTTCCAGCTAAAATGTACATCGACAATTTTAAGTTAAAAAAGATAAATTTGATAAAAGAGAATGTGCAGCTGCATTTTTCAAATGCATATACAAAATAAAAATTTTTGGGATGGAAATACCTACTATGAATGTATCCACTTAACAGAAACATATTTTAATTTTATATATGAATACAAATGAAATATATATTTAACAACAAAATTTCAATTTAAAATTTTTACAAGATTATATGAGTGTGAAGTCTACATTTCTTTCACCATAATTTTTTTTCGAATATATTGGTATAAGAGAGTGGTATTTTTGAATACCTTTGATTTTTACAAATAAATTATAATTCTCTGAAAAAAATAGCAGAAATTTTTATTAAGAATCAAAATTTTTTACAAAATTCTAAACTTTTACTTAAAATTCAGTTTTTCATTAAAAATTAAAATTTTCAGCAAAATGTATTTTCACTAAAGTTAAATATTTTCACAAAAAAAAATCTAAACCTATTTACTTAGGATTTTATTAAAGTAATAATAATAATAAATCTGTTTCAAAATTGTAAATATTGAACTACAAACATTCCGTGTGTTCTTAGTTTTTGCCAAAATTCGATAATAACTTTTGGTATACGAAAACTCAGTAGTACAACCTTTTACGTAAATGAACGCTCTTATAATTCATTATATGTTTTTAATTAAATTCCAAGATTCAAAATCAGCCTTTTTATAATACATTTTCAAAAACTCAACAACATTATTATTATCGTTATGGTTTTACGATATCTTTTTTTTTTTTTTTTTAGTTAGCTTACCGAAACTTATCATTAATAATAATATCGATGTCTTTAAAGACAAAAAAAAACGGTAAAATTTTATTACAGAATTTTCGATACTTTACAACAATTTTTGTCGTTAAGAATCGGAATCGGGGCGCAGGATTTTGTTCTTTAGAACATTTAAAAATTTCCTTTAGATTGCCTAATACAAGATGCTTCTGTTTTTGTTCTTTGGTTCTATATTGTTACAAAATCTCTTTTCCAGGCATGACACATCTGCTTCATAAAAATCTTTTATCTTTTTACAACAGATTCATTCAAACGAGTTCTTGCAATAATTACATTAGCAAGAGATAAATATCCTTTTCCGGCGCATAAATTTTTTGAAACAGCAATCATGTAATCTGTTGCTTTAAATTAACACTTAATTTGTGTTCTTGTAATTTTACTAAACAAAGTTAAAATTTCAATTCCTTTATCAAAATCATTACACTCTTCGTATTTTTTCTTTAATTCATCTAATAAATTTAAATTTATCTCATTTTCGTTATCTACAGTTTCTCTGAATATGTGCCTTTTAATTGTAGTACAGGCTTTCTCTGACTTAACTTTAGGGTATTTAAATTGTTTTAAATTACGTTTTTTAATAGGAGAACTATTTAAAAGTTTTAAGCATGCATTTAAATTTTCCACCGATTCCGATTTAATATCGGAACTTAGGGAAGTCATTCTATTTGTTTCTGATTCACAATCACTGGATGTATTTTCGCTTGAACGTTTATTAAATTTGGACTCATTTTTTTCACCACTTTCATGATTTATAATTTCACTCAATTGCACTTTTATTGCCACTGATTAATTTACCACATTTTGAACAAATAGAAGCATTTGGTTTAATACTTTTATTAAATTTGTTTGAAAATTGTAATTCTTCTAAAGTTATTTTTCTTATTTTTCTTAAGTCCCTAAATGCTAAATAAATTGCAATTTTGTGTGAAAAAATTAAAATATGTTTCTGTAGGGTAGATTATATTCAGTGTAGATATTTCCTTCCCAAAACTTTTTAATTTTTTTGTTAAAGTCCCATATTTTCCGAACAAAAAAAGAAAACAATTAAACAATTTTTTTGAAAAATCACTATTAACGAAAAGTGCATTTAAAAAATGCAATTGTATTTAAATGCAGTTTAATTTTTAAACAGCAATTTAATAATTATTATATATGTATATAAAATATTATATTGACATGAAATTTGAAAATTAATAATGATTGATATATTTTTTTCAGTTGTACTATTATGCTAAATGAATTTAATATTTATACGGAAAAATTAAAATAGGCTTCCGTAAATTGGATAATATTCGTAGTAGATTTTTCCGTCCCAAAAATTTTGAATTTTTATTTTGTTGTTAAAATTCAATATTTCATAAAAAACAAATATATATATATATATATATATATATATATATAATTTATATATTTATATATATATATATATTTTTTTTTTTTTTTTAAATAAAATTATCAACAAAAAGTGTATTTGAAAAATGCAGTTGCATTTAAATGCACTTTCAATTTGTTAACTTTTTCTCTTTTAATTTTGTATTTTAACAAAAACAAAAGCTCTTAAACGCCGTTCAAATTATTAAAATCCATTAAGTTTATCCAGAGTTATGTCATTTAAAGTTACATCCCTTTTTGGTTTTTCAATTTTTTAAAAAGCGAAATAAAATCGTGAGTTTTTGCAATTTTGCGAAACTGAAAACAGAAATCGTCAAATATTATTATTTCTTGGAATTGTCGATATATGTACATAACAAGCCCGCTCCGGAAATTTCCATACAAATTTGTATGATAAATTCGCAATGTGGCCCGGGCAAAAAATAAGTTTTATTTTAAATTCTCTCCAGATTTTTTGTTGATTTAATTTTCTCACATAAAATGTTACCAATTTTTTTTTTTTTTTTTTTAAATTTATATGAATTTCATAAATAAAATTGAAAAATTTTTGAAGTAAAAAATGAAATGAAAAGAAAATGAATAAATTGTTGTTCATTTTCCTTAGCCGTCTATGCTTTTGTTTAATTTAATAATGCGGGCTATGTAAAGGTATTCAGACTTGTTGTGTTTATACATAAAATGTTTCTAGGTTCCTCGTACAATCCTGATAGCTTAAAAATATCTCTGGAAATAAATAATGCAGATTAATCCAAATTTCTTTTAACTATAAATTAATTCGCCCATTTCAATTACAGTTTAACAAATATGCATTTGTTTCTTCGCTAAGTTAAATTTACAGTTTGTATGTTCTGTTATGTATTTATTATTATTATTATTTTTTTTAATTCATTGTATTTTTATAAAAATGTCAAAATTATAAATTATATTTATTATTTTTCGTTTGGTGGCACTAACATTTTTATTTCTTGTTATCATAACTGAAAATATAGTTAATATTGAAATGTCCATGATATCATACTTTTCTTAATAGCAAATAAAAATAATTAGTAAAAACGCAAGCATTCAGTTCGATTTTTACTCGCGAATTTGTTTAGTTCACTTAACCGATCAAAATTTATTACTATTACTAACACAAAAATGGCATTTTCGAACCAAATTTTTTCTGTGTGTACCAAAAAGGTAATCCTTTTTAGATTTTGCAGAAAATATTTTTCCCTAATTTCTAAGATTTATCCTACATTCATTTTTAATAACTCGAATATGCAGAAGACTTGCAAATGTTTTTGAAGTTTCCTGCTCTCTAACAAAAGCAACGAAATTTTACCTTTTATGATGGACTTTTGAACTTTTTACTCCTTGCACCATTTAAAATTAAAACCTGACCTGTGCTAAAAGTTATACAACTCTTGGTCTTACAAAAAAAAAAAAAAAAAAAAAAAAAACAGCGATGAAAGTCTATCTGTAGAGTCTTCTCGCTGTTGATGGAGCAGTGTTGCCAGAAAATTCTTGACGTAATCTGCTAAATTCCGAAAACTAATATGCTAAAATCTGCTAAATACAAAGTTTTATTATCGCTTCACATTTTTTCCTTTGATAAAATTGAATATAAATGTATTATAGTAAAATGAGAGAATTTTACTGCTAATATAGCAAGTATGTAATAGTAATATACATACATATGTATATTTTTTTATTCATACAAAATACGTGTATTTTACAAAAGAAAAGGAACATAAGAAAATATACAAATATAATTATTTTAATATTTTTATTAAAATAACCATATATTGCAAGCAATACTTTGTACTATCGTTTTGTTAAATGAAGTTAATATAGTTTTTATTTTACAAGATTTACAATAAATATTGTCTTTTTTTCGAAATTGAAATTTTTGAACTTTTTGTAGATACCTAAAATTATAAAGAAATATTTCATTTCAAGCATTTTACATTTGATTTTTGTTAAATGTTTGCGATATTTTATATTTTGTTTAATAAGATTTATAATGTTGTTTAAACAGATCCATAAATATTAAGGCGACTCACTCAAGAAAGTGTTCTACTGATGACCGTTTGCGAGCTGGACTGTTTTTAAAATGGGTCTTTTATTTAGTTTTTAATTTTTTTTTTTTTTTTTTGTATTTTCTTCCAAAGCAACGCATAGAAAATATAGTATCATTTGAAAGGTAATTGAAATGCAGTTTAATTTTTAAACAGCAATTTAATAATTATTATATATGTATATAAAATATTATATTGACATAAAATTTGACAATGAATAAAACATATCCAAAAGTGATCTCAATATTTTTATATTCTCCAAAATATTTGTTATTTTAATGGAAAAAACTAAAAAATAACTTTCAGGGGCGTAACAAAAATACTTTTTGACTCCTATATGGAGGGAGTAGTCCTAATAAATATTGAATAAATATAATGCATGAAAATACATATATATATATATATATATATATATATATATATATATATATATATATATATAAATATTGTAAAATTTATGTTCAATACCATAAATGGTAGGTGGATTGAAAGATAAATTTATTTAACACCTATTTTCAATTTTTAAATTATATTATTTTTGGATTAAAAAAAAATATATATAATATCAAAGTAGTATTAGTTGCAAAATTTTTTAACATTCAATCGTTAATGTATTGGACTTGAATTGTGTATCCGGATACTGTAACACAAAATTTTCAACAATTCAAATTTACTTTTGATGAAAAATTAATATATTGGAAAAATAATTGATTGTTATAATACATAATACATTCAAAATTCGTCGAAGCACTTTAAAATATTTTCTCATTGTGACGAGCTTTTCATATTTTACGTATAATTTTACTTTCGTGCAAAATTATTTGAAATATCAAAGGAATAGCAACATGAAACTTCTGATCTTACCCATTTTCCAATATATAAAATACTATTTGAAATTTCGTTCTCATCTCGTTTCGTCATTTATTTTTAACAAATAAATAAAAGCTCCATTTCAGTATTAGAAAAGGGCAAAACTAATGAAATTTAGACAATAGTTCGAATGGGTCTTCATCCACCGAATTTTTGAAATTAAAAACTTGTGTCCAAAATGATATTGTGTTCATGCTGCTGCCCCAATTATGTTAGTTTTCTATTGCGTTTGTACAATAATATGTAACAATATCTTTATCATTTATTTTGATGTAAAGTGAAATAATAGTAGGTTTAGTCTGTAACTACATCTTTTGTAAAATGTGTACACGTAGAACGTATTACAAGTCCTTCATTTTCAGAAATTAGTTTCAGATTATTATTATTTTTTAATAAGATTTTCAAACGAATATCCAAGACTGAGGAAGTAGGAAATCGTCTAGGTTTATGTCATAACTTTTTCTCTAACATATATTTTATGTGCCATTTATTGTATATGAGATAATAAATCATTTAAAATTTTTAAAGGGTCGCTTCTTGTTACCAGTAAAGCTTTGTTTAAAATTTCTAATTCTTCTAAAATATTTTTTAGGAAATATGATAGCAAAAATAATTTGTCTCTTTTAAGATTTAGAAACCAAATAATAAAATTAAAAAATAAAAAATATTCATGCTAAAAAAGCTGCTGTCGATTATGATACAAAGCATTTAGCAGAACTTTTCAAAATAAAATGGCAACATTGTGATGAAAAGAGTTGTATTATTACAAACACATAAATTTTGAATCTCTCTCAACTTTTAACGTTTTTTCTCATGATTGGTGAAAGAAGCTGCAAGAATTCCAAAAGTCTTCCGATCAACGAGCCTTTCGTTTTTTCTTTTCAAGGCGTTAGAAAAACTGATTGATTCTGATACAATACAAAGTTTTCAAATAGTTGTCACACAGAAAAAACTCAACAATCACCAAAATAATTCTTTCAATTAACAGTTGTTTAAATTTTCATCTCTCACCAAAATCATTATATCAGTTACTAATAACTGTAAAAAATTAAAACCAGAAAAATTTTTCCAATTAAAAAATTTATTAAATCAATTAATCAAGGAACTGATTGAAAGAATTAAATTTAAGAAAAAATCTTAGTATACTTTTATTTATTTTTTTTTATTTAAATATATTAACTAAATTTTTATTCAAAATTAAACAACTTGTTAATCTCTGTTGTCTGGAGAAAAAAGAGGCTAAATTAAACTTTAAAAAAGGCCAAAACAGCCTAAAAAATGTATCATATTTTTTTAAATTTAAAATTTATTTTTGTTCGTTCTTATTTATTTTTTATATTTTTTAAAGATATTGCAATAAATAAATAAATAAAAAAATTAATACATAAAACATAAAACGACTGCCAAAAAAATGAACCAATAAAAAATCACCCAAAAAATTCACATACTAATTTAGCTTATACACTCCGTTACAGAACTATAAATACATACCATTATCGCGGATTTCTGGAGACATAAATATGTATACATATATAAATATGTAAAAGTAATTGAATTAGAAAATATTTCCGTGATTTTTTCTACTTTGAATTTTGCTATGTAATTTAAGTGAAAGTTACTTTAGCAGTATTCCATAACTATAAAGAGACTTAACTAGAAACTTCAAAATTTCTTAAACGATATCTATAGTTATATTTTTAAATATCGAAAAAAAAATCTCGCCGTCGTACACTTCGCCAGTGTTGCCATCATTGTTTCCTTAAGGACCTCCATTTAAGGACCTGGTTTTCAGAGTAAATATTCGTCAAATATTTCCAATTGTGTTTTCATCCGAAAGTCATATGGGCGATTCCAAATATATTATGTTGTTTTAATGTATCTATATTTTTGACAGGTGAATAGTGTGGACTGGGCATTTTTATGGTTGAAAATTGGCTCACATCTGAGAAAATTGTCCACGAAAGGAACAAGTTTCTTATCTAAATACTCTAGAGAATCGTCGTGTGTGCGAAGAAACACCAGTTCAAACATTACTTTAAATCTGCCTATGAAATTTACTTAAATAAAATGTCAAAATTGCTTTAGTAGGCCAGGAGTATACATTTTTTGATATGGAAAGATTGAATTTAACCCGTTTGGGCCACATTTAATATTTATGGGATGGACATACAAAAGTATTCTCCATATTTCCACAAAAATGCATTTTGGTGGTAAATCTTCAATGGTTTTGGAATTTTTCTGTGTGGTTGTAATAGTTGCGCTGGCGTATTCTAGCCATTTCTTTATAGTACATTAGAGTGTAATAATGCAAACTTGTTACTTTTGTGAACAGTTTTCGCAGATATCTAAATTTTCCATCAAAACAAACGCTTCAGTCTGACAAAAATATTGATACATTAAAAAATATATTTTTTTGTTAATTGTTAAACCAACTTGAAAATTTATCTCTGAAACCAGAAATATGAAAGTGTTTTCTATCCAAAATATCTAGTAATTGATGCGTGAAGTCCATAAGTGAAAAAAATTATGGCAACACTGGTGAAGTGATCGCCGCTCGTTTGATGAAAAGGTGTCGAAAGTGATATCAATATTTTAATGATTATTATTTATTAATTAGTAAAAAAATGTTTTTCTACGATTTTTTTTTTTTGGCAGAATGGTAATATTTGTCCGTCTATACATTGGGATTAAATGGGTCGAAAATGGCCACTTAATTCAGAGAAAGCTGATATCAATATTAAATGATCACAACATATTTTGTTGATTATCAGCTAGTATAAAAATACATTTTTAGAATTCTGTGATTTTTTTCTTGGCATAATGGTAATGTCCATTCCATTGTGCCAAAACCTGCGCTTATTTCAGAAAAAAAAAAATTATATCAGTACTTTAGTGATCATTTTTGATTATTTTTTTTATTTGTATTGTTATTATTTAGAATTCCAAAAATACATTTTTTACTTACTAATAAATAAGATAATCAAACTAAGAAGTAATATTATTAGTTTATTAAAAATAATTGCATAAAACAATAAAAAAACAATAATAAAGCAACGAAAATAAATTAAAAATTAAACGAGAAAGAAAGATATGGTCTGCTAAGACCGACTATATGATATCCTACACCATTGCATACGAGCATAAAAATTCGGGACGGGGACCTATATTACAACTGTGGCCAATTTTACTAAATGTAAAACTAAGTGTAAAGCATCCACCTATGGTGGTGTAGGGTATAAAAAGTTCCTACTTAAGATGTTTTTTGTTTGGGAGCAAATTGAGTTTTTTCACATAAATGTCAATTTCTAAAATCGGGCTACATATGCGTGCGATTTTTTTTCACAGTACTAAAGTGGACAATATGTACTCTTTTTCAGAAAATTCTCGGGACGAACATCTTGTAACGTTTTAAGTTGCACTCCATGAAACTTTAGAATTAGTATATTTTAGGACAATTTTCAAAAAAAAAAAAAAAAAAAAAAAAATATAGAATAAAATATTATTTACAAATATTTGAAGAAAAGTGAAAGTTTCATTTTAAATTTATTGCTTTGAAAGACTTTTTGTTTAAAAGAACTACTTTGAACTAATTTGAGAAAAATTGCATTTTTTGCTCTTATTCCAAAATATACAGAATTTTTGAACTTTGACAACTCACTACACAAAAACAACGGAATGTAGGCTAATGATTTTTATTGCTGTTGATACATAATTTTGTCTGTTTTTATTTAGTATCCAATTTTATAATAAAAAGTTAAATTCCAAAATTTAATTAATCACCATTTTTGACATATTTTCCCCAAGGTACGCCGGTGAGATTTTTTTCAATATTTAAAAATATAACTATTCTCATTACTAATTTATATTCTTGTCATATTTTGTTCTTTCCGTTTTAAAAATTTTAAAATTTGTAGTTAAATCAAAGTTATCAAACACTGCTAAGTAACCTTAAATTACATAGTAAAATTCAAAGTAGAAGAACACTTTTCATAGAAATATTTTCTAGTTTTGATTGCTTTTACATATTTTACAGTTTTTATATCTCCAGAAATCCTTCATAATAAGGTGTATTTATTTATTGTTCTGCAAAGGAGTGTCTTTCTAACGAAAAATGATCTAATGTTTAGAAATAATTTTTCGTAATTATTCATTCCTTTCTGATTAAATATTTCCAAATTTTTTTGGTGATTTTTCGCTTTTATTTTTAATTGTATTCGTAAATAATTTCTATGGTTAATGAAGTATATTAAAAAGCACTCTACTCGAAAAAATGTCATAGCGTACATTGTAGACCATCTTGAAGACTTCATAAATCAGCTTTAAAAATTTGAAATATACCCTAAAATTTCGAGCGCATCCATAATGTTACTTTTTTTTGTTGGTTTTTCTTTTCAAACTTTTCTGCAAGTAAAATCTTTCCACCATATATATTTTTTATGTTTTAGTAAAATATTAAAAGCAAAAAAACATCTAGAAAAATTAAAATTATTTCCACAATTTTTCGAGCTTAACTACGATTTATTACAATTTTTGCCATAAAAGCCTATGTAACGATACAACAATTTTTAAGGTAATTTTTGTTGTAAACATAACGATATTTAGTATTTTGAAATCAAACAAAAACTGTAGAGCTTATTCGATTTTATCTAGAATGTCTTAAAAAAACTTTCCATACATTTCTCATTTTTTTTCACTAAAGCACCAAAAAAGATAAAAAATATTTAAAATTTTGTGTATAAATATGTTTAATCTTAAAGAAAAAATTCAAAAAATTTACATCAAAGTTAAAATTTCGAATAATAAAGTAAATTTAAATATGTTGAATATACATTACTTATTTGAAGTGTATATAAAAAGTTTTAATATACTCGTAATTAAATTCTACATTCTTCTACTTTCTAAGTCAAATTAAAAATCTTAAGTTTATTTAAAATTTAAGGAACTGAGAGATATTTTTAGGGAACTACCCTAAAAATGTTTTTTTTCGCAATATCTCGAAATTTTTGAAATTTTTAAAAATTGTTATGATGTCCTCAACAAGATCTACAGCCAACATTAGATTGTTTTTTCCATGAAAATAAAAAGTGTCTTTTTGTAGCAGCGTCCGTCAATTAGTTAGGTTATTTTTGATTTGCACAATGAAGCGCCGTAGACAAAATTTTTTGTTAAATATAAAAAATTTTGATTTTTCGTGCGAATAAATACATAATATTGCTTTAATGGATGATTCTGTAAAAATAAAATTATTAACTGCAGAAAAGAAATTATTTTCTTCGCTGTTGAAATAGTAACATTATAATATCCAAAAATCCGACTTGTTTAGAAAACCGTTTTCGATAAAAAACCGATTGTCCGGTTTTGGACTCTTGAAATAACCGTTTAAAGGGTTTTCAGGCATTTAAATATTTTTGTAAGAAAATATTGGTGTCTATTCTTGAAAACGCGTCGAAGAAGTGAAAATTTCCATTAAAACAAAAACAAAGTTTAAAAAATTGTTTTTGTTTACCGTACATTTCTAAAATGGAATTTATCGTTTTTAAAAGAGAAAGAAACGCGTTAAAGTTCTCATGTTTATTACATTTTAAAAATATATGGTAAACAAAAATAATTTTTTAAACTTTGTTTTTGTTTTAATTGAAAATTTCACTTCTTCGACGTGTTTTCAAGAATAGACACCATTATTTTTTTTTTTTTATATTTTTTTAAACAAAAGTCTAAATTTATAAGTGCATACAAGTATTACTCAGCAAAAATAAAAATTTTGATGTGCTGTAACAAAGTTTAATAGCTAGATAAATACATTAACGTATTTGCCTTAGCTACCAACCATATTATTTGCATTATGATTATAGGGAATTAATAATTCTCATTCAGTTTATAGAATTTTTCACGTAAGTATTCTAATGTTGGATGAAGTAGTTGCTATCCGAGCGATAGAAGAATTTGCCAAAAACCAAGACAGCTGATTTTACAAAATAATCTGCCTTATGCCCAATACAGCAGCAACTTCGGTTGGCCCTGCGACTTCGGTCGTCTGTTTTGGCTCTACAACTTCGGTTAATGGTTTTAGCTCAGCAACTTCGGTTGACTGTTTTGGCACAGCACCTTCTGCTGATATTTTTTGACACTAAAACTTCGGTTGACTGTTTTGGCGCAGCAACTTCGGTTGACTGTTTTGGCACTGCAACTTCGGTTAATAGTTTTAGCTCAGCAACTTCGGTTGACTGTTTCTCTTTAGATTAAGACTGAATTTTTTAATCTAGTTTTAATGAATTCTATTATTTAAATCAGTATTCTTATGATATCTCTAAGTATCATAAACGATCGAGCTTGCTGCATAATACCCTAGGGAACTGAATCTTCAATCCAGCATCTACCAGTAATAGAATCCGAATTACCTGAGCAGTACCCTACTGAATCCCTACGTATCAACGTGCTGCTAGTAATTTAAGTAACACTAAAATATTTATTATCGACACCTAAAGCACTGAATTATTAAATAATCATACACTGTATATTCGAACCTCAGTGTTCTCCTCAAGGATCGTGGATCCCGTAAGTCGACCCTGGACATAACTGAACTATCTCAGCCAATGACAGAACCACATTACAGTGCATAATTTTAAAATTAAAATTTATATTCACGTTAAAACTCTAGAGAAATTATTTCTGTTTAATTTGAAATTGTTCTTATTTATTTGAATTATCTTATTTAATAAACTTTTTTTAATATTTTATTCCTAATCATGGTATTTGAAAATATGTTTTTCCAAAATAAAATATATTTTCTGCATAAAATTACGCCTATAGAACCTTCTATCGGTATGTTTTTTTTATGAAAGAAAGTTTTAAATTTTAAATAATTTCTTTTTGGTTTTAATAAAATCAGTATTCGGCAACTTTTTTCTGTAATGTGTGTACTTCTAAGCTTTTTGTATAAGGTCCAATACATTTTAACTGATCAGAGTTTGAGGAAATTTGGTTGATAAGGCTTATCTGTTGCATATATAATGTGACCAAACATCCCGATCGATAACGCTTAAGATATTTTTTCCGCTTTTTATTAACAAATCGTGCTTTTTTAACTCTAGCCATTTCTTAACCGATTTTTTTAATAACCTCTTGTATAACATTCTTACTGGAGAATCAAATATTCAGAATAATCAAATTTCAGATTATTCAATTAATTCAACAATTTGAATAATTATATTCTCCTTTTAATTATACGAAATTGAGTCTTTTAAACAGGAAATTGCATAAATTTTACACTACGCATTGTTTTTAGAATTTTTTTGTTTCGTTTGCTTAAATATTAAATAAATTTAAGAACTTCGAATAAAATTATGCAAATCTATTAGTCAAAATTTAAAATAATTAAAAATCAAAATGTTAAATAACCAATTAATCACACATCATTAATTCTTACTAATATTTTTTAGTGTAAATAAAAATAGTTTGAATTTTTTTCCACTGGAAACTCTACATGCTAATGAAATTAATATAAAACGTGTTTACAAGGTAAGCTTTTTTGAAAAGTGGATAATTAAAGTTTTAAACCTTTTGTAACGATAATCATCCTCCCTACTTTCTGTTTCTTGTTAAATATGTTTTGCGTGTACTTTTTGACACTTCGATGTAGGAATATTTCCCAAACGATGTGTGTTAATTGAAGAGTTTTAATTCGTCTTAAACTTCCGGTATGGTAAAATTTGCCCACTAAAAGTTTAGATTTTTTTCTTTTATTGGCTTAAAGTTTTCGCTGTTTTAAAAATGTCAAAATAAAATGTAAATACAGGTTTGGTGGAACAAATTTTGTTCCTTCAGAAAGATTTTTAGGCGTATTCTGATAAAACTGAAAATGATCCTCAATTACAGCAAACATATTTCCTCAGTATTTTATTCACAAAAAAAAAAAAAAAATATTAAGTATGATTTGGTTTTAGACCGAAATGCTGTTGCATTATTTTGAATCAAAATTTCTACGAAAAGAAAACTACATATTACTTATTTATAACGAGCTCAAAACTACTTGATAGGGAACTGGGAGCAGCTCGTCAAAAAGATGCAATCACTAAATAAAACCCCAAACTAAACACTGATTGAAATAAAGATAACACGAATTAATTTATTCGCACTTGTCTCAACATCACTATATTTTTAAATTTAGTCCGATTTGTCAGTAGCATTTGATTTCAAGTTTATAAAATATCATTTTTTTCTTTCGAGTATTTATTTCTTCGTAAGTCTGAGAATTAATTAAGAACAACTTTTGATATCAAAAGTTGTTCTATGAATCCCAATTTGAATGCAAACTTGAATTAACTTGAAATTTTTTAACATATCTTGCAAAAACACGCTAAAATTATCATATTTCAAACGTTTGAGTTTTTAAGGAAAACTTAATTTATTGCTCCGAAATATTGATGTGTCGTTCTTAAGTTTTAACGTCTCAAATAGGTCATAAAGCAAGAGTTTATGAGAACATCTGATTTAGAATTGATATATAAAATGTAAAATCTCCCTTTTTTACAACAAAAACCCGCTTTTTGCATAAAATTTTCATTAGAATCCCGCTTTTTAATACAGTTTTTTGGTAAAATCCCTCTGGTCACGTTATATGCATATGTATAACGTGACCATGATTAATATTGATTATAATATATTTAATTTTTAATGCATACAAATACAAAAAATGTTATAAAGCAAAAATTTAAACTCTTAAATTTTTTTGGTCGCACTAAATAGTTCGATTTATATCAACAATTTAAAGAGAATTGTCAAAGTTGAATAAGCTGTTTGGCATTATAACCTACACCATGCTTTTGTGCCGATGTTTGCAACGTACTGAAAGAAATCTTCGGACGTATACCTTAAATTATACCATTCAACGCAAAATCGCTTCCTGAGTCCATTAAACGCCGTCCATCCATCTGTCCGTCCGTCTGGCTGGCTATATATATATATATATATATATATATATATATATATATTTATATATATATATATTCATGGCAAATCAATTATTCCGTTTAGATAAGGATTGTTTGGTTTTGAAAATGGGCAAAATCGGTTCATAAACATAAAAGATATGGGATCCATATAAGGTGAAATTTTAAATTAGGGTAGCACCAAAAAGAAGGTGGATATAATAGTTTCGGCTAAGTCGAATATAACATTTGTTTGATTACGTGTTTTTTATTTTTTCCCTGAAATTTGTTCTCATTCTCGTTACATTCATAAAATATTACACCATACAACAGCATATTTTAGTATTTTTTTATGAATTATTTTCAAATATTTTAGTTGATCAACAATGCCGATATTGATATCAGGTAATAGAATATAATTTAAAAATTCCAGACAAATTTTTTGTTTTAACACTTTGGGTCTTTGTAATGTCAAAAATGTCCTTCGAATATTTTATTAAATTTTTATTAAATAACCTTGAGGTTTCCTAACAAATTATTCTGAAATGATGAATTTCTTAACCCCATATTTTGTCACTATAGCTTCAACATTTCAAATTTTATAAAATTTTAAAAATGTAATGTCGGTGTTTATGTAAATTTTGTTTTCGAAATATATTTGGTTCCATAATTGACCATAGTTTCCATATTAGATGATTTCACGAAAACCATTTAAAGGAGTGTAAATAACATGAAAACGTTAGTATGGAAATAAAATTGATCATGATTATTTTTTATTTGAGTTTAACTTTAACGCAAAGATCGGCATGTCAATCATCAATGTCACTTTAACACGCATAAATTGAATATAATAATAAAATAATTTAATTTATAATTTTATTTGCAATAATTAAGATTTATCTAACTATAAATTGTACTACCAAATTTCAAGAGAATCGGTGAATCATTAAATATAGTTCCCATATAAGATTTACTCCAGAAAATCACTTTAAGCGCAAAAAATTTCATTTGAATTGGGCATTGATAAGTTTTAAGTAAGTATATGAACCACGGTATAAAGTTTAACAAGGATCGATCCCATTATGTTCATAGCTTCTATATATGGACCCCACCAGAGAATAACTTTAATGTATTTTGTACATAATGGTGTAGGGTATTACATGGTCGCGATTGACTGACTACACTTTTTTCATGTTAATTATTCATAAAACAAAATTAAATATAATATAAAATAACCATGACCTACTGTCTTTTCGCAGATTAAAAATACAAGTAATTAATTTAAAATTAAATAAATAGAAATACTCAACTTTCAAATAATATTATCATTATATACTCAAAGTAAGAATTGCTAAAAATATAAATAAAATGGTTTCATAAATGGGTTTGCATACTTAACTGAAAATTAATTAATAACCTTCAAATCGTTATATGTATTTAAGTAATAAAGTTAAAACCATAAAACTTTGGTACTTGAAAGTGGATATTGGAAATTATTTGTTAGAAACCTTCAAAGATGTTAAAGAATTTTTTGATTTTTTGATTTATTTTAACAAAAAAGTAATCCAATATAACACCAAAATTCTCCTCTTGATCCCTCTATAATAGCAATTAGAAAGTAGCATAATAATAAAAATATTCCTCGAGCATCTTACAAAACTTTAAGGTCCTATATATACTATATTAAGTCTATATTTTTATTTTTATAAGGAATTTTTCATATATGAGAAAAATTTTTGATTTTTGTTGTACGGTGGTTTAATAAATTTATAAATAAAACATACAACTTTATAAAATTTATATAGGGAGACATATAAAAAATGTTTATTTAACTAAAAATATTCAACAACGTATTTAATTTATCACCATATATTAAATCATACGCAAAAATCAAGAAATAAATTCCAATATGTTTAAACTTTTCACATAATCAAAAATCTTTTCATTTCAAGAAAATATAAAATTTTTTCCCAAATTATTGCAATATTGGAGCTATACTGCTGAAACTGGTGATTTTGTATTGTCAAACTAAATAATAAGATGATAATAGCAGCGCTACCGTTTGAATTCCTCAAGACTTTGGAGAGAACTGGCCCAAAGATAGAGGACTAGGTGTAAACTCGACACAAGTGTCTCAAATTACTACAGAGACCAAGAACCCTATCTTTGGTATCCACATTCAATTCACATATGAACTTTGAAAGTATCCAGCAAAAACTTCACCTACTAAATAATGTGTTTTGTAAGTAAAAACAATATGAAAAACAGTATCCCCTTTTGGTGCTAAAACTGATGAATTTTTTTCGCGATGTCCAAAATTCCACTAGTTTTTATTTGGGTACCAAACAAATGTTTTAGATGCTGATTTTTTGTTTACGCACAAGAAAAAAGATTTGGCTCGGTTAAGATAGGAACTCACGTCATTACACTCCTTATAGACCACAATCGACTTGTATCTTTATGCGTTAAAAAGTGGTTTATATATATATATATATATATATATATATATAATAATAATATATATATTTATATAAATAAACATTATTTATTAAAAAATTTATTTGCCTCAGTTGGGAATTGAACTCTCTTTGATTTTTAATACCGATTTTTTTTTAGGCAATTCAGCTACGTAAATTTCCTTTCATATTTACTAAAAACTACTTATATAAGTACTAATACGTAATTCAGAAAATAGTGATTAAGTTTACAAAGTAATGCATTCAGGAAGCTGTTTCTTTCAAAATTGGAAGTCAAGTTTGTGCTGGGTATATTCAAAATTCTAGTCTCTTCCAAATGTGAATTGTATAGGGGTACGCTCTTAAATGAGTTGTAGTATTGGCTCTAGTAACTTTGCAAAAAAGAAAAGATTCCAGATAAATACAATGTATTTTTGGCTGACATACTACATAGATCCAAATTTACTAGTCAGTGTTGCCAATTTAATACTTTTAGTGCTAGATCTAGCATTTTTTAAACTCATTTAGCATGAAAAAATGAATATAGCACCTGGCACTTTTTCTAGCATTTTTGGAACTATTTTTGACATTTATTTTAGCACTTTTTGTGTATTTTTTATTAATTTGTAGTTTTGCACTATAAAAACATTATGTTTTTTTTTTCTAAAAATTAAAATATCAACTTTTTAACGATGGTAACTAATGCGATCTTTAGAGAGTGTGTCTAGAAAAATAAACCTTTTAAAGTTTTGGAAATTAAGAAAACTATAATTCTTTTGTTATAGGAAGTAATTATTATAAAATATTCATTTATTTTTAAATATAGTTTGCAATTTAGTTGTAAACGTAACTGGACTGACCGTAAATTAAAATCAAACAAAATTTTAATTAATTTCGAATCTTCTTGAAAACTAAAATATTTATACAAGTTTTTATTCAATTTAAAACATCATAATATGATATTATGGGCAGTTAACTTAACAAATTTTAACCCAAAGTTAAAGTTTAATTGTAGACAAAATGATTAATTTGTATGAAAATAATGTCATTTTATATACGGTTATGCTTTAACATTTGCTTAAAATTTTATACGTTAATTTTTAAATCAGTTTTGTGAAGACATAGTTTTTCGAGAATTTCATTTTTCTGGTCAATATTGGTTTTTGAGTAAAAGTCTGTTTATTTAGTTAAAAATTATTTTTTAATATTACTTGAATATCATTTACTGAGTTAAAAATTCGAATTTTAATAAAAATTTGATATGGTCCACTTAAAGTGAAATATACTAAGCAATTTTATGAAAATAATATAAACTCGATAATTCGGATTATTTGGTAATGCAGACGGCACTTCCTAACTTTCCATTGCATAACTCTATAATTCGGGTTAAATAATAAAAAGTCCTTTCTTATTAAAATTTTAGTATAATTTAGAAAATACAATAAGAAATGATATAATTATTATATAATAGTTGATTCTGGCTGAATTCCTTCATGTTTCTTCCAAAAATTCTTTATTGAAAGGTGTACAAACCAATTATTATTATTATCTTTTTTAGAAACAAAATATTAAATGTTATTTGAACTTGATACTCTATATATATATATATATATATATATATATATATATATATATATATATATATATATGTATTTGTTTATTTTAACAAAATTGGACCAGAAAAAAAGCCTCAATAATCCGCATAATTCCACAATCTGGATTGGTATTTGCAATAATTATACAGATTCTCGAGTTTATACTGTGTCTGAGATTTTAAGAGTCAAATTTTCAGTAAAAAAAGATTTTGATTTGTCAAAATGTTAACATATATGTTATTCGGAATATGTATTAGAGTACAATTTAGATGACAGATACTTGGATACCTTATGGTAAAATTAGAATTTTGAAAAATCCTTTCATTACTTTTTTTTTAAATTTTTAAAGAATAAATTTCTGAATGTGTTTTTATTATTTTCTTTAACGCTCTTTTAGCTTTATCTCTGAAAATAAATAATATATCTCTTTTTTTTACAAATACAAACAGTTTCTGTTCTTAGCCTTTTTCTAGCACCTTTTTTACTATTAGCATTCTAGCATTTTTCTTTGTAAATACTAACATTTTTTCCCACTGTTAATTGGTAACAGTGTTGCCAGTTTAGCCTTTCTAAGACTAAATCCAGCTTTTTTATTTTCTTTTTAGCCTCAAAAAGGCTTTTTTCTAGCCTTTTTTCTTTCTTAAAACTGCTTTAAAAAGGCTAAAATATTATTATTTCAACAAAGAAGAAAATAATTTTTTATTTGTTATTACTAATTTTATTTTCACACAATCATCCATTTATGTGTTTTTGTTTATTCGTACAAAAAATCGATATTTTTTATACTTAGTAAAAAAATTTCGTCTGTGACGCTTCATTCTCCAAATTAATAGTACTTTAACTTAATATTATTTGTATTATTAAAATAATATAATTATATTATTATAATTATAATTATATTATTATAATTTTTTTCGTAAATGATGAATATTATTTCGAACTTTTCATGAGTCAATAATCCTTAATTCTTTTCTATTTATTCAAACTCAAGTTCATTAATATATTAATTTTTGTAGAGGGTCTTTCTTATAAGATTTGATGCTGTGTTTTATATTTCTGTAAAACATACTTATGTATACGTGATATTTGCTAATATTACAATTTATATGGCATTTATTATGCCCTTGATTTTGAAAAGTGTTCTTTATATCGCGGCTATGACCAATTATAAACTGACTTTGTATACAGATACTTAATAAACGATTAAGTTTTGTGATTTTAAGAATTTTTTATCATCTATAAAATTTTCTTTATGGTCCATTATGAGTTAAAAAAATAAATAAAAAAAAAAATAAATAAATAAAGCTTCCAGTTGAAAACGATATTAGATTTTTTAACTTTTAGAAAAAATGTATATTTCTATGAAATTGTTATTTTTGCCTACGAACCGAAACACTGTGCGTAAAATATCTTTGTCAAATCGAATAAAATTCATTAATTTAACAAAATAAGTTCAAATTAAATAGAGGAATACAAAATTTAGAAAATTCGTTGAAAAAACTTAAAGTTTTCTGTATCACTAATTTCCATATTAGAACTGTCTAAATATGATCAAAACAAATGTTAAGTTATATTGATGACAATACTTTTCTTTTTTACATTCGATTCGATTATTACAGCAAATCAGTTTCCTTTGTTTGATTTTTTTTATTATATTCGTATGTATAAATTAAAGCAATATTTTATTGTTTAATACAAATCACGAAATCAGAAAATAAAACGTTTTACGTCAAGACCTTTCAAATTTCAGTGAGATTTGGCATACATATATATCCAAATTTAATAGTTTGAATCTTTTCTCTTTACTATTAGTAAGTGTTAAGCTAAGTCATAAGCTTCATGAAATTTTACTTTCCATAACTTAAAAAATTACAATGATTTTTCCGTGTCTAGTGGGACAAAACCAATGAAGATATTAATTTAATTTGTTGCGTGTTTTCCCTTTTTTTTTGCTTTTTTTAATGATTGTGAGTTCACGTTTTTATTAAAGCACTACTTGTATTAATTTTAAAGCAAATGCTTATTTTGTTTTTTTTTTTAAATGTGACATAAAAAAAGTCACATTTAGACCTATACCACTTGGGTCTAAATTGTACTAACTTAGGGTTAATAATTCATGTGTTATGTAAGGTTTTTCAGTTTAAAAATTTAGATTTTCCCCTTTAAATTCTAGTGTTCATCATTTGTACATATTTTTTATTTATACTTTAAAACCACAAAAAAAAAAGAAAAATAAAAAAATAGAAGTAAGTGAAATATTACACACAAAAAATTCTTGTTGGTGGTATTAAAGGATATTTTTCATGCAAACATACATATATATAAAAAAAAACGAAAAACATTTTTATAGGCTTGTCACCTGCACTTCGTTGCTGGCCATGTTATCAAAATATAATGATAAATGTGTTGACATTTTTTGAAAGTGTCTTTAGTCACCGTAACGATGGTAATGTTGCTGGCGTTAATGATAGTAATAATAATGAAGACGATGATAATGACGATGGTTGAATTAAGTTTACTTTTAGGCATAAATTGTAAAATCGTATTTTTGCTTTTAACTTTAATGAAAGAGTTTTTGTTTGATAATTTTTTTCCGTGTACATAAAACAGAGCAAAAATATTTCAGTTAGATGTCCTTTTTTCAAACCGTTATTCCTTTATGGACATTAAAATGATTTTTATCTCGCCATCAGTTAAGGTTCGTCACATTTGATTAATGATGATGGAAGGCTGGCTGCAATAAAAAGAAAAGCAAGACAATACTAGTAACGTTGAATAGCGTAAATAATCCTTGTTTGCGTTTCCTTTCGTAATTTGCACGGAACAGCATGAAAAATGGTTAACGTATTTAGAGTCCAAAGACCTTAAATGCATTTCGAAATGGTATTAAAATAATAGAGAAAGTTGATTGTCGTACATTAATTTTGTTAAAACAATTGAAGTTTTTTACACGTTTCATTTTGTTTTACATGGACTTAGTTACAAATCCCTTTTTTAGCTTTTAATTTGATATTTAACACTTTTTAATTAAAAACATTGTTGGTTGATTTTCTTTTATTTTTATTTTCTTTTTAGCGCTGGAGGAAGATTTTTTCAATTTAACGAACTATTCTCTTCAAAAACAAATTCTTAATTAATTTCATTTCAACGCCACAATTTTTCACTTGCATACAATTCATTTACTTTTCAAACACATACAGCCATATTTATTCATGCAAGTAATACAAATATACATTAGACAAGATATGCATCGCTGACACATACATACATTCACACATTTGTGGCATTTGTAGGAAAAAAAAAACAATCATCACTAATATACTTGCAAATGTTGTGTAAAAGTTTTTTATATGTGTAGAAAGGAATTGAAAATATTCATAGTTAGATACAACCATTTCTAATCATGAAAACATTTATGAGCAAGATTATATCGACACCATTTTATTTTTAAATACTACGATGGCCAAAAATGAAAGGTATCGATGTTCCCAGATCAAATGAAAATTTACTTTATTTTAAGATACCGTTTCTCAAGTTATCGCCCTGACATTATCCTTTCGCAAAAAATTAATGAGAAAAAATGTTACAACTATTCGGCTTGGCCGAATCTATTATACCCACCATCTGCAACTTTTTGTGACACACTAATTTAAATTTTCATCTTATATGAAAGTCGGTCGGTAAAGTGGGCGGATCACATTCATTTTTGGATTTGGAGTTAACATCGAACTATTTGTACAAAATTTCGATGGCGTACATAGTGTTATTTGTTTTGTTTGTTTTCATACTATTTTTGAAGTTATCCTTTAGAAAAATAAAAATAATATATATCGAGGGTGTATATTCAAAACTCTCCATATGGAAAGACACAACTTTTCAGGAGAGCTGTTAATTTCGCTTATTTTGCACTGAGGTCCAGATCTGCGTCGTTAATAGGGGCTGGAGAATTGCGACGCAAATCGAATTACTATTTTCTAGATTAAAAATAATCAAATGGAAAAAAGTTAATATTTAATAAAAAAAAAGGTATATTTTTTCACGGAGAGGTGAAATTAAAATATTTATATAACTTAGAATTTGATTTTTTAACCAAACACAAAGAATTTAATCGACTTTTTTCCATTAAAATTTTCTTCAATAACTTTGCACCACACCAGAATTATGAATCTCCTCATAACATGGATTTTGCCAAACTTATAGTGAAAAATGTAGTAAAAAACCAATGAATTAAAAAATGTTTACATACCGTTACTTAAAAATAATATGCTGTATATAGCGACGAATATCGAAGTCATACCAACGCAAATCGAAATATTGAAATTTCACACAGCGACACAAAGCGAAAAGACGCAAATCGAAACGACACAAATCGAGGCCTCAGCACTTTTAAAATATTCAATGTGTTTAAATAAAAGATTTGTTCGTTTGAAAAAATGTCAATATGTAGATAAATGCGGACGAATGGCACATCTTATTTAAATACAAATCAACGTATTAAATTCTGAAAGGACCAGTCCATAATTGACTAAGGTTACCATAAAAAGGCCCTTTCCAAAAATCTCTTGAAGGTGTATAAATTAGTATCAAAATATAATTTTGTACACGTAAGTTTGATAAAAGTATAAATCACAATTTCAAAATTTGTAAGACTTAATACAAAATTGAACACAGGTTCCAACAGAAATTTTGAAAAAATTAAACATATTTTCTAATTATTCATTTTCAAAATAAAATTCAATAGGAATTTGAAGATAGATCGTTTTACTAGTTTTGCTTGTGCAAGTATATTCAAGTATAATATAGCAAAAGCGAAAAATATTTTCTTTTGAAACGTTTACTACTTTAATTATTTTTATGTGCACAGAAACGCTTTTCGAGTAAAATACTTGCATAAATAGCAAAACTAATAAAAGTATCGTGCAAACTAAGAGGCCTAAAATAACGATGTAGAGGGTTTTGCATGTTATTTAATGTATGATTTTTAAAGTTTTTTACGCTGGTTGGTATTTTGAAAAACCAACATAATTCAAATAGGACATTTCATTTTGGATCGGGGCAGAGGGAGTGACAAATCAAGGTCGTTTTAAAAAATTGTTATACCCGAGGTGTCGATACGTCCATATGATTCAAACTCAAAACTTAAACTTGCATGTATCACTATTATCACTATACAAAAATTTAAATCGGACCAGCGGTTCCGAAGCTGCATAATTCTTTCCATTTAATTTGTGCTGTTGGACAGCGAGTCAGTAGCATAGAAGGCGTTGATCACATTTCTTTTTGATTTCATTAAACATGATACCAAACACAATTTATTCAACATATGCGTATTATATTTCGAGTATAATTTTTTTAACATGTTTTTCCAGTGAACATCCAGGCATATAGTATTTTCATTCTTTAACGTTACAAAAACAAAAGCATTAAAAAAATATATATGAACACAATATTTTCACTGTTACAAGAAAGGCATTTTAAGACTGACCGGCAGTGTTAATGGGTCGATAAACCTGATCTCTTCCTAAATGAAAAATGTGGCATCGAAGACTGTGGAAAGAGGGAAAGGAAATCATATCGATTCTACTTGATTCAATAATGTACACATTTTAGTCACTCAATAATGTTTTCCATAATGCCATTCATTACATGAAAACATGCTATATTTTTTAACATAACTACAGCAACATATGAAGTTTCTTCATTAAGTCTTGCTTGTTTTATATTGAGTGTTGAAAGCATTTCCACAAACCGTTTTGCATACAATGCACAGTTGATTTTTTTCCCTTATGTTGATTATTGGATTCTAACACAACATCAAAAGTTCATTATAAATAACGACTATATGGATTGCAATATCGTTCATGCACCCACGCACATACGTACAAGTGGACACAGTAATATAATTGAATTTTTGCAATTTGAATTCTAACAAACCGATGTACAGTTGGGGATTTTAAAGAATTTATTCATAAAGTTTTTTTTCTTCTTTTTATTATTTAAATATCTAGGGAGAATTAAATTTTTTCCATTAGTACATTATATTATTATAATAAATAATGTTATATTTATAAAAAAAATATTTATCACAGAAAAAAGTATGTAGTACAATAATATGAAATATTGCATTATGAAACCGTATTGCCCGTTTAGCGTTTTTCAGACTAAATCTATAATTTCTCAACAAACAGCACCATCAGAAATTTCATATCTAAATTAAAATAATTAAGAATGATACTGAAGTAGATTAAAAAAAAAAAAAAAATCAAACAATTTTATAGGCACAACAACTGAGATAGATTGACTGAATTCGGATGAAATTATTGAAGCTAGATTTCACTTTAAAAATTATAACATTAAATTTCTGGAAATATTTTTTCTGTTCTAAGGAAGATTTATCAGTATTTTGCCTGGTTTTATACTTTTGTAATCATGTTAATTGTGATCCTGATCCAATATCTTTCTTCAATTTTTCATTTTAGTTTTAACTTTTTTTCTAGCCTTTTTTGGTTTTTAAAATTACCTTAAAAAGACAAAAATTTTGTTATTTCAACAACCAAGAAAATAGTTTCTTGTTTGCTATTACTAAATTTATTTTTACAAAATCATCCGTTTAAGCATTTTTGTGTATTTTTGAGCACGATTTTTTATTATTTAACAGAAATTTTTACCTGTTGCGTTTCATTCTCTAAATAAAATATAACTAAATTAATTTTATGGATTTACTAAATCAATTTTAATTTTTGTTTTTTATATATTTCGCTTACCATGAAGCCATTTATGAATATGATAAAAAAAATTATTCACGATTGTAAAAATTAAAAAATATTAAAATGAAAATTCATCCAGAAACTTGGAAACGCGTAATCAGATGAGTTACACGCAGCCCAAAAATTAAAAAAAACATTTTATGACATTGGGTATTTTATCATTTGAAATATGATCAAAATTTGTATGGGAATTTTTTGGGCGATTTTTCTATGTTTTATTTATTTTTTTACTATAATGCCTAAAAGATACAAGATCTAATGAGAATGTTAAAAAATAAGTTTTAAAATTAAAATTAATGTTAGCTTTTTTCTGGCTTTAATTTTTAGGTCATTTAGCGTATTGTTGACATTTTTTCAATTTAGCCTTCTTTGGATGATGCTCGGGGCAACACTGTTATGGAAATGCAAAGAATAAATAAATTAGTAAGTTTTTCTCGTAAGATTTTGGTAATTTATTTAATAGGATTTGATAAATATTACTTTTGAAATATCTAGCAAGCAAATTGCTAATAATTGAAAATTAGCCATATTTATTGTTCTAAAATCACTAGAACTGATGTAACTAGAACCATTTCAAGTTCTTTAATAACATTCTTAGAACTAGTGGTATCATTACCAATTTTGGCACCCTTGAAATAGAACCGTAACTAAAAGATTTTTTCCTGGGTTACTTTAAATTCTTTCCTTTACTCCTACTTTAATGCCATTTTTCGAAGGGGAAAGATGTTTGGCTAGGTGAAATAATGGACCGATTATAACCAATTTCAATAGGCTTCGTCATTGTATCAAAATAATTATTTAATCCAATTTCATAAAAATATCTTTAAAATTGTGGCCTGTACTTTGTTCACAAATGTCCTTCCCGAATAGGGAGAATTAACGATCATAAATGCCTCTAACTTACCAATATTTTAATGAAAGAAAGAAGTAATTTTTCATTAAGATCAATCCAAATTTCATTTTGATCGGTCATAATTGACCATAGCTCCCATATAAACCCCTCTTCCGAAAATCACTTTAACGTGTATGAATCGTTCACAAATATTAATATCAAGAGAAGTCCATAATTTACCACAGCTTCCTTATAAAGTCCTCTTTCGGGTATCACTCTAAAGTGCATAAATTCATATTAATGTTAGTATCAGTAACAAGTATCGGTCCATAATTGGCCACAGGTCTAGTATAAGACCCCTCGTCGAATTTAGGGTTTAGGGTACCATACCTTTCTTGCTTGTTTATTTAGAATTTTTAAAAAAATATTTTTTTACGATTAGCACGACTTTGTCAATTAAAAATAGTTTTGCGCTTTGTGTAGCATATGCTAATCGATTTTTTAAATACCAACAACTTTAATTTTATATAGTACAGTAAACTCGAATAATTGAATAAATTTTTACCTCAGATTTTTAATATAGAAACAAATTTTTTAAATAAATGTTAGATTTGATTATTTTGCCAAAATTTTTCCAAGAATGTCAATTTTGTTCCAAAAATTTTTAAATAAACATAAAAACACAGAAATCAGAAAAGTATCAAAAAAGTAATTTTTGTCCTCTTTGGTTATAAATAACAAATATTAATACTACGTGATATGTAAATGCGAAAGCTACTTTTGAGCAGGGATAATAAATTCAATAGAATTGTAAATTTTTCTGTACAATTCGCTTTTCAAAAGCGAAAGTTTAAATAAAGTTAAATTTATGAATTAAAAATTTAGAAACATGAATGTTATAATCAGAGACTATAAGCGTCATAAGTTAAAAAAAAACAAATTTTAATTGCTATTTCTTATTTTTATTTTATAGTTGGAAAAATAAAAATATGCTTTCATTTTTATTTTATCATACGAAAGTAAAAATCATTTTTCATTTTTAAATAAAAGTCAAAAGTAAAAAATAAAAATCAAATAACAAAAATAAAAATCAAACTGAGTTTTATGTTTTCAAATGAAAAAAAAAAAAAAAAAATGGAATCGGTTGAATAATTTTTTAAATATACATACAGTAATAAATATTCGCATTGTATGGTGGCTACTACCTCCTCTAAACCTACCCAACCTATTTGCCCAAAAAAGTCTCGAGACCTTCACTGTAATAGTTCTTTAGATATGCGATATTTATTATTTAACTTGTATGACAGTTAACACCAGAGCCGTCCGCCCTATTTTCAACTTAACACACCATTTTAGGACTTTTGCTCTAATAGTTCTTCATTTAAGGGATAAATAATTTTTACCTTATGTGGGAGCTACTACTCCCTACGTATCTACCTCTCCTATTTTCATCTCAAATCAAGAAATTTTAACACTTTCGATGTAATAGTTCTTCAGATATGTGATAATTATTGTCCGATCTCAAAATGAAATAGTCTTTTTTAATTCTGTAGATTCTCAAATCACTCTCTGGTTTAAAATCTATTAAAATCATATATTAAATGAAAGGAAAGTATTTTTTACAACGCAAAATCTTCTATAGAGTTATTTTATTTATAGACATTGAATATTTCAAAAGTGCAAAACCATTTATCTTTCTTTGAAATTTCAATTATTGCAAAATATTGAAATCAAATTATATATAAGATTTAGTCGTGGTTTCAGATAAATATTGTAAAAGAAAAATTTTTTAAATACTTGAAAAATAAGAGAAATAAACAGGTTTTTTATTTTGTATTTTTCCAAATAGAGTGTTTTTGAGTCCTCGATATAGGTCCTCGATATACTATATATTTCTGGTCCTCGTAAAAATGTAAGACGATTTAGCCATTCTTTCCATATGGAGTTTCGACTTCCGGTTACTTCCATCGGACGCGTCTCTAGGTGGTTAATGGACGACTCGGATGTAAGATTTTTCACTCTACGACAGTTAGTGGACTAGAGATTACAAACCATTGGTTATAGATCCCCCCTTACGTTCATAACACAAGTTAGTTGTAAGTTTTAAAAGCCTTGTCCACTTATGCCGTCGCTGCGCGAGCTGGTTCACCTAGAAAGTGCATACCCATGGGACCAAAATTACTGGAAAGGATAATTTAATTAAGGATACTTGGAAGGTGAAGTAGACTTTAGTAGGAGTTTCGGATAATAACTCTGACCCTATAGTAATTCATTATGCAGGAGAGACAATTATTGAATGAACTGGCCGAAACGGGCGACTTGTTGGGCTTGTCAAGAAATCCTTCATTGAGGCGGGCGCCACGGAGAAACTGGCAGATTTAAACCTTGGGATAAGCACCTTATCAAGAGGCACAGGAAAAGCTATGCTAAATTCGAAAGAATCTATGGCTTTACCAGTGCCACCTTGAGAATGTCTTATCCTGAGGGACTGAATACGATTGTTAACACCGTTCTGGAAAGTGCTCACAAGAGTACAGTAACATCGTTAGCGGGTGCATCTGGGTCCAAAGACAATTGCAGCGATAGTAGCGGGCCAGAAAAACCGATAAAATGTTTGCTGAGAGCTGATCATATACCATCCGCCATTATTCTTGAATCCCATATGGAATACATTAAGGGAGTCATGCCTGGAGATGATCAGCGATCCGCAAGTAACAAAAGAGTTAGTCATATTATTTCTAACTCTTTTTAGGGACTTCAGAAGGAGTTCGTTAAGAGTGATGGAACAGGTGAAGATCAACCCCTTTCACTGTCGAAAAAGGGTGGTCATAAGCCATCCTGCTCCTTTAAGGATCGCTGCAAGGAGGTTGTTAAAGAGCAAGGTCTGGAAATGACCAACCAGCCTCCACTGCTGGATCGGTCGTGGGCCGCCACAATCATGTCATTAAGAGGGCTAGATCTGGTGATGACAAGCCTTCTACCTCTAAGAAGGCGAAGGAGTTGATGAATCCAGAATTCAAGTGGCTGTCATAGACCGGGGTGTCACAGATGGGAGGATCAGTACAGATCTGTGGTGGTTGATTGAAGATAGGCTCATTGATGAGATCGCCTTAGTGAAAGAAAGGATGGTCAAGGTACCCTTTAAAGGCACGAACTAGTCAAACTGAGTCAAGACTGTCAATTGTGGCAACGAGAAATCGTTTGAATTTCTTAAGACTGCAATTGGCAAGTGCGGAAATCTTTGTCAGGAGTAAAAGCTAATAGCAAAGCCAATACCGATGGAAACTATACAGACGCTATTGGCCAATCAGAACGAGGGTCTGGTTACAAGTCAGTGGAACTTGATAGCTTCTCTGACTTGAAAGGAGAACCTCGACAGAGATTTCCGGTTTGCAATGGACAAGAAGTCGCTCAAGAAACTGGAGTCTGTTGGAGGAGCTATCAGTTTCGATCTGGGCATTATCGGGTTCCGGTATCCGAAATCTGATAATACCAAAGAGGCTGCAAGTGAGTCAAATTAACTTGCATCACTGTGAAGTAGCCTTAATCGATGTGAAGCACACCTCATTGATTCCAATGTGGATGTGACCATAACCCAAGAACCATTAACACCAGGATATATGAATTAAACGTAACAAGATATAAACTGTTTATGCCATCCGCTGAGGATAAGGATATTGATAAAAAATGACTTAGAATTTATGATATTTCATTCATCAACGGCACGGCACTGACACTTCTTACGGAGCTATTCGGTGTCTCATGAGGGGATATATTCCAAGGAGGTGGAAGGAGTACGCTAAGGCAAGCCACTCGAAACCTAAAGATTTTAGACCAATCAGCCTATCGTCTTTTTTATTGAAGAAATTGGAGAGACTAATTGATCTTTATCTAAGGACAAGAATTGATACTCATATCATCAGTGGGGCTCAACATTCTTACTTAAAGGGTAAATCTAATGAGAGTGCATTTCATGATATGAATATACACTAGCAGTGTTATTAGATATAGATGGAGTCTTCAATAACATTAATATTGTGGCCGTTAGGGAATCACTAGGGTCATTACGCATTCAGAATTTCCTAATCGAGTGGATCATCCTAATGTTTAATAGAAGGATCATCAATTCGAAATTGGGAGAAGAATGCATAAGAAAACTAGTGGCTAAGGGAAAACCGTAATTAAAGGTACTCTCTCCTTCGTTATGGCTCTTAGCCGTCAATGTCATTTTACGATAATTTGATGCAAGGGGACGAAAAGTCGTTACCTACGCTGACGACATTGTAATACTGGTCACAGAAAAATTTCTTCCTACGATCAGTTATGTCTTGCAGTCATAACTCTACAAACTCTCCTCATGGGCTACTAGCAAAGGCTTAAGGTTTAACCCGGGGAAAACTAATCTAGTTCTTTTCACCAGAAGGTAAAAGATTGAGCAGTTTAGGCTGCCAGTACTAGAAGGAATTGAAGTGAAATTGGCGGGCGAAGCCAAATATCTTGGAGTGTTTCTTGATAGCCAATTATCTTGAAAGAAGAATACACGGGAAAGGTTTAAAAGAGGTCTCAATACCTATTACAGAGAGCGGAGCTATGGGTCTTAAAGTAGGAACCTCGGCCATAGACAATTTTTAACTGCTTGCTAAATTGAAAAAAAAGAAAAGGAAAATAAATTTAAAATTGATATAAAAGATTTTATTCATGTTTTTCTGTTCTCTAAATCAATTTAAAAATCTAAAATTAGCTTAAGTTTTAGGAAGCTACGAAATCTTTCGTGCAGGAACTACTCCTAAAACGTTTTTTTCGGAATATCTAAAATTTTAGAGAGTGTTTCGAAATTTAGGGAAATTGGTTTATGTCCGCATTATGTCGTTTTCCGAGTGAAAATAAAAAGTGTAAATTTTTAGCAGAGTGTAACTATTATACCGGATTATACCTTTATTGTATTAAAATAGAAAAGTTTAATTTTTAGAAAATAAAACCTCTTATTAAGAGGGTAACCAAAAATATGCAAAATCATATTTTTTCGTGGGATTCAAATGAACCAAACTCTTAATTATTTATCCCTAACTGCATATTTTTTGTATATTTTGATCCTAACAGCATATTTTTGCATATCTTTGTCAACAAGGAAATACTGTACAACTTAAGATATGTAAACATTTTGTTTTTCCATTTTTGAAATCTTTACATCCGGTATCAATTTTTTTAATCTAGCAAGTATTTCAAGAGAGGTTTGAAATTACAATTTTCTATATTGTTGCATAGAAGTTAAAAAAATACAAACTTCTCTCTTAAATGATGAAAAATACTAACTACGTAGTTGTTATTTGTTGCTACAGATATTTTGGCATATTTTCATAGAAAATACTGAAGCATATTTTAGCCATTTAAATGACATATTTTTGCATATTTTATATATAAAGCACAATTTTCCATATTTTACATTAAAATAAAAATTTTGCTTATTTTGGACCAATAGATTTTGACATAATTTACCACTAGTGAAATTTTCTTTTCACATACGTTTTTCAAATCCGATTTCCTTATACTTTTCATCATACAATTTGATAGAAATTTTGCAATTTCCTGATACAATGTATTAGTTTTAAATGTTTTTAAGTGAAACTCAAGTTATTTTTAGCACGAATAGTAGATAATTTAAATTTTAGCTAGAAAATAAAAATATTTTATTATCATATTTTTTAATTTGTTTTAAATTTTAAGAAAAATACTTATGGGCATAAAAAACTATTTTTCTAGCATATTTTTAGTTGCCCTGTTTGTTAGCTATCTAATAGAAAATGTCATTAGAAACCTTTTACGAATGAAACTAATCAAATAATGAAATTGTAATCTGTAATAATTTTTTTTAAAAAAAAGTATGCGAAAATTCGTGAAAAATAAAAATCCAACACAAAAATAACAAAACTGTCGCCTAAAATTCGTTGAAGAAGAGAGAGAGCGAACAAAGCTCTAAGTAATTATAATTATTCTCTTCCATTTTGTGCATTTTTTCATATTGATTACATTTTCCAGTTAGAGAATGTTTTCGTTCCATAGTTTTTCCCGATTTGGCATTTTTTTGGTTTTAGCATTTTTTGTGTTTCGAAGTTTTTCCATTATGGCGGTTTTTTTGACGTTTTTTTTTTTTCATTTTAGTATTTTTTTTCGCGACTTTCTTATATCTTCTTATTTCGTCGTGTTTTTGTGACTTTCTTTTGCTTTAGCAATTTATTTTATTTTGGCGTTTTTTCATTTTAGCGATTTATTTGTATTTTACTATATTATCAATAACAATCTAAAAATAAATTTTACATTATTTCGTAAAAAGTAAATATCTCATAATAACTTTTATTTATGTTCGAAAAATTAAAAAATCACCAAAAGGCTATTATTTTGGCTCAAAAAATATAAAGTGAAAATATAATCCTCCGACTTTTATAATAAAAGTCAAGAGTTAGGGTCTCAAATATCCAAAATAAAAGAACAATTAATTAATTTTACATAAAAATAAGGATTGTTTTCTTTTTTTACTTTCTTTCTCATAATTAGGGTTTTTATCTCGAGAATTCCCGCGATGAATTTCCCGGGAATTTTTCCAGTTTTTCACTTCCCGATTTTCGGAATTTTTTGTCGGGATCCCGGGATCCTCTTAAATCAAAAATTCTATTAAAAACGTTGATTTATCATAATCAATTAAATATATGGTTAGATGATTACATTGCATCCAGTACGATACAAATAACTTTAAAGAGTTTATTAAAATGCTAGAAAAAAATTCGGAACCAAGAAAACTACTTAAATGTTTGGAAAATTCCAACTTGAAATTCTCTATGTTTGAACCTCTGCTATTAGAACATGAAACTTAGAAAACCTCACCCATGTTAAATGACACACATTTGGTAAGAAAATTATTTTTTACTTTGACGTTTCACCTTTAACAATTTGTAGACGTTAGTTTTATATATTTAATACCAAAAAACATGTATTTTATTTCAAAAGTACATAGATATATTTCAAAAGTACATAGATATATTTAAAAAAAGTTTAGTTTTCATGCTTTTCAAATAATATTTTAATTCCCGGGAATGCCTTAAATAAAATCCCGATTAAAAAGGTCGGAAAATAAAAAAACCCTACTCATAACACAAAGACTCAGAAAAAAAAATAAACAAAGGAATTCAAAATATTATACTCATCCCTCATCATCAACACTCTCAATTGCTCTTTTGTTTGAGGCTTATACACATACAAATATGTGAGTTTTTTATATGTATTAGTAGCAACTTTTACCGCTGATATTTTTTATATTCTACACATCTATGAGATAATACCTTTCTAATGGTATATTTTTTAATAAAATCGAATGAATAGTGTGAGAGTAAAAGGATAACAAAAAATATACAAAATTTTTATAATACTCCTAAGAAGTCTCATTAAGAATTTTTGATTATTTTTTTTTAGAATAATATTTAAATAGCAATTAATTTTGAATGCATTTTTTATTCAATAAGAGAGATAAATTATTTTCCATTTATTTCTAAATAAATTTAGCTATTTTTTCCCCTTATGGTGTTAATATTGGATCATTTATTTACATTTATTACTCCACAGACTTTATTTGAAAGCAATAAATACTGAACAAATCTATTAAGAGTGCTTTTTAATATGTTTGCAAACGAGGGTCAGTTTTAAAATATAGATAGTTGAGTTTAAGGACATAGTATTTAAAATTTTCTTAAATTATATCACCTATAATATTTTATTTGGACTAATGACATTAATGATTTAGAAACTGCTCTAAAATATATTTTATCACGGTAGTAAAAATATAGAATAAAAATAAGAACGGATCATATTATTGCCTACAACCTTTATTAATCAATTCCCTCGAAATCAATCTCTGAGAAAATAAATTGTAGGTGCCAGGAAAATATTTAAAAAACTATTATAACTTCTGGTCCATATTTGAATGAAATTCTCATATTATCAATATGAAAGTTAAGAATTTTGGTATTAATTTTGTTTCTTAAAAAAGATGTGAAGAAGCAGAAATAAGCACCTTATTTTTTTGAACTTATAATCTAAATGAACAATTACAATTTAAAGTTAATGTGGCTGCGAATACCCGAATATAACAAAAATTTAACTTTAGTGAATTCAATTGATTCATAGCCATTCTTTCATAAATAGGTCTAAATTTAAGAAATTTTCGTAAAGAAACCTTAATGTTTTCGTTATATATATATATATATATATATATATTTATTTATATAGAACAAAATACCTAATAAATAAAAAAAACTAATTATGAAAAAATTCGATTCTAATGAAATGTTAAAGTATTACTCTTTGTTTATGGTGCTTCCAGGATAAACAATTTTCAATTTTCAAATCGCAAAAAAAATGTCTCAAAATCATTATACAGTTATTGTTTGCAAAATGTCAGATTTTATCATATACAATTTAAAATATCATCATTAAAATTCAATGATCAAAAAATTGATTTTTGTTTTCGCTAAATCATCAAAATCTCACACTGTGGGTCGTCATTAAAAAAATAATAATAATAATTAGCGTGCTATTCAGCTCTTAGATATTTAGACTATTTATAAAGATAAATCTTCAATATTTATTCTCAGTATAGATACGATTCCAAGTGTTTATAATTTATTATTCGCTATTTACTGTCGGTGGTCTGAACCAAAATATCTTATTATAGTATAAGTAGTACTCGTACATATGAAAATATATTAAAATACAGATTCCTATGTATGATGTTAAGTTCGCCGAAAAATTAAATTGCTTGATTTGTCCAAAACTTTTGCGTCAACCTACGTATTTAATGGTTTAAAATAGATATATGTATGAATAGACTTAAGAGCATTAAATACACATGTCTCCCCTAAAGAACCAGAGCCCACATTGAACTTTAACTCTTGAACAATATAAATTTAACAAGAATAATTGGAAAATACAGTATGGAACAAACAACACTACGACTATTATTACCTCCAACAAACGGAAACTTCTATGGAAACCAAAACCCCAAAGGTTAAAAAAAAATACATAAAGTAGAATGCAACAAAAACCAATTTCAAGGGGGAAAAAAACTTACTACGCCATGCATTTGTGGATGGTTGCGAAATTCAACAGAGCCACCTGATGAACGTCTGGGTTTAGTTATATCCAAACGTAAGATGCCTGGTTTAGGACGACTATTGGATGGTGCTTGTTGCTGCTGTTGTTCTGGTTGTTCATTGCTTATGGTGGTGGTGGAGGGAAATGCAAGGGGTGAAGGTGTTGTTGATGTTGTAGTAGGGGTAGATGTTAAGGCAGGCATTATAGATGAGGAGGGAGTTATGAATGTAGATAATCGTCGTCGTTGTTGTGGTATAATTTGTGGTTGTTGTGGGAGTTGTTGCTGCTGTTGCCTTTGTTGCGTTTGTTGCTGAATTTCTTGCAAGATGCCCTTAGGATCTTCAAAAAAGTTTTGTTGTTTCATTTTTCACTTTTCTCCAAATTAATCACACAGGTACTGTTTTGACGTTTATGCTAATAAATTCATTTAAATTTGTCTATATTTTGAACTGAATCATTATTCACTTCAGTTAGCTTTTGTAAGATATTGTTGAAATATTTGTTGATTCTATAGTTTTTTTTTTTTTTGGTCTTTTTTTATTTAAAACGCGAGCACGTCCGTTGGCTACCGTATTCCTGGTAAGACTATGTATTCAAACAAAATAATAAAATAATAATTGTTTGCTATTCAAGTGGAAGTAAAACACAAAAAATAGAAAAAGAACACAAAAGTTCTATTACTATTAAATTTTATCAACACATAAACACACACATTAACTTGTAAGCATTTACTAACACATAGATAACAATAAGTGAAAGTACGAGTAAAGGTTAAAGAGTCTTTTTAGAATAATAGTGAAAAAATATTCGTTTATAAGAACAAATAAATTTATGATTTCCTAATTATATTTTCAAAATGCTTTAACACTTAAAATCTGGTGTTTCAGATCGTTAATAAGGAACATGACGGCAGATATACCGAAATGGTTTAAAGACAGAACATGTATTTTTGATACGCAATACAATACTTTTTAAAGTGTTACCTAGAGCAAAAGTTAATTAGCTTATTACTAATTATTTTTAGTTATTTCTTTAAATATTTTAAATATAATATAGAACTGTTCCTTGATGAAATAAATTACTTTAACGATTACCCTCGCAAAACTTAGTACATGTATTATCGTATACATATCTTATTATACGTGTATATTATTATTATACTTTTACTATCCTTACTTAGTACTTTATGTGATAATGTCAGCAAGGACATACTGACATACACACATCAACACGCCTACTTGTTGTTGCTTCTATTGTCAAACGCACTTTTTATACATTAAAAGCTTTTTTGTTGTCTCGAGTGTATATATGTATGTGTCTATACCCTTCTTCATGACATTAATATGTTGCTGTTAAACGATGTTAACAATGATAATGATGATTATAAGGTAACCTATAGTTATGCCATGCCAAAAAGTATGACAACAAGCAACAGCTTGTTGTCAAATATTTTTATATTTTCGCATTTATATACCCAACAAACATAAAACATTCTTCAAATCATCACAAAATTGCTACTATTCTCAAAGGTTAACCATTTGAGCAAGTGTTTATTTTTAAATTATTCTCCATTTGCGAATGAATAATATTGTGTGTTTGCTGGGTAGATAGTAGAGTATCCAAAACCGAAAACCGGTTAACCGTTATCCGGTTTTTTACAAACACTGTCGGTTTTAGTTTTTTTTTCTAATTTTCGGTTTTATTCGAAACTGGTTTTTTAAAGGCGGTTTACCGATTTTTTTTATTTAACTATATTTAATTTTACTCAGAAAAATGTCAAAAAAAGGAAAAAATAATAATAGAAGTTATACGACTAAAAATAGAAATTTTATGTAACTTGGTAAATACAATAAAAATGATTGAATGTTTTAAAATATTTAATTTATTACGTTTGGTATTCATTGAAAATGAAATACAATTATCATTATTAACCATGACCATATTGCCAATTAACCAAGTTGTTCAAAACTCTGATCCTTTTAATTGGATGTTATTCAACATATAAGTTACAAAATACTAAAAGCTAAAACGTACAAACATTCTAGCAAAAAAGTTGCAGAATACACGGTAAAAGTTTTACAGAAAAGCTTACAAGTTTTCTTAAAACCCAATAAGAAATAAATTATTATTTAAAATTTAAAACTTTCTTTCATAAAAACATAAACCAACTATTAGTATAATTTTTACAACCACAATTTTATGCACTATTTTTTTCATGCTCACTTCTTAGCACTTCAATTACAAAATAAATTTTATTTTACTTCGCAAACACATATAATCAAATACCAGGATTACGAATAAAATATGAAAGAAATCTAACTAAATAAAATAATAACAATGTACATTTCAAATTAAAACAAGTAAGAAAGATATAGCCATATGGTACCCTACACCATTGTGGATGTGCATCATAATTCGGGGAGGGGTCTTATATGGGACTTGTGGCCAATTGGGCACCGATACTTATATGAAATGAAATATTTAATTTTATAAATCACAAAGATTTATACTTATGCAAAACTTATTTGTTCCGAATTTCATTGAAATATTGATATTTTTAAGGCATTTATGGCCATTAAATCCCTATTCCAGGAGGGCATTTACATGGAGTTGTTGGAAATAATATGATTCGTCCATGGAGCATAAAAGACCAATGAACCAAAAATTTCATTGAATTATTTGTAAAAATTGGGACCTGTAGTTTAATTACAAGGTTTACGTGAACGGACGGACATCGGTAAATCGACTCAGAAAGTGATTCTAATTAGGTTGGTATCCATTAAGATAGGTGCTATTTTTTGGTATTAAAACCATCAGTACAAACGCATAATACACTCTCTACATATGGTGTTGTTGCTTATAAAAAATAATTTCTAAAATGTTATAATGTGAAATAGAAAACTTTAATTTTGAAATTATGCACACCATAATTTGATTATTTTTTCTGAGTAACAGTTCTATGCTTCTACAAATTAAGGTTTTCTACAAATTAAGGTTTTTGTTTTTAAAAATAACAAAAAATAATTAAAAAGTTTAAATGAATGAAAACCGCTTAACCAGTTTTTTCAACGGTCCTAAACAGGTCAACCGGTTTTTTCTAAAATGAAATTTTTCGGTTAAACCGAAAAACGGTTTCCTAAAAAAGTCAGTTTTTTTGGATACTCTAGTAGACGGACATAAACATGTCTTCCCCCATTGTTCATTCATACAAAGGAAAAAGATTAAACCAACATACTCAAAGTGCGGTCATAAATAGGCGTTAACGAACGAATTGTTGGCGGTAGAATTTGAAAGGATAAAAGTAAAATATTGTTTGTGACAATTTAAAATGCCAAAGACTTTTTAGAATTTTGCATTTGGCACATTTTATGATTGTGTCAGTGTTCTAGTATCATTTAGTGTTGATGTTTTTTTTTTTTTTTTTTTTTTTTTTTTTCTAATGCAATAAAAATAATAGTTTTCTAAAAGCGTATTTTTGTAAGCACTTGACATTCTTTATACTTTTAGTATATTTAAAGTAAAAACAAAAAAAAAAAAAAAAAAAAAAATTAAAAACTTTCACTTCTGCGTAATGAAAAGCGAATGACTTTCCGGAACATTATGGACAAAAATCAAGCAATCAACATTTTTAGAAGCTACAAGTGGAATATATGTATTATATAGTACCTGATTTCAATTGTGGACCAAATCTTGTTTTAAAAATGGCACTTATGTGTCCTAGAGTAATAACTATTCATGACAGTCAATACGTTTTCTAATACGTTTGAACAAAATCTTAAGGCAGTTTTTCCATTTTGATTAAGGCACCTCAAAAATATGTACTTTATTACAATCAGCGATTTTCAGATGTCGATGTCAACTTAAGACGAAATTTTCTTGATATAGAATAGTATATTAAAGCTATTGAAAAACAAAACAGAATATATAATCATTCTTTTAGAAGCATAAACAAAATGTGTGTTTTAGAGGAAAATAATGAATTTTAAAGTGAAAAAATGTCAGGACCTTTTTGAGAAAAACCACAATTTTTTTAAAACTTTCTATTTCAAAATAATATAACTTTTTACCGAAACCACATAGGTATATGATTCTTGCACGAAACTTATTTTATACAGAATCCAGAGAATATTTTAGAAAAATTCTAGGGCTCAAATTGAGCCCTTCAAGTTAAAAAAACAAAACTAAGAAAATCATGTCCAAAAATTATCAACATTTTATTTCGGTCTAAATATCTCTTAAAATAAAAAAGATAACCACACGTGTATGTATATAAGAATTATAAGGACTTACACGTAGATAGTATTTATTTTCTGTTTTTTTCAATTAAATCATAAATGAAATTTTGGCAAATTTTGAAAAAATTTTCATACCCGAGGTAATTAAATTTGGAGGTCGACCCTCCCTCAGACCCTCTAAGAATCTGCGCTCCTCAAATCACTTGAAATGTACCTCAGAATTGGTCATATGAAACTTCATTCAAATACATCCGGTAGTTCTACAGTTACAGAATTATTTCCAAAATAATCGAAAATTAATGTTTGATTTTTGATAACATTTTGATTACTGTAACGCCAACACTTCAGATAATATGATTCATAACCTTTTCGCTGCTTAGACTTTATGTTTAGTAGTAATAATGTGGTAAACTGTAATGTTTTTCACTAATAGTAGTTTTAAAAAAATACTGTTTAAATACTTATAAAAAAAGTGTGCTATGCATTTCTGCTTTTTAAAGATTTGTGACATTTTAGGAGAATACTGGTTTATTTTCAATCTTCTGATCTAAAATATTTATCATAAAATTATCTTTTTGGTATATTTATGTACTGTAGAAAAGTTGATTAATTTTATCATCACAAAAATTTATTTAGATTTTTTTTAATATATTTAAAGTTCACCATGTTTTGGGAAATTAATTGTATAATATTAATAATGATATTATTAGTATATGATCGGCAAAAAAATATATTTTAAGTGCTTTAATATATCGAAAATAAATTGTCAGTGGATTCTTAGAAATTTGGAGTAATTTTTAATATAAAAATCATAAAATAGAATTATAGTACCTGTAATTAACTTTTTCTCAAACGTTGGTCATCCTAACAAAGTTGGACAACTCATTTACCTATTTCGCGTTATTTTTGAAACAAAATTATATAATTAATTAATTAATTTATCTCAATAATTAAATAATTAAAGTAAAAACGTATATCTATGTATTTATCAAATAATAGTGCGGAATAAATAACCATACAGGGCTTGACCGTATTAGAAAAGATAACAATAACAATACAAAACTGTCAACATATCACTAAATTAACTATATAAATATAAATGTTTTAAATATTATTGTATTTTCGAAAATTTCTCTTTTTGAATGAACCAAATTGGTTTATAAGCAAGCGAGTTATTGGCAAATCGGTTTTTTGTTTATTTAATATCTGCTTCCCTTATAGTTGTTGTTTTTATGGACACTGAAAAACAATAACAACAATAAACTAAAAGATATTTGATTTTTAAACTTTCTGAAGTACCTATGAACGCTAGAAACTTCGTTCCTTCACAGAAAAATTGGATATTCTTTTAAGAATTAAAACTGATATAAGTAGAGCCAGTATTAACCGAGTTATAGGCCAAAATACGTTATTAGGTTTTTTAAAGCGCTTATATAAGCTATGGGCCTTCTTACATAAGTCTATCACAATTTTTTTTTCGAATTTCGTTTTTTTCTTAATTTAATTTAATTCCACCTTTTCCTTTTTAATTTAATATTGTCTTATATTTATAAAATATTTATTCCGCACCTAAGTGATTATAGCTTCCTTAAATACGTGCGAACTTTTGTAAAAGTTAAAAGTATTTAATTTGTTATTTTCCAGCTTTTACCGGAACGCTTCATTACCCTATTTGATATAATAACTAATGGTTTTAGTACCCCCGATTTTAAGTTAATAGGTACATACGTTTGAGAGTTTTAAAAAAGCGGGCATAAAATATGGGAAAAATATCCAATCCAACATAACCTATAACATTATACACTATTTCTACGTCAAATTTCATGCTTCATTAACGTCGTTTAAAATTGAAAACAAAGATTTTTTAAAGCAGACTCAAAATGTGGATGTGACCAATCGAGATCTAGCAGGCCTATAACCACCTTTGGCACTAATACTATCTGTGTGTCAATTTCTTGAAAATCTATTCAGCCATTTGGACGTAATTGATACACAAACAAATAAACAAACAAACTTATAATATATAAGGATATAAAGATTTATAAAATTATTATTCTATTTTAATTTTATATGAAAATGAAAATTATTATATAGTATGTGTAAATAAATATATTTGTAATCACATCCAATATAAGGTATTTCACACATCTCAACACTTGTGAAGGGTATATAAGATTCGGCCTTATTTTCTTTGTTTTTGTATAAAATCATCTCTGCTAATTAAATACGACAGTGCCAGTGTTGCCAGGGGTACCTTGGAAAAAGATACAGATTTTTGTCAAAAATATTACAACTTTTTCTAAAAGTCTATATTTTTGGAACTTGAAAAATTAAATCGTCAAAACTTATTTAGAAGAAATAAATACGAAAGTTTGCTTTAGAAAGTACATATTTCTATGGAAGATATTTTTTCTTTAGTCAATATCAATGGAGCTATCGGCTTCGTATTCAAGCGGTTACGATGACTTGATTTTATAAGTTTGATTGACTAAATATTCTCTTAATATATCGCTCATTCAAATACTGGGAGAATGATCGACGTCATATGGAGAAACTAAAACATCGGGAAGACAAAAGAAATCCTCAGTGCACTAGCTGGCCACACGGAGCTAAAAGGTCACATTTGATTAACAAGTGATATAATCTGTAGAGCTTGTGAAGAAGAGGACGAGACATTGGAACATTACTTATGTCAATGCATAAGAAGCGAAAAAGGAATCTGGAAAATCTCAGGGAAATCAATTGGAAACATGTAAGAAACTTTGCTTATAAATAGGGGAAACTTTTTTCCTGAGAGCGCACAACATATAAGGTATATGTTTATACCGGAATGGGTTTGGGGACAATTTATTATGCCTCTTTTCAACCCAACCTAACCTAAATGAGCGATATGCATTTAGAAATACGTTTTGCTTTTTTATTCTATTCATAAAATTCGTTTATTAGCAGTAATATTTCATGCTTCATTAATACGTATGTAGAATAAACTCCCCTCAGAATTCTTTTCCGTCACTTGCAATTTAAGGAAATTCATTTTATTCAAATTATCGAAAATTGCTCAAAACAAAACATAAATTATAAATATTAATAAATATTAAAAAATCGCTATTTCTTAAAGAGTAAAGATCTCAAAACATGCAAATTTCTAAAACTTGGTAATAAATGAAAGCATTGAATTAGTATAAAAAATAAAATTAAGCTCCATCTCGAATAGCTGATGAATGCAAAAAATTCATCATTGGTTCATCAAAATCATTAATACATATTTAAAAATCATAATCATACAGCTCAGTTTTAAAGGAAAGAAATACGCTTTAATTACAAATATTAGTATCATAATGAAATACGCATATTTTGTTAACAAATAAAATTTTTTGGTTTTTGACGGATATAACGAACTACATTTATAATAAACTAAATTTTTCGATCTCTTCGAATTCGTTATGATCATGTTCGACTGTATTTGCATGATCTATGTACGTTTACGAAATAATTTTTACACTTATTATTTAATTTTAATGAAGGATCAAAAGTTACGAAAATGAGGTCAAAAGCAATAAATTATGCATGTTACAGAGAGCGTTAAAAAGTTACGAAAATGTAGCAAATGTAACCAAATGGCAACGTGCTCTTTTTTATTGGGACAGAATTATATAATTTCCTAAGCCTGTTTTCCTTTTCCAGAACTTTCCGAAGCTCCCAGACGACATAGAAAGTTAAAATTCGGATCACTTATATAACTATTCGTTCTACAAACAGGGCTGTCAGATGTGGCGATTTTTCGTTAAAAGTGGCGCTTTTTAATTACTTTCGGAGACTAAATTTTTCGTTTGGTGACATGGCGAATTTTTTGCGATTTATAAAGTGGTGGCGATTTATTTGGCTAAGATAACAAATATTGTTATACAATGTTAGAATTATTTTTTTTAATATATGGCAATTTTACGAAATTTGAATCACTCAAAATTATACGACACTAAAACTTTTTGTTAACTTCTCTTTTCTTTTAAAAAATCAAACAAAATTTGTATTTGACGATTTTTAACGATTTCTCATTAGCAATTTGGCGACAGCAATTTGACAACCTGTCTACAAATCCTAATCTCTTTCTAGAACTTTCTGAAGCTCCCAGACGATGTAGAAAATTAAAATTCGGCTTACTTATTTAGCTATCGTAAAATTTCTATTATGGAGCGGAGATTTTCGGATTTATTTTTTATTTTCTGTCGGTCGGTTTTGGTTTTAAAAAGTTTAAATTTGCTATAATCATTGTTTGCTCTCCAAATCTTAGCGGAAATTGTTTTTGTATTTCGATCAGGAAGCGACATTTTGCCAAATCTTTCAATTTCGATTAGGAAGAGGAAAAGCGTCAAAAAGTTGTTCATAAATTTTTTAAAAGATTTTTGGATTTTTGTGCATATTTTTATTATTATAATGCAATTTTTCCTGGCATTGGCAGTCTTATAAGCTAGTGTTTAATAAAATTCGACGTGAAGAAATTATAATATTATAACTTTGTAAATATATAAGCTTGCGACAATAATAATTCTAAAAAGATGGTTTTGAGTTAACTAAATTCAAAATTATATAAGTAATAAATATTTTAATTTTCATTAACAAAATGTACTTAAAAATGTCTATGTTAATTTCTACAATTATGACCAAAAATCATTCTAATGCAGAAAAAATTTAAAAAGACTGATTTATAAATTAAATTAGAAGAATATTTGGTAATTTTAGGTCAAAAAATTTAATTTTTTTCTTACAAAGGGCGAAAGAACTGATAATATAAATCCTTTATGAAAGAATTTGATCTACATTATGTTTCCTATTATTTATTTAAATATATTAAGTACTAAATTTAGTGTTTAGTGTCGACGGGAGAAGATTTTATTTATACTAGGAGACTCTAATGCTAAACATTCTTCGTGGCATTGCGTTAAAAACAACACCGCAAGTAATATTCTTTTTAATCTTAAGCAAGCAAGTATTTTTTTTTATATACTATCCAAATAGCTCAATTTTTTACCCATAACAAAGAAATCGAAATTCTTCAGTTATTGACTTAATATTAAGTAACAGCTCTTTAGATATTAATGAAGTAATGAATACGATATTCCATCAGATCGCAGACCTATTATATGTAAAATTAGTATTTCAACTACATATGATTCAGACACTAGTTATTATTCCCTAATATTATTAATAATAGAATCATATTAAATACTGACATTTACAGTTCTATATCCATAATTCTTGCAGAAATCGACAAATTTGTGAATTTAATACAGAAAGCACGAAATGAATCTACTCCAAGATTTTGTTTCTCGAAAAATAAAATTTTACCAAAAGATATTGTTGGTCTAATAACAAGAAGAAGAATTTTTAACCAAAAATCTATTTTCGATTTTTTTGATAAATATTGCACTGAATTGCAACCGTATATGGATATAATGCGTGATTTACGACAATCCGAAATCAGTTTAACAATACACAAAACTCGTATAAATTGCAGCAAGAAAACTAGCACATTTACTGTAGAAATTTACAATGCCAAAATGACACCTGTCAGATTGCGCAAAATGTAAGTCAACGTATAGCGCCATCTATCGGATTTTGGCTGATAACTTTATATTTTTTAATTTGGAAAGGCATTAAGGAATAATTGCACACAAAATTTCATACAAAAAATCAATTTTCCAATTTTCCTCATTTCGCATTTTGCGCAATTTTCCATGATTTATACTAAGAACTTTCTATTGTTTGATTTGGAAAGATATTAAGGAATAATTTCACACAAAATTTCATACAAAAACTCGATTTTCGATTTTTCCAATTTTCCAACTCCTCCGGAGGGATTTTCCAAAATTTTCTTCCGTAAAAGCCTTCTGCTCGAAAATACGAAAAACTGACAAAAAATTCTACAGAAATCGGCCCAGCCGTTCTCATTTTATGAATTACTATACATTTTTTACACCATTTTTATATATATAGATTTCTTAAACTCTTGCCTTCCATGATCAATAGAGAAATAAACATCTACCGTAACAAAAAGTGGCAAAATATGCTGTCAATATTACGACCGGGTGATAAAACCTTTTTGAAAATAAGCCGATGTTTTCGAGTCAAGCAAAATGAAAAAAAATCGTTTATTTTACAGAAGGACTTTTAAAAATTATAATAGATATTGAAAAGGCACAATTATTATCTGCAACTTTTCTTGCTGCCAACAACATAATATCTGGTTATTTACACTCAATCGACAAAATTGTTAATTCAAAGGTTAATAGACTAAAGTCTTCAGATGCCTTTTTCAAACATTCGGATTTAAAAACTTTTAATGAAATTAGCTCATTAATTTCATCGCTTAAACCATCAAAATCTCTTTGGCTAGATGATGTCTCGAACATTTTAATTAAAAACCTCCTTAGAAAGGCAGTACAAGCCTTAATGATTATTTTTAATAGCAGTTATAGCAATTTATAAGCCTAATAAACCAAAACATGATCGAAATAGTTATAGACCTATAAGTTTACTAAGTAATTTGGGTAAACTTTATGAAAAAGTTATTCAGAATAGAATCATTGAAAATACTTCTGTAATTGCTAATAACAGTACAGTGCAGTACATCAAATCAATCGTATTATTAATATAATAAAAGAAAATAAACAAAATAAAAAGTACACTGGTATAATAATACTGGATGTAGAAAAAGCGTTCGATACGTTTTGGCATAACGGTCTCATTTGTAAATTGATTCAAGCGTATATATGTAAATATTTATGAAAGCTCGTTGCAAATTTTCTTACGGATAGAACATTTATATTGGCAGTAAATAAAACATTGTCGTCTCCAAAATCAATCACCACCGAACTAAAACAAGGTTCAGTATTATCATTATCATTCTTGTATTCAATTTATACTTTCGATTTCTCTCCCCCCTCTTACAAGAAATTTGATACCTTTACTTATAAAGTCCAGCAAACTCACCAAGGCACTGCTAAAGAAAATGAAAAAAGGTTTTGAAGCCCGTAAAAGCTATTTCTCCAAACCAAAAATAAAATCAACTCCATAAAAACACAGACAATTATATTCTCTTATAACAACTCTCCCAAGCGTTTACCAAACCCTAAATTAAGATTTCAAAATGATGTAGATGATCTAGGCATATGTTTCGACAATAAATTAAATTTTGCAATATATATCGGCGAAATTTGCCAAAAATCTCTTAAAACAGTTATACTCAGTAAACGCTTCATCACTCAACTTTAAAAATAAGAATTTAATATTAGTGTAATTAGATTAACTTATTCCAAATGGTATAAAGCAGCAAAAAGTCATTTGAAAAAGCTCCAAATAATTCATAATAAATGCTTTAAATCATAAACAAGAAACATTAGCGATACCCTAAACAACTCTTTCACAGTGAAACTGCATATGAACCAATCACCGGTTTTCGATTAACTGAATCCTCTATTTAAAGTATTGTCTTCACGTTTGCAAAGAAGATTAAAAAATTTAAAATTCTGTTAATAATATACACACACAAACATTTATATTAAGCATTGCAATGACCACCCAGCAAAAAAAAAGGAACAAGTACTTCCGAAAAGGAACTTTTCACCACTTAAAAAGTAAAACTAAAAAAAATTTTTTGTTGGTTTTTGTATAAGCAAGTTTAGTTGACAACAGCATAGTGATTACGCTGGACAGCAAAAAAATTTTTTTCGTCTTCCTACAAAAAAATAAAAAAATATGTGGAATAGATGGGGTTTGACCATTTTGTATTGGCATGTTTAATATCTTCCCCTTAATGAGCCGAGTACACGAATATATTTTACCATAACTCGAGAACGGGTCATCCGATTTGGGCAATTGGAACACTAAATGATGCAGATGGAGATTATATTTAAATGCATTAGTTTTTATATGCCCAAAAGTTTCGGAGTTATTCAGAAATTAGTGTCAATAAAACAATTTTTCATGTAAAATTGGAATTTTTTCTTTCTTGAAAATCTCTTTTAAGTAATGAAAGTGGCAAAAAATTTGAAGTTTTTAATCTAATATCATAAAGTCGGTATTCCTGTGAATGAAATAGTCACGTATCATCAAATTTGATATACAAATCTTGATTTTATTAACAATTAAGTTAAAATACTCATGTATACCTACTAAAATACTAAAATGTAATACTGAAAAAAAAACTTTTTATTTTCATTTTTATCGAAAAACATATCATCATTTTTTTTTTTATTTTTGTCAATAGTTTAATTTTTTTTCATTTTTATTCTAAATAACAACAATTTCATTGAATAAATAATATTACAATTGTATTCACACAATATATACAAAATTAAAATAAATAAAATTGTAAAAGATAATTTTTGAAACATAAACAAAATTATGAATAAAATACAAAAACAATCATTTGAAAATTTTTCCATACTGATATCTAATTTTAAAGATATTTATTTTTTTCATCATGATGGATATTTATATTAAAAAATAAAAAGCCCTTACATATTTTTTCACCAAATGAAAAAACATTTTGAACAGTAAAGATATTTATATTGATTGAAAAATAAAATTAAAAAGTTTTCTGGTGCTTGTATTAAGTAGAGACTCACGGTGGACAAAAAAAATATTTTTTCTTCTTCCAACAAAAAGAAAATGTAATTTGACATGCTGTACACGAACCTGCCTACATTTTTTTCTATCAGGTCTTGTCTAATATTTTCCCATTAATAAAGCAATTACAGGAGTTTATTTTATGATAACTCGAGAACGAGAATTTGAAAAATCGATCTCTACTTAAATATGTGTGACCGGTGAATAAGTTGGACATATTAGTCAAGACAATAAAAAAATCAGTGATAGAAAAAAGTAAAAGCAGATTCTTGTTTAGCTCATCAAATTCCACCTAGTCTACCTATTTTGTTTAACGAAATTTTTTTTTCCCACCAGCCTACATGGGTATTTTCACCTAGCTGTAAATAAAATCAAGATTTATGAATCAATTCTGATGATACAGGACTTATTTTATTCCTAGCACTAGCAGCTTTATGATAAAGATAAAAAGCAAAAACATTATTGACGTTTTCACTTTTTGAAAGAACCTTTAAGAAAAAAAAAAAAAACTTCAACTTTGTAAGAAAACATTTTTTTCTGACACTAATTTCTAAATAACTCCGAAAATGTTGAGCATATAAAATTTATGTTACTTTTATGATGGCTTGAAGACACACCTTATTATGGGCGAAACATTAGACACGCCTATAAAAAAATCCAAACCTGATGAAAAAAAATTGAAAGCATATTCGTATTTAGCACAGCAAAATCCATATAGACCAACTATTTGTCTTTAGAGGAGATTTTTTACCGACAGTGTTATTGGTGTTGTTTTTTGTATATGCAATCAGATAAATACCCAAATATAAGTAATTTAACACGATCAAGTGTACATGTGCGAGACATATACCCGCAAAATAATGCTGACGTTGCACACACGCCGGTTTGTAGTTGTTAACGAAATTCGATGATACAGGATCGTATTTCGTCTGTTGCTCAACATGGGAACGAAATATTAGATTAAGTTATGAAATGAATTAATTATGATAATATTGTTTTTAGAGTTAGTCTTACCTGGAGAAAAAATTATAACGAAATAGAAATTTCAAGTGTTTCATTTAACAGTATATAGTTGTGAGAGTGCACAAGGAAAAGGTTAACTGGCGCCCGTGCAGGGCCCAGGCTTTTCAACAAGAAACATATTAAAAATAAAAAAAAATAAAAATAAAAATACGCAAAAATATAAAATTATTGGATGAAATAATTTATTTTAGAGCAAGAGTGATCCATGCCAATTGTAGAATACAAAGGATGTCCATGTCTTAAGAAACTATCATTTGTCTTTCAGCAGATGAAATATATATAAAAAAAGAAATTGTAATGAAAATTAAAAAAAAAAACAAAAAAAGTGGGGAAAACGACCTTTAGCCTTAAAACAAATAAAAATTAACTTAGAATGAAAAAAAAAAAACAAAAGATAAATGCAAAGAAATACACCAAACTAGATTAAAACTAACCTATAATAAGAATTTTTACTAACAATAAGAATAATTATATAAGTAGAATCTTAGAACACACTATCTTTAAAGTAGAAAATATGTAGACACTAACAGTAGAACTAGAAAAAATATCATTCCAGTCTCACGTGGTTCACTGCTGTGAACAGTCAACAAATCTTCGAATACCACTCATCGTTGGTTACATTTAAATATTGAAAAGGTTGGCTGGTTGAAGGAAAATTCAACCTGGCTCATATCATTAACCTGGGAGAATAAGAACGTTTTTTGGATCAGACTGTGACAATGTTGAACAAAATCACTGTGGACGAGAAAAAAAGATAGTAATTAACTTCTATGTAAACACAAGAAGCAGAAGCGCTCTATCAACTGGATCAGTTCCGCCTGGAAATGATTAGCCGGCAACCCAGATGCTGCTGATTGGGATAATGTGTTGAGGTATGAGCAAAACATTTTTAAAAATAATAACCAGCAATACGTAATCAACGACAGACTATTTAAAGCATCGCAAGAGGCAATATAATATCTAAAGTTAATGTAATGGTGACACGAATTCATAATGAAGTCTTGCGCCAAATATTGGTCATCAAGAATGAAGTAAATGAGATCATTACAGCTTGTCAGATGGCCAAAGGCTGCATAGTAGACTCTAATGTACTTGACAGAGAAGAGTTCACCGAATAATTGACGAGATTGCAACGAGTCGGAGGCTATTGAGTATGCTAATCCAAAGGTATACACAAATGGTTCTACGATCTTATCTAAGGTGATAAAAGCTGAATATAATTTGTTCAAGAAGGGAAGGTTATAGACCTAGAATGAGACCTATAGCATCATCGAACCGTGTATGCAAATCAACAGCATTATAGTGTGCGAAGATAAGTCCAAAAGGTTTTTCCAAACATATTTAGTGGCAATAGTTGACGTAGATTCTTTATTCGAATAATTTTTTAAGAGTAGATGAACCAACAATGCCATAAAACACTTTTGTATTCTGTACAACTTTCCCCTAATGAAACTTGTTTGTATTCTAATAGTGCTGGCAATCCATCACGTCCCCATTTGCATGTTAACGTCAGATCCGATTCTAATACCTCGTTTTTCAAAAACGTTGAGAGAAGCCTTGAAGCGGCATTTTCAGGTAACTGCGGCAAGTCAATAAATGCTATTTCACTAGGGGATGGGACAATATTTTGCTTTTTTTCCAATATATCTGTATGTCATTTATCGGGTAAAGACTTTTTCGTTTGCACATGATAAAAGTGCATCAGGAAGGATATCCGCTATTTTTGCTGTTTCAGCTGGTTGTTTATTTCATTGTAACACAGCCTTAAATGAATTTTCAACTTCAGATTCGGATTGCGTGAACAGTCTACTTTTTTTAACACCTTCCCCAGATAATCATACTGCCTAAGTGGTGGTCCAACCAATCGCCATACTTGAATTAAAACTTCAATACGCAATTATTTACTATATTTATTTTTGTTTCAAATAATTTGAAATAATTTTCAACTTTATTCAATTTTCCATTAACAATTGTTGAATCCGTTTGCGCTTTAATAAAATCTGTTATTGTAGTTACATATTCAGCTCTATTCTTTTTAGGCATTTCCCAAAGAATGCTACATAAAGCTTTATATGTCAATGTTATCTTCATTGTGGTAAAAATATTAATAATGTAAAAAAAGAGTTTTTTATGTACTAAAGAACGTTTTCTAGGTACTGTAAAACTACTCAATCATTTTATAAAATTCCACATGTTCTACTTAATTTGTCTGTACTAAGGAATATCAAATGCCTGGATATACCTGATTATTGTATTATATTATCATAACTTGTAATTTTTTTATATTATTTTTGTTTATTTTAGTCTTCATTATGCTGAATATAATGACTTGAATACACTAAGTTTTATCAAAAAAAGAAAAAAAATTTAAATAAAAATACCTGTAACTCAGGTGTTCTTTTAACAGTGGATGAAAATATCATTAAAGAAATCCAAAACAAAACTTTGTTCAGTTTTTAGTAAATAAAATTATGTTAATTTATTTTTGGTGACAAATAAATTCAAATAAGAAATATTTAAAAAAGTTGACCAATTTCAGTGGTCCTCCCCTTGCCGCTTGAGCAGATAGAAACTTTTGCTCCACCAAAACAGTTGGAATATACCTCAGCAATAACTATGTGAAACTTCATTAAAATATATTTAAAGGTTGAAAAGTTACATAATTATTAAAAAAAAAAAAAAAATATGTTGAAACAGCTGTGCTCATATGTATATAGAATGCTGTAATTTTTAAACGAATTACACATCCGTTATGTAAGTATTTGGTATCATTGGAAAGTTATAACCTGAAAAATAATAGTATATAAATAATATAGTATTAGAACCAAATTTTTTCATTAAATTTATCAAACTAGATAAAATTTTGATGTTTAGTGTTAAATAAAACTATTGTTTAGGTTTACACGAAACCAAAATTGACAAGACACCACGAATGCCGATAAAATTCGGAGCGGCATAGAAAATACGTATTCCATTTCGCTGTTGTCTAATTATAGTCCACATTGTCTGCATTGGTACTGCCAACCAAAGACGAGAATGCAATTTAGAATTGCAAACTTGTTTAGACATCATTAGGAAATTTTGGTGTAATAAATAGATTTCCACTTTATATTTCAAAATACCCAAAATCTCATTTTGGGAAAACTTGTTTTTAAAATTAACTTTTTTCCAGTGAAATGATCACCCCGTCGTTATCAGAGGCGTATCTCATGAAATATTTTTTTGGTGTGTTTATATATATATATATATATATATATATATATATATATATATATATATATATATATACATATTTCAGAAGAAATAATTGATTATAAAGTGCAAAAATATTAACTTTTATGGAAAAATAACAAATAGAAGCAATGTTTTCAATTTTCTTCTTCAAAATAATATAACTTTTTTTGAAACCATATAGGTTATAATTCTTGCACTAAAATTACTTAGAATTTTGTACAGAATCCAGAGAATGTTTTACACAAAATTGGGTCAAAATTTTATTTCGGTTTATATATATCTAATAGGAAAGAGATAAGTATATAAGTCAAATCATAAATTAAATTTTAGCGGGTTTTTAAAAAATTTGCATACTCGAGGTGACCAATTTTGTAGGTTCACCTACAAAACAGAACATCTAAGAATCTGTGCTCCTCCAAATCAATTGGAATGTGTTTGAGGATTGACCACGTGAAATTTCATTTAAATACATCTAGTCATTCTAAAGTTACAGAATTATTTCCAAAAAATCGTTTTGGGACCACAGTGCGAAGCTTGTGGAACAAATGTATGTATTATTTTATTTAATAAAAATATGAAAATATTAAGGTATTATATTTCTTTTTATTTGTTGGTAAACTGGTGAAGGGTATAAAAAATTCGGCGCAGCCTAATATAGCGCTTTAACCTGTTTTAAAATTAATTTTAGTAATTTAGTCCCAGGATAATTGCTAATGCACTGTGTAGTAAACATATTTCAAAAATATTTAAAATGAAAAGGGTGGAAATTTCTTAAAAATGCAACTGAAAATCATTTACTACACAATATTTTTGGTAATAAACTTCATACTGGTTTTTAAAACAATAATATCCGACGTATAGTTAAAGAGTTATGAATACTTAAAACTACATATTACTGAATGAGAATAACCAAAAAAAAAAAAATAAGAAATAAGAAATTTTTATATGAAAAAATTAAATTTTTGTGTAAAAAAACTGGTGGTAATTTTTCTAAAAAGATATTAAAAATATTAGAAGAAATAGAAATAGAAGAAATAGAAATTTGTCAAAAATGTATCGTAAAACTGCAATTTTATTACGGGTGCATTTTGAAATAAACAATTTATGTTTGTATTATTTCCTTTAAAAAGCTTTCAGTTGGTCTTCACTACATCCATCTACATCGTATAGAAATATTAACGTTTAAAGTTACATATATTGTAGAATTTTTAACCTTTTAAAAAAATTTAAATCGTGAATAAATTCGGGATTTATTTTTTTTTAAATTGGAAAAAAATAATAATGAGAATACAAAATGGCTCTATAGGTTATATGCATATCAATATGAACAAAATCTGGTGACATTTAAAAAAATAAGCATTTTTTATATATAATGAGCGATATATTAAATACTATTATTATAGGAAAAATTTATATAGCTTATTAATCAATTTTTAATCTCTGCACCAGTATCAGAAAAATCAATTAGGCCATAACATTTATTCACCTCGATACATATTTTACAAAATTGATAAAAATTTGCAAAATTGGATCTGTGGGAATCGATATAAAGTGGAACCTATAGTCTAAGTTGTCTACTTCGAACATTAATGAATACTTTACTAATGAGATATTCGGAATCAATATTTCTATTAACAAAATGAGATGAGTTGGAAGCTTTATAAGGGCCAAACGGTCACATATAGAGGAATTTTTGAATCATACTTCTATCTTAGGTTCCGAAGGTAAAAAAGAAGAAACTGTTTTGGACTGATTCAAGTTTTCGAGTGCAAACATTATATTGTGGGTTCCAGATTATTGAACCGTATTCAAGAATAGGCCTAACTAATATAGTAAATAACCTCTTCGTCACATAAGGATCAGTGAATTCTTTTGATCACCGTTTTATAAAACTTAAAACATCATATGCCTTGTTAACAGTCATTATTATATGCTTATTGAAGTTGAGTTTCTTCTTAAATCAATGAAGGAATCAAGTTGGGGTATATCTGAAGAAAGGCATGCAATGTCATTTTTAAGATTTAGTTCCACTAGGTTTATATTACACCAACTACTAAAGCTGGATACATCAGATTTTAGATTTAATACATCTTCTTTATTTGTTAAAGTTAAAAATAGTTTCAAAAACCATTTTATTATTTGGTAATAAAGAGACAAAATATTAGAAATTTTTTGATTTATGTATATGGAGAAAGAAGCAGTATTATCCAACGATAAAAGGTTAATTAATTTTTCAATTATGTCGGATAAAATTTTGGTGGACTTTAGGCAAAACTTCAATAACACGCTACTACAAAATGGCACTTTTTATTTTCACTCGGAAAACGATCTAATTTCGGTTGTAGACTTTTTTCAGGACATAACAAAGCAATTTTAAAAAATTTCAAAACACCCCTAAATTTCGAGATATTGCGAAAAATCGTTTTTAGGATAGTTCTTGTACTATAGCTTTCATAGCTTCATAATTTTTAAGTCAATTTAAGATTTTTGAATTGATTTTGAAAGCAGAAGGATGTAACTTTTTAACCATATTTTAAACACACTCAAATTAAATAGTGAATTATTAACTTTATTTAACTTATTTGTTTACAGAGTTTGAAATGTTATTTTGTTTAAAATAAAATGAGATATCCCTTAATAAAATCGCTTAAAAACTCAAAAATTTATTCAGCATTTTTTTAATCTTTATAAAGATAAAACATTTTTTTTGATATATCTTTTTCTTGATTTTTACTTTTTGAGGACAAATTTAAAAATATACGGAAAGTTTTAGTAAGTTATTACAAATAAAATCTAATAAGTTCTATGTTTTTAGTCCAATTTAAAAATATTAAATTTGGTTATGATTATGAAAAATTATTATCTTAAAAATTATTGTATTGGTTTTTATAGAAAAAAATGTAATTTATCGCAGTTAAACTTGAAAAATTGTAGAAAAATGTATTTTTTTTCTAAAAGTTGTTAGAAAACTTGCTTTTAATATTTGATAAAAACAAACCAAATGCATACAATTGAAAAACCTATTTCTTCTACTTTCAAAGAAGTTTAAAAAGCCAAAATTAACAAAAGAATAACCGAATTAGGAATACATTCATACAAGAACCTACCCGAAAACGACCTTAAGAAGGCCTATAACCTACACTATGACTTTTCACTAGAGATTTTTCACTATAGTAGCGTGTAATTCAGTAATGTCTTATTATACATACACCACATCAGGAAGCTGGGGAATATTTTGTTAAACACATTTCAAAAAAGATAGAATAAAACTATTCTATTTTATGGACAACACCACAGGAAGTAAAACTAAGAAATAACTATGTTGATACCTCTTATAATTTCACAATAACTGCGATTTGAATTTTTCGCATTTGGCGAAAAAAAAACATTTCTTGGAATCTTTGTGTGTTAGAGTCTATTACTTTTGTGCAAGTATTCAAATTAATCAAAATTGTAACATAACAATCAGGAACGTCTCAGGCACGTCCGGCTGGATGGTTGGCTGGAAGGCTAGCTGTTTGTTCATGTAAACCTTGTAAGTTTTCTGGTCGCAATTTTAAAGGTATCTATAGTAGAAGAAATTTTGCATAAATAACTGTTTTCATGAAACCTTAATATTCGAAATTGAAATTCGTTATGATCGATCCATTATTTCGCCTAGCACCCATACAAAAGTACTCCCAGAATAGGGATCATAAATCCTTAAATATAGCAATAAATCATGAATATTGGCACATAACAATACGCAACAATATTTTCGGGCCGGAATAATTCCATTTGCAGTTGATAGCATTTGATGAGTGTAATAAACCCTCCAAAGGATTTTTCGGTGGTAGGCAAAATTTTTGTTTTATGACCTTCTAAACTTATACTTTTTAAAACGAAAGTAGTTTTAGATAAGTCGAAAAAAGTAATATAAATATAGTTCGAAGCTCAATTATTTTCGCATAAATTTGTGGAGAATTTAAATGAAAATATTTTAGTAGAGCTTACAATTAATTTATCTCTCTTTATAAGGTATCATTTCTAGTCCGGTTTTAAGAAATGACATGAAAGTCGATTAAAACTTGGATTTAATGTGTCAAAATGTTCCGCAGATACACTGCCTGCCACTTGAATAAGGAATCACATTTTTTTAACTTTAATTAGGAATATCTCCTGAACTAAAGTTCAGAAAAAAATAATTTTTTGCCTTTAGTTTCCTGAAGAAATAAAAAATATACATATTTTGTTATACTAAAATTATGCATTTATTTAAAGACATGTATTTCTGTGGTACTTTTTCGTGTGTCACTTGAATACGGAATATTTTAAAACTAAGCAAACTGTAATTTATTTTTAAATTTTAGGTTATAAAAATGAAAGTTTTTATCTTCTAGCATTCAATTAATAATGAGTACTGCCACCATTTTTAGAAATAACCTCAAAAATGAGATTTGGCATCGACTTTTATAATGACTCTAAGTAATTTAGCGAAATTGAACTCCATGTTTCCGTTATTGCATCCTTTAAGGATTCTATCGTCTCAAATTGTTTTCCTCCTTCATAAACTTTTCTTGCAAGCCAACCCTAGACATTTTCCATACGAAATGGCACCCCATACCATTATTCCGCCCTCTCGGCTGTGTCTGCAGTTCAAAAATAATTCTTCCTTATTTAGGTCATGGAAGTAATAGTTATACCTGTCGGGACCATCAATATTAAACTTTTTTTCATCGGAAAATACAACTTTAAACCATTTGTCTGACCATGTCATTGTATTTTTGGCAAACTGTAGACGTTGTGATTTGCGTTTTTCATTAAGTGGTGTTTTTTTTTGCAATTTTCGTCAGACTATGTATGGGCACGACTTTAAAATACGGTGCACTGTTCTTAGACTGGCACTGACCCCACCTTTTCCACGTATTTTTAATACCGACATGACAGAATTTGATGCAATTCTAAGAATTTTTCGTCTTTCTTTTGGAGTTCTTGCCATTTTCTTCTGCCATTTCATGTTTTTTCCATATCTTTCCACGTTATTTAAATAATTGTACACAACTGTCTTTCCTCTATTAATGTTTTTGGCCATTTGAGCCGGATTCTGACCCTGAGATTTCAAAATCAGAATTTTTTCTTTTTCAGAGTTATTAAGAGCCTTACCACGTCCCATTTTGAATAAGAACTATTTAAAAACTATCAAATTAAAAATTCTCTAGCCGTTTGACTTAAAGAAGAAAACTATAAAATTTTCCACATTTCCTATATAAACTGCTTAAACTATTTAATGAAATATAACATAAAATACAAAGTTTCATTGAAATCGTTAACAAAATCACTAATATTTTCTTTCATTTCATTTATTTGGATAAATGCTACACCGGATGAACTTTAGAACTTCGGTGACCTCTAGTGAATCGACTTTTATGTCATTTCTTAAAAATAGACTAGAAATGACTCTTTATAATAGGAGATATATAAATTGAGAGTTCTAATAAAATATTCCCCGTTAAATGCTCCAACTATGTATGCGAAAATAATTGAGCTTTGAACTATATTTACATTATTATTTATATATTTATTTTTATTATTTTTTTTTTTTTTTTTTTTTGATTTATCTGAGACTACTTTGATGTAAAAAAAGATATAAAACAAAACTTTTGCCTACCAGCAAAAAATACTTTGTAAGATTTTTTACACTCATCAATTGCTATCAATTACAGATAGAATGATTCCGAACCCACGCGATAAATTTGTCAATTTGGCGCATAGTATAATTTACCATAGCTCTCATGTAATGTACAATGTTATAATACTCCTAGATGTGCAAAGTCTCTAGTATTAAGGTGTTTGTTCTTCTTATACTTAGGAGTAGTACATTTGGCCAATTTAGATCTGATTGCGTTTATGACTGTGTAAATTGCAGCATGACTAGATTGATAGTGTACACATATTAAAGAAACAAATTTAACATTTGTATTAAATATATTTACAATCTTATATATATATATTTTATATATTTTTACTATTTTCAAATCTATTACTATAATTTTAAAATTTAAAACATTTACAAATATATATATATATATATATATATATATATATATATTTATATCTGTTTCAAGTATGTTGTACTGTATATCACAACAAACCCTCCACTATCGGCATATGTTTAGAGTGAATTTTTTTTGCAGGTATTTTTATTAAACAATTTATTAATTGCTATAGCAAGGGTAACAACGTCGAAGGTTTTACGTGAGTACCTGTCCATGTAGACCCAACCTCACGGTGCTCTTCGCACAGAGTGAATACAATGCGTCCACCAGCGCCCCTAAGTCTGACCGAAATCATCCTTGAGTACCAATTTGAAGTCATGTATTTGGACATGACCTCCCCCTTGGTTAGGAGCGGAGCCTATCTAAACTCCTTCCGATCTATGGGTCACGGCACCCGGTTGCAATGCAACTCCACACTGAGCTCGCGCTCTACCCGCGATTTGGGTCTAAACCACAACCACCACGAAGCTCCCCAAGGGGCCGCACCGTTGCCAGGCTGGAACCGAAGTTCCAGGGGCTCCTGACACCCGTGGTACCAGTATTAAGTCACCGGTCGGACTTCGTAGCCAAAGATGACTACTACCAGTAGAACTCCAAACAGTTCGGGACTGGTGTCCCGCATATAGCAGGGGTATATAAAAAATTTACCAAATTTTAAAAAAATGTGTTCTTTCGTTTTAACCTAAATCTCCATAAACAATAATTTAGTGGAAAAGTATCTCCGTATTTTTTTTTTTTTTCAGTTGCACATGTTAAAATAAAGTTTTGCATTTTAAAGTATAAAATTTATTTAACATTTTTTGAAATATAATAAAAACTGAATTTTTAAACTTGAACACTAAGTGTCTACACTTAAAATTAATATTTTTTATATCGATTTATTTATTGGTATCAATCCATAAAAGGGGTAATTATTCTTTTAATATTACAAAATTTAATCACTCTTTTATTGTGTTATAATTTATTCTCATAGATTTGGCACCAAAATTAAATTTTTGTCTAAATCTACAAACGCAGTTAAGTCCAAATCTAAATTTGGCTAAAAATAAACTTGCGAATAAGGTTTTGGTAGTATCGTTTTTTTCATTTTTAACGTTTTTTTTATCTTTAACTAACCAAAACGTCATTGATATCCATGGAAAAATTTGCTCAAAATAAAGCTTCGTAATAGTAAAGCTCAACACCTATATTTCTATAGGGAACGAAACATGTTTATTCTTAATTTGGTCATCAATATATTTTGAAGGCAAAACTGTATCCACCAACATCTTTTGTAAAAATTGAAATCGAATATCGTATAGAATATCTTTTGTGTTTAAAAGTAAAAGAAAAAAATCGTTTATAGAAAGTTTTTTTTTTTTTTTTTTGTTAATAATCTTAATAACAGCTTTGGATAATGTTGCTGATAATGGTATGTTATTTGATAAAGAAGATCAGATAATCAAAAAAGAAAAAACAAAAAACAACATTTATAATTTTCTCTCTCCATCGAATATACATAGCATTGCTGAAGAATCATTCAACGATGGATTAATTGCGATAAGTGTAAATTTCAAACACTTTTTTATAATATCCTTGATTTGTTTTTAGTTATTTTTCACTATTTGGAAAGGAAAAAAAAAAAATAATTAGTGATAAAGAAGTCAATATATGAAATTAATTTGAAATAAATGTTTAAATTATAATTTAAAAAGTTTTGAAAAATATCTAAAGTGCAAAAATATATATAACGATGTAAATTATAAAAGAATCATTTTTGAATTGTGAGAAACAGAAAAGAATTAGTGAAAAAAAAATTCTTTGAGAAAAAACATGCAATAAAATAAAAAGAAAAAGAAGAAGAAAAAATAAGAAATTATTTATATATAGTGGAAAATGTTAATATACATAAATTTATGGATAAAATCAATATACGAGAATTACATAAATTGTTTTGTTAAATATTCTTGACTATAATTTATTATTTTATTAAAAATGAGCCCCCTCATTCTGAATTATTAAACCCCGCTCTTTCCGTCTGCCATTTTTTTTTTTATATTTTGTTACATATTTATATTCTTCAAAACTGACTTGCATCAATCTGACCTAATTTTGGTTTTCTTCTGTTATATATTGTCATTCATAGTTTTTTTTTTTTTTTTATATAGAGTGTGAAGAGAATTAAAATGGGAATATTATGTGTTGATATGAAATGTTAGGCATCATCTAAAAATTAGATGATCAAGGCTGGGGGAAAATAATACTGACAACACAAATTTTAGATGTAATATTAATTTAGTTTGACAATATATTCAATTGCCCGTTTTTTTTTTCTTTTTTTTTTTGTAGTAACATTTCATATAGTTTTTTTTTCATTTGACAACTTTATTTAATTCTTTTTATAATATAATGTATGAAATTAAAATATATGTTACTATTTGGCCTTTATTACATCTCGCGTTAAGTCGGAATAACCAAAGCATGTAAGGACATAGAAGCAGCTCAAGCTCAGTTATATGCTACAACTGTGCCTTCGTATACAAGATGAACGGATCCGCTTTCATATTTAGCAACGGTTTAAAAGTTTTGTAAAATTTTTCTACATTTGCGTCTCGTTTTCTTTACATTTTTTTTACACCTTTTGTATTTGTAATGTTAAAAGGTCAAAATATATCTGTGGGTCCGCGAGAAAGAACAAAATATCTGGAAGGGTCCGTAATGTAAAAAACGCCACCAAGATTGGTTCTGCCATAGGTTACTATCTGGTATTTGAACGACGAATGTCCTGTGTAGTACCAGAAATGGCAGCATCCAAAAGGTGTTATAGGGGAATATGTAGAATGGCCTCCTTGCGCGTATGTGAGACAGATCTTCATAACGCCAGTGATTGATACACAAATGAGGCGATAGACCTTGTCTAGTAATGTTCTTGCATTGATCTGGTCTGATTTCATCACCCACTCACTATGCGTATAGGTCAAAATTGGCCACCAGCAATATCACCCATTGAAAAATCACCCCAAAAGTTCCCATACTAATTAGGGTTACATTTCATGTGAAAAATTAAATAATGTTTTGAGTGATTTTTCGTAATTTTTAAACTATAATTCATTCTTTATTAAGCATTTCTAAATTTGTGGGTGATTCTTCGCTTTTATAAGAATTTTAAATAAAAATAAATAAAACTATATTAAATTGTTTATAAATAGTTTCTATGGTTAATGAAAAATAATCGATTCATTAAGTCCATAAAATTACTTGTTATTTTTGATTTGGATAAGGAAGCGCTACAGACGAAAATTTTTGGTAAATATAAATAATATAGGCTAAAAGCAAAATAAAAACGCTAAACTGGTAACATTGATAGTAAGTCCTCTTTCCTTACACCAATTAATGATTGTATATAGGACTAGCTGCGTACGTTCCGATGTCGTTACATGCTCCAGGCCGGTCACCGCAATAACCAGATCGTAAGCGTAGCCGTAATTGCGGAAGCCTAGGTTACTAAGTTTTCCGAGTCCACGGGAGAGGCGACAGGACACGTCCTTGTAGACAGCTTCTAGTTGGCCTAATGTTCTTCAATGAGCCGCACAGGTCCAACTTAAAAACCTCGGACTCAAGCATTTCCCAATAACAGAAGGAATGTATTTCGCTTTTGGAGCATAATCGATCGCACCATAGAAAAATTATTGAAAGCTCCCTGAATATAAATAATGGCACATAGAGCTATTTGTTTAATTCTCAGTTCCTGATGAATTGAGGTTACTGTTGGTTTGCCCGGTTCAGAAAAGGAGTCCAATATTAAAAATTATGTGTCTAAAAATAGAAATTTCATGTAACTTGTTAAATGCAATAAAAATTACAGATTATTAATACTGAATATTTCTCTTTAAATAATTGAAATAATTCGAACTACTGAATGCGCACGAAAAAATAATGCATTAAAATTTCTACCATGATCTTGTATATATATGTACTAAAGGGGCCCAGTCAATCAAATTACCCAAAACTGCGATCAGTTAAAACGTATTGGGCCTTATTCAGCAAATACGTAGCCGAATACATAGAAAAAGTTTAAAGAAAATATTATAAGTTTTATTAAAACCCAATAAGAAATAAATTATTATTTCAAATTTAAAACTTGCTTTCATAAAAAACAAAAATTAATCAATTGGTATAATTTTTATAACCAGAATTTTATTCACTAGCCATTTTCGTGTACACTTCTTAGTATTTTAATCAAAAAATAAATTTTATTTTATTTTGAAAAAGGCATATTTTCAAATACCAGGATTGGGAATACAATATTAAAGAAAGATAATTAAATAAAATAAATGAAAACAATATCCTTTCAAATTAAAAAAAAAATAATAATTTCTCAAAAGCTATAACGTGAAATAACTTTAATTTTGAAATTATTCACTCCAAAATGTTTTCTTTATTTCGGAGTAAAATATATCCAATTATAAATTCAGGCTTTTCTTTAAAAAAATTACAAAAAATTGTACTTTCTTGTTAAGGAATTAAAATAACTGAAAACCAAACCGTCTTTATAAAAATGTCGGTTTTTTTATATACTCTAGTTCCCAACATAAAATAGTTATGGTATTCTATTGTTTTAATTTTTCTTTTGTTCTATCCTACTATTAATTTAGTAACATTTCTAATATTGATATGGAACTCAGTTTAAAAATAATTTTAAGGTTGTAGTTGCATTCGATTCAAATACTAAAATGAATATTTCCTAATATTAATGTGTAATTAAATTTATAATTTCTTATTTAAAATGTAATTTTTAAATAAAAAAATAAGGGTAAATCAAACACACGAATTTCTAACACGCTACGATGTCGTAATTATTGTTTTCAATATTTTTTTAAATATTAAAAAAAAAACGATTCTTTAGAAGCAACAGAAAAATGCAAATGTAAATATTTATCGTTTTCAATTTTATTTACAAATGTTAAATCTTCTTTAAAACCCATTTTATTGCCAAATATTTAGTATTAACACCGAATATAAATAATAAATGTTTTTTTTTCAGTTTCCAAATCTCTTTACTGTATTCATTCTACACATTATGTCCCCTACACACCAATGCAACCATACATATTTAGTGTAGCTCACTTAAAGATAGACAACATTTATTTCATTACGTGTTCTTTTTGTGTTTAAGTATTTACTTATTTATTTAAAATTTTAATGTGGTTTATTATAATACAAAAGGATAAACAAATGTTATTAAAAGGCTGCGCCAAAGACATTTTCATGGCCTACCTACCGACTTCGTCTTCCGTTTCATGTTTGTATGTATGCTGGCTTCCGTCTACTTCCGTCAAACACAACATTTTATAAAGTTCATCAAATAAAATATTTTTCATGTAAACAAGACTTCTTTTTTTATTTTTAGTGACAAAAGATTGTTCGTGTTTTATAGAACCACATCAAACATTCTCTATTATAATAGTTTGCGAATAGGAAACATTACTTGTGGTATTTTATAACCTGCCAAACACCTGAGCATCGCATGTCTAAAAAATGAAACGAAACTCCTCAATAACATTTTTTGTTTTGTTGTCTGTCATACATTTACGGTTTTCACGTGTTTATTTACAATGAATATCCCTCCAATTTAGTAATTGTTTATATCCTGGTGACTGTGTCATTGTGTGTTGATGTCATTGTGTTATTGTATTTGTTTAGATCTTTATGTATGTGAATTTGTGTGGGTTAACGGTGGCAAGGTCGCAATTTATTTATTTTTCGTTATATAATTATGTGTTCGTAAATAATTTTTTGGGTTTTCTATCAAAATAACAGCAACGCCCTCGTACAGTACATCACAGAAAATCAAACAAAAAGGAAAAAAAAAACATTTAAAGCAATTTTCCTTTTATTTCTTTTGGTTACCTTAACAAATTTAGTCAACATACTACTAGTCTTTTAAATTATTATTAGTACAACCCAGTGCAAATAAGTAGATGTTATTAGAATGTAAAACTTCTCTGTGGAACGCAGCAATTGATACAAATCAATTGCTTGTTATGTGAAAATTATTTTATTTTTTCTAGATATTATGCATCAGAATTTTTAGTTATTTTAAAGAAATTAAAAAAAAAAAATCAGTTTTTTTGTCTGGAACAAAGCCGCGCGTCTTTATATGATTTAAATTTCTCTAAGGTAAGTTAAGTCTTTTAAACAAAAAATTTCACACTGGGGTAGATCTGAGCAAAACTTGGCATTAACTAAACTAGCTACTATTAATATTAGTATTTGCTATCGTTGAAAAGAGAAAGTCTTTTAGATATCAAATTAAGAAAAATAGGTCAGCGTTTAATGCAAATTTTTGTTGTAAATTTGAAAAAGAAAATATTTTATATTGCATGTATGGCCTTTTTTAACTTACTACACAATAGACTCAAAATAGTTTTTTGAATTGAAATGACGATGTCCGTCTATCCGTCCGGCAGGTAGTCTGTCCATATAAAGCTTGCAAAGTTCGACATTTTTAAGATATCGTAATAGAATTTGGCACGAGGATTTACTTTACTCAATTCTAAAATCACTTTATATTTAACAAAAGTCGAAAGAATATTGACAAATTTAGTAGTGATCGCTCTTCAACTGACCATTGCCTTCATGTAATGGGCACATTAAAGACTCACAATTACATGCATAAGAGCCATCAAAAATTATAAAAAAATTTGATTTTAGGCCTTAAAAAAATGAATTACACATTAAAATTTGTGTGTATAAATATAAAGTGACTCGAATGCATGTGGAATCAGATCACATTTTGAACCATGAACGACATTTGACTTGGATTTATGGTAGGGATCAAATATACTTATTGCCGTTCTTATATCCATATCCATATATAAAAATTGCAATTTGCTATATAAAAATAAAAAATTTAAAAGTACAATTTTTGCACAATTTTTAAAAAGACCTGAATTTTTTTTATTAAATTTGTTTTTAATGTTCCTTCTAACTTATTTTGTAAAATAATATGAGAAACTATGGATGTGCCTCGCGAAAAATGGATATTTTTTTAAAATTTCGCTCTTGTTTTCCAAACTTTGAGTCTATCTACTGCATTGACTATTTCAGTATATCAACGAGATACAGAAAAAATACGCATAATTACAAAAATTATTAAGCTCTCTTTCAAAATTTGTATTCTGTTGAGAGGTGCACAGATCCCGTAAAAAAAAATAAATATTAAAGAATTTTTTCATCAAAATTGTACTGTCCTATACGCAATTGTTGAAATTTTGCACAAAAATGAAGAAGGTATAGAATTTATCCACAACGTCCGATTAAATTATGTAAGATCGAATGAGATCAAAAAGTAAAGTAATTTTTAGCCCTTTTTCAGTGTTTTTGAACTTTAAACAAAAATCATGATTTTAAAATGAAACATATTCAAGTCTTGTGAGTTCTGATCTGTAACCCTTTTTTAAATAACATTACGATAAAGCTGATTAGGGATTAAGTCAGTTTCAGCCAGGTTAAACATTTTTGATAATGGTTCATAAATTATGATAATATTATGCATAGAAATTTGAAAAATTAAAAAAATAATTGTACACTTTCAGAGGGCAAAAAGAGGTAAAACAATAAAATGCGCTTAGTCTCAGAAAATATAGGTGCATCGAATGCATATGATCGCTATGAGGCGAAAGTGTGGCCAATTGGAATAAATTATTTAAAATTTATTAAAAAATCCTATGATAAGATTTCGTTAATTATTAAAACTTTTTAAGAATTGCAACTTAAAACAATACTATTATATTAAAAACATAATATAAAAATAAAAATGTTAAAAAAAAATTAATTTAAAAATAAAGATATTAATATGAAAAATACAAACAAAATGTTCAAAAAAAAGAGAAAGAAAGATATAGTCAGTCAAGACTAAATGATACATTACACCATTGTGTACGAGCACAAAAATTCGGGAAGGGGACTTATATTACACCTGTGACCAATTTTACTAATGCAAATGCAAAAAAATTCGTTGATACTAACATCTAGGTGATTTTATGTACTTTAGGGCGATTCCTGGAAGAAGTTTTATATGGAAGCTATGGTCAATTATGGACCGATTCTCATAAAATTTCGCAATATTGTTTCTACTTACATAAACTTATTTGTGTTGAATATTAAGTCGATACTAACATTCGTATGGGATTTATGTACGTTAAAGTGAATTTCGGAAGAGGGGTTTATATTTGGTACAGATTGATACTTGTACAGAACTTTTTCGCACCGAATGTCATTAAAATATTCTTATTCTAAAGGCATTTTTGAATGTTTAAACTCTATTCTGGGGGAACATTTGTGTGGGCGCTAGTTGAAATAATGGACCAATTTCAATAGGCTTCGTCCTTATATCATAAAGGTCCCACGTGCCAAATATCATTGAAATATCTTTAGAATTGCGATCCGTACTTTGTGCATAAGGTTTACATGGATAGCCAACAAGCCAGACGGACGGACATCGTTAGATCGATTTAAAAAAGTGATTCTGAGTCAATTGGTATACTTTAAGGTGGGTGTTGGATAACTTTTTCCATGCGTTACAAACATCAGCACAAATATATAATACCACAACCATCTGTAGTGGTGTAGGGTATAAAAAGCTTACCTTTAATAACTCTAAAACGGTCCGATAAAACAACAATTAAAAAAAAAAACTAATTGTGCAGTTATATGGCTTATTATGGCTGCCATGTTAAATTTTTTACAAATAAATTTTAAAACTTATTCTTTCCTTATCACAAATATATAAGATATGTTGCTAGTACTTTTTAAAAACCTATTATTTAGGTATTAAAAATTTTACTTTTTTGTACTTTTTTAAGTAAAATATTTAAAAAGTTTATTGTTGTTATTGCCAACATAACGACCTAAAGAATGTACTGTATATTCCCCAGATTTTTTTTTATAAATTTGGAATCTTGAGGAGTAAAGACGTCTTTATATTTTCTAGACTGTGAAAGAACAAAATTTAAATAATTTTCTTTTCAATCCCAAAAAATAGCGCAAAATTTTATGAAATTCGATTTTTTAATTGAGTAGTTTTTGTTACCCGTAGAAGGTTACGAAGTGACATTTCTAATTTAAGTATAAATCTGAAATCATGATATTAGAATTAGGAGGTGCGATTTAGATGTATTAATTTTCTGAAGACACCACTCGTGACAGTTAGGGGATGTAGTTTGATTATTAGGTTTTTTCACTTTGGCAGTACAATTTGTTTTTTTTTTTTTCTTCCAAATAAATAAAGATAAATAAAGTTTATATCTAAGTCCGCTAACGCAGTAACGGGTTAAATGCTAGTATGTTATAAACAACTCCCCAAAATATTTCGATTCAATTATTTCTTTTTTTTTTTTTTTAAATACCTCCAAATATGTGGATTTCGATCAATGAATTAATTTATATACAATTTTATTAAAGTTTAAATATTTCAGACATTTTCCATCGTAATTTAGATCTTAGGCCATCATTGGAAAGGTGTTATTCAATACTATTGATATAAGTGTTCTTTTAAACCTTTAGTAACAAAAGAATGTTAAGTTAATTTGTATAGCAAATAAACGGTTAGTTAAGATAATAAATGCCACCAGAAGTAAAAATTTATAAAAGTAACAAATAAATAAATAAATAAATAAGAATAATAAACTTATGTAAAATATTGACTAAATTGTAAAGACTCTATTTTTCGTAAGGTTTTTTAATGCACAGTGAAAAATCTACAGCTAGAAAGTACCTCGTAGTTGATTGCGATGTCCCTTTAGAATAGGTTGGATCTGGCCTACCAGTAGTCTTGCGAATGCTCCTTAGGAGAAGTCTTATGCACTAATGATATTTTTTTCACACATTAAATGAATTTATTAAAACATCTATTGTCAATTGTTATATATGTTACTATCAAATTTATAACATTGAATAAAAATTTTATTAAATGCCAAAAAATATGAAAGTTATCACAGAAAATACTCATAATGAAATATTTGGGAATATTGAAAAAAAACTTAATCACGGCTACCTCCGATCAAGTGTAAATTGAAAATATCAAAATTTGATGGATGAAATATCTGCTATAAACATATCATTATCTTTTTCAAGATAATTGAATTGAAATAGCAGATGTGCGCCTGTAGCGAGTGCTTCTGCTTCTACCTCCTTCTACCCTATATTTGTTTAACTTACCATTAGTTACAAAATTATAATTAACCTTCTTTTCTAAAAAAAACAACTTTTCAAATTTTATTTTATTACTAAAATATGAAAAAAAAAGTTTTTAATTAATTTTAAATTTTGACAATATTAGTTTTAATTTAGTATATTAACTCTACCTTATAATATTAAATTCTATATTAACTAAACGAGTATATAATAATGAATGTAGATAGAATGTTACGGAATTTATAAATATTTAATTTCAAAGGAATGATTGTTATAAATAATTGATGACGATCATAACGACAATGGGGTTTCAGAAGTGATGTGTCATTAAGGTGTAAAGTATAAAAGTAAATTTGTTTTAAATATTTTTTTGAATCACAATTTTTGTTTGAAATAAAATATAAGAGTGATTCAGTCAGTCTCAAAATAATAAAATTTTGCTAAATAAACTTAAAACGCAAAAAAACTTTATTTAACTAAAAGTTGTAAAAGTGATGAAGGTATTTATGTATGTATGTATGTATGTATGTATGTATGTTTAGTATGATATACATATGTATGACTGTTAAGAAGTAATCTGTAAAATATTTTGAAAGTTTAAAGGTTAAAAATTACATTACAATACATTTTGTTTGTTTAATTAAGTACTTAAAATATTTGTTTTTTAAATAACTAATACAAGTGTTGGAAATTTTAAGCTCATTGAGGCTCGGTACTTATGAAAACTTTTCCCTTCTGCTTTAAATATATTTTTTTTTTTTTTTTTTTTGGTGAAGAGGCTACGAAAAGTATTTAAGTCTATATCGGTTTCAGTTTTTATATAAAACTTGTTATTTTCTATTCCAAACGCCCATTTTGTGTATGTTTGTTGTGGAATAAGGACTTCTTTTCTCTCTTTGTAATTTACTTAAGCTTTTGATGCAAATAAAAAAAGTTTAGAAAACAAATACGAGTAAAAAGTTTAAATTACAAAGATAAAAAATCTTAATACGAATACATTTTTATTAGAACTAAGTAAAACATGGCCGTGGAAAATTTTGTTAAAATTATTAAATATTAAAATTAAAATAAAGCTAATTCTTGATGAATTATTAGAAAGTCTTATTAAAATTAAAAACTTAATAATTAAAATTAAATTTATTTCGTGAATTGACTTTAAAATCATGTAAATCTCGTTTGAGTATAAAAAAAAAAATAAAACTAAAATCAATTATTTGTATGAACAATTATAAAGGTTTAAATAAGTATTTTCATAAGACGGAATAAATTGTACATACTGACCAGAATTTAAAAAAATTCCATTATACCTTTGATGATTTGTAAAATCGATCGATTTCTATTAATCTACTTCATCCCTATCTCTTTTAATTTCAATTAGATTTTAAATTTATTTATAAATTTTAAACCTAAAATTAGAGTTTTATTTATACAAATAAAACTAAAGAACATAAAATTTGTTATCGGAAATCAATCAAAGATACTTTTTAAATAATAAAAATAAAGCTTCAAGAAATATATGATTTAAATTATACTCATTTAATAACCTTTAAAACTATACTTTGTATTTGAGACAAGTATCTTAATATTAGATCTAGTGAACCTGATTTCAACAAATAAATCAATATTACGTTGATTTGTTAATAAAATACTTATCTATAAAAATTAGTAAGTTCATAAAAAATAAATCAAAATTCTCCATTTATTATAAATGTTCGTTAAAATATACATAAAATTGTGTTTATATTGATTAAATTTACATTACTTCCAAATAAAAATTGTCTTTTAATTATTTATTTATTTGTTGAAATCCAAGGAACTAATTTCTTATTGAAAATAAATTCAAGTTGTCCTTAAACGTTATTAAATACTTCTGATTATTTTGTAATATTCTATTTATTTTCTAAAACGTTGTAACTTTACCTAAACGCATACCCAATAGTTTACGTCTTTTTTTAGCACTTAATTTTGTCCAAATGGTACTGCTGCCCTCTACCAAAAGGAATTCATCACATAAATAATCGTTATCCTTAAGACTGCAATACATGGTATCATCGTTAAATTTTTCGGAACGTGAATCGCCTGAAACAAAACCACTTTCTGGTCGAGATAGTGAGGCTGTGTGCCAGGGTAGTTGTTGAAACCAGCGTGCCACTTTGGCTGTAGATGAGAGCTGTAAAAATGTGTAAGATAATATATATTATTTCAGGAATAAATATAATAAATTGGGAATCATATATGACATAAATCTATGATCTCGTTGTAGCAAAACAAAAACTGTTTTAAGTCAGATGTTCAATTTCTAAAAATTCGATTATATTTGGAGCAAAAGAATTCTTTATAGCTTTTTTAATTTTCGTTAAACTTTTAAATAAAGTTCACTGCTTCAATTTTAGATTGGATTTTATAAAAATAATTCGATAATTTTTAACTAGCTGATTCGATTGACATAAAATTGTACACAATCTTAGCCAGAGGAGTATCAGGAGCGATGCAAAAATATGTTTTTACGATACTATTTCCAACAGTTAGATGATGTTGTTGAAATAAAAACTGTTAAGAAAATATTCCTTCTAAATATAGTAAACTTTTTTATTTTTTACCGACTTTTTGAATTCTTTCGCCTTTTTTCGACTTAGGAAATTCGATTTCTCTACAATTTTCAAAACAAAAAGCCGATTTTTACTTTTTGACGTTTTTTTAACAAAAAATCGAATGTTCGATTATTCGAAGTCGATTTACAGAACCCTAATGAGCATTGTGTTGCTTTTCAGCTTCATCTGACACACAGCACACATACTGTCTAATAGACAGTATTCAATACAATGCACAGCAATACAATGCACATTGTGACTTACTTACTTCCGTAAATTTACCACAAGTCAAGTTAATTTTGAAAATCGGCCCTTTTAGGAAGAAAACATGCAAAAACTGTATTTTGGTACTTTTTTATATACATTTTGAACTGTTTGACATATATGTACACATCAGTATTTTTATATGGGATTCTATTACAATTTAGAAATTCATTGGAATACAGTGTTTATTACATTAGTGTGGGAAAAAAGTATCAGAAAATGCGTCAAAGCGAGAAGTTACACTTTCTTCAAACTCATTGATTAATTTATTCATCCTGCAAACATGAACTTAAGTATGTACGTTGTCCTAAGTGAGTGAATTCTCACTCACTTAAGACAACATACACTTCTAGTAAATTTTTCAATTTTTTGTAATAATTAAATTAGAAGTATGAAATTAAAGATGGTCCTATTTGGATAAGAATTCACAAGGGCGATTTTGTGGACCGGTATATGAGCCGTTCTGTATAATCTCTGAAAGTCTTACACTAGGACTCTCAATGACTTCTGATGTATTAGTTGGGGTATTAACAAAATGATACTTTTTGTGTTCCAAAACTCATATTGATATCTAAAGCGAGATAATTGTTTGACAATTTCAAATCTTATATACACTTTTTTCTTAATTTTAAATGCTGATATTTATAAATTTTATCAGCAAATCCACTTCCATTTTTTAAGCATGTATGACATATGAACAAAATATAAATATGGACATATTTACCCATACTCTGATATGTATAATGATAATAATAATGTAGTAGCTTAAAATCAGAGATCTTGGGTGGAATAAAAAAACATTGTTCTCATTAGTTTTTGATATTTTTTTTAAGATATTGTAATAGATTTATAAACAAAACATAGAAGGAATGGCAGCAAAATGATCTGGTAAAAAATCATCTACAAAATGTTTATACAAATTTGGTTTGTACATATTTTATATGAAAAATGACGCAATGTTTTGGCGTGATTTTTCGTAATTTTTGAATTATAATTCCTTTTTTGATTAATCATTTCCAATTTTTTCGATGATTTTTTGCTTTTATAAGATTTTTTTTTAAATTATATTCCTAAATATTTTTTGTTGTTAATGAAGTTTATTAGAAAGCAATTGCCTGTAATAATTGATTAAGTAAGTAAATAAAATTAGTTAAGTTAAGTTTTGTGCGAATTAATATACAAAAATGCTTAAATGGATGATTCTGTGAAATAAAATAGTAAAAGCAAATAAGAAATTATTTTCTTCTTTGTTAAAATACTAAAAATTAATTTTATCCTGTTTAAGGCAATTTTAAGAATCAAAAAAGGCTAAAGAAATGCTAACAACTAAAATTTTGAGGCTAAAAACAAAATAAAAAGGCAAGATCTAGACTAAAATGGCAACACTGTATGTGAGTATCAATTCCAAAAGGGAGGTTTAGTGGCACTTTTTCGTTTTTTTGGTACTTTTTGAATTTTCCCTATATATGCCGACACAAAGTCCTATAGAAATTTCACTGTAGATGTCTCTCCCCCAACATTTTTAGAAATTTGGAGTCTTTGGGGGGTAAAAGAGTTTAGAAATGTAGTTTATATATCTCCTAGACTGTGATATATAAGAGCAAAATTTAAATATATATTATAAAATTTAAATATACATTTTATCCAAAAAATGCTGCAGATTTATGAAATCTGATTTTTAATGTGGTACCCTATGTTGGTACCCTATGTTATTTAATGAGAAACACACAAAGGGTAAAGTAGTGGTACTTGGGATATCGAACCACATGGATATTCCTTCTTTGTATCAGCTAGTCACTTTTTTATATAAAAATATAGATAAAAATACAGTAAAATAAATAAAATTAATAACAAATAAAATAATTAAATAAAAAAGAAAATTAAAATAAATGAAATAGAATAAATAATATCTAAAATAAATTAACTTTTTTTATTTGTGTTATTAATTTTAATTACATATGTATATCATTTATATTTTTCTATTTATATTTTATATTTATATCATTTATATTATATATTATATTTTTCTTTTATTTAAAAAAAACAAATTGTAATATTGTATTTGTTACCTTTCTGCATATAATTCAATTCAAATCAATTCAATTCAATTCAAAATCTTTCGTTGCTAAAATGTTTTTATGATTCCCTGCATAATTGATTTTTTTTTTATTTTTTTTTTATTTGTTTTTGTTTCCCTTTTCTTTTCAATACATATACGCACACAAGTAATTAACTTTAAGTTTAAAATGCAAAAGCGTCAACAATTTAAGAGAAAGAGAAAGAACTGAAATGAGTTACAAATAAATTGATGCAAACATTTATTAAGAAGTTCATCCGATGCATTATTTATTAAAAAAATGAAATGAAGGAAATTATTAGTGTTTTTGTTAAAATATCTATAGAACACTTTAACTCATTAAACCCAAGATCTAATCGACTTTCATGTCATTTTATTAAAACAAACTAGAAATGACCCCTTATGAGAACAGATAAGTTAATTGAAAGCTAAAATGAGATATTCCCAATTAAATGCTCTAAATTATTATGCGAAAATAATTGAGCTTTGATCTATATTTACATTGTTTTCTCAACTTCTCTAAGGCTATTTTGATTTTAAAAAGGTAAGGTTTAGAATGCCATAAAAAAAATATAGCCTACCACCGAAAAATCCTTTATATGGTTTATAACACAACTATCAAATGCTATCAATTGCAAATGTAATGATTCCGATTCTATATTTTGTAACACATTTAAATAATAAAACAAAAAAAAAAAAATATATATAGGAGAGATTCGTAGCTTTCATCTGACATAAATCATAGGTCGATATAAACTTCCTTTGAAACGAAAAACTGGATACACAGTTTTACCATGGATGATCTCTAGTTTTATCCACGTAAATATATTTTTATGTGTGAGAATGATTTTTGTAAGCTGATATATATATATATATATATATATATATATATATATATATATATATATATATATGAAGATAAACTGCAAAGGTAACATTTTCAAAAAGATATTTTCTTAAATTTTTATACTGCAACTTTTAAATTAAAAATATTATATTACATGGATCCTTAGCTTCCATTTGACACCTATACTGGGTTAATATAACATTCAGAAATATATTATATTTTTTTTTTATTTAAAATATCCTTCGGAACTTTGAAGTTGTTTTAGGAGAAAATTCGATATCTTGGAGAAAAACTGACTACGTTTCATGGATATATCGATTTTTTTATGTGTCACAAGGTGTTATAAATAATTTATCAATATATCCTACACCACCTGTGCTGATGTCTTTATTACACGAAAAAATATTAAAAGCCTTTCTTAGTCCATTTAACGTTATCCGTTTATCCTTCTGGCTGACTGTACGTCCATATAAAATATAAAGTGTAGGTCGCTTTTTTAAAAATAAATGGAGTAAAACCTACTGAACTTGGTTATAATCTGTTCTATATTTCACCAAGCCCCCATTCAAATATGTTACCGGAATATGATTTTAATGCCCATAAATATCTTAAATTAGTAATAGTCATTAAGAAAAATAAGAATTATATTAGAAGAAGCCTAGATCATGTTTTATTGCTAAAAGAAATGTTTACATTTTTCTTTGTATGCTGCGTACTTCAGCAAACCTTATAGTTGCAAAGATCGAGTTGCCGCATAACAAGAGCTTTATGATTGCTTCCAGCTATGTGGCACATGAGAGGTCAGCTCCTCCGGTCGAAGTGAGTACTCTCCTGTTTGCAGTCGCGGCGTCCAATGATGTAATTCTGGGGTAGCAGTGAAATTAATTAACGTATATCCTTGATTTCATTAATACTAATATATTAAGTATGTGTAACTCAGGTATCATGCCAACATTCATTTTTCCGAGTTTGGATAACTGAATGGATGGGAGGAGGTACTGAATGTTACACTCATATCATAAAAGATAGGTATAGGATATCAGTTGATAGACGGAGGGTCTGCAGTAAAAGATCTTTTTCGGATCATAAATGGATTCTCTTCGACATTAGAATTCAGGACATAACAGTAACGTCACATTTCAGAAACCCAGTAAGAACCAACTGATTCAAGTTTAATGGAACACAAATAAGCAAAAAAACCAGACATCGAAAACTCGATCGTTGGTCTCGAACAAATAGAGGAAAACTTTAGCAAAGCTATGAAAAAGCATTCAAAGTTTCCTGCAAAAAGAAAAACATGTTTTCAAAAATTATTTCATCAAATTGACGAAAACAATTTATTTATTTTTGCTAAAAATGCAATAAATAAAGAGGATAAATTTTTTGGTCAATGATACAGAGCAGCTTCAATAGCGTTTTAAGAAGAGAAATAAAAAAAAAATAAGAAGAAAAAAAGACAAATGGTTCGGAAGTCGGTTTAAAGACAAACTAAGGAAGGGTGTTGTGCAAAATTGTTAAACAAATGCTACCAAAAACTCTATCTTTATAGTTATTTTGCATTTTGTATTACATTCAATGCTGTTTAGTATTCGCTATATTTCAGTACTATATAGCAAAATTGTAAGGATAATTATACTAGCCATCTTAAAAACTTATGTACTTAGCTTTTATTATAAAATGTGTCCGGAAATCTCTTCCTGGTGTGTCCGCAAATATAAAATTTTTGATAAGGCGACAGGGTAATATTTCAGTAGCAAACTGAAAAATCTTCGGGTACATACTTGAGCAAATCAGAGGACTATCCCTACAACTATTTCTTAAAATTGGACCACATTTAGACATAGCACGTATATAAATAGTTAACTAAAATTATTTTTCTGTATTTTCGTTTTATCCCTTATATAGGTGCTAGTTGAAAATATTGTCCGATTTTAACAAAAACTTGTAGAAACAGTCCCTTGAGTTGCTCAGTTATGTGCCCAAAATCTTTGCTCAGGTATGTGCCCTATTTGCGATTGTAATTTTATTCTGTAGCCCCATTGAAACATGGACAAGAAAAATATTTATCGACAATATGTGCAACAGAAGATAGGTGAATATCTTTAGTATATGGATGGTATAATTATCCTTAAAATTTGATTATTTTATCCTGTAATATAGCGAATACTAAAAAACATTAAATCTAACACAAAATTCGCTATAACTCAAAAACTAAAGAAAGCACATAAAAATGTACTTAAGTCAAATTTTTAGAAATTTTATAAGTGTTGAAGTATCATTAAAATACGTATTATACATAATAAACGAGATATATGTAAAAAAATGATTTTGGTACTTTTAACCGCGATTAAGTCGCGCAGTAAACACGTGATTGTTTGTAGCTTTTAGAAGTATGTAAAAGGCACCCAGACAATGCTATATCCGACAATGCCGATGTTGAACCATTTTTTCGTATAATTTGCCTGGAGTACCAACTAATGATATAAAATATCCTGCTGCTGCAAGCAAGTTAATGAAAATATTAAAATGATTTAAATGATCAGAAATATTGTATTAGCAGAATTTATTGCTTAAAACTTCTCATTTATATTTTTTCATATTTTAATGATTTAGATTCAATACAATTGTTATTTGATACTGGAAAATATTTTGCGTTAAGTGGTCACACTGTGTTCACATTAAAAACATTTTTGTTTGCTATTAAATAATTTTATTTACCCAAAATCAGCTGATTTGCTATTTGCCACACAAAAATATTTTATGGTCACATTGCGGCAAAGAAACCTTCATTAGAATTCTTATTAAGAGACAATCATATCCAACCTACATTAAAAGAATGGATGGCTCCTACTCGGAATCCTCAGCTGAATAACTTGACATCCTTATGAATACTCTCTTCCTAGGCTGCAAAGATGTTGCGGCTGTAGCAGTGAGGGCTGACAGAACATAATATGTAATTGATAAGAACATAATACCCTAGACAGTATTTCATGAGCAATTGACAGCTTCTTTTCTTATAAGTCTCTTGGGCCTGACGGCATTTTGCAAAAATTGTTACAAAGTATTAAGAGATCATGCCATGGCTACGCAAGATCTTTTATCTTTCTCTTAACTATGTGCCGGGGAACTGACCAAAGTTCAAAGTCGTTTTTGTATCAAATATCGGCAAAAGGAGTCACGAGAATGTGAAAGACTTTCGACCAAGGTTTAAATATCCATTTCTAGCAAAAAATTTTTCACATATGATCGTGCAATGAATATACAAATGCCTTATTTTTACAATACTCAGCAACTAGAAATATCCACACTATAAATCCGTGTTACTACTAAAATTGTCACCCGTCTCTGCAATTTGTATCAGCAAACGCAAACCATTGCACACGAAATAAAATATATTTTTGTATAATTGCGCAAGTACAATTTTGCTGAACTCATGTTGCGCAGTATTATTTATTTTTATATTTTTATGTTTTATATTGGCATTCTTCTCTAGTAACAAATTCTCATTTTGATTTTGCTACTATAGTAGGTAATTTAGCAGTCATTTTGTTGACAATTCCGTTGCTGCTAGACTTTCTTGTGTAAAAGTTAAAAACATAAACATACATACTAACATACATACGAACATATATACTAACGTACATACATTAGGTTACATTGCAACCCTTATGCGTTTTATTCTTCTCAAAAAAATTTCTAGCAGCATCGAAATAGCAAAAAAAAAAAAAAAAAGAAGCTGCTAAATTACCTACTATAGCAGCAAAATCAAGCACAAAAAAATCACATATTTGTGTGAAATATATTTTCGGAAAAATTGTACGAGCACATCTACAGCACTGGATACTTCTTTTAATATTTGACAAAAAAGTTGAATACTGTTTAAGTATGTTGCTATAAATATACCACATGAAAATATTGCAACAGTTTTTAGTAGAATGGAGCAAAACATATGTAACAGTGAATATATTTTTTAGTATGACGTTTGTTAGTAGTTGATATTCATACTAAATGAGAGCTACTATAGTAGAAAAATTAAACCTTGCTTTCGACCAGTAAGTCTTTCATCCTTTCAATTTAAGACGCTTGAAAGACTCATTGACTATCATATACAGCAAGATACAAATTGCCTCTCAAGTAGTCAGCACGCATACCTTAAAGGTCGATCTACAGAGACAGCTCTACAAGAGGTCGTTAGAGTTATAGAGAGATCTCTGGAATTTAATCAATACACAATGACAGCCTTCTTACGAGTAGATATCAAGGGTGCTTCAATAACGTGACTACACTTGCAATTCATAATGATCTTATTAGATGTTGAAGAGTACATCAGCAACTATCTTATGTTTAATATTGGTAACAGCACTATGTCAAGGCAAGTGAACAAAAGAACACCACAGAAAGGTGTGATCTCTTCGCTACTTTGGCTTATTGTTATTAACTCGGTTCTTATAGAACTGGACAATAAAGTAATAAAAGTCATTGCTTATGCGGATGATGTTGTGATACTGGTATTGGGTTTGTTCCCAGACGTGATAAGTGATATTGTGTCTAATGCTTTGGATCTACTCAGCAACTGGGTGACAGAAAGTGGCCTAGGAGTTAAACCTAGCAAGATTTAACTGGTACTATTTACAATAAAGGCCTAGAGGAAATGCGAAATTCCCCTTTCAACAAAAGTAAAATATCTGGGCATTATACTGGATTAAAAACTGTCATGGAAGCTGAATACTCGACATAGAGTACAGAAAGCTACTATATCATGATTGCTGTCAGTATTAACGGGTCACTAGATGTTAGGAATACGTGAAAGCCGACTCGTACTTAAATTCAAAGATTACTGCCGCAGCTGCAAGGATAGGGATAAGGCGGAAACAGGTTTTCACCTTCTCTGCGAATGCCCTGCCCTGGAAACCAGGAGGCATAGATCCCTGGGGAACTATATACTCGACCATCTCTATGAAGTAACGGGGTCAAAGAGTAATGACCTTTTAAGGTGCCTCACAGCTACGGGGTGAATTTAGTACACAAAATCATAGAACCAGTGCTGGTTCTATAGACGACACACCTGATGAGTTGTATAGTCAGGTCAGAACAGAACAAAAAAAAAAAAAAAAAAAAACGTCCAGTCTCTGAAAAAGCTCGATATGAGCCGAGAGAACCTATTAGTGACACCAAAATTATTGAGTTTTAATAGAAGTGCTCCTAGTCCTACCAAGACTTTCTAAAAGATATTTACCATAGAGAATGCATTGTAAATCCAAAACATAACCAAACAACAAGTACTCGAATGATGATTTTAAAATAGAAACCATGCTTACTACTTAAATCATGAACTTTGCTATGGCTGAATAAAACATATTTAAATAACTATAAAAGACATCTTAGTTCGTGAGCAAATAAATAATGTAACTATAATTTACCACCGAATATATAAATCATTTTAACATTTAGTATACTTTAAGAAATCAGCTTTAATAATTTTGTTTTCATTTTTGTTTTTTCTTTCAACTTTGGCATCTCCATTTACATGAGAGACACAAACTTCCTACAATGTCTCATTATAAAATTTCTTCTTGCGAAACTCATTAAATGCCAATTTACACAAAATTAAAAACACATTATAAAGTTTCTCATGTGGCATATATTAAACATGATTTAATTACAAAATGCCATCCACCAATACCACTACAAATTTACAGCATCCAAGAAGGCGGCAGGCAACCTCAAAATAAATTAAAAATATAGACAACATCGTAAAACAGTAGCAAACAACGGAAGGTATTTAAAAAAGATAACGTTTGATCAATAAAATTCACAAAAACTAATGATATTATGGTATTTTTTTATAATTATTTTTTTTTTTTTTTTTTTTTTTTGTAAATAATATTTTTATTATTAAATATTTGTTTATTTAAAACAGATATATAATGATAATTATTTTCGATTTTATTTAAACTAATTAACTAAATAAAATATAACAATATATTGATATTTTTACTAAAGCTAAAGCTATTATTGCTACAAATATTTGAGCTTTTGTTTATTATGAATTATTATTACGCTTTATTTTAAAGATATTTTTATTCAATTTAAAAACTAGCAGAATATTAAACTTAATGATATTGTGATATTTTTTTTTTTTATTATAATATTATTAAAATGTTTAATAATTTCCTAGAATGAAAATATTTACAAATATTTATGTAACTACTTCAACAAATTTATATTTGCATTTTTTTTTAATTTAATTCTAAACGATTTTCTTTATTAATAATTTGACTGATTATGGGCGATGAAATGTTTCTTTTTTAACTTACCTTCTTTTATTGAAATTTTATTTCATTTCGAGGATATGATATTTTTTTAAGAATATAAGAATTTATTTAAAAGTACTTTTTCGAAGCTCTTAACAATAAGCTAAAAATATGAATATTTCCGAAAAATGAAATGTTAGATGCTTTTAAACAAAATATAATTTTGTGTTTATTTAGTTTAGTATTTATAATACATACAAAATTTTAAATTTATAAAGAATTTATTTAATAAGATTGATTTGTTTTTTTTTTTGTTTTTTTTTTGTTTTTTTTTTATTTATAATTATCAATTATTGCTTTCTGTTAAGTTTTAAAAAATTAATATATACAAATTTATTGACGGACACAGTTGCGTTTATTGCTACTTTGGAGAGCTTAAAGGTGAGATTAAAAAATCTTGTTACTTCTTAATTGTCTTTCTATATTATTTCTTCACTATTTCTTAATTTTTGTTGAATTTAGCTTTCAATAAAAAAGAGAATGTTCCAATTTCTACAATATAATTATAATTATAAAGCAAATTTTAAGCAATTTGTTTTCTCGTTTTCGAGGATTACATATATGTGTACAAAATGACACCATTTAATGTTAATTGTGTATCAATACCATATGTGTTCAAATTATACACTGCGTGATATCATTAATTTTAAATTTTGAAACGCCATTTTTCCTCCAGTGTATGAGCTTAAAGAAATAATAGACTGACACTCAAATTATTTTCTATTTAGTTTAGTATTTAAAATCAGAAAATACAACTGTGCTTTATGGCCGTTTTGTGCATAATTTATTAAATCAATGTTGCCATATTTCAATTACAAATTAATTGTAATTATTATTATATTTTCAATTAATACTGTGAAAGCAATATGTGATAATTGAAATGTTATACCTATCTCTTAATATTTTATCTTAGAATATTTTAAATTAATTTCTTAATATTTAATGAAAATTGTTTTAAAATTATGAGGAATATTTAACGTTCCTTATTTTTAGAAATAATTAAAATAAATTTAAATCAAAAGAGTTTAAAAAGATGTCCCTATGTAAAAGAATATATTAAACGAAATACTTTTAATATAGATAAATTCATTTAAAATATTTAAGTAAATAATTTTATTCGAAATGAATTAAATTTTTACAGCTCTTAATAGGAAACAAGTAAGTTTGAAAGTTATTTTAATAGGTCATATGATTTGTTAATATTGCATTTTGAAATTCATTTACTCATTTGAATTTAGATCAAAAAGGCATTCGTTCAAATTTCATTTTATTCCTTTAATTTTTGTAACAAAATTTCGTTAAATACCTTTACTATTTCATTGAATAAAATTTTAGAACCTTTTAAAAACAAGGAGCAGCTGCATTCACTTTAAGGCATTCATTTTCAGAAATTTGTCAATTTAAGCCTTATACATAATAAATTTAAAAATTAAATTTATATGCAAAACTTCGTTTATAAGCGTTTTACTGTTTATTTTATAAATATGAAAAATTTTAAAAATTGTATAAGGTTCCTTAATTGACATCGTATGAAACTTGTCTAAAGGTCAATGCAGCGATAGAGTTTTTTGTGAGCTAGCTAGTGATATATTAAAGTAGTTGGTAGATAATCTTCGATTACTTGAAATATACATTTATTTTGCTTCTATTAAGTTAACCATACTAATACGCATGAGAAGAATAATTGCAATTAGTTAATTTGTTAAACGATCGTTTCAATTCATATTGAAAATATTTTAATACAATCATCAGACTGAAAGCTTTTTATGTATATTTTTCAAGAAAAATACTATCTTATTCAATGGTGACAGATTTTCGCATAAAAATTCCAAAATGGATTCAGATTTTAATTAGATTTTTTTTTATATGTTTTAAGTATTTGTTTCTCTCTGCTTTAAAAATTTGCACTGAACTTTAATGAATTTTTATTTTGTTTTCTACTCATCTTAACTCCTTGGAAATCTTTAAAAAAATATCTCCCATTCCTATTTAGTGGTGTGTCTGGCCCAGGCCGTTCTTTGGACTTGACTCATAATTTGACTACGATTTGGTACTTTTTCGCTGGTGCTACGTGTTATGAAGCTCGGTGTGGCTGACAATTTTCGTTGATTGGTCACATTGCCTGCTTCGTCTGTCACTTTCAGCATGACGGTATTAAAACGGGGCGACGAAGAAGTCGAAGGACTTATATCATTGTTGTTGTTGTTATTGTTGGAGTTTAAATTAGAAGTGCTGCGCACCATTGACGTAAGCGGTGATTCGACCGTGGAAGATGATCTGCTATTTTCTCGGGATCCAGCAGCAATATTACCATTCGATATAGCTTTCATTAGTTGTTCATCGAGAGCATTGAGATTTTTCTCCATGCTCATGCGCATTTCATCGGTAATAGGTGAATTGGAATAGGAATTACGATTGAGGGTGCCCATGGGTGAGGGTGTTAGATTGCCAATGGAACTGGGTGTGTTGAGGAAATTGTAGTTGCTACTGGCTGCGTTGTTATTATTCGATGGACTGCATGACATAGGATTGACAAAGAAAAAGGAATTATGAGGTGAGGGAGTGGGTTGAGGTGTGCTGCCAGCGCCATTAGTTATAGATACAGCAGCAGATGTTGTGGCTCCCAAGTTTAAGGCCTGTAAACGATTTAACAATTCTTGATTTACATTGAATAAATCTTTTGAGAGAGCATCTTGGGCTTGTTGTTGTTGCTGCTGTTGCATAACTGGCGGTGAGTTCAATTGCTGCAATTGCGCGGTTATGTTTTGTAGTTGATTCATGGAAGGAAAAGGACTTGTCGATAGAGTATTTGTGGCGCTTGTAGCATTTGCAGCTGAGACATTCAAATGTAGCTGTGAGTGATGCAAAGATGTGGTGGGTGTTTGGGGTGAAAGACTGTTGCCTTGTGCTCCACCTGAAGAAGAAACGGGTGTATGTTGTTGTTGTTGCTGTTGTTGGAAATTTTGTAGATTTTGTGTTTGCTGATTAAGACCACTCAATTGGTGACTCAGTGAGGTTAACTGCTGGTTAATTGAACCCAAATTATTAATCTGCTGATTAATGGTAGCCAAATTATTATTGGCATTTCCAGCTGTGGCTTGTAACAGCATTTGTAAATGATTCTGTGTAATTTACATGACGCAGGAAAACCGAGTTAAAGGCAAATAAGAAGTATGAAAAAAATTTTTGATTTGATTAAATTTTGTATTTGTTGTAATTTACACGAATATTTAAACGTGAACTCAACCAAGCATTAATAACAACAATAACAGCAAAATAATAATTGAATTTTGCTTTTTTTTTTTTATTTTGTTTTTTGAAACTCAAAGAGATTATGGTTCTTTTGTGGGATTTTATTATAAAAAACTTAAAATTTTTTCACACATTTTTAACACATTTAATTGAAAAACAACACACACAAATATAAATAATGAAAACACAAACACTAAAGCAAGGCTTTTTGTTAAAAATAAAGTTACAAAATTAAAGAAAAATATTTTTTTCAACAATAACTAAACAAAAAGCCAAACATGCGCATAAAAAACTTAAAATTATTTCTCTTCTATCGTGCATAAAATATTAAATTCTTCTTATTTATATTAAAAGCATTTTAAATATTTTTATGAGTTTACTTAATTTTTTTCGTTTAAATTTAGTAGTTGAGATTCAATTAAAATAATATTGAATTGTTAAAAATTTATTTTAAACAGAGAGTTTATAAAAATAAATACATATTTAAGTAATAAATTCTTTTGTTGGATACTTTATAAATGAGAAATATTAGTTATTTGAATTCTCGCTTCATTATTAAATCTTGAAAGACATGTCCAGTGAAGAAGTCTTCTCCTGCTAGGATCAGATGTCTATCAAAACGCACAAATATTAATAATCGTTTGAAGTTTTATATGATACAATTTTTTGCAGAACTTTCGAAAAGAAAATTAAAATTTTAATTAAGTAAACTTTAATCAATTTCAATTATAAAAAGCTTCAATTAATAAAAAAAAAAACTAAATATAAAATCATGCCAACTAAAGCTTTTCAAATTAATATTACTAACCTGCGGTGCCATGCCAATATTCGCACTGGTCAAACCCGTTGCTTGTTGTTCAGTATATGCTCCCAACGAGGCCAAATGTTCTAAGAGTTCTCGATTTTGTTGTAGGAGTTGTTGAGTCCGTGCCTTTGTTGAAATAAAAATTAAATAAATTAGAAATAAACTCTTATTTCAGAATTTTATAAAATTTATTTACCTGAGCTTCAATGCGGGCATTTGTTTCCGATATCAATTGTTCTCGGACCAGCATAAGTTGGGCCAATGCCTGACGCGTTTGCATGGCTTGTTGTTCTAATTGATCTTTGAGTTTATGAATCTCACGACTGGGTGAGGAAGGAGTCGTGGGTGACTTTTCTTCGTCAGTCTGAAATAGAGAAAAGGAAGTTTCAGATTAATTTCATTTATGAAACTATTATTAACTAAATGAAAAAGATTTTATAAAAAAGTAATTTGTTTTATAGTTTATACCCACTAATTCTGTGGGATGGGAAGCAATTGATTTTGATGCCTGAGATAATCAAGACATTTCGATTGTATTGATTATAGTCCACTGATTAACCGTTATATAAAAATTTAAATATGGTGCAACCTCGCATCATATTTTTAAGTATAACTTTAGAACGGTGCGTATAGGTTTAGAGATATTCAAAGAATTTGGAAGAAAAAAATCTTTCATGCTAAATTGATTTTTTTTTATTTAAAAATTCGTAAAAATATTAAAATGACGAAAATGTTAAATTAAATTCCTCAACCATAAATGCGTATGAAACGAGCCATTCTTCATTAAAATCGCTCCATAAGTTTCGATATTATTTACAATTTACTATTTTGGGAAAATATTTCTTACCAAAATTTTGATTGTTTTGATTGTTTGTTAAGAAATATTTTCCTAAGAATAAATTCCAAATTTCCACCTTGCACCAATTAATTTTAGAAAATCACATAAATTTACAAAAAAATGTTTCTATTTAATATTAATTAGCAAAATTATTAATTTACAAAACACAGAATTTGTGTATTTATATCAATTAACGCCACGCGAATTATTTGAAATTTACAACAGAAATTATTATTAATTTTAATTTGTTTGGATTCTAAAAAAAAAAAATCCATTTTAATATTTTTTTTCTTGGCTGCATAAAATTAAATACTATTTGATTAAAAGATATTTACTTGTTTGTATAATTATAGAAAATACCAACAAGCACACAAATCCCATTAAAACTCAATTTTTTAACACATCATAATCACATGAAATGAATTTGAAATTATGTATATTGAATTTATAATAAAATTGTAGATTTAGCTTTATTTTGTATAGTTTTGGCTTTATACAAAATTATAACACATGTCAGCATATTTTATTAAAAAAAGAACAATGCCCAAGATGCCAGTCGTTCAAATTATGTCTAGATGAAAATTAAAAGAGAGAAACGATTGTTCTTATTAAATATAAATTTTTTTAATTTTTATCGACTTGGTTATTAAAATTCAATTAACAATTAGTTTATTATATTATTTTAATCAACGCCTTTATAAAAAAAATGTGCTTTCTTTTAAAAAAATATACATTTGTATTGTACATTAATTAATTACGGATATTTTTGCGTTTTATTGTTTAAGTATTGTATTGAGCACCCTAAGTTATGCTATGTGGAATCTATAGAAAAAATTAATATTATAGATGGTATTACTCGTAGATTATGAGTGCCAATCAGGGCTGTCGGATGCGGCGTTTTTTCGCCAAACGTAGCAATTTTTAATTGCTTTTGGCGACTTGGCGAATTTTTTGACGATATATAACATGATGGCGATTTGTTTGGCTAATTTTTAAAATTTGATTAAATAGGCAATTTTGGAGAAAAACTATTAAATTTTCTTACTTAAATCGAATATTTTTAGTATTTGCCTATCAAGCCTTAATTTGTAAATAGCTTCAACTTAGTTTACAAAATTTTATCCCCAAAAAATATCTTTTACAAAACTTGTGTATTAAATGTTTGATAATTTGTTTTCCATCATCTTTCAAATATATTAAGATTATTAACGATTTCGGTTACAATGAAATAAACGTTCTTTGAAACAATATAAATCTTTAATAGGATCAATATTGTTATATAATGTTAGAATTATTCTTTAAAAAAATACAATAAAATTCGACTAATTTTAAAAGTTGATGACCTAAATAGGGGCTATATCTCAGAAAAGTGTATTTTAAGTTGTTTTTTTTTATTCAATTACTCTCAAAAATTAAACTATTTTTTTTAACAATATGGGTGCCCATTGAGTTAAATTAAATCGACGACGCTGAATTTAGTAGCGTTAACCACAAGCAATTTTGAAAGTTTTCATAAAAATTTTGTCTCTAAAATATATTTAAAATTTTAAATTTGTTTGTGAATACGGAGTTTAATTTTTTTAATTTAAACAATATCAACAATTAAAATTCCATTGAAGTGTATAATAATGAATTCTTATTATCAAATATATTAAAAACGCTAATAAACAAAAGTTTAAACTGGCAAAAAACATTACTATAATTCTATAAATGAGCAAGCTAGTGTTACCAATGAGCAAATTTTCAATCAAAAATATAAAAACATTTAAAATCGGGCTAAAACTGATTTAATTTATGATTTATGATATTCAACCGACTTATTGTTTAATATACATAAATAATGTCCTTTTATTTCTCATTTTCAATTAATTCGCTACTTTCGTAATTAAGTTGAAACACAAATGTTGCAAATACGAGCGCTAACTTTGAAAAACGTCTATCATTGGCTGAATTAGCTGAATTTACATTTACAAATTATACAAAATTTTAACTACCAAAAATTGTGCGACACTTAAAATTGTAGTTAATTTTTTAGTATTTCTTAAAAAAAAAAAAAGAAAAAGAAAACAAATAAAATCTTAATTTGGCGATTTCTGATTGACAATTTGGCGACAGAGGCTCAAAAAAATCTGACAACCATGGTACCAATGACTAAAAATGTTGGTATGTTAGCGAGCGTAAAGAAAATCCACTCAAAGAAAAGTTGGGTGTAAGTAAATAATAAAGCACGATATTATTATATAAAACATATTTTTAATGCACTTTTGCTTTTCTTACATTTAAATATATTAATATTGCCGTAAAAAATATAATTCACATTCCTCCAACTTTATTTTAAAATATGAATATGAAAAATATTGATGATTATTAATTACCAAACAATTAATTTTTTCCAGTGCATTTAGTACCCTTTGCACTCTTAGGAACGACTAAAAAAGAGCGTAAAAATAAGTGGAAACTTCGGAAACTTAAAAAATTGACATCTCTATATTAGATGAAGCTAAATTAAGGGACCTTTTAAATAATAATTATAAGCTGCTCAACAATTTTTTGTAACAACTTTAGAACCATTAAACCATATAGCGCCTTTAAGCATGCTATAAGATATTTTTTAAGTTAATTTAAGCAAAAATAACTAAACTTCCGAAATGTTTGTCTGGTAAAAGTGTTACTTTATTTATAGCATTTTTTTTCATTCAAACCAAAATCAGTCGAGATTTTCAATATTTCTATGGTCAACAACGGATCTCAAATGGGGGTTCGCGAAACACAAGTGGTACATACAAACATTTTATGGGGGTCGCGAAGACCATTTATTTAAACACAAAATTTAAAATTTTTCTTTTTCTGTTCCTTAAAATATATTGATATTTAGTAAAAATTTGAAGGAAATTATCTATTCATATAGTACAGTAAGCAAACTTTCGAATTAACTGGGTCGAGCTTTACAATACACAAAGCTAGTTTTAGTATTAGCGTTTGGTATCGTTGAAAAGAGGAATTCTTTTAGATGTCAAATTAATAAAAAGAAGTTTATGCTTAATATAATTTTTTTTTGCAAATTTGAAAAACAAAATATTTTACATTATACAGGAATTTATATAACTTACTACACCATAGGAGGTTGGGGTAATAATGCGTTTATGCTGATGTTTATAACGCATAAATAAATTGGTGCAACACTCACCTATAAGTGTAGAGTTCAACTTAAAATCACTTCCTGAGTTGAGATAACAATGTCCGTCTTTCCGTCTGGCTCGCTGCCTGTCAATGTAAGTCAATGTATAGGCACCAATTTTTAAGATATCGTAATAAATCTTGGCGTGTATATTTACTTTGATATAATAACGAATTGGGCTGAAATTTGTTAGGATCGGTCCATTATTTCCTCTGCTAAGAAATGTATGGTTTTTGAATTTCACAAGTAATATACTATTAACAGATTCCAAATTTTGAAATTTTACTTCTATAACGAATCAGGAAATGTTGAACAAAGTAAAAACTAAAATAAAACATATAATCGTATTTTATTTAAAATCGCTATCCCTTCTGATGCGGCAACTAATGTTTACTTTATATAGGGACCACAACTCCCCCTGGACCTATTCGTCCTATTCGAAATTTGATATAAAAATTATTTCTACAACTTTTTAAGACTTTCACTGTAATACTTCTTTAGATATGAGAAAATTAATATTTGCTTTGTATGGGGCTACTCCCCCTAGAACTGTCAGTCCTATTTTTCTTTCATCGACGAGATGAAGAAAGTTTGAGGGGATCACTTGATTTGATTATTTGCTTTGTATAAGGAACACCACTCCCCCTCCTCCAACCGAAAAATAAAATACCATATTTGATTTTAGCGATACTCAGGATAATGCCGTGAAAATTTTAAGAAAATCGGTTCAGACGTTTGAGAGTTTTTAAAAAAGGGCGTCAAATATGGACATCATAATCCAACAAAGCCTATATCATTTTATAGTGCCACCACTATCTGTGCCTCATGATTCATTTAAGTATTTTCATTAATAACGTGCAAAATTGAAAAAAAGTTTTTGTTTAAAGAAGGCGTAAAATGAGAGCGTGACATCCAATCGAGATCTAACATAGCTTATAGCTACCTCCGATACTGGCATTATCTGTGTTGTAGTGGTCTCACTTATCCGTTATGTATAGGTCACATTGTTACAATTATAATATAAACAATAATTATCAAAAAACTACAAATTGTAACAGCATGAAAAATCAAATTTCGTTTGCACAAATTATCAGCATGCAAAATTTGAAGCTTAACAAAATACTGACACCTAAATAACCCACCACAATAAACAGATGACATTAATAAATTAGGTCATAACAATAAATATGTAAATATGTATAGATAAGTATATAAAGACTTTAGACTTAAGAAATCATACAAATAGCTGTAAGTTTAATTAATGAAGACTGAATAAATTTAAATATCACAACGGCTGGTTAGCTGTAGTAAATCCTTTCTTTTATTCTCAATACAAACTGCGGCTCTTTAGCCATAACCAAGCGGCGTGCTCGCCCTAATAATAAGCAATTTACAGAACTGATAGAAACCCAAACATCCTTCCTTCTTATTTACAATGTGCCAAATCCAGAAAAAACTTCCATTGCCAAATAACGAGTTGAAATGTTATTATATTGATGTCAACTTGTTGCAACTAGTTACAATAAATGCTGCCAAATAGGGTCCTAAATAATTAATTTCCCTGATATAAATGCATATTAACTTTCTCAATAGTTACACAACTAGGTACATGTAATGCAGAGAAAAGTTAACCGTTGACATAAAACAACATCTAGGTAATGTAGATGGGAAGTCGATGTTGGCGTAACATTGAAAACCATGTTGTTCGGTAACTATATGTCATTACTAAGTTTTTCATAGAGTCACAAAGCTGTATCAGCTAGATGAGCTTTATGGTTATCAGTGAGCTTAAAGTTAAGGGTTATCTGTAATAATGCCTTTGTTAGTTAAGATATCCAAATAATATTTTCGACGAGGGTCGACTTTATTTCTTGGAATAATTATTTTGAAAAAAGAATTCCTATAATTTCCAAAAATTGGTCAAAATCTCAAAAATATTTTTTTTTTTATTAAATGTTGTCCATAAAGTTTATATTTATTGTTTGTCTTGTGAATCGATATATTTAAAAAGCTGAACTAAGTTTACAAAAAGAAAAAAAAATAAACAAAAATTTTCATGTCAGAGGTGTACTATTTTGAGATCACATAGATCTACTCCTGAGTTCTCCTTGGTTTTTGAGATCTGCTTTCCAAACTTAAATTTAAGTACTACTCCATTACGTAAGTCGGACTAGTCGATTAGAAATTATAATTATTGACTGTAGTTTGTTAAGATTTTTAAGTGTTTTAGAGTTATTACAGGTATTCTGGTCATTAATTCTGGATGGTAATATAAGTATTAAGAATCGAGATTTTAAGTTATATTTGATAGCAATTTGAACAAATATTTTCGTATTAAAGATAAGAAGTTATTGATTATTATTATTATAATTATTATTATTATTATTTATTTTGACATTTAATGTCCTTATTGATGCTCTTATTATGCTAATTATATCAATAGTTCAATTATGTATGGCAACCAAACTTAAGTTGTGTTGCCTAGTGGCAACGGAACCTACAGGGAAATTTGTATTATGAATAGCAACTATATTTCAGTTGATAAAAAATTTTAGAACACACTATTTTGAAATTTCAGCAACTGAAATAAATGTAAATAAACAAATAATGTAAAAAAAATGAAAGTGATAATTTCACAAAGTTTAAACAGCTTACAATAGATGACACTCTTCAGAACTAACCAAATACACCGCTTTGGTATGGATTTTTTTGGATGGAGGAGATTATCATCTTTTTACAGACACAACATTGCTTATGATACTGAATCAACATTTTAAATGCTTCATGGATTAATGTTATTAACACTTTCTCAACAAAAAAAAAAAAAAATATTTAGTTTTCAATTTTTTATTTCAAAAAAATTTCAGCAAACAAAAATTCATAGTTGCCTGTGTAGTAACTGAAGGTAAGAGGTAATATAACTTCAGCAACTTGCAACATAACTTCAGTTCGGTTGCCACACATGATCGACCTACAAATCTATACTGATTAATGATACACTATTACTTTATTATTAGCTACGAATTAAGTTTATCTGGTATTAAACCAAATCTTCTTTTAGAGTTAATTTAGAGAGAAATATTGACCACATCCGTATACAAAATGACACAATTTAGTGTCAATAGTACGTGTTTAAATTGTACACCACACAGTCAATTTAACAACAAATCAGTGACGAAATATTAAATAACATTATGTATTCGACTACATATATTGAAAAGTTGTAAATGAACGTTGCCAGAAAATCTGCAACGTAATTTGTCAATGTGACCATAGCTGTTATGATCTTTGCAACGTAATTTTTCCCTCAGTATGAAGATCTATAAATGACGGTTATCTGGAATTATATCAAGACCTTAAACTATTTGCTTTGATATTTTAAAGTTAACTTAGTTGATTGATGCTGTAAATTATAGGGCCCCAAATGGTTTATCTCAAAATTATAATTTTCAAATAAGATTATAAATATTTTTTAAATAACTCTGTTCACCTCTACTTTGTATGTAGGAAATTTTACATTAAACTTACCATAAAACTTCCAGATTTATTGAGATTTGTTTGCGGCACTAATTCCAAATGATTGGGTCTTTGGGGTAAATTTAATTCTGGTGTATGAGCTGTAATGAAAAAAGAAAAATAATAATAATAAATAAGTAAATAAATATAATAACCTATAATTAATCACTTTCTAAAATATATTTTTTTAACAGATTAATCTGGCAACATTAGCTACCCCATACTAATTCAACACAGATGTTTCTTTCAATCTTTATGGAAATTTTAATAAGAAATGAGAAAGAAACAAGTTAATTTGTATATTCTGCTATATGTCTGTCCGTTTTTCCATCTTTCTATTTGTCTAATGATAAAGAAAAACGATGTAGTAAATAGATGGAGCTGATGATCACGGCGACCACGACGCATATGTGTGATTATAGAAATAATAATAATGATGTGCTTCTTTAATATTTATTTTTTATTTTTTTATTTTTTTTTTCTTTGTCTATTTTTATTTTGTTCTAAATAAATTGTTTGTTTTTTCATAAAATCTGTCGTCTACTAATGCCAATGGCTTATTTATTTTAAAAATGTTTATGTTATAATATTAATTTTTATTTTTTTGTGAGATTTAATTTTAATATTTTTCTCTGTCTGGGATTTTAAGATTTTGTAAAAGTGACGATGAACACTAGCATCGTCACTTTGATTGAAAACTATTGTATTTTTAATATTATTATTTCATTCTTTTATTTTATTTTTTTAGTAATATTTGTGGTGTAAATTATTTAATTTTTTTTTCTGATATTTTTACAGAAAAACCACAAAGAAATATGACGTCAAGAACTACCTTGTTCTCGAAATATTAAAGCATTTTTTTTTTGGCTGTAATATTTTGTAAAAATGAAGAAAATTTATTACTTAATCGCTTTTTCATAAATTAATAATTTTTTGTGTGTTATAAGATAATTAATTTTAATAGTTTTCTGTTGGTTCAGAAAATCAATAAAAGTTTTATATAATTTAGATACTTAAATGTTCTGTTAGAGTAAAATATATTTTATTGCGGTAATTTCAAAAAAAAAAAAAAATATATATAATAAATAAATAAAAAAAACAACATATATATATATATATATATATATATATATATATATATATATTTATATATATATTTTTTTTTTTTGGTTTGCGAAAAATATCGGGTAAACAAGGGCTTGAAAATAAATTAAAAGCAAAATAATAATTTTTAAATTCTGTATCTTTTACACAATAGAAACTATTGAATTTTAATCGAAGAGGAGAAGTTTTACTAAATGTAAATTTAAAATAAAAATAAATTTCTTTTAAATTTAAAAAAATGTTGCTAATGTGAAGGCTAATTCTGTTCGTAGATTTGGCCTTGACTTACTGCATTTGAAATGCATGACATTTCTTTAATGTAGCTTTTGTTTTCTATAAAAATTTTACATTCAAATTTATTTTCAATTTTAAATTAACCTTGAACCAAATTCATAAATGGATTTTATTACTAAAATATAAAATAAAATAACACAATTAAAATTTAAAAAAAAAATGTATTAATTACTGAATAATATTACTTCTTAAAAAAGAAAATTCTAAAATGACGTAAACTAATTAGAAAAAATTGAAAATAAAAAAATAAAAATGCTAATGAAAGAAGTTTACAACAAATTGTCAAGTCTTGCAAAATATTAAAAGTGTAAATGATTTGTTTAGCATTCTACAAAAAAAAAAGGGAAAAAAACTGTAATAACATATAAAATAAATAAACAAAGTAATAAATTAAAAAAAAAATCAATAATTGTTTAATAAAAACAACTTAGCAGCACTTTTTAATTTCTTTATTAACCAAATACTGTTTTGTATCAAAATACTTGCCCAAAGAAAAATTAAGTCAAAACAATAAAATCTAATAATAAAAAAGAAGAAAACAGAAATCAACAAATACAATTAAAAAAAAAGAAGAAAAAATTACAAGGTGTAATAACATTTTAACCTTGATTATAATTTAAAATACAAACAATTTTGTACAGATAATCATATAATTATACGAGTAAATAATTTAAATAAATTTGAAAATAAACTTGTAGTCACCATTTTCCTAAACATCACACTAGTCATTAACAGTATAATTTTGTTTTTAAATTATAATTTGATTTTATGTAAAAATTTTTATTAATAAATAACGAATGCAAAACCTTAACATTGAAATTATTATTTAATATTGTTGTCAGTCTTTCGGTAATTTATTAAAACACAGGTACAACAATTATTTATTGAAAGTATTTAAGAAGATTATACGAGTTATAAAATCTATAGAACATTTTACAAATTTTCAGTTCGTATAAATATTTCTATTTATTATTAGAAATGCAATTGATTGTTGATTTTATAATTTGATATGTATTTCTAAGTTTTCTTGTTGTTTTTTCACTGAATTTCGTGGAAATTATTTTAATTGTCGAATTATTGTAAAGGTAATAAAATCTAAACAAAACTACAGCAAAACTGTTGTATATCTATCATTTAATATTAAAATAATTTTTATTATATAGAAAAAATAGTTTTGAAAAATTAAAGATTTATTAGTCATCAATATTCGAGAAGAAGGTTGCTTCATTAAATTATTATTCATTGCGCTTCGAAAAATGTTAGCGCCATACGTAATTTTTATTAGGATGTAATAGGCTATACGTACTAGAGGTCAAAGTGCGATTGCAATGCTTAGTGAGACTTATTACAACAATTCCAGGTAGGAGAACAAAATATGTATATAACCCAAAAATATGTTTAAAGTAACACTAAAAAATCCTTTAAAAATTGAAAATATTCCCTTAAAATTTTAAAATGTTATAAGAAAATTGTTATCGTCTAGTAATTGCTATGGATTTTTTGTCCTCAAGTGTTTCGACTATCTTCTCTACAATTTTTCGATATTTGAAGAAGAGACTGTTCCGCTGAGCTGAATGCTATATGACGATATTGGTGTTATTGCTAACTTATATAAGAGGACTTTTTAGTCCAGGTTTAGAGATGACCGTGGGCCAATTAATTTTCCGACTCTGAATGCAAAAATAAGGATAAGTATTGATAAATTTTTCCGCACGGCCTTTTGAAAATTTTTTTAGAGTTTTAAATTATGGAAATATATTTTCTAAAAAGATATTAGTAAATTTGTTTCTCCGCACTATTTTTCCATTTTATCTGTAATAAATTACTTAAACTTTTTATATATTTCTAATTTTTATACCAAAATTATGCAGCAAATCAAACAAAATACACTAGTCTTAATTATATGAAGAATTTTTTTTTAAGTTTAGTAAATGCTTTTTGATTTTTTAAGTGATGTTAAACAAAATAACATCTAAACAAAATACATCTTAAATTTTGTATACAAATATATACTGTCTTAAAGAAAAAATTCCAACAAATTTTAAGTCAATGTCGATATTTAAAAATAAGGAAAATAAATTTAAGTGATTAATAAGTTATTACTTAGCTGAAGTAGTTGTATATGAGACATTTTAATACAGTTATAAAGCTACGTGTAATTTTTTTGCTTTATAAATCAATTGAAAATCTAAAAAATGAGATCTTTAGTGCTTCCTTATATATAAAAATTTTTGAAAATTGGTTTGTGATGTACTTAAAAAGATCTATAGAGTGCAACTTTGTAGCAGAATGTTATCTTTGCATCAGAAAGGAAAAATACGGTGAGAAGTGGTCAAATATCATCTGTCTTTATGGAGATCAAAGAAAATTGCAACCTTTAGTAACAGAACAGTATAGAAATTTTAATTAAACTTTGGAAGTATGAGTCAAAACAGATAATGTTTTCGAAGAAAAGAAGTTCAATTTTGATGGTTCCGACTGTTGTAATTGATATTAAGACGATATTATTAAACACAATATTGTTATGTAGAAAATAAATTTTTGTGGATGCAGCCTATTTGATTAGTATCCACAAAAGCGAACATATTTTGTTGACTCAGTTTGACTAATATTCAGATAAAGGATATATTTTTCAGCAAGAAAATGTTACCTTACATTTATCTAAGGTAAACATTAAGGACTGGTTTATCGAAAAAAAAAAATGGGTAATAGATGGACCTCCAAAGTTTGTCACACCGACTGTGTGTGTATTTTTGGTTTTTTTTTCTATTCTCTAGAAGAAAATATATTTATATGTTTAGGATATTTCTTTTGTTTAGGGGATATTTTGATCAAACATTTTTTTTTTTAATTTTAGACTCAATTTATTAAATTTTTTTAACTTAACGGGCTTCATTTTAATTCTAAGATGAGTCAATGTAATATTGTAACAACAATCAAAAAAAAAAAAAAAAAAAAAATGTATCAATCATTTGCCTCAAGAACGTCATAACCCAAACAAAAGCGATTTCACAGAAAAGGCATTCAAAGTCCTCAAATTACTATTACCTTCTCAATCGGTAACGATAAAATATATAATCACTATATTTTTACAGAAGATAAAGCATGTTATAACGAATATTTCTACATCATTAACTCAAAAATCATTTTATTTTTGTTATGACGTTCTTGAAGTAAATGAGTGATATAGTTCCTCTAAAAGGTTATGTTAGTTTGAAATTGAAACTGAAGAAAAGTCCATATTTTCTATTACATTCCAATAAAGCATAAATAAATTTTATTCTTATTTCCAATGCCAGCAATTTATAAAATCTAATATTACTGAAAACAAACTATGTTCTAGATGCAAACATAAATAATTACTTTCCACGAAGGTTAAACAAAGATTTTTCCCCGAAAAAAAAAAAAACAAAAAATCAACATTGCAAAATTAATGACATTTGCAAAAGCTTTAAAAATTTTATGACAAACATTATGCAAAAGTAATAAAAACAAATACGAGAGTAGAAGCATGCTGATTTTTTGTTAGTTTTTCCTCATTAACCAAATAAAATCATATTAAATAAAATGGGAGCAAAAAAATATTATTATTGTATAAAAAAAATCAAGGAAAATAAACGAAAATAAGGCGAATTTACGAATATGACTGTGGGGAATATGGCTGAATAAATAAACGAATGACTGCAAATAAGTATTACACGTATAGTACATTTAATAAATGTTATAAAATAAAAAATGGTATTTTGATGCTGCACAGTGATTCCTTCAAGTCAACTCGAAAACACTTCGTCTCTGACTGAGTTCAATTTTATTGAAATATTTTCAACGCTTCACATGTTACAGAATTATTTAAAAAAAAAAGTATTTTAGAACCACTGTGTGCTGTAAACTGTCAAATACAGACACAAAAATAATACACGTATAAATGCAGCACGTGAAGAGCTGAAAACAAAGTAACAATTCGAACGTAAATTTTCTAATTTCTTCTCCTGTCTGCCTCCTGAATGAAGCTGTTACTGGTGGCCTTTGTTATGGTTGTTTTTTATGTAAGAGTGTATGTCATATATTTTTATGACATGCACAAAGACACACGATTAAAATAAATGTGCTAAATTTGTGATCATCTTATTTTACGTTTTTAAATCTGATTTTACACTGACACACAATTCCTACTATACCACAGGGCGTCATGTTGACTTTTGTCATTCTGTTTGCACTAAATACATCACAAAGTTTGAAGAGAATTTTGCAAAATTTAAATAAATATTTTCATTTAAAACTAGGACATTTTTGAAATTTTTTTATGAAATTTTATGTCCGATAATGGCATGTCTATCCAGCTGTCTATCTATTTGTTTATTTGGAAAATCTGTCTGGCCATTGAGAAGCCAGATTAAGGCAGGGGAAGTTCCTATCACAAATGATATGAATTTAAAAGTTACTTCTTAATTTTAAGACTAAAAAAAAAATAGATTTTTGTGTCAGAGCAAAATGTTAACTACAAATATATTCCACATGTATAGAAATGAATTGTGTTTGTTTGTGGTGAACCACATTAATCATTAACTATGATTTTTTAATTTTCAATTTTCTTTCACTTTTGAGAATTTTGTCATAAAAATAGTTTTAATAAAAATTGTATTTGATTGTATAAAAAACTAAAATATATTTTTAACTTTAAAATAAAATTTCCATAGTTTGTTTGTTTGTACCTTATAGACAACTAAACCGCTGAACTGATTTGCTTGAAATTTTCATACTATCATAATATGAACGCCCAAAATTCAAATAGGCTATGTTTAATAGCTGCAGAAATTATTAATTATCGCATAACTTAAAAACTATTTCTGCATAAGACTTACAATTTTGAGGAAATAAATTCTATATCATACTTCATAACTCAAATCTAAACGGAAAATATAGGTCCAGGGGAAAAGGTACCCCCATACAACAAATATATTAAATATTGTATTTCTTAAAAACTTTTAGAGTAAAAGTTTTAAAATTTTGTAGAAATATCTTTATCATCAACCTCCATAACTGATGATGAAAATGGAACAGGTAGGACTAGGGAGTGTAGTAGACCCATAGAAATTATGTATTAGTTATCGCATTAAAGGGGGAAGCAAGCAAATCTAGTTTACTATAAATATGACTACATATTATTAAAAATAAAAAATATATTTAGAAGTGATTATAAATGATAGCTACAACTATCAACAACTACAAAACTGGAAGTAGAAAAATGAGTCCTACTTTTCATGCTCATTAAATAAAAGCTATTATAAAAGTTCTATTTGCTTTATTTCTTAATTTTGTTTTAGGAAATAGGGTAAAACAATATTCGATAATGCCAGAACACTATTATTAAGGTGTTTTGTTATTATCAAATGGAAATTTTTAATTTTAATCATTTATGATTAAAATTAATAAAGTAATGTTCTTCTAGGGAATATTACTTTATAACACGAGCAAGAAAAAAACAATTAAAGTACAGCAGCAAAAATCGCCGAAAAAATAATTTTAAACGTTTTCCTTTCAGATTTTTAAAGCAAATAATTTAAATTGAAGAATAAACAAATACGCAGTATTTGCTTAAATAATGTATTATTATTTTTAACCGCAAAATAATTTTAAATTTAAAAATCAGCAGGCACTGACCGATATTTATCGAACTTTTTTAAAATTTCTCCATAAAGCGATATATGCATGTCTCATAAATAATTTAAACAATGTATTTGTTTAAAATTTATGTGCCTCTGTTTTATACGTTCCGGAAGAATGTTTTAATTAAAAATATTTATTGTAATGATTCACTTACCTTTTTTATTGTGTCCATCATCGTCACTTAATTGTTGATCCGATCGGGTTTCAACATCCAATAATTCTGATGATGAGATATCGGAACGTTCATCATTGTTGTCCAGGGAATTTTTATGTATATTAAATTTGTGACATACTTCAAAAGCCTGACCTACTGTGCGCACAATACGCATTGCCTGAGACTGAAAAATAAAGAGATAAAAATAGTAAAAGTGTATTTATTATTTTTTATTTGTATTTATTATTATTATTATAATAATGAGGAAAAATATATTTTAAATGGCTGAATTACACAGTAAAAAAAGTACATAAGTACATAAAAGTTTCTTAAAATTCGGAGATATTCCACGTTGGTGTTAAATTTGTCAAAATTGGCGATTAATTGAATTTGAAAACTAACTTTTTGTAATAAAAATGAGTACCAAATAAATAGACAAAATTATGATAAAAATTAGTAGTCTTAAAAGCGCTGTTTTCTTGTACTGAGCCGTCAAAATTAATATTTTTTTAAATATTAGAAAAAATCAAATTTCATCAATTTTAGGTGTACCTTTTTTAAATAAAAAATTTCTTTAGTCTAAATTTTCAAATGGAACCATCAACTACAGATATATTAATGTATTTTTTTTTTTCAATTATTTGAACATTTTGCTTCTTCCAAATATTTTTATTATTTATTTTTGAAAATTGTCCTAAAAAAATACTAAATTTGAACTTTGGTGGAATGGAGCTTGAAATGTTCCAAGTTGTTTGTTCTCATATTTTTTTCTTTTTTTGAAAAATATTATTCTGAAGAAAATCCTGAACATTTATAGCCCGATTTTAAAAATTAATATTGTTGTGAAAAGACTTCAGTTGATCTCATGCAAAAAAGTGCAGACTATTTTCTTTATTGCATTATGAAGCATTACAGAACCGAAACTTTCTGGAAACAAATATGTGACTGCTAATATTTACAACCAATTTTATTATAGTTAATAAAGACAAATAAAGAAAATTTTAAGTCGATATAATTATTGAGTCCAAAAATAAACGATTTTGAATTATAAAATTTTAAAAAATTAACAATCAGACGGATGGAAGGACACCAAAATTCTCTCAAAAATATTAAAAAAAAACTTAAAAAAAATATATATATATATACAGGACCTAATCGAAAAGAGTTTCTTCGAAATTTTTAAGTCGGTTAATTATTGAGTGATTTTATACTGTAACACAGTGTCACAGAACAGATTATAATTTTAATAATTCATTTTAATTAAAATTAATAGGAACAATTTTACCAGTCCTACATCAAAAAAAAAAAAAAAATGTTTTTTAGTTTTCGTCCAAAACTTACAAAATGGAAAGTTTAAAAAATCTTAAATCTTTATAAATCATATTCTATAACTCATTTTAAAGCATTTCTTAAAACACTAATTATTTTGAATTAGTATTTTTTTTTTTTACATTGACTAATATTTATTATCACTGACAAATAATTTTTCCCTTACCAGTATTTATTATTAGTAGTTTTTATAAATAATTATTATTATATATAATAATTATTATTTTTGAAACTTTTCAGAAATATTTAAATTTCGGCAATTTTCTCAGTTCCTCTAAAACTGGCGTTTGATTTAGTAAATAACATAAAAGTTTTAGAAATTTTGGATAAAAATATAGAAAAAATTTTTATGAAAAAAATTTGTTTATTTATAATTATTATTACCCATAATGATTAAAAATTATGTTTAAAATGTTTGTTGAATAGTAATAGTTATTAATAATAAGTTCTTATTGTAGGCTTAGTGTATCAAATAGATATTAAACAGTTTTATCCTTATTAACCACTTATAAAAAAACATTATTAATAAAATTCCCAGCAAAAAAAGAACTCAAAAACATTAACATTGATTGATTTTGAAAAAGAGCTGCAGAAGTTCTTTTTTTAACCATGGTTGTTATTGGTAGGATTTTCTTCTTTAATGCTTTCTTCTTTAATTGCTTTTGAAGTATTTCTGTAAAAACTATGTTTATAAAATTTTGATTTTAGATTTGATAATAGATAATAGATAATAAAAATACTTTTCAATTTGTGATATTTTTATTTCTATAGAAATTATTCACCTTTTTTCCTACTAAAATTACATTCATTTTCACTTTTTTGGAAGTAACTGAAAAATATGCACTTGGTTCTACTTTTGAAGTAGTGAAAATGTTCTTTTTTTTGTTTTGAAGCACTTATTCGTTTTTTACTTGGATATTATAAAAAAGTTAAACAACTATTAAACAGTTTTTGTTTTCTACTGGCAATGCTGTGTTTATTTTTCTTAATTTTCTATTAGAGATAAACAAAATATTGAAAATTTATTCTGTAATTAAAAAAATATTTTAATTTTACTTTTATTTAATGTATTTTTCTACAAAAAAAGTATTTATTTTTTATCAGTTAATGTTACCAATTCATTAATAATTTAACAGCTTCTATAGGCGAAGGGAAATTGGTAGATTAATTTTGAGAATTGAAAATATGGAATAATGGAATTGTTCTGATTTTATGTACATCACTAATTTCCTATTTTGGTTTTAATTAATTTTTTTTTTTGCATTTTATGAATTACTTTAAATAGCCTTTCCTAGCAGATCAACTGCACCACTAAATATAACTAAATTCAAAGGAAAGGAAATGAACACAAGTCTGAAGTTCAAAATGTTACTTATAAAGAGCTATGCTTTCAAAAAAACTCCTACTTTATAACAGAAAGATTAAAAAGTACCAGTTTTAATGTACAAATCGCACTACTGAAATGACCGACCAATATTTTAGTATAGTTATATTTTAATAATGATTGCAATTGTGAAAACATTCCTAAGTAAGTAAAAAAGTCTTAAAAATCGAATAATGCTTATTGAGTACTTTATTAGTGAATATTTGACCCCATTATGCATCATCACTATAAATATATTTCATATCATATGAATATTTATTATATTCGATTTTTCGCATTAACGGAAATTGAAATTCAGTTTGGTCTTTTCCAAGTTAACTAAAAAAGAACTCCAAAACATTTTATCACCGAAATCTTTGTCAAATTTCAGAAATGTACGCAAAAACTTAATATACATATTATTTATGTAGAATTTTCCATACACCATTCCTAATACCATATGAATTTTGTGCAACAGAAAGAATGAACAATTATTGGTTTAAACTAAATCATATAATTTACCCATAATAATTATCATTAGTCTGTTGAGAGAGATATTCCCTCTCAGTTATAAATCCATCGTACTAAAAATGTTCAAAAAGTCATAGTAATAAAATCTTTTATAAGTTGTTCAAAACTATTATGAATAAGGCTGATATTTTTTTTTCGTTGTCCGTAATAATTATTTTTAATTAGAAAAAATAAAAATTTTAAATTATTATGCTTAAGAAATAAAAATAAAAATTTACTCGAAATTGTTATTCCTATATTTTTATCAAATAAACGATATAACGATTAGGTTCTTGATTAAATTTGACACATAAAATTTTTATGTAAATAGAATGTGAGAAGAAGGTCCCATATAAAACTCTCTCCGTAAACCTCAGAAACCACTTTGATACAATGGTGTAGGGTATCATATGCTCGGACTTGATTCTTACTATTCTATGTGTTATATATATGTAGATACATACGTACATACGTACACGATATCAAACGTTTTAAATATGATGACTTTAACGTTTGACATCAAACTTGTTTCAAATATATGTAGAGGTTTGAATTATAAGTTTGATTTCAAATTAAGAGTCATTTGAGGAAAAACATTTGGGGAACTGTACATTCTCAAATTGATATCAAATGTTATTACTGAATTATCCTCAAACCTAAAGATAACTAAAAATATTTGAAAAATAGTCTATTATTAATTCGATATTTAATGTTATTATCAAATCATTCATAATTCTAAAGATACAAATTAACAAATATTTGAAAAATGGTATTTTTTCAAATGATACCAAATGTTATTATCAAATCATTCTTAAAAATATTTTGAAACAATTTATTATACAAATAAATTAATATTATGCACAAATAAATTAATAAATAAAATTATTTAATCAAATATTTTCCAATTAATGAACACGTAAATTGCTAGGACTAAATTACAAGTCTATACAATAGACTACTTTAGAAAAAATTAAAAATGAAAATTACAATCAACATTTGAAAAAGGCTTGAGAATTACATTTAACAATTATTTGATAATAATTTCCTAATTTGACAATTAATTCCACTTTTTGTTGAGAAAGCTATTATTATCAAGTTATTTTCAAATAATTCTCAAATGACATTTGAAAAAGAACTTGATTTCAAATCACGCTCAATTTGGTATCAAGCATATATGTTTGTTGGGTTTATACATTGAAGTGCCTTGCGAAAAAAAGTTACAGATGTGCCCCTCTAAAAATGAAGACTAGTATGTTCTATTATGTCTGAATATTTCAATTTACGTGAGCTAGGCCATTTTTAAAACATCTCTAAAAATACGGATTTCTTTCAATATAAGAAAATTAACTTCAAAATATTATAGAGACATTTAATGCTTGGAATTTGCATTGAAATAATTCTTACATCCATTTTCATTAGCGAAATATCAAAATTTTATAAAATTTTTTTGTTAAGAGTTCATTATTTTACATGTAATTGTAAATATTTCTGATATTTTGCAACATATATTGGATTTTAAGTTCTATTCTGATACTATTAGGTTTCCAAATTCTTAAATATCAATGAATTTATGAAAAATATGATAAATTCTTTTAAAACAGCGGACATAATCGAATAAAAGTAGTCCTTGATGTTTAGTCGCTATTTTATACGAATTTATAGTTTTTTGAGTTTATGCTTCCTGTGACATTTATTTTCTTAAATAACTATTTATTTGCTATAAAAATTAACAACCTATTATGGACTGGAGATCCTGATATATTACTGTTGTTGATACATATATCAATAGTACTGAATATGGCCATTATAATTATATTCTAAAATCTAAATTATGATGGAAAATTACCGAAATACTCAAACTTGAATAAAATAATATTAAAAAAGAAAATTTTACTAAAATCTTAAATTCACGAGAATAAAAACTAATTTTAAAAAACTTTTTGCTGATGACGTATGTATTAATCAACATGTGTCTATTACATATTTCAATTGTTTTGATATAAAGTTAAAAATTGTGTTCAACTCAGAAGTATTTTGGGCATTAGTTTACAACATATCAATCTTTAATTTTAGGGGGGTATATTTAATATACATATCTTGATCTTTCTCAACTCTCACCTGCTTTAAATCCTCTTCCGTTGGCATGGAATCATTTGTTGGTGTCGAACGCCTACTAACTACTACATTATCACAGTTGGAATTATTAACACTATTACTTTTTTGCACATTCAACCCATTCGTGGTTACGCTAACAACTTCGGCAGTTTGACGACGCGAAGCACGTTTGCTTGCCACTACCGGTTCACGAAATGATAATTTCTTACGCGGTTTATCGGTTTTAGTACGATCATTTAAAATACCACCACTAGTACTAGCGCCACTACCCATACTGCTGGTACTAGAGTTTCCATTGTCATACAAAGCAGGCGATGAAGTATGATCATATAGCACTCCATCTGTAAGAGATTTGCGTCTCTGGAAACTGGGGGAATAACGTGCTGGTGTTTGATAGCGTCCAGCTGATGGAGATCTCTTACGAAAAACATCTGGGCTACAGCGGGTATTGAGAGCACTATATTGTTCGGGTGTGGTATTTTGTCTTTGTAGTATACTTCGTTTGGGATTGGCAGGAGGAGGAGGAGGAGGCTGATGTCTGCTGTTCGTTACAACACGATTGTTATTGAGCACCATTGCTTTAGTATTATGATTAAAGGAGGAATTATTGGCTGAAAGTTTTTTGAATTTAAGGCGGGCTTTTAAAACACTCTCTGAGTGTTTACGTTCTTTATCACAGTTTTTAAGAGTCTTATTGACGGGTAATTCTTTTTTGATGAGATAAACCGTGTTTTCATCATTAAACAGTATATGCTTAGGAGAGGCACTACCAGTTCCACTATTATTAGCCGTACCATTCGCATAAGCTAGTCCATTGGCACATTTTAAGGGATCACTGTGTTTGTATAGCTGGGCCAGTTCCTGTTGTTGTTGATAGAAATATTCATCTTCGGTATCATTACAATCAATCGCTGATTGGTGTTCGTTATTGTGGTAGTAGCTTTCTTCCTCATCTTCATCTTCATAGTCCTCTTGTTGTAAGTTATTTTTATAGGCCTCTTTAGCTCTCATAATATTTTCGATAAAAGTGTCGTCTAGAAAACGATGACTCTTGCCAACGCCATTATGTCTGCCATCACCCTTAGCGGTGGCAAGTTCCTTTTCTACACAATTGATGAGTTCATTGATATCTAGACTTTTATTACGTCCCGTCACTTGACGTGCTCGGCGTATATTGTATTTTTTATGAGTTCTTTCATCTTTGTTTATTCTATCACTTAAAATATCGCGTATTATGCCACCACCATTACGAAAGATATTACGCTGATAGTTTAAAGAGGCCAAGGCATCTTTTTTATCTTCGGGTGGATTATCATTTACAGTCGATGATGTAGCACACGTGTTGGTTACGTTGCTGGTAGCAGCCACTGATGGTGAGTCATTTTTTGTTTTGTTGGTCTTTTCATTGGTGGATTTTTTGCTACGTGACCAGGGCAAAAAATCAAAAGCCTTTGATATGGGACTTTTGGAAGTGGGTGTGGTTGCCTCTGTTGTACCCCTCGTCTTCCATAAACCCCTTTTATCCTTGGGAGGGGAAATAGGCAAGGGTTTAGTTATGGTATCATGCTTCATCATGTCAATGAACGCTTCACTAAGTAAACAAAAACTTTTAAATATATTCTTTTCAAAATCAAAAGTTCATTTGAAGTTTAATGTCGTTTTGACATTGAATAATTGTGCGAAACTACTTATATGCGGGCACATTATTCGCAAACATTTGTCAAATATTTTTCACACTTAAGATCTTAATGATACGAAATTTAAATACTGCCACCTGGTTTCTATTTTCGCTTTCTTTTCACTTTTGCTTTATTTAAAATTGTTTAATATTTTAAATATTTGTTCGTTTTATTAAACTGTATAAACAAGGTCATTTTGTTGGCGTTTTTCAAGAGTAATAATTAATCATATATCGATAATTCGATGCTCATTTATCACAATTTCATTTTTACATCCTTGTTTAAGGTCAGTCACACCTCTAGTCAAAAACATGCGCGTACATGGCTAGAATTTATTTTGAAGGAGTTTAATATTTGCAATTAATATTTATTTAATTCTTTAAGAAAGCATTCAAAATAATGTTTATTTTTTTTAGAAAATTTTAAATACAAATTTTCACTTTTGTTTTAGCTTGTTATATTTCACTTTTAATTTAGGTTGAGCTGATTATTCTGTAGTTTTTATTTGACTTCACCAAAATTTATTTATTTTATTTTTTTTATTAGTGTTTGTTTTTGTCTAAATACTCCTGCTGTATTAAAATTTATATGTATGTTTTAGTATTTTTCTTTTTATTTAAATTCATTCTTAAAATACATATGCACCAATCAATTTAAAATTGATCTGCTAACAAAAATTTCTTTTATACATTTTAATTGGTAAAATTTTTCTTGGATTTTTTATTTTTTATTTTTATGTAAGTAAAATTTTATAGTTTCCTGTCAATTGCCATAAGTTGTATCATTTAAATTATTACTTATTGAAAGACTTTATTTTTAAAAATTGATTTTATTATTAGAAATTATGGTTAACACAAATTGCACCGTGTGACAGTCATTTTTACACACAAAATATCGATATATGCATGAAAGTAGAGACCTACGTAGTAAAACCACGCAATCAGTTTTTCCCCAGGACGTCAAATTTCCTCTTAAATGGACTTAAAAGTTTCGAAGAATACGGACATACAAAATATAAAATATTTACGAATTTTGTTTCAGTATATTGTGGATGTCAAATGAAAGCTACGAATCCCTATAATCTAATATTTTTCATTTGAATGTTGCAGCGTAAAACTTACGAAACTATTCTTTTGAAAAAGTAACCTTTTACTATTTATTTTCAAATACATACCAACCTGCAAAAATCATTTCGCCCTTAGAAAAATCGTTGTATGAATAAAACTAGAGAATATCCATGATGAATGGATATAATTTTATATATATATATATATTTATATATATATATATATATATATATATATATATATATATATATATATATATATATATATATATATATATATATATATATATATACAAAAAATTTGGAAAATTGTTGCACTGTGTTATAAATGTCAAAAAAGCATAAACGTAGAAAATGAATGAACTAGTTCCGTTAGAAGAACTAGTTCCGTAACATCGAATTGGTTAGCTACTGAGAACTACCACTAGTTATTCTTCAACCCACTCGCAATGTTTTTAAATGGTGAATGTAACATAGGGATGTCATTGGAGGTAATCAATTGATAATCCTTTACATTACTATTCACTAGTAATAAGTTTCACATTGAACTGTTCGTCAGAAACTACCATATACAGTGATCGGCATATATATCAAGGGTTTATATTCAAAAAAGGCTATCTGCAAAATACCAATTGTTCAGGAGGGCATAAAAACTGTTTCTTTCACTCATTTTTCAATATTTTGTAATTCGATGTTCTACGATTTATTAATAATGCTTCTATTAAATCTCACTCATAAAAGTAAATCTTTTAAGCACATTACTTGCGAAGTTATGCTAAATAGCCCTTTTTTCTTAATATATTATCAATGTTTGTTATAAGATATTCAGATAGTCCTTTCTGTTTATCGAAAATTAAAGGTATAAAAAATTAAATTTTTAGCAAAAATTAGGCAATATATTAAATATACGCAGTGTTGCTAGTTTATCATTTTTAAGGCTAAATATAGCTACTAAGAACTACTTTTAGCCGCAAAAGTTTCGGTTTTTCTAGTTTTTTTTTGATTCTTAAAATTACCTTAGAAATGCTAAAATTTTTTAGTTGTCACTACTAATTTTATTTTTACAGAATTATCCATTTAAGCACTTTTTTTTTATTTATTCTCATGAAAAATTGAGATTATTTATATTTAATGAAAAAATTTCACCTGCGGCGTTTCTTTGTCCAAATTAAAAGTGCCTTAACTTATTTTGTGGAGCTACTAAGTTCACAAAAAATATTATTAAGAATGCCATGTCCTTTGGATAGCCCAAAACTAAAAATGCAAAAAAAGTGTTAGAATTATTTCTTTCTTTTCAAAATTGATACGACTGATAAAGGACATAAAAACAAAGTGCTTGACGTCAAAAAAAATTTTTAGAAATCTTCAGATGGCCCTTTTTAAATATAAGCCCTCGATATGTATATTTATGATTTTACTAAATTTTTAAAATATATTTTTAAAAACTAATGATTAGGTATGAAATAAGACTAAAATAGCTAAATAATGATAATATTAATTTTGAAACAAAAATATTCAATATTACGAATATTAAAAATCATTTTAGTAGTCTTTAGTAGACTATGCGTTTGTGCTTATGTTTGTAAGTGCAAAAACAAATCTATTCAGAATCATTTTATGAGTCGATTTAACGATGCTCGGTTGCCTGGCTTACTGCACATGTAAACCTTATGAATAATGAACTAGTCGTAATTTTAAAGATAGTTTTATGAAATTTGGGATAACGATGAAGCCTATTGAAATAATTTATGATCGGTCATTATTTCACATAGCCCCATACAAATGTCCCCTCTTAATAGGGTTTTAATTCCTCAATCATGTTAGTATTTCAACAAAGTTCGGTATATATAAGATTAATGTAAGCTTCAATTAGTATTCCAAATTTTATGAAGATCAGTCCATAATTAACAATTGCTCCCATACAAGGCCCATTTTCCAAAATCAGTTTAACGTACATAAATCAAATAAACATTTAATATTGTGATAATATTTGAAACAAATGTATTTTATGTCTACAAAAAGCACGGTGCCAGATTTTATGAGGGTCGGTCAATAATTGACCACAGCTCCCATCTAAGATATTTCCAGTAAATTACTTATACGCACATACATAATGTTGTAGAGTATGGTCGGGCTAGGCCGACTATTGTTTTTTACTTGTTTTTACTTTACATTTATTGGGGTCCTAATCTAAATATTCCCAACAACTTTTCTACTATTTTAGGTTAAAAACTTATTTAACATATCACACATATATTCTTGTTACAATTTTTTAATTATTAAATCAGAAATAGTTTCATTTAAAGTTCTAAACAAATTGGTTAAATTATATACACTAACTACTAAAATGACTCTTGATTAATATAAGGTAAATATTTGTATTAATAAAGTATATATATATATACATATATATATATATATATAAGTATTATATTTAATTAGCTATTTTAGTTCGATTTTTAAAAATATCTCTTATAAATTCAGTGAAATAACTAAATCCTTTTGTAACCTCTGGCAGGTTACTTATTGCATTAGATTTTGGTAGAAAGATGTATTAACAATTGTAACGAATTTACACATATTCATCTTCATTTCTGAAGTATATTTGCTACTAAATGGGTTACAGTTCAATAGTGCATTCACTAAATGAATAATTTTAATGAGTTCGTAAATAATCAAGTTAATTTCTAGAGGCTGCATTACATATCAATAGTGCATTCATTAAGTTATATATATATATATATATATATATATATATATATATATATATATATATATATATAACATGAAAGCAAATTTCTCAATTAATACCTTTAAAACTCTCAACGGTAATTCTATGCATTACATATAAACATAGAAGTGTTAATTTCCTGTGTGGTATTATATATTCTAATTAAAATATTAAACATTCTCTATCACTTATTCCACTATTTCAAAAGTAAGTAGCAAATCATTTAAGTAGTTACACATCTAGTGCTAAAGGGCAAATTGGCACCTTCGTGCAATTTGAATTCCAAATTCCAGCAAAAATGCTCATTGGGTAATTATATAATTTGTTTCAAATGCGATTATAAAGCCGATCGTAAAATAAATGGTAACATACATATATTAAACATATATTAAAATCTATAAATATGGGCTTCCATATAATGGAATAGCATTTTATTTTCAATAAATTATTCTATGCTGCTATAAATTATAAATAAAATATTTAAAATTATTTCCTAAAAATTTGCAGAGGACTATATAAATCATTCGAAATTGTCATACTTATAAATATACTTATTTTGCACTAACTATTTAGTCATCAACTCGTAATTAATACAATTACAATAAAATTGAATTATAGCACTTTATACAACTAATAAATTTGAATTATTTTCACTTAAAATAAACATAAAAAATGCATATTAAATTGTTTAAAAATAATTCAATATTTCCATACATTTTTAAAGAGCTTTCTTAATCAACAATTCCATAAATTTGTCTACAAAATTGTAGTTTTTAATTCATTAAAAGAAAAAAAAAAAACTATACAAAGTAAAAAAAAGTTTTCAACAATAAATATGTCAACTCGGGCATTATGATTGCATTTTAATTAAATTTTTTTCAGAAAAAAAAAAAAAATATATATTAAAATTTTCATTATTAATGAAAAATAAAATTTGTATTTTTTTATATCAAAATAAATGATAATAAAAAATATGATAAAATCCCAAAACAAGTAAATTAAGAATCAAAAAAAAAAAAAAAAATATTATATACCAAAAATAATTTGAGAAAAACAATTTTACTGACAAGCCAGACAAATCAGAATAAATATATATTTTAGATATCTCTAAAATGGTTAGAGCAAGGCATGAAAATAATAAATAGAAAAAAGAAATAATGAATAAATAGAAAAAAGTGTAGTCAAGTGTTAAAGAAAAAATGAGACATTAAAGATATTTTTGTAAAAACAACGTACATATATACTTTTTTTAAGATAAATATATGAATGGAGGAAAATTGAATTTGCAACAATGTTTTTATTAAATTTTTATTTTGAGAAAGATTATTCTACGTTTAGCTAAAATAAAATTTTAACTAGCAGCTTTATTAAACTATAAAAACTTTAAAATAAATTTTGCAGTTGGGTACTATTTCAGTTCTTTCCAGAAAGTATTTTCTTTATTTAAAACCTTATTTTACTATAAATGAGATAAAAGATATCTGAGTGTCGAAAAAGCATTTATCAGATTCTATAGTTAAATCAACCACATTCGACACCCATGATATAGAATAAGGTTCTAACAGTGAATTTATAATTAAAGTTCAAAGTTATATCAGAGGGACAGCTTAATAAATTAAAATGGATAAACGACTTTTATAGTAGATGTCTGCAAAAAATTATGTAATAAGTAAAAGTAATCAATATATTAGAAAAAAAAAAAATCTTAAAAATTAAAAAGTTATTTAATATTTATTTATATCATAAAAATTATAAAACATAGCCTACTTGACTGTTTCATATTTAAGTAACAAATCTATCAAATTTGGCAGCAGTTGTGTTGCTCAGATCTCATGCTTTTTTTCCTTTTTTTAGTGCAGACCATACAACTTTTATCATTTCATAATTATCATTATCATTCTTCATATTTATAAATATGTCTGTATATTTCTCTAATAGTCTTTTACTATATTTCACAAGTAATATTTTTATTTTTCTTTAAAATTTTGTGTAATTTAAAGTTTTCACGTCGTCATTTACATAAGAAAAAGAATTAAAGAAAAATAAACAAAATTTGTTTTCAAAATATTGAAAAAGAAAATAAAAAGTGTCTACAAAAACGTTTGCCAAAATTTTATTTTATGAAATTTCAGTACAAGTAAATAAACAATATATATATATATATATATATATATATATGTATATTATATATATTTTGTTTTTCAGATATGTAACAAAAAAATATTAAACAATTTAATGAATAGAGGAAAAATACATTAAGAAAATTAGACATGATTAAATTTTTGCCAAAAGTTTTTCAATTGATTTTAATTTTTTTTTTTGGACTAAAACTATAAAAACTTAAATTTAATAATCATTAAAATCTAAGAGATTTTACTTCTCAAATCTAATAGCTTGAAATAAACTTAATAAGTAGCAGTAATTTTTAATATTTATTTTGCTATATTTGCTAATTTTTAATAAAAATCAAGTGTAAAATTATTGTTATGAAAATTATTTTTAAAGGAAAGTAAGTTATTGGTGTCAGGGTCTTGTTTTTATAAAATCTATATAATATATTTAATGTATTTGTTTATTTTCTGATTTTTTATTTTTGTACTGAATTATGTTAAAAAATACATATGTATGTGTATATAAAAAATTAAACGTTAATAAACTTTTTATTCTATAAATAAATTATTTAAAATTATATCTTGTATCTTGTAAATAATAAGTACACAAGAACATGTTTTTTTTTTCGAAATGAGAATAAAATTGTTATAATTTTGCTTTTGTTGAAAACCATGAAAAGCAATAATCTCTTTAATCACTTTGTCTGATATTTTAAACAATTAGGGAACATTTTTATGTTTTTATTTAAATCTTTTCAAACAGAAGTCAAGCGTGCTAAAATAATTAATTTGATGATATGCATTATTTGTAACCCTCAGATATAATTTGCGGTATCTGATAAAAATCGTTTGGAAAATTGGCGATTTATTAACTTTAAGCAAAATTTTTGTTAGTTCTGCAGATATTTAGGAGTAAATCTTCAACTTTGTTGATAACTTGAAAATGTTCAGATCTTTCCTTAATTTAAATCATTTTCAATATTTCAGTTTTAAATTTAAAAAACAAACAGTGTTCTAAATCTAAATTCTCTTGATAACTATACTCGTTACAATACGCAAGCTAACACTTTGCCGAAAAAAAAAACTAGAAGTTCTTCTTCTGAGGAGACTGTTAAGTAACAATATTATTCACTCTCACTTATAAAAAGAACAATAAAGTGACAAATGCCTCGATTCTTTCTTATAAAAAAAAAATAATAAAATTACAATTGTCTAAAATTGAACATTTTCAGGGTTAAAAAAGTGACAAGATACACAAAATATAAAAATTGGAGTGAGCTTGGCAAAATCCATCTAAAACATTGCCAATGTTTGGCGAGGTGTGTTGAAGAACACAAGTCGTATAAAAAAAAACTTGTTTTTTCGCAGACATCAAGCAGACAAACTTTGCTTCTGTATTGAAGGAAAATGTTCATTGGTAATGCCCTGTACTTATTGACTGGATTCTGGAACAGTTGATGAGTGAGTCATACAAAGAAGCAAATTTGCTGTGGATTGTGAGTTGGTGACCAAATACGTTGTATTTGTTCGAAAACCAATACTAACGATTGATATGCACTTTTTAATTGAATGATATTGATGCAAACGATATGATATTTCAACAGCAACACATCTAGTGCCATAATAAACATTCTGCACATGTTATTTAAGGGCAAAGTTATCCTATTCCAAACATATTGACATTGATAAATGTTCTAAATAAAATAGAAAAATTGCTCATAACACACATCAAACTTTTTTTTACTTACTTTATTCTTATAAATATTTAATATATTTTTTTAGAGGTTCTCTCATGTTTCAGTTTATAAAGTTTTGTTTTTAATGATCAGATTTTGCCTAGGAAAATAATACGTATTCCAGACTAATGTTATTTAGTTTTTGAATTGCTGATATTAAAACGTCCTCTAAAGACGGACGGACACAATTAAGTAAATTTAAAATATTATAAGGATCAAAAATGAGAGGTGCTGTTGAATTCAGATATTGAGTACAACATACATATATAACATTGATTTAAAATCGCAGGACATTAATATTTCATCATTTAGTAAAATTTAAGAGAACATATAATTTAATCATTTGAATATTTTTGATAGATCTTTTAATTAAAATTTGTTTAAAATAAATTTTTCTTTTCCAGAATTTTGAAAGTCAGTTTGCATTAAAAACTTATAAATTACACATTTTCCTCTACAAATTTATTAATTTTTATTAAGAAATAACACTGAACAATTTTTAGAATTTATCATGACATGTTATAAAAAACAAGTGTAGGGAATTTGTCCACCAAGCTTGAATAACTTTTATATGCATTATCAGATTTTAACAAACTTGGTATCATTAGAAAGGACCGAGATTCCATTTTTTTAATACAAAGTCATAAAAATTACTCATCTTCCTGGCGCAGGGATCTCTAAAAATAAAAAATGGATTTAGTTCTTAGATATCCTGAAAAAGGATATTTAAATTTTCATCATTTTTTTACACGATATTTACAGTCGAATCAGAAGTTGCAACAATTTTTCTTTACTAACTATGATTTTACAAGTTTGAGGAACCACTCTAACCCACTTTACAAAATGTGCCGATTATTTGTAGCGAATATTAAAATATATAAACTCAGGTAATGCCAATATTCTTTAAAATTTAGTCATGGACTGTTAAACTTTTCCCAAAAAAAAAAAAATATTTCGACCAAAAGAAAAACTTATTTTATTTTACTCGTTTAATTTAATGATCTGTTAAAATATATTTTATACAGTTTTTTGATTGTTTTCTTTCTTTCTTTTTAAATACCGTATTTATATTTTAGAAAAGTGACCTAATTTATATAAAAAACCAAAGAGCAATTATAATTTATTGAGTTATAACGTGTTGTTTTAATATTATAAATTTTGAGAAGAAGATATAAAAACAGAATTTTAACAGAATTACTATTAGATTTTAAAGATTTTCTGATATAAAAAGTAATTTTATATAATAATAATTCGAATGCAGTAAGTTAGAATCAATATATTTTAGAAAGAGTTGGTCCTTTTTAATTGGTGGTAGTACTTTTTAATTGGTTGAAGTACTAAAGTTCATACTTTACCAAATAAATCCCTTTCGTAATAACACACTTACATTTTGCAATGAAAGTAAAAGGGCTAAAATTTCCCACAACCATGTGGTAGTTAATTGATACAAACAAATTCAAAATATTTTCATTTCTTTTGCAATTATTTTTAACTCAAAAATTTTTTTATTAAAACATCTAAAATACATTTTTATATTGCAGTTCTTGTACCAAGAATTTGTATTATTTATTTTAAATTACAAAATTCAACAACCACACTAGTTTTATATAAAATTTTTATCTAAACATTCCTAAACAGCAAATGAAACAAACCACATTGTTCTTTTTCTCTTGAATATTTTATTTGGAAATTGTGCAAAAGAACAATGGAATATTATTATTTTCATAACAAGTAAATGATTTATTAATAAATTGAAATGTATCAATCATCATACACCCAAATTCTATATTTTCTATATTTTGTATGTAATGCATGTGTGTGTATAGAAAAAGTATTTATTTATGGAAATAAAATTTTTTTCGACATATCAAAATCGAACAAAAAATGTCTCATTGAAATATGGGAAGAAACCTTAAAACAATTCGACAACCAGACTATACGGACGGACAACCAACCATTGTTAACTAAAGTAAACAAATGGAACAATAAACGATAAAAACCTATAAAATTAAAACCAAAATAAAAATAAACAATATTCTAAATTAAACTAAATAAGCGGCTTGTTGGGACCAGCGAAAGTACATGTAAATTAGTGAATGTTATGAAAAGTTAATAATCGATTTTCGATTTTTCGATCAACAATTTTAATTTCGTTTTTTATGGTCGATTAATCGAACCCCATAATCTATTTTTTAATCGATTATTATTTGTAAAATTAGTAAAAAATGAATTCAAATTAAATTAGTTTATGTTTTAAAGGACCCTTAGACCTTTAAACATGTATATATTGTATGTCGATATGTTTAGCAACTAAACCAGAGAGTATACTCTTTTAACCAAGCATTTTGAGGATGTAATGCAAATAATAAAAATAATCGAAATATTTATTATTAGCCTACTTCCGCAGGTCACTCTAATAACGTAACTAAATGTCTTAAATTTAGCACCATAGAATTCAAATACAGGTATTTTGTAAAAGAACAGCAAGTAAATTAATCATTTCACCAAGTATGCAATGATATAAAATAGTACATATAGAATTGACAATGGAACCGAGTCTGGAATATTTTCTGCAAAACGAGGCACTTGTTTCGGAAGATATAGACTGTCGACTTTAATTTGAATGGTAATGCCTCGATTAAAGCACGGAATTTGTAAGTTCTGAAGTCGTAGTATCTACTCAACTGCACTCAATCACTGTCTATACTTCTCAGCCTAGTCTTGGTAACAGGGTATTCGTGGGATCGAAATGGCGAATGAATGCTAAAGAAATTGGTCGCTTACGGACGCTTACATAGACGGATAATCATATTCCTCTGGTCGAATTGTCAAATAGGGGCTTGAGAAAAGGATGACTTGTTTCATTGAGGATTAGAACATTCATGTGAATGTCCAGCACTGTGGGAAGGAATAACTAATACTCAAATTGTAATTAACAATTATTTCTTGAATTGTATTTTTATTGATTTTTTATCTTTTAAAAAATAGTCCCAACATTTAGTTTTTAGAAAGTTTAAAATTCTGTTTTGCAATTCTTGCAATTTATTTTAAGAAAAAAGTACTTCACTGTGCAAGGTTGATTTTCCGATTAATCGAAGCCTAAAAGTCAATTTCAGTATAAAGTTGGATGGTAAAAATCGACTACAAAATAATCATTTTTTGACAAAGAGAATCGATTTTCGACCATATTCGCAATCGATTTGCCAGTCACTAATGTGAATAAAAAACGCGTAAAGCAGTGTTCAAAATAAATACTACAAAATTATATTTTGAGACCGGAATTTCTTTATATCGCGTAAATTAAAGCACTAAATAAATGAAAAATGTTAGTTTAGGATCTAAAATCGCGTTAATTTAAAACACATGAAATTATTCATTTTTTATATTTATAATTTTTAGTTTTAAAGTTTGAAAATTTATTGCTAGTTAACTTTTTTTTTGGTAATCTGGTTATATTTAAATAATTGTCTCGAAATCCTTTTATTTCGGATTCTTTTTCAAATATTTTCTTAAAATAATATATTTTTTAATAAACATTTCTGCACATGAGTACACATTGAGTACACAGTACTGTATTTCGCGAAATTCAAGGTTTGCCATTATTGTTTAAAAGCGTCGTATCAAGTTCTCATTAAATAAATCACAAAATGATCGCTATTATTGAATCGTGTTTTAAGGAATCGGCTAAAAGTTTCTCGAGATTATTCATGCATTTTAAAATCAGAAACTTCCCACAAGGAACTAAAGAAAAAGTATAATAAAATTTGTTATCAATTAAATTTTAATATTGTTGCAATACTTTTTAATAAAACATAAATTTTCGAAATATACACATTTTTTTTGCTTTTTTTTTTTTTTTTTTTTTTGTTTAAGTAACAACATAAATTTCCTACATATACATATGTATTTTCATAATAAACATCTCCTTGTAAAGTGTGTTGAACAGCCAATTTGTGATATTTCTTATAAAAATATGAAATACTATTTTTAATTTTCAAACTCTTATACATTATGAGACGTTTAGACGCCCTGATGTGAAAATGTAATAAATTACAAATAAAACATATCTATATGTTTGCGATAAAAATTAAATTGGCCTCATTTATTTTTCTATTTCTTCCCCATGAGTTTGTTTTTTAATTACCTTGAATGTCGTCATCTCAAAACATCTATCTTTTCATTGTTGTCATCAATAATCTTAGTATCTAATAACTTTTAGAATCGAATGTATAAATGTTTGCAAACACATTTTATATGTATGCACTTAATTATAGGGAGCACTATAGGATGTATTAGTGATTAAGAATTTAGTTTTTTATAACATACTACATATAATTTTTTTTCTTTCTAACAGGTCTTATAGATATATGAAATTAAAAAGCATATAAAACAAATCATCAGTCATTCCAATATTTAGTTTAGCATATGAATTAAATAATAGGTATTACGTTTATACGTGCGTCTTATTTACAAATAAATATTATGCAAAACAAAAATTTTACCTAACTAACTAACGAAAATAATAACTGAGTAGTGAAACTATTGTCACCTCCTTTAACGTATAAAAAGTTGATAATTCGAAAAATTATTTTTATTTGCGCATAAGTGGTGTATAAACGTAGTAAGAGACACGTATTTGGGAGCGTATTTGATTAAAAACTGCTTTAAATAAAATTAAAAATGGAATAATTTTTGGATTTAACTTCTGAAATTGTACCAACATTTTTTAAAGGTTTGGATTATAAGAACCAGAGGGCCTTTGGCCTATTCTTCATTCAAAAATTCCCAAAATGTTGTTAAAATTTTGAAAATAAGACTACCCATCCACCCATTTTCAAAAACTTACCCCTATTCCTGATTTAATAGTGGCACGAACTAGAGACTATCCTGATCATTAATTAGTTGCATGGAAAATCTCAATCTGTGAGCCGAACAGTCATATAACACATGTTTAACAGTGTATGCTAGTTACATAAAATGGTCTGAGATTCGTTGTTTTCTGCTTACTTAAAACATATGATTCCGAAAATAAAACTTTTATAAAATATGCTTTTATGTCTACATTTTCCACTATGCGAGCAACAGTTTTGTACTAAATAAGTCTATATAAATGTGGTTAATTAAATACTTTTTGAATTTGAAAAATCTCGCAAAACTTTATTCCGTACACCATTATAGATAAGGAATGCATAATGTGTTCATGTCCATGAAAACCTTGTAATCAAACTGCAGGCAAAATTGAAGTTATTTTGGCACAAGAGTGTTATATGGATCGAGGAGGAGCCTTACTGAAGTTGATTAAAATCAGTTTATTGTTTTACATAACTCCCACACAAATGTCCTCCCTAAATAGGGATTAGACTCCTACACACATAATATTATGCAGATACTATTTTGTACTAATAATTTTTCCAAAAATATAAATCATAAGGTGTGCGTACAAATAAAACATAACATGTTTTTTTAATATAAAAGGAACGGAATAAGTTAGGATTAAAACTAAATTAACTGATTGTAGAATTTCTTCTCCAGATTTTTTGATATATCATTTTATGTACAAATTAATTGTCAACTAATTTTAATTTTTTAGGTATGACTTTAAAATAAATAATATTCCCAATTTTGGGTGTAAATAAAGTACAAGAACGAAGCCAATTAAGTTAGTATTAGGCACAAGTAACTTTTATAGAAGTGACAAATTTTATGAAAATCGGTCCATAATTTATCGTAGCTCCTATATAAAGCCCACTTTCGTGAATCACACAAAAGTGCATAAATTAATATAAATGTTAGTATTAACCTAATATTCTGTATTCGTATGTTTTATTTTGCAAGTATTTGTTCACAATTGGCCAAATTTTTAATTGGAATTTTAGTGGACATACACAATGGTGTAGGGCATCATATGGTCGGGCTTGGCCGACTAAATCTTTCTTACTTGTTTTTTAATATTGAGGAGCTGTAATCATTCTTTGCCTCAGAGTTCTTCTCAGCTTATTGCTATAACATGACTCATATTCGATTTTGAAGAAATGAACACAACGTGCCATTACGCGGCCGAACATGTTTGACATAGCTCTTACGAGCTTTTATAATTTATGTTTTACTCGAATACATAATTTAATTCCAAATTTTGTAAAACTTGAACCAAAATTAACCACAGGTTAATATTGACGGACATAAACAATGGTGTAAGGTATCATATGATCGTTCGTTGAACTTGAAATTTCGTTCAAAATTCCCCATTTTCGACAAATGCTAGACGTAGGGTACAACTCTCAATCAAATCAAAATTTCTGTCAACCATTTCTGAAGCATTATCCTTTGAAATATGTAAACAAAAAAATTTTTTTTATTAATAAAACTTTGAGAAAAATGTGAAAGAATAAAAAAATTCACAGTTATTAATTTGATAATTCTCACGGCTTGACGAATTGAGATAATCAAAAAATTTGTTCAACTCAATATTTTTAAATATATTTAAAATCACAGGATATAAAAGAATCTCTTCCTATATTTGAGAAAAAAATATAAAAAATAAAAAATTCAAGCGTATATATTATTTTTATTTTATATTTTTTGTGGTCAGATATCAGAACAAATTTTTATAAAATAAATTTGTTTATTTATAATTATTATCAATATTTCTTATCCACAATGAAAAAAGAAAAAATGATTTTATATATTGAATAGTAATAGATTATATATATACTTTTTTTTCGTTGTTTGTAATAATTGTTATTAATTAAAAAAAACTACAAATTTTAAATAATTATTATGCTTAAGACATAAAAATAAAAATTTACCCGAAATTATTATTCACCAATTTCTATCGCAAAAAGGACATAACGATTAAGTCCTTGGTTTATCTAATCAAATTCTTACTTAAAAATAAAAATCGATCCTAAGTTGTAAAAGTTACGAGCAATTAAATCTTTTTCATGTTCGAGGTGGTCAAATTTTACACCCTGTAGTTCATGCCGTGTAACTGGATGACTACAAGATCATCTTTCTAAAAGCTTAGGCTCTCCTCTTTCCTATATATTTCAACTATTACATAGTTTAGGTTATCTAAATTTATTTCCAATTTTTTTTGCGATTGGTCCCACTGTGTGTTGAACACATTTTTCCTCTTACTTAAACTACAATAGTTATTATATGAACAACACATTATACAGCTCCTTGTGAGTATACCTGTTAGATGCCTAATAGATTTGCTTGACATAAAAGGTCAAGCGACTCTATTAGATCATTGTACAGTATTTATGAATATTTTTAAAAAGGATTTTTTGATGACTGTAATTGTATGTAAGGAGTGGAAGTCAATTTTAATTGTAAAACATAAAGTTTATTTATTAGTAAAAAATTCAGAAAAACCCCAAAAGGCCCATAAGAAAATATGAAAAGAAAAATCATACACACAGAAAAAAGATTTGATGGAATTCGTTGTTTAATAGTAAAGTTTTATAAAAACAACCGAAATTATATTAGAATTTTTGTGATATTATAACTGTAATAGATTTTCTTCATTTAGTATTGTAAATATTTAATTGGGATTGAATTTAAGTTCTTGGAGTTGAAAAATTTGTGAGATATGTGCTTTTGTCTTTACTTAAATTTGCTTAATAAATTTGAACCAGCACTCAAATTAAATTCAGGATTATATTTTGAAATTCCAACCGAAAAATTTAATTATTACACAAATGACAAAATGACATTAATTAAAAAAAAAAAAAACATAAAATTAAAATAAACACACAGTTTAAACCAAATAGACGCAAAATTAAAATTAAAACTTAAAGAAGCTAAGTCCATTACTTTTTATGGCATAATTCAACTAAGGTATATATATTTCAGTTGTTCTACTTTGCAGACGCAATACAAAATTTTCTTGATATGAATTATGAGATAGTATGAAGACGGTTATTTCTCTAGAAATGGAAACTACCATACAAATATCCACATGTACATATTTCTAAAGCGACTAAAGGATAAATAATCATAAAAAAATAAATAATAAATTTTATTGTAAATACATAGGGGAAGAAATATTCATTCGTAGTTTTTTTCAGTGTATTCTGTCAATAAACTTGGTCTTCAGTACTCAGTTCTAATACATGTCCTCGGTGTACAGCCTTTCTAATAGTCAATTTTTGTTTTTGTATATTTTGTCTACCTTGAATAAAATAATATTCAAAGAAAATTAATAATAATACTATTAATAATAATAATTGTCCCAAACGATTCTTTCAATATCCTCATTCTGTTGTTTTCTCGAAACAGTTAATCGTACTACAAATTCAGTAGCGATATACGAGTAGTATTAGCAATTGAATTTGATATAGTTTCTGAGTAGGAATCAGTTTCTTTATTTCCTTTAAACAGTTTTTTAAAGTATTTTTTATATAATCGGAAAAAAGAATTGAGAAAAAATACTTAATATGACGTGGTGGTAGAACGGTCTTTCTTGGACGTTTTTAAGTCAAGATAACGGCAGTACATGTATTGGGAGCTATGGTAAATTATGAACCTATCTTCATCAAATTTTATATCATTTTTACTTATTTAAAAGTTATTTGTGTCGAATATCAGCTTGATACTAAAATTTTTATGGGATTTATGAACGTTTAAGTGACCTTCAGAAGACAGGTTTATATGGGAGCTATGGTGAATTTTAGATCGGTCTTTATGAGATTTATACTAATATACATTTTACTTGCGCTGAGTTTTATTAAAATATTGCTATATTTGAACAATTTATGATCGTTAACCACTATTCCGGGAAGATATTTTTATGGGGCTAGGTGAAATAATGGACCGATCAGAACCAATTTCAATATGTCCTTGTGCCAAAATATCAATATATATTAAAAATTACGATCTGTACTTTGTTCACAAGTAGTGTATTCAAAAAACTGACATTTTCAGAAAACCGGTTTTCGAGTTATCCGTAAAATAGCCTTTTTAAAAAACCGTGATCGAACACGCTTTTACTTTAAAAATGATTGTTATTTTTACTAAAGAAAGTACACTTATAATCAGTGTTACCAGGAGATGAGACAACAAGAGGCTAAATTGAACTTTAAAAAAGGTTAAAAGGCTAAATGTCCAAAAATAAGGCCATAAAAAATTATTTTTTTAAATTTAAAAACTTATTTTTTCCGTCTCATTAGCTTTTGATATTTTTCTAAATAAATTGTAATAAATTTATAAATAACACCCAGCAAAATGACTTAATGAAAAATCGTCCAAAAATTACTATACAACTTTGGGTTATACTTTATATGGAAAATTACCCAAAGTTTTGAAGTGATTTTGTGTCACTTTTTAATTATAATTCCATTTTGATTAAACATTTTTAATTTTTTGCGTGATAAAGTATATAAAAAAGTAATTACAATAATCCACTTAATAACGCCACAAAAGGAGTTAAGGCACTTTTATTCGAAGTTTTTTTTTTATCAAATATAAATATAAATATTTTATATTTATATTTATATATATATTTTTTTTATTATTTATATTTATAAATATTTTATATTTATATTTATATTTATATTTATATTTATATTTATATTTAATAAAATATAAAAATAAGTAATCTCGAATATTTTTATATTCTGTAAAAATAAAATTAGTAATGGCAAATAATAAATTATTTGTTCCGTTGTTGAAATACTCGCATTTCATCCTTTTTAACTTAGTGTCTACATTAGAGATTTTTTTATCAAGACAAACGTCAAACTTAACGCGAATTTGTGAAAGGTGGCAGCAGTTGCCCAAAAAGAACAATATGGCGTATTCATTATTGTAACAACCAGAATAATAATCAGCTGTTTAACTAAGATTACCTTGTATATATTCGCACTAATTTTGACGATTGTTTTGATAAAAATTTACCCAATATAGACACTAGGTAAGGTAATTTTACGAAAAAAAAGAAAAAACCTGGAAAAAGCTTGAAGCTGCAATGAAAAGTTTGAGACTAAAAGCAAAATAAACCTGGCAACACTGCTTATAATACATGTCATTTGTAATGAAAAGTAATAAAAAAAATAAAAAACATATCGCTCTTCTGTACCTAAAGGATAATGTTTAAATTGGGATTTTTTGAACTGAATTCTGATAAAGATTCTTCCGGTCCTCAATTCTCAGTACGTCTGGTGTTACTCAAATCACAATTAGATATCAAAAAAAAAAACTAGACTTAAAGCTTTATTAGTTAATAATGAAAATGAAAAATACCTTGAAATAATTAAGGGCCTGATTCAGTACTACAAGAGAATTGTTTAAAAAATAAAATTTGTATGGAAACTACTAAAAAAAATGTTTAAATGTTCATACAAATTTAATTTTTAAAGATTGGATACTTTTAATGGTTCAGACCATAAATAAGATTCAATTAGCAAATATAAAAAATGGGAAGTATTAATTAATTTAGTAAAAAATAAAATAAGGAATATTTCATAAAAAAGCATTTAATTGACATAAAAAACCGACCTGTCGAATTATTCCAAAATAAAAATTATTCGAAACCGGTCGGTTTTTTAAAAAATGAAAACCAGTTAACCGGTTTCCGGTTACAGTTTTTGAATACACTATTTACAAAATTTACATGGACAGTAGTGCAGTACAGGTATTGAGTATTAAGTATCGAGTACCGAGTATTTGTCTCTTTTTTGAGTACTCAACATTGTAAAGCAGTAACTCAATACTTTTAGAGTTTAATTATCTAATGATATAGTATTAAAAATATAAAGGCTAAAATACAACTCTATTACAAAAAAAAAAAAAAAAAAAAAGAAATGAATTTAAAGAAAATGTTTTTATTTATTTTAATTTTTTATATAAATAAATTTATATATATATATATATATATATATATATACATAATGATTAAAGATTGTTGGATTTTAGTTTCGATGTTTAACAAAAATGCTTCAACTGAATCAAAATAATTTTTAACTCTTTAGCTATATTGTGGATTTATATCTGCGGATGATTTGGCTTCATTTTTACTATCGGGGATAGTTTATCTATCCATAGTAGAATTGGTATTGACGCTGCCTACAAACTTATTGCAGAATAAAAATGAAGCAATTAAAAAAACTGTTGACTACATACTTTCCAACTTCGGTCTTTTTGTTAAGAACATTGTCACCATTTTCTTCATTACTTTATGTTGGTGAATAACTCGTAAACGGTAAATAGCATATTTTTTTTTTTCATTTTGTATCCAGCTCAGTTTGTTAGAGCGCCTAGTAAACTATTGTAATTTATATTTTTTAGTGGAAACCATTAGCCGTCGTGCATCAATTTAACTTGAACGTTTTGTAATAAGTAAGACGTAAGTCATTCGAACATACTCACAAAACTTGTGTATGCGTTGTAACAACTAATATTTTGAAATTCTGGTCAAAGATTGTTTTTAATTACTATCTTTGTTTTCTATAGAGTATTAATTAAACGTCATGAATCGTCTTACATCATTATTTTAAATATGTGTTTATACCTACAGTTTGGAAATATGTTGACATTCAGTGTCATTTAAAATTTTCTGGCTAAAAATATTTATTTAAAAACAAAAATATATACATATATTTTTTTCATATTTACTTATTCGCTTCAGTAGTAATTCGTTGTATTGCTTTGCAAGTGTATTTAAAATTTGTAAAAATAAAAAGTAAAATAAATGAACGCGAACAAATACATTATTGGTTGTTATTTTACCCTTGTGTATATTTTACGAAACAATATTTCACAATTTTCTTTCCGTTTGCTTTTTTTTTCTTGTGTTTTACACATTTTAGTGGTTGCTTTAATTTACCATTAACAATGATAATATTCATTTTAGGATATTTATATTTTTTGTTCCAAACTGAAATTGAAATATCGGAATATTATAAAAAAAAATAAATAAAACAAGGTTAAATGTTAAATTTATGAAGAAATATTAAAAATTGAAATTGTCTTTAAATTTTACATTAGGGAGTAGTTTTTCATTATTTTAAATGCTGCAATTCAACTACGAATTATTAATAATCTGAGCAGTCAGTCATTAATCATTTTGTTATTTAAAGTGTATTGAAAGAATTAGACAGAAGAATAGGAACAAAAAATACGTAATTACTGTCAGAAATTTTCATTATTGTGACGTCAAAAAAATACAAATGGACAATAGTGAAAAGATTGCAAGTGTCTCTTTTTATTTCGTTTTATGCCATTGCGGATGAGGTCACATACATAAATTTAGCTTTTTTATTTATATACATATATATTCATGATTTAGTGAAATGAAAATATGTTTGTTATTTAAATATTTTAGAATGTAAAATAAAATTTAAAGTTCGAATATATGTAGATTAAAAAATAAGAAATACATTCTTATGCATGTTAGCGATAAAAGAGAAAGTTAAGAGTGATGACCTCCCATTAACAGATGAAAAATTAATTTGTTAATTTAATTTTCCTTTAAGATATATCATAAGCTTTATATAAATTTCAAAAATATTTTACAAGATCGATTTAAAAAAAAAAATCTTAATTTTATTCTCCAAGCGAATTTAAATTAATGATTAAGTCTACCATATCATTTAACTTATATCATTTCTATGTCTAAATAAAAAAAAATGCACATTAAATATGATTCATATTATTAAAATATTTTGGCGCCTCTATTCGAATGCATTTCAAAAATTTTAAATTATTTTCAATTCATCTATAAATAATATCCATACAGAATTTCAAAGAATATTTTTTAAAGAATTTGTAATTAACATTCACACCTCGTGAAAAGAAAACATTTTATTTTTTTGTTAAAAGCATAAATTACATTTCAATTAAAATATTTTCAAATCATAAGGTGTCAAACAAATTCCGCAGTCATTACCACGGTTGACTTCAAAGAGCCAAAAAATAATTTTAACAAAATCAAAATTCAAAAATGTTATTTACGGACGTAAATTTGATTTTTAGAAACACGTTTTTTTTCTTTTTTTATAAATGACTCTATCAGATAAAAGCACTTAAAACATATTTAATTAAAATAAATGTGAAAATGTTATGGCCAAAACTATTTGTGGAAAAACAGCTATATATTTAAAACTTTAACAAACATTTTTAAATATGTATTTGATTTTGTTAAAAAAAAATAAAAAACTAAATATTTTGTAGTATGAATCTAGGTACTTATACGAAAAAAAAACAACAATATTAAAATTTAATTTCCACATTTTTTTAAATGTCCACTACAAGTTTCCAAGAAAAATTTCGTTTTTTCTGTTGAACAATTCCAATTTTCAGACTAAACAAAATGAAATTAGTTTTCTTTTACTTTAAATATTATATTCGATCATTAAGAAATATTATATACAAGTTGTGTATAATATTTTGTACTTTTTAATACGTATAAAATATTAATTATTACTTTTTTGCACAAGTGTAAAAATGAGTTGAAATGTTTTTGTTTCGTTGGTAATAAAAATTTGATTAACATATGGAATTTTGTCTGGAAATAATAAAATACAAATAAAAAGTATTTTTCAAAATAATAATCCACAATAATTAATTTAACGAGTATAGACTCTAAGGTATATAGGGGGCAAAGGAATATAACCAGGAACTAGTTCAATAAATTGTCAGTCACAGGACTGAAACAACGTAAGCCGAAAGAAATATAAAGTTTATTCCAAAAACTACAAATAATCAAAATATATTTCTTTTTTTTCATAAGAGTTATTCCATTTTAAATATAAAAAATTTTGACCCTTGATTGCCGATTTAGATAAAATTTGGTGCATGTATAGAGGAGGATACAGAGTCATGTGAAATGAATTTTTCCCTTTTTTTTTTTGAGAACTGTGGCAATTCCATAGCTTGGAAAGTGATTAACATATTTATTTAAATGGCAATAACTTTTGTTATATAAAAGATATGAAAATATATATTTTTTGCAGTGGATTTGTTAAAGATGCCATATAAAAATTTTTTAAATATTTTTATTAACATATGTTTTTTTTTAAGAATTTTCTTTAGTGACGTGTATCTAAAAAAATCCATTTTTATTTTTTCGGTATACTTGCTATAGAGAAAATTTCAGAAAGGTTAAAATTTTTAAATCTAAAATGAAATTACTCATAAGTAAATTACACCTTTTTTTTACCAAAATTAGTTTAAAGCCAAATAACTTTTTAATATTTACTTCTTTTATTTGAAGAAGTATGGAGCTGTTGCCAGTTTGAAATCATAGAGGCAAATAATGTAATGAATGGACGAAAGTTAGTTATTTTTGGAATCACTTCTTATATTATATGTTGTCCAAACAGAGCGAAACTATTACTAAAACTCTGAATCGCTTGATAATCAAAAAATTCATTCACTACTACTCCAAACACAACAAGCATTGTTCTCTTACATGCTAATTTTCTTCCCCTTTTGACGATTTGTTGAAGATATCAAAAATTATAACGATTCGCGGTTGGTCTAAAAAAATTAAGGCTTCCTGCGTCACAGTAACAGTATGCTACCAAAAAGATTGGAAAAAGGTAGTGTTTAGCCATAGACAATAATTTGAAAAGAACATAGGGTAGTTTTTATAACAAGTGGAGGAGACTTACATATTTGTACTCTAAATAATATATTGTCAAGCATATTTCAACTTGTATTTAAAAGAATTTTTATTTAGAATTGCAGTTAATTCCAAAAAATTTCGACCCAGCTCGGATTTTTGCCAACTCTGATTTCTTATCTATAATTATGTCCTCCAAGCGCTTTATATATTAACATGCACCATATCGCTAACGATTCATATTCTATGAACCTCTAAAGTTTTCGAGTTTTTTGGTCAAAAATGTGAAAAATGTGCTTGAGTAACTTTTATGTCTATTATCAGATTTCAACAAACCTGGTATCATTGGAAAGAACTTAGATTCCTCGTTATACAAAAGTCATAACAATGAAACATATTCCTGGAGCAAGGACCTCTAAATTTAAAAAAAATATCCTTTTTACCTAGATATCTTGAAAAAGGGTCTTAATTTTAATTATTTTTTACACGATGTATAAAATTAATTTGTCGTTATAGTGCAAATTTCAAAATGGGATCTCAATGGGATCAGAAGATGTAACAGTTTGTCTGTAGTAGTGCTGGCAAATTCTGCTACTTTTGAATACTCGATACTAGACAATACTTTTCAGTTGGGTACTCAATACTACTCGATACTTAACGGATTTTTTAATTTGAGATATAGTTTGTAATTAAAGTTCTTTTATTTAAAAATAAAACAAATTCAACCGATTAGCATGAAATTTTATATATGTATTTATAAAACACATAAAACGAATACAAACGTTAACTTTAAATTTAACGTTAACAAAAATCAATAAAATTATTTTCATATATTTAAAAATTAATTTGTATCTTCATACGAAGTTGCATTTTAGCCGTTATATTTTTAACACGGTATTAAAAAAGTTATTGAGTACCCAAAAAAGAGTGAAAATACTCGGTACTCAATACTTGCACAGCACTAATCTATAGCATTCAGTACAATTTTGCTAACAAATTAATATCTTTTTAAGTGTTTTGATACTTGTATTTTAAATTTAGTATCGAAACAAATAGGAAAGAATAAAAGCAAGCAGTATTGATCACGATCGATCACATAATTAATTATCGGAAGAGATCAATTGTGAACTGAATCTTATCAAATTTTTACAGTAGTTTATGCGAGTATGAAAATTATTCATGTAAGATTTTATTTCGATATTGGTATTTATGTGAAATTTATAAACGTTTAAGTATTTTTCGGAAATGTGAATTATATGCTAGCCATGGTCAGTTATGTACTGATCATTACAAAATTTAGTGGTGCGATCTATACTTGTACAAAACTTAGTTGTGTCAAATTTGATCTCGATATTGATATTTATGTGAGACTTAAGCAAGTTTAATTGATTTTCGGAAATGGGTATTATGGACCAATTATTGTGTAGTTTTTCGTGATGATCAGGGTTGCCACATTAGCCTTACTAAATCTCTCCTTTTTATTATGCTTTTAACCTCAAAATTTTCGTTTAGCTTCTTTCTAGCCTTTTTTAAAAAAAATAAAATTTTAGAGTTTCAACAAAGACGAAGAACATTTCTTAATAATAATGTGAATTATATAGTGGTTTAGTGCATTACTGTATATTCATTATAGTGAATTCAATGGCAAAAAAAAAAAAAAAAATAAATAGTGATCTATTATACTAAATTTTGAATAAGTATACCAATATCTCTAAAATCCACTTAATTTATCTAATTTATCTAAAAGATAAATTATATGTCTTCATTTTAGAGGTCCTAGCAACAGGAAAATGTGTAACATTTATAATTTTATGATAATGTCTTTTCCATTGACTTCAATTTTGTTAAAATTGGATAATGCACGTAAAAGTTATCTAACATTAAACTTTGTTCATTTTTGTCAAAAATGCCACAGGTGTCCCAATTTATAGGTTCATAAAATATGAACCGTAAACGATATGCAACTGACTCGTACGCCATAAAATTAAAAAAAATCGAAGATGTAAAATTTTTTAAACTGTAATTTTGGATCGAAATTTTTTGGAGTAATTTGGAATTAAATTTTTTTCTGTTATATTTTGTTTGTAATTTTTTCTTTTATTTAAAAAATATCATTGCATGTAATTTTTCTGAAAATTTTTATTTTCCATATTAAACCTACGGCTGTTTTAAATGCAATGGTATTATTTTAAATCACGATTACTTACAAACTTTTAATAAATAGCGAAATTTTATCGAACTGTTTTTTAATAAATTTCAAAACACATATTCGACTTTGAAAGACAAAAACGATATCTTGGCCTCTGTTGGCCTCATAGCGACTATGTGCATTTGATGCGGCAACATTTTCTGGGTCTAGGCGCATTTAAATGTTTTGCCTCTTTTTGCCTCAGGGAAGGATATACTTGTTTTTCTAAAACTCTATTTAACAATATTAAATTTATTTACTATTTTTTATGAATTTTTCATATTTGTATCGTTAAAGTTAAAGTGATTTTCAGAAGTGAGTTTATGTGGGAGCTATGCTAAATTATGGGCCGATCTTCATGAAATTTGGAACACTCTACTAGTTATTTTGAAAATATATTTTTATTTATTTGCAAGGTATTGTGAACAATTTTATCTGCATTTATAAAAAGTGTGCTTATATGTATAAATATTAACATGTAAACTTTTATAATTTTTTTTTAATCGGCAACACTTAAATTTTGAGTTATTGTTTAATCTAACAATAGTTTAAAAATACTCGCTATATCCTGCATTTTGCTGTTTTATAATAACTACAAATCTGACTCTACACAATAATAAAACCCGTTGCAAACAGGCTAGTTCCATATGAAAACGGGAATAAGGCTTGTCCTCAGAAGATAAAAGGTGGGAAAAAGTAATAGCTTTATTTTTTTATTAAAAGATATGTGAATTAATGCAAAGAATATAATAATTAAAGCCGCAATATAATAAGTGAAAACTAGTATCAATATATTGAAAAGTCTATGATTTCACTAAGTACTACATGCACGAGTTATTTAAATACAAATACAGTGTTGCCGTGTAATTATCCGAAAATGAGACAATTTACAATTTTTTTGAAAATAAAATCTCTGTTGATTTTTATGTAATTTCAATGGAACTTCAGTTCACAAATTGGTAAATCTTTTGTTCATAAAAACTCTCTAACTCATATTTTTTTTTTTTTTTTTTTGTAAAGTAAAAATGCTTCAATTTAGAGTTTTTACACCGTGCAAATGAGAAGTGAATTTCACAAATTCAAATTTCCAATGCGTAAACTTTCAAAAGCTGTAAAAAGTACAAAATTTTAATGTGGATATATCCCTACCTATATTGTAACATATGGTAGGAAAAGGAAATACTGGTAAGAATTTTACCTATAACTGTATTTTCGCTCCGTGGCTCTCAAAAATTTAAAATTTGTATGCATTCATTGTTTTTTCCACAACAAAAATTTCTACATTTACTCGAATAAACACGCTTTTGAACAGGGTTAACATTCTTTATATTTTAGAGATACAGAGTAAAGAAATAAAAAAAAAATACATTTTTTATTTTTTATATCCTTCACCACAGGTGTTTGTAAATTCCACAATTTTCGTCGGAGAGCAATATTTTTTGGATCGTTATAAGAAATGATGTCAATAGAACGATATCCATCTGTCTGTTCCACCGTCATTAGCGTTTATGGAACCTACCGACAACTGACATATAATATATATATATATATATATATATATATATATATGATCAAGATTCAACATAACCTATAACAATCTGTAATGCAAGCATTATCTGTGGGCCAAATTTCATATAAATAGTTTCATTAATAATATATATTTTTTTAAAGTTGACGTGAAATGTGAGATCTAATAAAATTCCATTTGAGATTTAATAAAATTTATAGTCACCTCTGGCACTGGTTCTATATGCGTGTCAAATTTTGTGAAAATTGGTTGAACCGTTTAGAAGTGATTGATACAAAAACAAGCTTACACTTCATTTTTATAATATATATGAGGATTTATAAAATCTTGATTCTATTCAACTTTATATAAAAATGATAATTATTTAAAGTTTTTCGTATTTGTATAGACATAGTGTAGATAAATATATTTGTAGTTACATCCAATATAAGATACTTCATTTTCATGTAGCACATCTTAATACGGATGAAGGTTATGTAAGATTCGGCACAGCCGATTATAGCATCCTAACTTTAATTGAAGTTCTAACATCAATGTTAAGTTTCAATTGTCTAAAATATTATTGAGCAATTTAAGGTAACTAGGTACTTCGGAATAAAAAATTATTTTGAATACTAATTTTTAGATTTATAGGTAAATTAATTATAGTGTAAGACATATATGAGTAACAAATCTATGTATGTAGTTTATAGTTATAGTTTGTATATACATTAGAGAGCAAAGTTTGTATTCTAAGATACCGTTTCTCAAAATTTTCATCCTGACATTATCTTTTTGTGAGACAGATCAAAATTAAAAAAGGTCCTTTTTTCCGACTTTTCGGATTGTTTTTTTAATATTTCCTATAAAGGAATAATATTAAAATTTGGTATAGTAAGAAAAATCTTTAAGACGTGTATTTAATGACATAAAAAAGGTTTTGGGCCAGGTCCAAGTGATTCTGAAATTTTGGAATTCCGGAAAAAGAATTTAGATATTTGAATTTTTTATACATAAATATTTAAAAATATAAGGCAAATACAACACAATATAATATTCTAGCAGTTATACCTAAACGGTTTTTCCATTTTATTTTTTAATTGTACCTTGTTGGAATTTTGTTCAATTTTTTCTTCATATGCAAATATTTCTATATGAAGAGAAATTAAATGAATTTATTATCAAAATACGCATATTTTTATAAGAACTTTAATGATATATAATACTTCATACTTCTGTTAGCAAACAACGAAATAAATTAAGTTTAATTGAAATACCCACAAAATTTATGATAAGAAGTGTATTTGTTTACAATTTCAGTGTTACGAAAACGGCGGTTTTCCCACTAGATTTGGCGGTATTTTTTTTGACTAGCGGGTACTTTCAAAAAAAAAAAAAAAACAGCTAAGTGGACTTTCTGGCTATAGCATTTTTTTAACTGACTTTTCTGTAAAAACGGTATTGGAATTATTTTTTTCTCAAAATTTTAAATCACCTCAACATTATTGTATGAAGGAGGATTATTGTGTAACTCGATTCGAAAGAAAGTATTTTCGAAAGTCAATGTATTTAAAATAAAATCGAACTATACAATAAGTTCTTTGGTTTTATGTTTGGCAGCATCAAAATACAGAAAACAATTTTTTTTTTTAAAGAATTACATAGCTGTCTTTACCTGCATATGCTCTATATAACTATATTAGCAAAATATAGTAATATCTAAACAAAAATAAATTACTGGAATTAAAATGAAGATTTTGAAGAAATTAATATTAATTTTTAACATGTCTAAAACTTAAAAAATAACAATTTATTAGTTCTTTTAAAAAAATCGAATAAAATTCAAACAAGGTCGAAATTAAAAATTTTTAAATATTTATGTGTAAAAAAATTCAAATATCCAATTTTTTTGTGAAAAATTACTAAATTTCGGACTCATTTGGAGCTGGTCGAAAACTTTTGTTATGTCATTTTCTTTGACAGAAATATGAAAAAAATGCGAAAATTTTAAGAAACGGTATCTTAGTATCGATACTTTTTATTACCATAATATGCATACATACATACATACATGCGTACATACATACATATAAAGTTGTATAGAGAAACAAAATGAATTATTTTATCATATCGTCCTAAATCTGCGTAAATCACATGTGTCTGTTTAAAGTTATAAAAGATTTTATGATACGAGTACTATTCCGGAGAATGTGTGCGTGAAAGATAAAATTCTTTATAGAAAAACAAAAAAATAATAATAACGAAATGACTCTATTAATTATGGAAAGATGACGTCTACAACGAAATAGTCATGACAACATATTCAATGTGGCAAAATTGGTGGCATAATACTTTTATACTAAAGCAATAAAAATAAAAAAAAACTTAAATAAAAAACAAATATATTAAATTTTATTTGCAAAATGTTTTGTTCTTCAAAATTTCAGGGAAACAATTTGTTGTTTGATATTTTTGTAACGTTTTGTATGCGTAAATTTTTATTGTTATTTTTTTTTATTTTATTTATTATAATTTTGAGAATATAATGCTATTATATTTTAAAAATTTCTTAATTTTGTTTTTGTTTTAATGGCAACATGAAACTTAGCAGTTGTTTGAAAAAAAGATTCAGGCTATTTTTTGTTATTGATAAATTGACAAACAAATTTTGCTTTATTTGTTGTTAATACTATATTTATTTATTTTTTCAGTTTCGGTGTTTGCATTTAAATCAATATTTTTGATATCTTCAAAACATCTTATTTTATTATTTTTTTTCTTTTCGAATAATTTTTTTTTTCCTGCAGATATTTTAGAAATTGAAAAAATAAAAGTTTCAAAAACTTTTTTTAATAAATTAAATTTAATTATGTATTAAAAAATAAAAATTATTAAATGTTCACTGATTTTTCTTTATTGTAACAAATAAAATTGTAATTTTTTTTCTTTATTAGCTAAACGAATTTTTAATTTTTTTTATTATTAAATATTGTTTTTGTTATTTTGTTGCATTTTATATGTATATTTTAATTATTTTTATAATTTGTTTTCGTATTTGTTATTTTTATTTTGCTTAATATTTTGTTTGTGTTTATATTATTATATTTACGGATTTATTATAAATTTCTTAATCACTTTGTATACACGAAAGTGGATATTTTTCCTCATTTCATTTATATTTTCACACAAAAAAATTTTCTTTCTTTAAATTTTGTTATTTTATTATGCGGTATTTGTTTGTATAATGTAAGATAATATAGACGCGTTTTATTTTAAAGTTCGTTGTTCGTTACAACTTATACGCCGTGTAGCACTGAATGAACTGATCTTCACCGTTCAGTATTGCTTTCTGCTCACTCTGCGATCATTAAGATTTTCCATTTGTATATTGTGTGTGCTCTAAGCTTTTTTGGAAAGCTTTTTCTTTTTGTTAAAATATTCTCTAGCAAAAAATGGCAAATTCTTCTCTTTGATATTAAGTAATTACTAATTAAATATTTTTCCGATTTTTTTAATTTTTGATTTAGCAGAATTACTCGTTATGATATCTAATAAAGATCATTTATTTTTTTTTTTTGTTTTTAATCGATTTTCAATGAAAATTTTGTTCAAAAATATAAAATTTATCTAATAGATTTTAATCAAGATATTTATGAGAATTGAAATAGGAAATAATGGAATAAAATCTGCCACTTTTATAAGGTTTTCTTGAGGGTCTTGCAAAAAATTGTGTGCAAATTTTGTTAACTTATTTTTAAAGTATTTACTTATAGTTTAATTACAAGTAAAAATATATTTAAATTTTTTCTCGAAATAGCTATTAATAAATTCGTACTTTTAATAAAAAAAATTTCGATCCATTATAAAAAAAAATTTGATGTTTTTTGAAAAAAGTATGTATTCTTGTAAATCAAGACCCCTTGTGGAATTTGAAAGTGTTTTACTATAATGAGAAAAAATATGAAGTTTCCGATACCTCCTTCAACACATACAGGTTGCCCATTTAAGCCAAAGATTGAACTCAAAAATGCTCGTACGGATAGACATAAATAAATCATTATAGGTTTCAAAATATCAAAAAAAAAAAAAAATAATAAATATATATATTTTGTTCGTTTTATAATATATACTTTTTTCTTACTGATAAATAAGATATTTTCGAAGAAAAAAAAATGCAACAGTTCTTCGTGCTACGAACTCTAACTATTCTTATTTAGTTATTGTATATTAATTAATTATAATTATTTCATTTTTATTATTTTTTTTTTTTGCACAATTATTTTCCATTTTTAATTTTTTTTCTGTATTTTTTTTTATTCCTTTTTGGAACGGTTTTAAAAAAATGTAGAACTTAATGTTGCTTTTGAAATTTAAACGTTTTAAAATTAGTTTCCGTGGAAAGTTTTCAATAATGTTTTCGGGCGAAAACTCTTTCATCGAGTTTTCATGCTTAGTCTGAATGGAAAATTTTCAGAACTTGTGCTAAAATTATTAATTTTAGAACTGGTGTAATTAGAACTACTTCAGGTTCTTTAATAATATCTTTCTTATTAGTTTTGTCGTGATGTCGCAACCTATTCTAGAACTTATGGACTAAAACAGTATTATGACTCTAAATTAGTTCTAAGGATTGTTTTTGAGAACTAGTGTAAAATATTGATTTTAATAACTGATTCTTGAAACAATCCCTAGAGCTTCTATAAAACTCGCTCCAAAGGTAACAATTTTGAACACATATCATTGTTTAGAGAACTAGTTCTAGAACTGCTTCATAGAATGGGTACTGGCTAGGTAATAATTCCACAATTTCGAAGAAAAATCATAGTTCGTAAAGCCAAATGTAATGCCAAACGGGCTATTTTCAAGCACTGTGGAACTAGTTGTAGAACTAATACATTTTTTCCTGGGTACATATATAAAACAAATTTTTAATGATAATTTTATTTTATTTTATCCTTTATTAACTTAATCATTATAATTTATTCAAAAACAACAATTAGATTTTTTTTAATAAATTGCGCATTAAAAACTAGTAAATTGTACCCTGCAGTCTTAAAATAATATAAATTATTTCACTAATATTATGTTTATGCAATAAAGGTTTTATATTTCTATCTCTAAAATCCTATGATATTATTTTTATTTCTTTAAACTCTCTATATCATATATAAGATCACTAATGACAAGAGCTGTGTTCATCATTGTGGTTTTATTGGCTGCTATTGCAAGTAGATATTGACGCTATAATTATAATAAACCTTCTCGTGCTCTTTCCAAATAGTGAATAAAAATACATATGTTCTTTTTATAACAGTTTGATTTGTTTATTATTTCTCTTAATTCATTTATCTCATACGCATTTTCAGAAGAAAAAAAACATCTCTAAGGGCAACAGCTTATATATGTAAATATTCTCAATTCCTATAAGATTATATTTATTTAAATATGTTGTTGTTGTTTTCATTACAAACAAATGTAAACTTTTGTAAACATATATATCTACACATAACATTATATACAACAACAGAGCTAGAGGTACGAAATTTAAAGCAAACAAATAATTTATTGCTACTCTGCATATCGTTATTTGAAATGTAAATCCCTAATTAACACACTACAATAACTTTAATACACACACACACACACACACACACATGCAGACAAATAATAGTTTAAACAAAAATTGTACGAGTCTAATAACATTGAAAAGATTTGTGTTTAATCTTTTTAATGTTATTAAAAATATATTTAAAATACCGGTATAATACTTGGAACTGCTGAAAAAAACTTCAAATTTTAATTAGGATCATTTATATTCCTGGTGACGATATATTATTGTACAGAAAAACAGCAAGTAAGACAACAAAAACAGTAGTAAGTAGTAATAATAACAATCATATCATTAAAGAAATGTTAGTGATGACGATAATGTTCAGTGTAATTATCATTGTAATTAGCAATAAGAGGATGTGTTACATTACATTTTATAATAAAAATTGTGGTATATTTTTTAAGACGCATTTATTAATGTTCTTTTGTATAAATACATAGCCGAACAAAATGTTTTTGTTACGTTTAGTAAATAAAAGCCAAAAACAAAATACATAATAATTAATGTAAACAATTAAAATAAGAAATGGGTAAAGAAAATAATTAAAATTCACTATAATAGTGGTTCAAAAAAGTCGAGGACAATATAAGTAGTTTAGCATAAAAATTCAATTGAAATAGTATATGTTTCCACGTTTAAACGATTATATTTTTCAATCCAGTACTGATTTCATTTGATCTTTCAAGTAAAGTATCCCAAGATATCACCATTATCACCTAATATTTTTAGAGATTTTTAAGCAATAAACATTTTTTCTTGCTGTTTACGAAATTGGGCAAAAACATAAATTAAAAATGATTTCCTTTCAGAGGACTTATTAAATTTTAAAAGTGCAATAATAGTTTTGACATGTGAACTCTATGAAATTGCGTTATTTTTAAAATCTTTTTTTCAAGTTTCTTCTTTGAACCTTTACAACTTCTCCGCGCATCAGTTTTGCCTTTTTGAGGCTAAAGCTAGTCTTCTTATTTTGCTTTTAGTCTCAAAATTTTTGTTTTAGTTTCTGGCCTTTTTCTTAGCTTTTAAAATTGCCTTAAAAAGGCTAAAATGTTCAATCACGAAGGAATTAATTACTTGTTTGATTTCTTTAAGCATTTCTCTGTACTTAATCGCAAAATAAGTCAAGATTTTTTATATTTAACTAAAACTTTCGTCTGCGGCGCTTCATTCACCAAACGAAAAGAACTTATCTAATTTTATGGGATTATTTTATCAATTATTTTATTATACTTCATCAACTGTAAAGCTTGATAAAAAAGGAATTATATTTCAAAAATTATAAACAAATCACTTCAAAATATTGTTTTCAGTCTTTTCATAATTAATTTAAAATTTAATTACAAGATCTTTAAAAAATATCCAAAACAAATAAGAATAATAAAGGTTTTAAATTAATAATAATAATAATAATAATAATAATTTTTTCTGGCCTTATTTTTGGGATATTTAGCCTTTTCTAAGCTTTTTTGGAAATTAATTTTTTATACTTTTGATTTACTAATATGTGTATAAGAATTTTCAAAACTTTTCAAAAAATTTAGCAAAAATATTTCCAAAAATTTTTTTCTTCTGACACAAACGTCAATTTGTGGTTTTATTAATCAATATTTATACATCCAAAATATTTTCTCATACTCTTAGACATGCGATTTAATACATATATATATATATATATATATATATATATATATATAGATATATATATATATATATATATATATATATATATAGATATATATATATATATATATATATATATATATATATAGTATCATCATAAGTATCCCACAAATAAAATAGGCTATTTTCTCATCGTATAACTTAAGAACTATTTATGCAAAAAATTTTCAATTTTGAGGAAATAACTTTCTTATTATCCCTTATAGTTGAGATGAAAATGAAAAGGCTACGATCATGGGGAATAGCATCCAACATACGAAGAAAATACTAATTATCGTATAACTTAAATACTATTGCAGAAAAAGTTACGAAAATAACTTCCTCATCTACCTCCATACTTGAAATAAAAATGGAACAGGTAGGACCAGGGAAAATGGTACACCTTACAAAAGCAAATATTCATTATGAAATATTTAAGGAGTTGTTATTGTGAGAATACTCAAGCATTCGTGGGAACTATTATCTTATCATATTGCATTTATGAAATGAAAATAGGAATGATAGGTTCAGAGGGAGAGGTAGCCCCATACAAAGCAAATATTAGTTACCATATCAAAAGGGGTAGCGAAGCGCACCGCGAAAAGCTAGTAAAATCATAAAACCATTTTCTCATTCTCTTATTATACATATATTAACGGTCCACCACAACAAATATTTAAAATTAAAAGTAACAAAAATAAATCATAGTTACGCAAAATGTATTTTATATGATCCTATCGCGTTTTTGTAAGCTTTATAATAGCAATCGTTTTAATTTTGTTTTAATGCAATAATTAGCTTTAAAAAAGTTTTAATTCATTTTAATTATTATCAGTGTTGCAAGTTTAGCCTTCAACAAACTAGCTCTGACTTTTAGCCTCGGAATTTATGTTTTATTTTTTAGTTTTTTTCTACTCTTTTCTGGTTTTCAAAATTACCTTATATTTTGAGGCTTAAGCAGGCAGATGTGTGCTTTTTAATAAACAGGGAAATATTCTTTTATTTTCTATTGTAAATTTTATTTTCACAGTTTCCTGCGCTTAAATATTAGTTGAGCTTGTATCATAGATTTTATTTCGAATTAATAGAGAATAGTTGTTACATTGCTTTATTTTTCGATTTACCCCCTTTTTTTGTTTTAACTCTTGGCAACACTGATTTTGAACTGGTCCTCAAAAAAAGTTATTTCCTTCTAAAATTACGTTCAAGTTATTCAGAAACTAGTTGCAAAAAAAAAACAACTTTTTATGCAAAATGGAAAATTTGTTGGTTCTTAAAATTTTATTAAAATATAAAACGACAATAAATTTAAGTTTTTAATATTGAATCGTAAAAATAGGTATATATACTATGAACAAAATAAGCTGTAGATCATAAAAAATTTAAGGAAACAAACTGAGTTTATTCACAACTTATTGATGACATTTAAATAAAGATTAGATAAAGAATTATGTATCTTGAAGGTAATTTTGGTCAGTATTGTTTAGTGTTTTATTTATTTAAATTAGACAAATCATTTTAGATTTATACTACTGTGATCTCCTTATTAAGATTTTCATACTAGTCATGCATATAAAAAATCATGATAGAGACAAGGAAACTAAAACGGATGCACTAGCCAGAGGCGGATCCCTTCTTCGAGGTGAAGATACAGATCAACTGGTTGGAGTACCGCTTTCGGCTTGCAGATTAATAATTCTGAGGAACTTATCGAGGATTGCACAAGATAGATGGACAAATTAATCCACAACCTCGAGACAAATATGGCCCCATTATGATGAATCTCGATTTAACTTCATCATGGGATTATTGAGGCATCGGCTAAGAATTCTGGTAGCCGTGGTCACAGGGTACTGGATGGCTGGTGCGCATTCTAGGAGATTAGGACTTCTTTTTGTAGAAGTTGTCGGGATGAGGAAGAGGAGGAAACATCTCTTATGTCACTGTCCCACTCTTGCCGATATCAGGACTGCTAATTTTGGAAGTCCGTTTGTGCATGTATTATCAGATATCTCTGATATTGACATCAGATGAATCAATTCTTTCTTATGTGCGTCGGGTAGGTTCGTTTCGAACGCTGTTATGGACATGTAAGTTAGCAACACTTGATCCCTCAGGGTTTCACAATGGGACCAAATTGGACCCAAGTGAGCTGTCCCTTGTTTACTAGAGAGCTCCCCTAAGAACCTAACCTAACCTATGAAGTAGGATCATTGATAATTGAAAAACATTTGAAATGAGAAAACTGAAATAATGCTATGCAGGACACTCCGAAAATTTGCAGAGTTGTGGTTAGAAAACGCTTTCTATCATGAACCGATCTTTCACAAAATAAAAAAAAATACTACATAAAAGTTTCTAATAAAAAATAGTTAGTAATTTTTGATAAAAACTTTTTTTTCCAAAAAAATAAAAAACAAAAGTAAAGGAGCCATTTTCCACGAACACATATAGTTTTTACCATCCTGTTGCCAGTAAAAGGTGTCATTATAAGCTCAGCTGATTATCTATTGCTTCATTTTGATTGAAATGTCAATTTTTTGATTTGTTCAGGGACTAATATTTAATTTTTTTAAGTTTTTTTCTTACGCGTTTTGCTAAAAAGCAAATATATATATATATATATATATATTACATATACCATGCTAATGTATTTTTTGAGAAAATGGAGGGTGGCATGTCTTAAGTGTTTTTTATGTTCTTTATATAAATTGCACTTTGTAATTATTTCCATAAATATACAATATAAATGTATAAATGTAAATACAAATGTACTACTTCGATACAAGCACTATAACCGCATGTACTTATAATTACATTTATGTTTATACACACATATATACAATATTTATACAATTTCGATGTATAAACATTATATACGTACATGTATTATTTATTTTAATGAAGATTTAGTTATGGGAATGAGTTTTCTAGTGACGTCACTAAAGAGTAAAAATTTTGCCAAATAAATAAAATATACAAATACATATGTAGAAGAAAGAAACAAGAAACATACATTCAAATCTTTTAAAAAAAACACAAGAAAATAATTATTAGAAAGATGTTGTTAAAATGTTTCCACTTTCCTTAAATCATATGAACTTTGTAACAGTTTACCGAAGTAAACAAGTACTGTACGAAATTAGATTTTTCATTTTCTATACATTAAAAGATGGGTTGCGGAGTATAAGTTAAATATAACTTTTTATTCTATTAGAAAAATCAGAAAAAAATAATAATAAAATTGTGATTATTTTTTTATGTACAAAGTAAATTTTGTTTTTGTTTTTTTAACATAAATTCTGCGTACTGTAAAGAAATTTAAATCAACTTAGAAATTTTAATTATTTTATAGGTCGGTTATGTATGACAATCAAACTTTAGTTGTGTTGCCTGTCAACGCAACTTACAATTAAGTTGGTATTATCGAAATAATTTTTTGAAAGTTCAGCAACTGAAATAAATAAAAATAAATAAATAAATAAAAATTAAAGCGAATTTGTCTATTTTTCTTTCAACGCATTCTTTAAACGGATCAATTTTATTTATTATAGATCTTCCGTGATCATTTCACCGGGATTTAACAGTTCATAATAGATGATCCTCTATGGAACTCACCAAATATAGAAAATTACTCCGGTGTTATGGGTATTCCGCTTTCGTCTGAATTTTCGCAGTCAGACGACTTCTGAATTTGCATTTCAGACATGCAAAATTTAACTTTTGGATTAATGTTCGTATTGCATCCAATTTCCTGGCTCTTGAGTGAATCTAAGTGCTTTTAAATATATGAATCTATTTAATCTACTAATTGCTCAAGTTATTAACAATTTGACAATAAAAAAAATATTTACTGTTTGTTTTAAAAAATTTTCAGTAACCAGAAATTTGTAGTTGCCTGCATTATATAAAGAAAAGAAGATAGATCCATTATGTTTATATTCATTTAAAATCACTTTCTGACTTCCTTAAAGATTATGACAATTTGTTAAAATAATGCTATCATATTTACATAAAATCTCGCTTTTTCATAAATGAATTAATTTATTCTTATTACACTATGAGACAATTTTTGGTTCGTCAAATATTTCCTCAATGATTTCCACGCGATATGAAGGTGTACCATCAGATTAATAAAATCTCAAAAAAGTTTTGCAAAGTTAATTCGAATTTCGATTTTATGGACTCTTAAATTTCGGATATTTTGAAGCATTTTTTTATTATGTGTGTAAATAAAAAACTTTTAAATCAGTAAATTTGAATGTATTTATGGGTACTTATTGCTTCTTTTATATTATATACAATATATGAGTAGTCACATTATTCAACCGACTTAACCGATATTTTTCTCATACATATCGCACATTCTCCGAAAGAATATTGTAAGATATAGAAATTAATAAAAGTGCCACGCTCACTTTTTGTTAACAATTATTTTTTTTATTTCAAATGAAATTTATCAAATATATTAAGTATTTTTTTGAAGAGAACTATGAGATAAAATATAATTTGGACACTAAGCCCAGTTTTTAGCCCATTTTTAGTAAAAATCAATACTGTTACTTTCTTGATACTATTAAGATAAAATTTAACATATACAAAGAATAAAAATATTGTATAATATAAAATTTTTTGACCACTTTTCTTATACTGTGTTATTTTTAACCACGATTTTATGACAAAAATAGCTTTAAAAAGAGAGTGGCATTCTGCAAAAGTCTATAAAATAACAACAACAAGATATAAGAACATTTGAAATAAATAATTGAAATGATTTTTATTTCATATTATATTTAAAAAAGGGCTCTGAAAAATTCGAACTTCAAAAAGCCATAAAACCGAAATTAGAACTGACTTTGAAAAACCCTTTGGGAATTTTGTTAGACTACTGGTATATATTCGTTTTGCATTAGAATTAGTTTTCTTTCTTTTTTATTTACTTTAATTTTGTAAATCATTAGAATTGTATACAAATAGAAACTAAAAAATATTATAATTAAAAATCGGTACCCGCAACATATAAAAAGATGCCTGCAAATATAAGAGTAACAAGAAAAATATAAACATCATTAAAAGCGAAAATTTACTATTTTACTAAATGCATTTGTTACCCATGAGAAAGTATTTCATCTTAAAGCCTCACTCCTAAGAGAGTAAACAGGCGTCTTAGTTGAATCTATAAATATTCCAAACAATTTACATATATATATATATATATATATATATATGTATATATATATTACGATTCCCTAGAGGCTATTTATGAAATGGTTATTATTTAAAGGAAAAATAAAAAAGAACAAACAAAGCAAAATGGTGTGCGCAAATCCCAACTGCCACTACTACTCCACATTTTGGAAAATAATGAATTAATTGTTTGCATCTGACACTTCCAATATCTTACGTGCCGTGTCAGCTTGGAAAAACTCAATGTTGTCGATCATCATTTGCTAAAAGATATAACTAAACTCGACTTGTGGGGAATTAAAAAGAAAATATATTCGTACATTTTTACATACATATCTATATATATAATACAAGCTTCTTAGGCCGAAATTTATTTTTATATTCATTTTAATAAAAAAGATAATATATTTTCAAACAATTTTAATACGAATATAATTATCATATAATCTATTTACACAATTTAATTTAAAAAAATTCCTTAAAATTAAAAACTCATTTTGAAAATCTGGCAATGTTTGTTAAAAATGTTTACAAAAAGAAAATTTCAAAAACAATATTTTGTTTCTTTGATTGCCACGTTATAGGTCTTCCACCAAAAAAAAAAAAATAAAAAAAAAATAAAAAAATAAAGAAAAAACACATGACTAGTGTGCAATTTCTGCCCATTTACATCAACTGCCCAGTCTGAATCGAAAAATATAATATTCTTTTATTATTTGATAAGTATTAAGGTTCTGGATTCAATATTAAATATCTGAGAAGATGTTTTGCAGCACTAAAATTATCATCACGAAAATGAGATGGAAATGGAGAAAGTTTTGAAATAACGTGAGAAAACCTGGTCTAGAAATAAACTTAACTTAAACTTCCAATTAGTTAATTAATATCACACATTCCATTAAAATCATTAATACTGTATTTTTGTAAAATAGTCCCGGTTTGTAAAATATTCCAATGCTTTTTACTCCTCCCGCTCAATTTTTATTCCCAAATAGAAAGATATCATTCCACGATCTTTTATTTCAATATATTTTTTTTTTAGTTTTTTGAGTATGTTCTTCATTTTTTTTTTTTTTTCGATGAACAGGTAAGTATTAAATCAACATAAAATAAAGCTATTATTCTTCCATTCTTCTTCAGATCTATATCTCATAGGATCTCATAGGTCTATGTGAATGGGTTGCAAAACATCTGTTGTGTATTGTTGGCTCGTATAAATTTGAGCTCGAATTTTACAAACTGCATACGTGAAACATTCAATATGAAAGAAAGTTTGAATGTAATTTTGTTACATATCAGACATCTTTCAACATATTGTTTTGGTGACAACTTGCAATTACTTTAAATGTTCCTATACTTTTAGCTCGAAGCAAGAAAAATATTGTGACATGTGAGAACTAGCACCACTGTCAAAAATTTTCATTATTGTTATTGTGTTCATATATATATTAATATTAAAGAATCATATATTTAAGCATTTCTGTTTATTTAATCGCACAAAAATACAGATTTAAAATTTTCTATTGGCAACACTTATACCAACTACCAAAAAATGATGGGTATATATTGGGCTTGTCGTTCCGTGTATAACGTGTTGAATTAATCATCTCAGACCCCATATTCTGGGTCTACCTGAAAATCTAAGACGATCTATCGATGTCCATCCATCTGCCTACCTGTTGAAAGTATGATAGGGTTCAGGGCAAACATCTTAGGCGACGAAATTTGGCTCAAATATTTGTCTTAGATAAGGTTAGTTTGGTATTGAAAATGAGCAAAACCTGTTCACAAACTAAAAACTTATGGACCAAATATTAAAAAAAAAACAGTTTACACTTTTCTGCCGATATCTTTTATAAAAACGCTTGTACATCAATGAAGTTTTGCACAAAGAGTTCAAAGACCAATGTAAACTTGAAAACCAAAAATGAGCGTTGTGCTCCCACCTTACTGCCAATCTCCCAAATAAGGTGATAGTAGTTATGTAGATTCTTACTTGTTTATTTTCTTTTTAATAGCAGCGTTGTATATTTAGCATTAAAAACGCTAACCTCATAATATTCGTTTTAGATTCTAGATTTTTTTTCTAGCCTTTTATGATTCTTAAAATTGCCTTAAAACAGCTAAAATGTTAGTATTTCAACAACGAAGAAAATTATTTCTTATTTAATTTAAATAATTTTATATTTACAGAATCATTCATTTAGGCATATATATATATATATTTTTTTTTTTTTTTTTTTTTGGAGTTACTAAATCAATAATAAAAATTATTTTTTAATATACTTCATGAATAGTACAAACTATTTGTGAAAATAATTTAGAAAAAGATCTTGTTAATAAGAAAAATCACCCAAAAATTTAGAAATGCTTAATTAAAAAGGAATTATAGTTCAAAAATGACATTGGGTAATTTTTCATATGAAATATAACGCTAATTTGTATGACAATTTTTTGGGTAATTTTTTACTGAGTAATTTTGCTGGGTGTTATTTATAAATTTATTACAATTTCTTTAGAAAATTTTTAAAAACTAATGAGAATGAGAAAAAATATGTTTCCAAATTAAAATGAAATAACTTTTTTCTGGCCTTCTTTTTCTTGGGTCATTTAGCCTTATTTTTTCTCATCTCTGGCAACACTGGTTGATAGAGTATTTTTCCTAGAATTTCTAATGAAATAAAACTCATAATAAAATTATATACATAAATGCGTACATACATACGTAATCGAAAGACGTAACATATTCTCTTATAAATATAGATTCATAAATAAATATAAATTCGTATAAATATTTCGTTTACTTTCATACTGGCAAATTTATATATGCAGGTGCAAAAAACACATCTTATTGCGTGTATAACAATAAAAATGATGTATTGATAGTAGGGGAGCATGGAGAATGTAATATTTTTTATCAGGAAGTATGAGACCAAGAAACGTTTTTATTTGATGATTTTGTATAGATTTGTGATGGTCTTTCCATTAATATGGGAAAACTGTAATTGATATATACAGTACATTTAACATAAATATCACATTGGAATATCATAAGTACTGTTTATGAAATTTAAAACTAAATATTAAAAGACAGCTCATAAATTCCTTTGATTTCTTCATACAATTTTAAATATTTGTCTTAAATTCTTTAAATATATTTTCATAAAGGGCACTTAAAAACCCTAAAAATTATTTTCTCTTTAAAACACGAACACAGTGCCCACTTTCAGGATGAAAAAATTGGAAAATCTTTATTTCTTTGGTAAAACTCAAACACCAAACACATTTTTGACAAAATATTTAAAATGCAATTCACTAGCAAAATGTCAAATTCTCACAGGCTAAGAAAGTAGTACAAAACATATTGATTTCTTTAAAATATCTTCTTTAAATTGCCCAAACAATTATATGATTTTGAAAATTAACAATATAAAGCATTTTATTTGTGTCGAAAATAAGAGTTCATAGTTCGTTAGAATAATTTGAGTCCAGAATTATTAAAAATAAATTTTATGTGTTCAGTAGAACCAAAACAGAATGAATAAATATTCGAAATATTATATATTATTTTCCTTACTTTTTTCAAAGTGGTGTAGTTTAGTTGTAATCGAAAATTAGATCCGACTTTTATGTTTTGCAAAGTAACAAAAGTTTACAAGATACGTTAAATATAATAACGAAGTCATAAAATTTTTTATTAATAGAAAATTGTTTTCGGTATGAGTATATTAGATCGTCTTTAGCAAAAAGTGGAATATAACCGAAAAAACAGCTTGAAATATTTACCTAGAATATAGTCCTTAATGAACTGTTCAAGTTTAATAAACATTTGGAAATGAAGCACCACCATGCATCGCTGATATTCGTTCAAGGACTTTCGAAATTTCTCGTTCAAAAGCTGTTGTTTTGCATGGCCTCTTTTTATATTGATACATTCCTGAAATTTAAGTAATATTTGAACATCAAAACATTTTTTTGGGCTAAATCTAGCCTTTTGAATTTGCTTTTCGTATCAAAATATTCGTTTTAGCTTCTAGCCTTTTTTAAGCTTTATCTGAATCTTAAAAAAGCTAAAATGTTAGTATTTCAACAACGAAGAAAATTATTCCTTATTTACTATAACTAATTTTATATTTACAGATCATTTATTTAAGCATTTTTATGTATTTGTTTATATTCTCCACATAAATAATAACTTAAATAATTTTATGATCTAACTGAATCGATTACTATAATTATTTTTTGATATACTTTATTAACTATAGAACTATTTATGAATTCAGCTAAAAATTTGGAATAGTTTAATCAAAAAGGAATTATAGTTCTAAAATCACTACAAATCACTTGAAAAAAATAGTAATTTTTCATATGAAACATAACCTTTTTATGTGGATTTTTTGAACGATTTTTCATTGGGTCATTTTGCTGGCAGCAAAATATTATGAATTTATTATATCTTAAAAAAATTCAAAAAATTATGAAAACGTGAAAAAATAAGTTTTAAAATTGGCTTTATTTTTTTTAAGACGTTTAGCTTTTCTGTCCTTTTTTTAAAGTTTAGTTTAGCCTCTTTTTTCTCATCTCCTGTCAACACTGCATATGAGTCCAATAAAAAATGTAGCAAGTGGGCTCATATTTCTTCAGAAGAGCAGAACATTTAGAAATTTTATCATTAGTTTACAATTAACAACAGAAAAATCCTCCGTTAAACAAGAATAGGTGGACTAGATGAAATTTGTCGTGCTAAACACGAATCTGGTTCACTTATTTTTGCTTAAAGGAGAAAAAATATTCTTTTGTCGACCAGTGTTATCAAAGAACTGTTGTTGTAATAGTTCGGATGTTGTCGAAAGTTCTTCTCTGGGAAAGACACTTCCGTTTGATTTAACTGTATGTGAACTGATAATCTTATGTCGAGTGTTACTTGGGTTGTTCCAGAACAGTAGGAATTATTCATTCTGATTAGTAAACAACTATTTATTTTTTGGCAACTGCCATCGGAAAAGTAATGAAGTAATATAACGGAACAAAACTAGTTTTTCGAAATAATAAATTAAAAAAAAGACAAACGTTAGAGTTTCCGAAATCGCATTCTGCCATTTAATCCTACCTTTGGGATGAGGCTTGTATATACAATTGCTCAAATTCAAAAGAGTTTAATTAGACTTTTTTTCTTATTTATAATTTCTTCAAAAATATATCATTTAGATCAAAATCCTTTTTTTATTTTTAATAAAAAATTCTATTTAGAAGTGAATGATGGTGCTTTATATTGCAAAATATATTTTTTCAACTTTTAAGAAGATAATGACATGAAATATTTTATGTGATTGATACTTTTCTTTTTTAAATCTAAGTAAAGATATTAAGTGGAAAAAATTTTGAAGATGATGATGCTGAGGGAATGCTGAGGGAACACGAATACTACTCGTCTGCTAAACTAGCGTAAAAATAAACAAATATTACATAAGAATATAATATTTAATCATAAATTACAATAAATTTTTACAGCACCATCTTATGTCTAAACAAATTTTAAATAAATTTCGAATAAAACACAAAATTCATTTGAAGTCCATGCAAGTATTTTCCTATATTTTTTGTTTATTTTATGTGGTAAATAAATCTGTGTATAACACAGATATGTATAACTCACTATTTAGGAAAATTAAAAAAAAATAAATTAAATTTTATTAGGACAATGACAATAAAATATGAATGCAGTAACAAAATAGTAGCTGTGATTCAAAGCAACAAAATAGCAACAGACAGAGTAAAAAAGTAAAAAAAAAAAAAAAAACAAAAATAAAACATATAAACATATAATTTTGTTTTTATTTTTATTTTATTTTATTATTATTTTTTTTTTTTTTTTTCAAAAACATTTACAAGCACAAATAATAAATGACAAAAAAAATTGTTTTTTTCTTCTCTTTTCAAAAGTAATAAGGAAATGGTAAAAACATGTGCATGTTTAGATCATAAATTGTTAATATGGTCACCGCCATTCTTAAATGCACAAATACGAGTACATTTACCCGTATGATATTCATACAAATAAATTTTTCATTTTTATTTAAATTGCATATAAAACTAAATATTACCAAAATAATATTTTATGTATGTGGTGGAACATTTATATATACAAATAAGCAGGAAAATATTAATGGAAGAAAACGAACTATGTGAAAGGCTACAGAATAAATTGTTGTTTAGGAAATATTTTTTAAATGGTTATAGCATTATTACTACAACAATATTATGTTCTCATTGTTAATTTCATTGATAACAATGATTTTGATTCAATTTTGTCATTTAATGTTTACACTCAATAAGAATTTTTATATGATTGATTGCAAAAATTATATGTTTTTAAATATTTTTACCAGAAACAAAATTTTGTTAATATGAAACATATCATTACTTCTACAACCATTAAATATTTTCAGTCTTTTTCCTTGTTATTAAAACATAATCTGTTTTTAAACCACATTAATAATATATATATATATATATATATATATATATATATATATTTAAATATTTGTTTTGGAAATTCCATTTCCATTTAGTTTATATGGTAGTACAAATGAATATATATATATATATATATATATATATATATATATAAATATTTATTGTCTAATGGACACTTCTATATTATTTTCAACAAAAATTTTAAAATAATAATTTTTATTAATATATGATAAGATGAAATACTAATATGACGAAATAAAATAAAAAAATGATTGGATAACTATATGAGATCATAATATTATAAAATGGAATCATAATATGACAATGTGATATAATGATATAATAAGATTGTGGAATTATATGTTAAACTATAATCATAACATGAAAAAACAATCCATAAAGTCGGATACAATATGATAAAGTGGAATCATAATAATTGTTATTTAAAATCATTCCTATTTTTCGCTGTGATATGTTTCAATCATAATGTGTTGCTCTTACATTATGGTCACTACAACTATATTTTCTCTCTGCGTGTATTTCCTTTAAAATAGATATATGAATAATTCTAAGGATCATATTCTGAGAGAAAAGTTACATTGTAAAACCGGCAAAGGTTGTGGTCGTATTGACTAATTACAGTGTCACTTTTTAGACAGGATTCGTTTACAACTTTTAAACACACAGAATTGTATACATAATGTTATGTAATATATAATGCGGTATCTATTTATCGATGTTGTTTTACAACGCTGTGTATACTTTGAACATATACGGAATTTATACACTATTGACATTTAATGGTGTCATTTTTTAAATAGATTTGGTTGATTTTACTCTGGATGTAATTGATAAATATTGTAGAGACTTGAAATACTCATTTGGCTATAACTCAATCACAATCTCTAGTGTAGGGTGAAACCACAGTATTGAAAATAATGTGAATTACACTTTATTTATTTATTTTTATTTTATTATTATTTTTTTTTCAAATGTCTATATGCAAATAATGCTACAACAACAGTAATAAAATAAAAAAAAATCAAGACGAAAAGAACAAGACTAAGACTGAGACGGTGACTATATGTACTGACGTGATGACTACTGGAATTTTGCCAATATAATTAAAAGAATTTTCGTATAAATAAAATGGACAAAAACCAAATCAAATACGAGTATTGTACATATAAGTATGATTGTATATTATTAAATATTAAGAAAAAGTCAGAAAAAATAATAATATTAAACAAAAAAAAAAAAAAAAATGGAAATGTGTCTGTAGAAAAACGGGGCAATATAAAGGCAGGTGTGTTTTGATTATGGGTTAAAACAAAAGTGTAAAAATTCACTTACCTTTTTATGACTTTTAAAAACAGAACATTTAAATGTATCTGTGCTGGCATCTCTTGCAATATAACTAAATATTTTGAGATCACTACTGTCATGTGATACATAAAAAATACGATAAACAGGATGATTTAATAATTCAATTTCCTCGCAATCATTCGACCAATTCTTTTTCTATAAACATAAAAAAGTAAAAGAAAATACAAGCAAATATAAATATTAATAATATTAAAATTTAAATTTTTCTCACAATTTTTCTACTTACTTTTCTGCGTCGTTTTTTGAGCACAACTCTTACACCATTGACGGAGATATGAATGGTGACTTTACGTTTTTTTAAATTTTGCACTTTGCATTCGTACTGTTGAAATAAAGAGAAAAAGAAATTAAATCATAAAATCATAAAATATTGTTTTATTTATGTTGGTCATTTAAAAATAAAAAATTTTTGTGAAGAAAAAATATAAAACTGCTGGCAGTTGAATAAACTTTTTTCTATATTTATAACAATTGAAATAAGAACTTTCTTCTAATTGTTGTTTGACGTTTATTATCAAATTTTTTCACTATTTTTCATAATTAAAAAAGTTTTTCTAAAATACTAATGAAGCTAAAATATTTATTTTTAGTTTTTCCTTTTTCTAAATAAAAACTTTGTTTTGCCATATTGAATAAAGAAAGTTTAAATTGCACGTTTACCCGTATTTTGAGAGAATTATTTGCTAGAATGAAACTAATTGTTGGAAGCATAAAAAATTTGACCTTTTCGAGAATATGAATAGATTTTAAAGAGATTCGAATTTTATTAAGAGCAACGAATTCATTTATTAAACACCAAATAATCAAGTAAATTCTACCTGAATTTTAATCCGTTAAGCAGCATAATTTTCAATAATTTGTGTGTGTTATAACTGAGAAAATCTAAATCAAAGTGATTTATTTTTACAACCAAATGAACGATTCTAGTAGGGCATTAAGACCGACACGAAATTACGTACTTTCGTTGATTTCGGCCGAAATCAAGTTGAAATTACGTAATTTCCCACACATTTTGACACTTGTGAAATTACATAATTTTGTGTAATTTCGGCGAAATTATATTGAAATTACGATGCCCATTTCCGTACAACTCTGTACGTGGTTGGAAAAAATAATACTTTTTTTCAACTATGTACCGCATGTTTCAATCGTGAGAAGAAAAAAAAAACAATTGACAGCTGATCTTAAATTTAAACATAAACCTTAAAATTATTTATTAAAGTGATTTTGCAAAATGAAACGCATGTCTAACCATTTCTAATTGTTGAAATAGCAATTTCTTATTAGCAAGTTTTTCATTAATAATTTCCAATTTAGTAAGTAATTGTTTCTTATTTGTTTCCATTTCAAAATACTTTACTAAGCCTATAACAATTAAAAATGTAAACAATAAGTATCAGCTGTTCACGAAATTACATCAAATGTCGTCTAGTCGGTATGAACACCCAAGATTTCATTCATAATTTCGGTATGAAATTGCGTAATTTCACGCCGGTCTTAGGGGGAATTACGGTCAAAATTCAAAAGATAGTAAATTTTGGTGCAGTCTAATGCCTATATTACATAACTATTTACAAGTTGCTAGAGAAGAAAGTTATGCGTTACAAAAAAGAAATTCTATGTAAAGCAGACATGTCATTACCACGTTTTTGCTGGAATACTTTTAATTCACAGTTTTGGGTGGCAATTTTTATTTTGAGCCAAAATAAGTTATTGTTATCTGAAAAAAAAAAATTATTTTTTGGTTGTCTATTCTGACTACTAAACTCGTTTACAGTTTTCTATGATCCAGGATTTATAGCATTTTTGAAAATTTATAAGGCGTTTTTTAAATTTTTTCTGACAGCTAGTTTTAGTTCTTTGGTTTCTTGTTTTATTAGTGCCATTTTTCTTTAGAAATCTACATATAATCTAAAAACTAGCATTACGCTTAATGATTTTCACAATTTTTTTTGAAATTTACTTACCCCAATTTCATAAATCTTTAACTTTCCCGACATCTCTTTATGTAACTATTTTTTATCGTACATTTTTTGAAAATTAATGGAGACTTTCACGCTTTATTATTTTTGTTTTCAAGGTTTCACTTTGAAGTCCTTGCCGATTTTTTTAGAGGCAATTCCATTTAGAAATATATTTCTTAATTTTTTTACGATCTGTGGATTTAATTTGGCTATTCCGTATTTAAGTATTTTTAACAGAATCCTAAAAAGTTTATTTTTTCACTGAATTATGAATTATATATTTTTATACCGTACTCCACCATAGGTGGGGAGGGTATTATGCCTAAGATCCAAACCAATTTATACCAATAGGTTTAAAATCACTCTCTGAGTGGATTTAACGATGTAAGTCCGTTCGTCCTTCTGAACGTTTCTCCGTTCACGTAATCAAACTATAGGTCGCAATTTTTGAAAATAATTTAATAAAATCTGGTTCATAAGTTTTTTATTGTTCAAGGACGAAACCTATTAAATTTGGTTGTGATCGGTTTATTATTTCACCTAGCCCCCATACAAATATCCTCCCGGAATAAGGGTTTAATGATCATAAATCTCCTAAATATAGCCTTATTTTAATAAAGTTTGAGTATTATATAAGCATAAATTAATTTGCCGATTGGTTTATAATTGACCATAGCTCCCATATAAACTCCTCTTCAGAAAATCACTTTAACGGGAATAAATCCTATACAAATGATAGTATCAGTTTTTATTTGACACAAATCAGTGTTACCTAAATAGAAACCGTAGTAATAAATTTTATGCAGATAGGCTTATAATTGACCATAGCTCCCATATCAGGCCCTCTTCCGGGAATTCCCCTAAAGTGCATAAATAACATACAGTAATTAATACATATGGTTAAAGAAATATATACTACGCTTAACACATTTGGTCCTCCTCGATTTTTGATGCAAATACACAATTGTGTAAGATATCATCTTGTCGAGCTTGATCAACTATATATATCTCACTTGTTAAATAACCCGAAGTTGTCATTGGACAAATGTTACTTTTTTTATGATTATTATTCCGGGGCCTTAAAGTAGTTATTATGTTATTTATAACCTACGCCACAATAAATGGTTGGGGTATATGAATATGAATTTACAATAACATAGTGTTGTCATTGGAAAATATTTCTTATGATAAAAGCAAACTGGAGAAACAATGATTTTAACCCATGGTTGTCATTGAATGTATGTATTTTTTATGAGTCCTTTTCTTATTTTAGAAGTTATTAAACATATTTTTAAAATTGTGTTTTCTTAGAAAAACTTAGACTTTCTGCACTAAGAAAATATTGATTTCCACTCTTTTATGAGTAGTTATAAATCACTTCCAAAAAAGTGCAAAATAAGCTCTTAATTCTCATGTAAATTTGATTCCTTTAATATATTTTTTGCCGAGTTAATATTTATCTTATTGGTATGACAAAATCGTAAATTATATTCATAAAAGTACAAATATTAGGAAATACAATAAATGTATTTCACAATGAACTTATTTAAGCTAAAGATATCAAATCATAAACATCATTACACTTTTCACGAATTTTCCATTCAATTAAATCAATTTAAACTAATATATTCAATATAATGCCTTAAAATATTCAGAAAAAACTCAACTATATTTGTTTGTACTCGTATTAACTTTAAATAAAATATCATTATTTAATATTATAAAAGTATATATGTTCTAGAGAATTACCATAAATCTAATTGAATGGAAAGTATGATGAAAAAAAAATTTATTAAATTTACTATTGTGGAAAATTGTGGTGTAATTTGCATGGGAAGACTTTCGTTGTTATAACACATATTCATACTCATATATTCCGTGTGTATTGAATTTGTGTTTGTCAAACTGCCAATTAACTATAAGAATAAAAATCAGTTCTATTTACTTTAAAATATATGCACTATATTAATTTTGATTTTAAATTTAGTAGACCTGTAATATAGCATAAAGTGAATGTTGAAGGAAAATGTGGAGATTGAATAAATAGCATAAAATGATAAAAATTATTGTGCTATCTAAACTCATATAAAAAGCACGATGATATTTGCAGTAATTTTTCTTTAAAATATTACAATAGGTTGTCAGTATTATTGGCATAATTAATTTAATTATTGATTTAAAATTTTAGTGCATAATATAAACTAAAAAGAAACCTGAAAGAAACAAGTTTCTTACAAAATATTTATTATTTCTCTACTCACTATTTATGTGACTTCTCAAGCCACTTTATTTTCTAATTTACAATGAAAATTTTTAAAAAGAAAATTCAAGCTCATCACAAATGCATAAATTATTTGCCCATTATCATTGAATGTCATATTAAATAGCATAAAATGATACGATTTACATTTTGTTCTAAGGGAACAAAATGTTCTTAGGTTTTCAAAAACTCGCAAAAAAAAGACTAAAGTAAAGTATATGATAAAATATAATTTTCTAGGCTTATTTTCTTTGGTAGGAAAATCTCTCTAAAGACAAAAAGGAATGTGGCTAAATTGTTTTAAAATATCTTTTAAAATTCGTGACAGTCTGGTTTGGCAAAAATAAAGTATAAAAAATACTGACTACATTTGCAGCAAAAATCATAATATACGTAACATATATGAATAGAATCTTTAAAAATTACTGAAAGGATGAGCAGGATGTGCGTTAGATAAAAAAAATATTTAAAATAACAAAAAAAAAAAATAATAATAATAAAAAATATGGAGCGTCTTCCTAAACGGCTTGAATAGATGGTGTCAAATTTAAAGCACATGTGGTGGTAATGGCATATCATCACTTTGCACAACGGGGCAGAATCGAAAATCTTTGGGAATAAATCTGTTACTTCTAATTTAGTAGTTGGATTTGCATAAAATTTAACACAGGCATAGCAGAAGAGTGTACAATTTTAAGTTTGAAAGAACGGATACACAGATCCCCCAGGAGCGTAGCCAATGTGGCTCAAAATAGGGTTTCACCAACATAGACAACTTTAAACCGTTTGCCAAATTTTTATTTCTTATCCGATGACAAATATTTTTACATCTTCCTTAATCATGCTTGCAAGTGCTATTCATCCTTTATATTTTTCAACTTATTTTCATTTGAGTTTTCAATTATCTCAATTTTACAAAATCTTGGTCTAATAAATGGCCCAACATTTTCCTCAGATTTTATATATTTTTTAACGTTGGTTAAAGAACAAAATCATCTATCAAAGAAAGTTAAAGTTAAAGTTAAAGTTTACAAAAATAAACGATTTGAAATTAAAAATTGCAAAAATTATGATTTTATCTGTGTGTGTGTGTGTTTTTTTTTTTTTTGTCGATAAAGTGTACACACTTTTCTTAAATTAAATATTCTTTACGAACATGTAATAATTTTATATTTTTCCGAAAGGTATCTTTACGAAGATAATTTTAGATTTTAAATTGAGTCCAATCAGACCCTCCCGAATTTGATCTACTTGGTATCGAAATTTAGATTTAGCCAATATCTTTTAAAATTACAAAGTTTGAGCTTACAAGCAGAATGCCGTTTCGTAATCTACAATGTAATCTTGGAAATTTGCAAGGCGATTCAGGGAACATACAACAAATGAGGACTTTATGGACAAAATTCCATTTTTGCAAAATTTTCTATGTCGAAGGTACCTAAATTTATGATCCAATTGCTCCTACAATGAGGAGCTGTTGGAACACTTTTCAAATTAAAATTATACACTCCTCTGATACGGCTATATGAAATTTTATGTAAATGCAAGCACCCGATTATAAGTTACAGATTTATTTCCAAAAATTTTCGATTCTGCCCCACTGTGCATTATTTCTTGAAAATCTCAATATGAAGCGCTATGTATAGGAAAATTTGATTTATCCAAAGGGACTAATATTTTAGCATAAATAATGACTTAAACGTTTGAGCTCAATTTGTCTTGATGTCTTCTCTGTGGAAGGGCAAAAATTACATGTTCATATTGCTATTTTATATAACAAAAATGCTCATATTTACCGTATCATTATATATTATGGTATAAATATATAAATATGAATGTTCATAAAGAATAAAGAACATTAATGTTTTTTATTTAATTTTTAAAATTCTACTGAAGGCGTAATCGAAATTGAATGTACTTTAATTTAGAAATAATATATTTTCTAAAACCATTTATTCGGTATCGATTTTTACTTCACGTTTTCCTTTATCTCATAAAGTAACTCAGTAAAGTAACTCAATTGACTTATAGTTAGGAATACTTTTATCTAACACTTACACAGAAAAAATATTAAATAAATTTTTGTTTGATTTGGCTCCAATCAGAAAAATGATAACATTAATTAGCAGGAATAATAAACTTTGGCTTAAATTTCAATTATTTTTTTTACCAAATTAACTAGAATTATTACTGAATGTTTGATAAGATCGACTAAAATTTTTATTAATTCATTAATTTTTATTAATTGTACAATTAATTAAATCCATCCTTCAATATAAACTCGCGGATTTTAATATAATTATTTATTTAATTATTAAAAATATTTAAATAATCAATACAAGTCAAATTGGGCGAAAACAATATGAAAACTCCAAATTTCATTGGGAAAAATAAAAGTTGGTGTATAGTTTCATGTTAATGTCATGTACATTCTCTGATTTTTTAACCTTTGACCTCAAATGTCTCACGTAGATCACATGTGAAAATCTGTAACTTTCTATAGGATGTATAAGATGACAAGACGAAACTATATATCAAGTTTTGTTTCCCTCCATCAAATTTGGTGTTATACCCTCATTTAACTAGAATTTAAAATAATATATCCATGCATGATATACATTGAATGTATGTAATGTTTTGTTAAGTGCCCTTTCTACATAAATTTTAAAATTATTTATATTTTATTCCCGAAAAGTTATCATTTCCGCGGGATATTCTAACAAATATTTCTTTATTATCCTATCTGAGTGTCTTTGCTTTGAAACAAGAATAGATTTTGAAATTGAATCTAAAGTCCGGTACCAATGACAGGAACATCTCCAAAAATATTCAAACGATTAATAATTTCACCAAACATTTCAAATTCGCACTTACCAAATACATAATTATCACTAAACACGTCTCCGGAAACTGAGAAATCATGTACATATTTCGTATTACTGTCTTTTAATAGTTATAATAAGCCTAAACAGTTGAAAATGGTTTTATATTGACTTAAAGTTATTTTATTTCTATATTTTTTTTTATTTACAAGTTTTTCCTTTTTCTTACATTTTTTTTTAAAGCTGTTGAATTTTGTAAAAAAAAATCGTAAACCAATTAGAAAGTTGATTAGATTAATAATATAATATTAATATAATAAAATTTCAAGATAAAATTAATTAATTATTTTATTGAAAAATTATTTCCTATTTAAGAAAATAACTCTTCTCAAGAAAGTCTTTCGCACACTATATAACTTCTTGCAATCGATTTTAGTACTTTTTATTTAATGTAAATATTTAATTTTATTTTTTTTTTTAGCATATTGTTGAACAAGTATTGTTTAGCAAGTAATTCTAGTTCGACCCTAATTCTAATTGAATATAAAATACATTCCACTCAAATTTAGTACAGAAACATTAAAATCTTTATTTTTTTTATTCAATGCATGATTCATAATTTATTTAAAAAATAATTTAATTGACCTAAAGTAGAAATTTTCACAAATTGTATTGCGTCTAAGGTTTATATAAATTATTAATACCAAATCAGGCATCATCAAATTAATTTAAATTTCTAGAAAAATATATTTTAGACATATTTATTGCTATATACCATATGTATATATACACGTATCTAAGTCCCATAAATAAATACAAATATATACATAACTAAATAAAATAAAAAGAAAAACAATTTTCCTTAATAAAAACAAAACACATTATAGAGTATTATATTTCTTTAGAGTGTTCTTCATAAAAATATTTGGTAACATATGTTTAACTTAATACAACACACTACACTGTTTCCTAAATTATAATTACAAATATACGTTATACTTTATTCCTGTCCATAGGCAAAATTACTAAAAAATTTTGTGAATAATAGTGATTTTTGGAATCAAGGTTATGACATTACAAACTGTTTATTTACAGTCGTATTCAAAATGAACAAAGTATGCTTTCTAAATTTTTCTTATGGAAATTTACATATAAAAAATTTAGATACTCGTTAGCATTGCTTACATTTTGAATACGGTTATTAATATCTAGGAAGAATTATTTATTGTTAACATTAAAACATACAATCAGTTTCTAAAAGACCCCCTTTATAAATTCAGAATTCGAAAGGGTTAAAGTATGTAAATTTAATAATTGAAGGAAAAATATCACAATAATTACAAGATACAAGAGATCGGGGACTAAAAACATACACCGAGCATAATTTTTTCAACAAAGTTTTAAAAAATAGTACATATCGTGACCTGAAAAACAAAACGGCGAGAAATATTTTTTTTTTTTTTCAACTGCGACAAAGGTATAGGCACATATATTCTACGCCACTCAGTATGAAATTTGATGGTTTAGAAGGCCAAAAGTCAATGTTTCTGTTATTAAATCTGATGAAAAAACGGCTTGTATATCTTAACTCTACGTCTACACGAAGACATTTTTATTTCTTAACATTAGAAGTAACGTCGGCAGAATAACGGGAAAATAATTTTATTTCCAACTTTGTATTAAATTTATATGTTAAATTATCTTTTTTTTTTATCGAAAATTTTGATTTATTTTGCATTTTTGATCTTTATTTGTCTTTTCAAAACAAAATTATTTATTTTTCACTTTTCATTTCGTTAAAAAGATCAAAATTTTAAAAGAGAAAAATTAATTTGACAGATTATGTTAAACATTATTGCTCAGCTTTGTGTTTAAACATTTATTGCGAAATAGATTGCGCAATAGATTTCTTATTGGTCCACACGAGCATTTTAAAGATAGAGATAGAATTTGACAATTACCAATATAAAAATGTCTACGTGTCGACTAGGGGTAAGGAACTGTATGTAGACTACAAAAAAAAAAAAAAAAAATAAAAATAAAAATATCTGACATTTCGCAAACAATAACTCTATAACACCGGCGCCCATCAGGGTTGTAAATTTTTTTTGAGCCTCTGTCGCCAAATAGTTAATCAGAAATCGCCAAATTCAAATTTTATTTGTTTTTTTAAAGAACAACTAAAAATCTAATAAAAATGTTTAAAGTGTCGAACAACTCTTAGTGCTTCAAATTTTTGTATAATTTATAAATATAAATTTAACTTCAACAAAGCCAATGATAACACGGTGCTACAGTGAAAAAACATTTGGAATGTAACATAGTGTAGTTTGTAGATATGGGTGAGTATATTATTATATATGTTCGATATACTTCCAAAATCGGGAGTTATATCCAAAAAACCAATTTTTCGGACTTTGCGGCATTAAAAATGTTTATTATCTCGAATACTTGTTAACCAATTTAAAATTTTTTTTAATGGCATTAGAAAGAAAAGACTTTACTCTTTTTAAAAAGTATATACACATTTATATCCATAGCAAAACTGTGTAAGATATTAAAGACACAAATGCAATTTTTTATTTATATTTTTTAACTTTACAACCATTTTTGACCCACACTTTATCAGAAAATATATTTTTTTCATATTTTTCCCAAATACTATATTTTATTCGGAATAAAATGAGCTATCGTTTGCTAAAATCAGATGAGAATTGAAGAACATATGATTTTTTCAAATTTATAAAACTCATATAATTCTGTTATTTTACGTGTATTTTGTTGTTGCCATTATTTTACATTATAAATATGGCAACTACAAAATACAAGTAAAATAACAGATTTTTATGAATATTACTACCTCAACAATTCTAATCCACTTTTAAAAAGTGATGACTCATTTTTCTCCTAATAAATTATAGTACTAGAAAAAAAATATGTTTTTTAATAAATTTTTAAAAATTTATTAGAAAACAGAGCCGAAGTTAACGAAGCTGAATAATTGTGAGCGAATAAGAAACAGAAAACCATTTAGTTTTGTTCTAGCTTTCAACAAAGTAGGTTCATGTCGCATGGTTAAGCAAAAACATGAAAAAAAAACATAACAAAGAGCGTAAGAGAATATTATTATTGTTATTTTTAATTTTGCATGATAGATACAATAAACCAAATACATTAACACATTCAAATTTTTACATTCTCTCTTTGTGCCTATCACTGCTCTATAATGACGCTACAAAGTGAGATATTTTTTAGGTGTTAAAAAAACTCAATAAAATTGTTGACCAATGTTCATTTTTGAATTTTTCCATAATTTTCTTTTCATTTATTAGGCATTTTATTTACAAACTTTATGCTATTTAAATATATAACAAAAATATTAAGGTTTTTTACGAAAACTTGTTAAATTTAGACCTATAGTATAATTTTTATTATTAGCACATATTTGTAACCACATTAGATATAAGTTGTAACTGCACATATAGATTATAAGTTAAAAAAATAAAAAATAGATGACATTCATTACAAATTATAACTGGTTTTTTGATAAAAGATTTTTCTTCGAAATTCTAACATTCAGAACAAGTTCTATAGGAGCTTTAAGGAACGGCTCAATTTATTAACATCAATGATTTTTGTTTCATTTGATTTCATTTTATTTTGGAAATTTTTGGAGTTGTAGAAAGTCATTTGGGTATCAATAACTTATTCATATAAAAGTGATTTAGAAGAAATATATTCTAAATCACAATACCGTTCTACTCGATGAGTGCCAGAATTCGATGTTATTAAAAAATCTGAAATGGTTGCGATTACACCAGTTCTAAAACGAATGATTTTTTGCTGGCTAAATTTTTTGGAGTATTAATAAACTTGAAAGATATCGATTAAATAAATAATCTGCATCAACTATTAGATTTAGGCCCTTTAAATGTATAAAAAACTTATGCGGAAATATCAATGATAATTTTAAAGTATTTTTCCGTAATTTTTTATATGAAACTCAAATTTTGCAAATTATTCTGTAATTCCTAATCGATTTAAATGAAAATCTAAAACGCCTGCCAATATTTCGTTTCTCATTAGATTTAAAAAATTTGTGAATTTTCTTAAAACTATCACATAAGGCTGGTGATTATTATTTCAGTTATTCGAATCTGAAAATTTAAACTTCATAATCACACAAAACCTGGCTATAGCCTTTCAATATACGGACGCATTTGTCATCCAATTTCCTTTAGTTAAACAACAAAATTATTGTATTAATTTCAGAAAAACATCAAGGAGTCCAATAATTTGAATTTTTGGGCTCCTAGATAAAAAAATATGATTGTGTAAATCAGAGCAGCCGATTAAAAACGGATTTATTTCCAAAATATGTATTTTTAGTTAACTAAGTTATATCAACAATTGATAATAATTTATTAATCATTATTAACTTTCTTTTAGATGTGTCTAAATTTAGTTTAAAAATTTGGCTTATCCGTTACTACAGAAAATCGATTGAAAGTTGTAAAATTGGAAGAAGGAAAAAGTATATATTGTTACGAAAACTTGTTTTATTAATTTAAGATAACGATTTTATAATTTGTTTGTTTGTAACATATAAGAAGTTAATAGTTTATAACGTATGTTTATTTGACTTTAATTGAAGTCTCTTAATTGTGATTAATCTTAATTATCTAACAAAGTTCTGCTCGCTCTTATGATAAAGAAATATTTTTGTTAACTTGCTTATGTATTAGTGAGAAACTTGAGTCACCATCAGAAAAATAGTGAGTGCTTCTTCATTGCAGGACTTTCCGAAAAAGCTATAAATAAACTCCATGTTGCCTTCTATGAAAATTCCTCAAAGAAAGCCTCGGCTCCGTTAAAAAAAATCCGGTACGAATTCTTGTTTACCTAAGATTAGATGCGAAGTAAAATATGTATCACTTACTTAACAACTTTCTTATTACAAACGGAAATACTTTTAATTGCGAGACTTAAAATGCTCAAAATCATTTAGTCTTATTTTAAGTGTCGTTAATGAAGATAGTGAGCATTTAGAACATCTCTCTAGTCCTTCTTTTTCCCGCTGGGTATAAAAGTTGCTGTAAATTCTTCCTTATATGTTAATGATAAATTAAATTTGTATATTGTAAACTGTCATAAATAAGCTGTTATGTTGTTCTTAAAGTTACCAGAAAATTGTAGAGACTAATCATTAGCTAAGTAACTAGTACACAAGCAGGTATAGACGTATCTATGTGCTTTTGAAATAAAAATATATGTTTGAAGATTACTTTTTTGTTGTAATATTACACTTATAGAAACCATATTAGGTATTGAAAATAGTTCTTAATAAATATTTCTGTTGGTATCAAATAAAATATAGGCTTTTCCAAAATGTTTTTTTTTTGGAAATTTATTGTTATATTAAAAATATATTCATCCAATTTGCTATATAAATATACAAAAACAAAATGTATATATTGTTTTTGTATGTTTATATAGCAACAATTTTTTTTATTAAATTTATTTTTAATGCTCCTTCCATTTTATTGTGTAAAATAACAAAAAACTAAATTTGCGCAGCCTCGCGAAAAACTATTTTTTTTAGACTATCTACTGCCTTGACTATTTCGGTCACATCAACGAGATATAGCGCAAAATACCCAAACTTACTACAGGTGTCATTCCCTGTTACAAAATTTTTGTTCCACTGAGGGGTACATTTTTATATCTGTACAAAAAATTTAAGTACTTTTATTTACAGATATAAATAAAAATAATTCAATATTTAGGATTTTAAACTAAGATATATTATTAATATATTTTAAATTATTAGGTAAGTTATTAATTTATGACTTCCAATAAAATCAATATGCTGTTAGTCTTTTAAAGTTCTATATCTAGAGATCCATAAATTTGAATTGTTTTTTGTATAAAAGATATTCTGATTCTGATGGAATTATATCATATGATGACCAATATTATGTATACATTTATAGACAAACATTAATATTTGATGCTGATGTAGGCCATAAATGGGTAAAACAGTTTTATTTTTATCTTTGTATAAAGTTTAAGTTGAGTAGGTAAGAGATAAATTGTATACAATTTTCAATGCTTTGTTTTGAATACATAATAAAGATTTCATAGCAGTATTATTTTTGTTGAACGCATAAACAATTGCTAAATAATTAAAATGTGTTTGAATTAAAGTATTAAATATCATTAATTTAGGTCGCTCATTTAATTTATTTTTTAATTTGAATAAAATACCAATAGCTGGAGCTATTTTATGTTTCAAATCATTCATATGCAAATCACAAGATAAATTGCTTTCTAACGTGATTCCTAAGTATTTCACAAAGTGTGATTCATATACAGTCTTACCATTAACATAAATATAAAAGTCAGTATTTTAACTGTAATGAGGTTTAAATCGTATAAGTTTTGTCTTATCTATGTTAAGGACTAGTCGATTTAATCGTGCAAATTGATAAATTAGTGCTACATCCGTTTTGCGTATAAGTTTTTAATACCAAATCGTGTTTGTAAAGGTAAAACAAATCGGCAAACTTCAATTTGCACGAATTGTTTCCTTCCAGTTAAGTAATTTTTGAACAATAATAGCTCACGACCCAAAACACCATAATATTTCAACTTTTGTAGAATTATATTATGATCTACTAACTCAAATGCTTTCGTAAAATCCAAAAATATTCCTTCAACTCTACATGAACCTTTATCTAATCCTTTGTAAATTTATCTTATAACATTCCAAACAGTATCTTGTGTCCCACAACCTCCTTTGAAACCAAACTGATAGTCATAGATCATATTATTATCATCCAGATACTTCAAAAGAGTCTTCTCAAAAATTTTATCAATTGTAGATAGAACAGAAATTGGTCTATATTTATCTACAGTTGAAACATTTATCGTTTTCGGTATGAGCACTATTTTATGAATTTTCAAATCGTGTAGATACTCAGATGTAGCAATCATGCCGTTAAAGATCTGAACTAAAATAAGTGATATTTCATTTCAACATTCCTTCACAAATTTAACAGATATATTATCATGCCCTGGAGATTTGTTAGTTTTCATACCTGAAACTAGAGTTCTTAACGAGTTACAAGAATCCGATGGATACATATCTATTTCCTGTTTAAGTGTCTTAAGAACTGAAAGGAAATAATTATTAAAACAATTTACTTTAGTTTGACCATCTAAAATTCTTCTAACTTCTGAGTCATTTAAGTCTACATTATAAGCTTTCGATCTACCAAGTGTATTATTAATAAATTGCCAACAATTAAAGTTCATTTAGCTCGCATTGGTATATCAGAAGTTATAACGTGTAGAGTATGCGAGGAAGAGGATGAAACACTGGAACACTTCCTGTGCCATTGTCTAGCTTTTGATCGCATCAGAAGCGATAATTTTCAAAGAGATAATATACCTTAGGAACATAAGTTGGAAATTCCTAAAGGATAACATAAAGGAACAGAGTTTTCAACATAATGGAAATAGTATATTAAGGCGTTGGACAACCTTTAGATCGCATAATATGCTGAAAAGGCATTAGTGTATACCCGTAAGGGTATGGGCCATCAATTCTCACTCTTTTCGATCTAACCTAATATTCGAATATTCGACATAAAAATATTCGAATTATTCCTTATTCGAAAAATACCATTTTAACCTTCTTCGAATAATAAATTGTTCGAATGACTAGAACGAATATTATTCGAAATGGTACCTTAGTATTTACTTATTACACAAAAATAGTGGTGAGTCGTGCTCGAGTTGCCTCAAGTGGGTCGTGAAGCTATTGCTTGTATAAACCCCTGGTTTAGGGAAATAAAATACTTTTAGTATATTTAATATTAATTTAAATTGAAAGCAGAAGCATGAGTGTTTAGAAAATATCATCCAAAATAAGAAATGGTGTAATACACTAGACTTAACATGATGGTTGTCTTTTTTTTCTACTTTCCTTTTAGCTATGTTTTTGTTTATTACCTCTCACTAAACATTTAAATGTTGTTGCATTTATAGATGTTGGTTACTTTTAATAGAAGTTTCCTCCACAATTTCTCAACAATAACACAAATAAAATAACATTTAAACAGAGATTATTGTTATTTGGTAATTAGATATTTTTAGTGTTTTTGTGTGTTGAGTGCTAAAAGTTATTTCGAATGCATGTATATATGTATGTATGTATGTATGTGTGTATATATGTATGTATGTATGTATGTATGTATATGAATTGTAGTTAAGTAAAATGAAATTATGGTTTATGGTAGTTAAGTGATGTTATTCGTACGTGTACCCACGTCCATACATAACCATGACGTTTTCTCAAATAAACTTTCTATTTTGAAAGACAAGACACTCTGATAAAAACTTTGTTTATTATCATTTGGGTTTATTTGGTTTATTTGGTAGATTTGTCTAGAGAAAGAAATAATTGAATTTTTATTAGATCTAATAGAAGAAGGATAATTGTTTTTCAAGTATTTACGAGAGTATTTACATGTGTATCATTATTAAACTTCATCATAAAAAATCAAAAAAAAAAAAAAACATAAGTTAGAAAAGTGTAGTAGGTCTAGTCCGACTACAATATACCCTAAACCATTCTGTATGTACACCAAAGCTCGGAAAGAGATCTTAAATGCATATCAGATTTGCATATCAAATTTGTAGCCATTATCTTATAGTTTTGAATTAATTCTTAAGAAATTACTAATATCAGATTTTTATGGATGTTCTTTTATATCCAAATCATTTTTTTAAACTAGAACTCGATGGAGTTTTTTTATTTATTTTTAGTTCATTAAAAGTAGAACTTTCGAAAATTATATATTTTTTACTATTAGGATTTATTTTAAATAAAAAAGAAGTGCTTCAATATAATAATCTGGATATATTTGTTTTTACATACCAAAAAATCATATCTATATCTGCAATATTTACTCAAAGATATACAGTTAAAGTTAACATGCTTCTCCGCAAAAAAAAAATTAAATAAAAATACAATTTGTTTAAAAGTACTCGTAGTAACTTTGAAAATACCCAATTCGCGTTATAGATACTTTCCAATATTCTAAGGATTTTTTCCGCAATATGTGATATGTTTACAAGTAAATACAAAAAAAAGTACTCCAATTACTTAGTTTTTATTTATCGTTCTAATTTGACTAAATGTGACACTGTGCTATGCTGGTGTAGGGTATAAAAAGAATACAACAGAATAAATCAAACATTCTAGTAAAAATAGAAAATGAAAAAGTTTTCTTTAAGATTTCTTTATTTAATAAAATTTCATCATACACTTTCAGGTTGCTAAAGAAAATATTTATGCCGGTTGCAACATAACAACAAATTATTTAACATTTTGGTTTATTTGTAAAGCATGTTTGCTTATTTTACAAAAAATATATATTAGTTAAGCTTTTTAAGGTTTCTATGCTTCAAATTTGAAATTATTTAGAGAGCATCATAAAAAGTGTAACCAAATTTTTATTTCACTACTGTTTAAAGTAAAAAAAAATGTGAATAACATAAAACAAAATTTATAGCCTATAAAGTAATTTCATCACTTCATAAGTATGCTGTAAAATATGCTGCTTCTTTCTATAGGGAATTAATTTAACCCTGAAATATACCCATAAATATTTAATAATTTTTCGCCTTAAAATACACTTTAAAAATTATTCGTTTCACGTCAAGCATAAACTTACGTGGAGTCTGTACATACAAAATTATTATAATCGTCAAGTTTTTGTCTGAATTACAGACAATTTTTTATCTTTATCAGTTATAGCTGAGAACGTATGTCAAATAAACAATGTAAAAATTACCAACAATTATCAAAATATCATCTTTTATCAAGCAATGTCAAGACAAGTTGTCAGCACTCGAGTTATGACAATTCAGTAATACTGACTAATTCATTCTACACTAGGTAAATTTTTATTCTAATAAAATTTTGATGTTTTTCTTGATAAAAATTTCTTTAGTATAGACTCGACGTTACTTAAAGTTAACAAACTTCTTAGAAAAAAGAATAAAAAATTACAAAAAGAATCCTTGATGTCTGCTTTAATTTCAGCTTTTGTCTCGTTTTACTCATAATCATAAAACATTTATTTCACCAAATGTTTATGCGATGCTAAAACAATGTGGAAAAAGGAAACTAAGCAAAAAGAAAAATCTTCATGAAAAATCTTTTATCACATTTGACAGAGACAAAAAACTGAACACTTACATACACGCCCTTTAAATGAATGCTACAAATATGTGGCTCAGATGTCAAGGCACTTAACGGAAACATATTCCGTTGTATTTTTTTTTCTTTTTTGCGTAAAATGAAATTTATTGATAAACGTGCAAATATGATAATGTGTTGAAATATAAACTTTACTTTACTCTTAGCGGTGTGGAGGCAAGTTTATGGTATCGTTTCATTTTTGTTATTTGGTACCAGTATCACGTTAAAAATCGATAACATAAATTATAAAGAACAGCAAATGTTTTAAGTTTTCTTGAGCTTTTTAAAAATAAATCAACGACTTTGTATGCCCTCAACACTTTTTAATACAATAAGGAGGAGTGAATTCTTAAACTTAAGATTTTGCTTAAATTAATTAAAAAAGTTATATACCTTTTTAAGGAAAAATAAATTAGATTTGTATTTAAGGATTTTAAATGCGTATAACTAGGGACAGGTAAATATCAATTTCTTTTGAAATTTATTGAAATTTAAGTATTCTTAAAGATTTTTACCTTTATTTAGTAGAAATACTTCATGATGCTATTCCTTCAATCCTAGTTGTATTTAATATTTGACTTAGGTATTACATATTTATATATAAAATACATATATACCTATGTCTACTTCGCTTTATATACATATGTATGTATTTTCTAAACATATTTGCCATTTTAAAAATTAATTCTTGATTGCTTCTATTATGTCAACTTCATTTGGGTCCTTTTCTACCGTTGCCATTCATTTCATTTCCAACGATTACAATACCGCTTTAAGCTATTTAATGCTTATATTGTTTACATCAGCATTTCTATTGAAATATGTACAAACGTATTCGTATTTCAAACATGAGCCACAAAAGCAACAACAGCAATAACAATAGAAATAAAAAGCCGAAAAAAAAACAACAACTAATCAGTGTAAATTCTTGTGTTACATTTGATTAAAGTTTAGATTTGTGTGCGACTCAAATATTTTGCATAGAAATTGTGACTTGAATGAGATTAACTGTTGAAAAAAAGTATTGCCTTGCTTTATAGCCGCACTTGCTTAGTAGCGTCATATTAAATGAGTATGACAAAATAGGGAGAAAATTGGTAAACGTGTGGAGCATAATTTAATGTGTTAATTTTAGGTTTTCCATCAGACCACTGCACAGTGTTACCAAAAATTTGGAGCCATTTCCCACCAGATTGTATTTGAAAAACAGCTAGAAAAGGCCTACAATTTAAGTAAAGTTGCCGATTTTTATCGCTAAAATATTTCTTATTAAAAGCTCAAATAAATTGTATTTTTTAAGTTTTAAACTTGTTAAATTTAATATCTATTCCTTCAAAATTTTCATTTTGAGAAGTTGAATGCATTCAAATCAAATTTTCAAATCGAATTTGAAAACATGTAATCAATTTTTTTTTTTTTTTTTTTTTTGTTTAGATTTTCATACATTCGTCTGACATGGTCATATAGAGCATTTGCAGGCAAAATTAGCTATGTAATTCCTTAAAAAAATTTTTTTCTGATGTATATCCAAATTGCAAAACATCAAGTCAAGATGTTGATTGTATGTATATTTTGATTGTATTTTGACTGATTGTTGTATTTGATTGATTTTCGAAAACGTTTTATTTTGAATCGAATTATACAATAATGTTAAGATGATGTAAAAATTTGAGAAAAAAAAAAATAATATTAATTTCAATACCTTTTTTTAAAGGAAAACAATTGATTTTAGATATTTAGAATTTCCAGGTTAGCGTTAATCTATTTTTTAGATGAATTAGTTAGTTATAAAAGTAAAAAATATCTTTGAATTTTCTTAATTCTGTTTCATACCTATGTTTTTACACTAAAGCCGAAGTCGCTCGAAACTGCCAGCTAAAAAAACGTTGCAGAAAAGAAATCCACTTAGCTGCTTGTTATGGAAAGTACCCGTTAGGGACAACAAAATACAGTCAGATCTAACTGCCAATGAGATATACATACCAGTGTTGCCGTTACATTTACATTTTTCGTAACTTTTTAAATCTCTACGTCACATGTATAATTTTTGGATTTTTACCCAATTTTAATAAATTTTGATACCTTCAATAAAATTAAGTACTATTTGTAAAAAGATATATAATAGAACACGTTTTTCGCTACTTACTCTACATTTACTTCAATAATCTTTTGTTGTTCATGGAGAATGAAATTATTCCGTTTATTGCTCATACATTTTTAGTTCTATAAAATGTAACTTCAGCAATGTTTTCATAAAAAACAGTACTAAATCCAAGTTATAAAAAAAAAAAAAATACAATCATAGATCAGAGTAATAGATTTAAGTAATGTGGTCTTAAATTTGTTATAAACTAAATTAGTACCAAATAAAACTGTGGAGGAGTTTTCGTCAGATAAAAATATATACAGTTAAAAACACATGTAAAAAAGTAGTGTCTTCGTTATAAAAATTTTAATGTTTAATTTTATTCCATTTTAAATCATAAAATTTAAAAGGTCCGATACTTTGATCAGAAGAGTCATAGATATAAGTTAACGTACTCGTCATTAATTCTAATTCTTAATTCATTTTTTAATTTGTTTCTCACAAAATATTCTAAAATATTCTGATTACGCTATGTTTGCAACAACGGATGTCATGGCATAAGCGAAATATTTTGAAGTAAGTTGATCCGTACATAAGTTACAGTGACAGCATTAAGCGTAGTAACCGTTAGTTACTTTATTCATTAAGTTAAATAATTAAGTCATTTGATAAGAAGACTCAAGTAAAGACAGCGCGTAATGCCCTAAAGCAAAATACAATTAATAGATATTTTAATGTTAAATAAAGGACTTTGCAAAGTTACTACAATAATAAATACTCGTAAATAAAAAAATTGGAAATGCCTTTCACTTTATAATAATTTTCGCCCAACGTAAAAATATTTTTTTTAATAATTTCACTAATAAATAAAAAAAAAAAAATAAGAAATATAGTCCAGAGCAGTAAAAAGCCCGGTAAAAGTAAAAATCATAAAAAATAATGAAATAGTGCCAAGAAAAATTCCAAACTAAATTTTAAACCAAATTCTCAGTAAAAAGCCATATAAAATAAATTTTATTACAAACTAACCAAAAGTGATGCCTTTCAGGCATCCTGAAAACATACTTAAAATATGTCGTATAAATATTTGTAAATGCTTTTGTTAAAGTTTATTGAGTAAAAGAAAAAATCAAATTAAATAACTCAATTTTGTTGACTTTCCATGTTAAATATATTTAATTTTTATTCCGACTTTAGGGCATTTTCTTTCAATTTTTATTATTTTTATTTTTTTAATTTCATTCGACATTTCAACCATACTCTGTAGTCTTTTTTAAAAATTATTGAAACAATAAAAAAAATACAAAAATTATATAAATAAATTAACAATAATGAATAACATTTAAAAATTTTTTTCGAAAATATTTACGTTAAATCAAAAAGTTAAAATTTGAAAATTGGAAAATAATAAATTATTTATTTATTTATTATTATTATTATTATTATTATTATTATTATTATTATTATTATTATTATTATTATTGAACTTTAAATCTTTGCACGGGTTAAGTTGGCCTCTTGTTCTTGATTATTTTCTGTACTTTTCTGATATCTGTGAGTGCATCTTATAATCAATTAGAACAGTTTGTAGAGATGATCCATAGAATAGAGGTTGAAAGTAAAAGGAACACAAGTGGTTTAGAAGAAGTCAATTCGTGGCAGAAAAAATGATAACTGCTGCGACAGCGGAACAACTGAGAGCAATAGTGGAGGTTGCCATTACCACGATCCTAAAGTCCAAAAAACTCGTTTTTGACAAGCAAATTGAAAGCATTAATAAACGATTTGTGGAATGCGTTATTCAGACCATCAAATTCGAAACTTATGAGGACATAAGAAGAGACAATGGTAGTTTCAAGCGCTACCAGGCGGTGGCCATTATTCAAAATAAAATAAAAGGGACTGCCGACATGGTGTTGTTCTCATTTAACACTGTTTTAAATTTCAAAGCAATTATTGCCCATCTGGACGTTACGTATTCGGATAAACGACCAATTTACTTAATCTAACAGAAACTTTTAATCCTCCGCCAAGGAATCATGACGCTTTTACAATTCTATGACAAGGTTGAGAAAAAACTAACGTTATTGAGAAATAAAACCACTATGACATATGATAGGATACTGGCAGCTATTAATGAGAAATATAGAATAGACGCACTTCGGGTGTTCATATCTGGAACGAAAAAAGGATTAAGTGATGCGTTTTTTTTCGGCTCAGCCGAAGGATTTACCCTCAGCTCTGGCAATAGCACAATAAATTAGGGCTAATCAGGAATGGTATTTATTTCCAGCTATTATGCTAGGTGTCTAAAGGACAAAGAAAAGTAAAAAGGTAAATTGAAGCCACAAAATAAAACAATTAATGCAGGAAACCAGACACTTAAGAAACCCCATTTCATCAGACAACAAGGCTTTGGCAATAGGGCCCGTCAAGAGGAAGAATCAGTCGACCAAGATTAAAATTTATAAATAATGAATAATAATAATGAATTCGCCTTGATTTGTAAACGCAATTGAGCGCAAAATTAAACTTAAAAAATAAAGATATCCCAAACACAAAACGGATTGGAGAAGATATAATTTTAAAGTGTGCAAATGTGAATTTCACAGAAGTAGAGGATATAGTAGTACCCTATACGGTGACTGAAAATTTTCAGAAAATGATGAAAAGTCAATTAGAAGTTTTTGCAGATCCTAATGAATCATTGCCCTTCATTACCCTGGTTAATAGTGCCGGGTCTACTCAAAGCATTGTAGCCGACTTTGTCAACAACGAGATACGCAATTTGTTGAAAAATGGTATAATTAGGGCTTCTAGGTCCACCTTTAAAAATCCCATCTGGGTTATTGACAAGACGAGCAAGGACAAGCATGGAAATATTAAAAAACGGCTCGTTATAGACTTCAGGAAACTAAACCAGAAAACCAGGTATCCTATCCCAGATGTTACAATGATTCTATTAAATCTTGGTAAAGCAATATATTTTACATCGCTTGATCTTAAATCAGACTTTCATAAAATATCGCTCACGGAACGAGACAGGGAAAAACGGCTTTCTCTGTTGGAAATGGTAAGTACGAATTTTTCGGGCTTCCCTTCGGTTTGAAAAATGCTTCCAGCATTTTCTGTAGATCCATTGATGACAAAATAAATAGGAAAAACATGTTACGTTTACGTAGATGATGTAATAAGCAAACTGCATGAGGCAAATATGGGAGTCTCGCGTGAGAAGTCACACTTTTTTAAGGAATAGCAGATCTCTTTTTGGGACTTGCAAGCTATTATAGATACTTTATTAGGAATTTTGCTTCGATAGCAAAACTGCTGACCAATATTCTGAAAAGTGAGAAAGGTAAGGTAAGCGTTCATCAGTCAAAAATTAAATTAAAATAAATTTCAATGAAAACCATGTTCAAGCGTATGACAAGTTGAAAGCAATATTATCTTCAGAGGAAGTCATGTTGCTCTACCATGACTTTAAAAAGATATTCGACCTAACGACGGATGCTTCCTCGTTGATATTAAGGGCAGTCCTTTCACAAAGTAATAGACCGATTACTATGATTTCCAGAACTTTGAAAGACAGGGAATTGAATTTTGCAACTAACGAAAACGAGTTGCTAGCTATAGTATGGGCCTTACAGAAGCTTAGAAGCTACTTCTATTTTTAAAAGATTTGAATATTTATACAGATCATTAATTAACTAATTTACTTTTGCGGTTTCAGACAGAAACCCTAACGCTAAGATAAAACATTGGAAAGCTTTTGTGAAAGATCACAATACTAAAATTTCTCATAAGTCCGGAAAAGAGAATTATGTTACCGACACATTGTCACGTCAAAATATTCATGCCCTAGAAGATGAGGCTCCCTATGACTTAGCTACGGTTTATAGTGAGATGTCATTTATATACACGATTGAAGCAACAGATAAACCACTCAACTGCTTCCGAAATCAAATAGTTCTAGAAGAGGCACGTTTCGTGCATAAGCAAAATTTTATACTCTTCACCGAAAAAACTCGTCATATGATTGAGTTCACTGAAAAGAACTCGCTTATCGACGAAGTTGAACTAGCAGTGAATCTAGGAGTGATAAACGCAACACTCTTAGATTTAGTTTCCAACAACTAAATTTTGGCATTGCAGAAAAATGGAATTAGATATTTTTGATAAAAACGGACAGGCAAAGATAGTTAATACAGAGCATAATCGTACCCATAAGGCTGGTCAAGAAAATTTAAAACAGATTCTTGATGATTATTATTTCCCAAAGATGACTAAATAGGTAAATGAAATTGTGGCAAGATGTAAGATCTGTACAAGAGCCAAGTACGATAGACATCCCCGTAAGCAGGAGATGAATGCAATCCCAATACCATCTTATGCAGGGGAAATTCTGCATATCGATATATTCTCTACAGATGTCATAGCATAAGCGAAATAAGTTGATCAGCACAGGAGTTAGAGTGTCAGCATTAAGCCTTACTACGCTTATTTTTTTTTACTTTGGTTACTCTATTATTAAGTTAAATAATTAAGTCAGTTGGTAAGAAGACTCAAGTAAAGACAGAGCGTAATGCTCTAAAGGAAAGTACAACTAATAGATATTGTAATATTAAATAAAAGACTTTGTAAAGTTACCATAATAGTAAATAAATAATAAAAGATTTAGAAATGCCTTCTACTTTATTGTAAATTATATATTTCCTAATTTAAAAAGTTAAACTTATGAGAAAATGTTGACATCCTCCAATCCTCGATAAGATGAAATAATAACTAAATCTTAATTAAAGTGCTGATGATTGTTGTAAAAAGTTTTCTATTTTAAGAATGCTAAAGAAGTGCAATTATTCAACGATATAAAAAACCAATATATATTTTCAAATCGGCGATTATTATGAGTTTAGGACTCCCACTTTAAGATACGAGTATATCATTCGACTCGGTATCACTTTCTATGTCGATTTAATGATATCCATTCGGCCGTTAGTCTGATCGGCAGATGGCTGTCTGTTCAAGTAAACCTTGTGAACAAAGTATTGGTCGCAATTTTATAGATATCTTGATGAAATTTGGTACGAATACTTACTTTGGCACATGAACAAACCCTTTTGAAATTGGTTATGGTCGGTTCATTATTTCACCTAGCCCCCATATAAAGATCCTCCCGGAATAGGGATTTAAATATCATAAATGCCTAAAATATAGCAATATTTTAATGAAATTCGGTTCAAAGTATAAGTATAAATTTTTGTCACAAATTTCATGAAATTCGGGCCATAATTGACAACTCTTATAAATGTCAGTATCAACATAATATTCTGTATTCATATGTTTTATTTTGCACTTAATACAGACAGCTGCCCACAATTGGCCATAAGTCTAATATAAGACCCCCCTCCAATTTTTTAGTGCAATGGTGTAGGTTACAATGGTGTATTGAAATTAGCCCCCATACAAATGCTCTCCTGGAATAGCGGTTTAACAATCATAAATTCCTTAAATGTAGAAATATTTTAATGAAATAGGTGAAAGGATATTTGTATAAGTATCAATTTTTATGCCAAATTTCATGAAGATCGGTCCATAATTAACCATAACTCCCATATAAAACCCTCTTCCGACAATCGTTTTAACGTGCGTAAATCACATACATATGTTATTATCAAGCTTATATTCGACGCAAATAAGTTTTATATAATTAGAAATTACAGTGACAAATTTTATGAGGATCGCTCTATAATTTACCATGGCTCCCATATAAGCCCAATTTCGGGAATCACCCTAAATTACATAAATTGATATAAATGTTAGTATTAACGTAATATTCTGCCTTCGTATATTTTATTTTACGCTTATTAAAAGTATCGGTCCACAATTATCCGCATATCTAATATAAGACCCCTCTGCGAATTTAGATAGACATACACAATGGTGTTGATATCATATGTTCGGGCTTGAACGACTATATCTTTTTTCCTTTTCCAATCTAAATATTTGAAAAATTTGAAATATTGAGGTCTTTTCATCTAAAGATTGATTTTTCAACTTCCACAATATTCTTTACACATAGGAAACACGATCTTTTATTGATATTGTTGCAACGATATCAAGAAAAAACAACGCGTTTTTGTCTTTGGAAAAGCATTAAAAAAAAACACACACACACAAAAGCTCTTGATCACTGTTGTCCTCTTAAACTCAAATTTCATAACTAAATAAAAATAGTTAAAAATACAGTGTAAAGTAATTGCAGTTATCGTTATATATGACACCTAAATAAATAAATTGGTATTATATCTGTTACTCTTGCGTATGAGTAGTATGTATTAACGTGTAACGTGGACCAAATCTGTCAACACTTGTAAGCTGTGCCGAGAATCTGAAAGGCTAGTTAGTGGTTACTAGTCGCTAACAACTCCCCTCTGATGCCAGGGCACGGGTCGATTGTAAATGTTGAGTAGCCTAGTTCATGTACGTCGTCAATGCATGGATGGTCGAACCCGTTACGAGCACACTCGTGGGATAAAGAATTAAATTAAATGGAACAAAAAAAAAAAAAAAAAAAAAAAAAAAACAAAATGAACAAACAAAAAGCTATAAGGAGGAAGACGAAAAAGCAGCGAGGTGCCTCTGAGCTTCGCACTAAGCACCTCAAAAGCTGCTCTGGCCGCCAGAAGGGCCTTTTTAAGACGGCGAGCAGACGTCCGATATATGGATTGGTAGGGTAAAAAGCCTGCAGGGTCTCTTACTCCTGAGGAACTTGTTTTTTTCAACCTGATGAACAAACAGTTCGTATAGTGAAATTGCGAAAGGCCATCTTATACGAGCTGTCATCGATAGGACCGATCCATGTCGCGCTATATCCCACACAAACTGGAAAATAGTGCGCAAGAATCTGATGGCAGACTTTTGAAAGGTTCTCAAAGAGAACCCAGAACCCTCCCCCCAATGTGATGATTCGCGATGGTACCGAAACCGAGTCAAGATAATGGCCTGCTCAAACGAGCGATCAGCACTGCTCCTATCGCAAAATTTTATATACATATGTGTAACATTTTATATAAAATTGATTGCTTGTATTACATTAATTTTATAGATGTCCTTATTAAAAGAAATAGTTATAAGAATAAATTGTATCAATTAGCAAACACAAGAAAAGCAAAATAATAGGAGAATTTGCGAAGAGATGTAAGACCTTAAAACCAAAGGTTTTGCATTGATATTAAGAAAGTGTAAATAATTAATTCATTTATTTAATTATAAATTTCCATCTTAACTTTACTTACTTAAGGTTTGGTTCTCTCACATTAAGTCAAAGAATGATATGATACCAAGAACATGATGGCTATTGGAGGAATTTGACGAACAAATGCTGACATGCACATTTTTGAAAAAAATAACATTTATATACTTATATGCGATGACATAAAAAATGGTAAATAAAAAATATGAAAATAAAATTCAAATAAACATATTTTTTTCAATCAATCGTCTACTTGTTTGATTGTGTTAATATGCAATTTTTTTCCAATTAAATTTTTAATTCATACAATTGACAGATTGTTTAAGGTTTTAATTTTTTAAATTATTTTCTATACCAAACATTTTTTTTTGTTTTTTTTTTTTTGTTGTTTTCTTTTTTCCTTTTTTGATTGTATAAATCATTTTGGTGATAAAAATCATTTTTACATATATTGTTTTTATATGTAATATTTGGAACATCTCATTTGGAAAATTTTTTAAAATATCCTAAAGTAGTTATTTATGACTTGTCAGCGTCGCTGCTGATACTTTTTTACTTTTTATTCACTGATATATTTCAAAAATTACTAAAAAAATTTTCACAAAAACATTATGATCCTAATGACTTTTTTCACTATCAGCTTTGAAATTATAATGTTATTCCACATGACTACCAGAGTTATTAAGGCATCTTATAATTTTGGTCAAAATATTATTAGTTTTACTCAATTGTTGGAAATGTTGTGAAATGACATTAAGTCGTCCGATGTAATTTCTCATCACCTAATGACTTGCACTTCAAGAATCACTTATGAAACTGTCTTTAATACATAATTTCCAGCTGGGATATATTTTTTTTAAATTGTAAATAGTAAATGTGCGCCTTCCAAATGTCTTATATTTTTATTTTAATGTAGAGTGCGGAATTACTTTCCAAATATGTTTAAAAAAAATCAAAAAATTTAAATAGAATATTTAACAAAAAAAAAAAAAAAAAAAAATACATTTAAAAAATGAAATTACATTAAAATGCATTTTTAATAATTCTTTCTCAGTTCTAAAATATTTGTATTTGTAAAGCCTACGTAAGCAAAATTCAAACGCCATGAACATGATCAGGTCGTATAGTGAAATCATTAAAATTCATAAAGCCTTTAAAGAGATATTGATATTTAAAGTCACTTTTTTTAAATATTTTTGATTTTTGAAAAACTTAAACCTGAAATTGATAAATGGTTTAATGGAGTTTGTGTATATAATGCTTTATGGAAATTGAAAGGCAGGAGGTTAAAAATGTCCTTTTTCAGTCGTTATTTTTTAATGTAAGACCTGTCCACGAAAAAATTGTCCTTTGTACTTTTTATTTAAAAAAAAAAAAATAAAGTAAACATTTTGTTATTCTTCGAACCACTTTTTCTTATATCCCCACATTAGTTTTTGTACAGTACTTTTATCAATATTAAAACAGTACATTAGAATAATATTTAATCTTTGATGATAATTAATTTCTTATACAATTTTATCTCACATTTAATTCCTCTTTGCTTTACTTGAATAATTCAACTACTTCAAAGAATCTTTCTTTTGACAGTAAATTTTAGATGCATTCAATTATATTTATTGTCTCTTTTTAATACAGAAAAATCCAAAAGAAGATAAAGAACTTCATATATTCCATTCATTCATTCATTCATTCCTTTCCTATTGTATAGAATAAAATGTATGTATGTGTTTAAGTTTAATATTTACACATGTCATCCTTGTATGACATTATTTCCACATACTTGCACTTTAATAATGCAAATCTGTATGTATGGCAAAGATAGATAGTTCGTTTGCTTGTATGCATAGGAAGGAAATATTTCAAAGATTTATTTATACACACACAATTAAATGGTTAAACCAACTTTTTTACATATCGTCCCCCAAAAACTGAACTGGATTAAAATATATATATATATATATATATATATATATATATATATATATATATATATATATATATAAAATGGTCATGGTGTATAACTAGCAGTTCTTATTGAAAATCAAATATAAAAGACAATTTTATATAAAGTATTTTCAAATATAATACCATGATAAGAAAATAATTCATAATATGGATCTTTTTATAGCACAGCACAGATACAGACACAGACAGGCATTGAGAGAACTAAAAAGAGACATCATTAAGTGAAGAATAACAAAATCATATACTCTGTTTTACACAGATTTAAGGATACAACAACTACACTTTATTTAATACATACGCAGTGGCTAACAAAAGTTTTCATTCATATATATTATTTGTTATATTATTAATATCTTTTTGTTCCTTTGATTTATTACTTGGCGGATTTTTACTTTAAAAATTAGCAAAAGAAAAAACAATTATAAGCAACTAAATTTTGTAAAATTTCTTTTATAACTTTTAAAACATTATTGCCCAACCGGTACTTTTACTTACCAGCAATTTAAGCAAGAATAGAATAAAACCTACCACATAATAATTTAATTTTCTTTGAGTTATACTTTAAATTCACACCATTTGAGAAAATAATTTGATTATTTTTCCTGTTGTTGTTTCATACTTTGGAAGCACTTTTGCTAAGCCCAAAAAAGGACATGTTTTTAAGGAACGATAAAAATATGTAAATTACAAACTAATTTTTACTTTTCATTGCGATGACATTAATTATGTGTAATTATAAATGGAACAAATCACTATTACCAGCACAGTTGAAATTAAAATATATTTTTTAATGTTAATAAGGTTTTTCTGTATAGCCGGCATTCGGCCGGGCTCAAACACTTTCTCCTCTATATATGTCGAACACTGGATTCGCTGAATAAACTTTATTTTGAAATCAAACATTTTTTGTTAGTGCTGGTATATAAAAAAAAAAAAAATAAAATTTTAGTCTTAAGGAATTAACGAATATGGTCATGTTATATGTCATTAGAAAGGTATTGGAACGTAGTTTTAAATGGTGTTAATATAAAAAATCAGGTATGTATTAATAAAGGTATTTAGAAAAATGTATCAAGGCCTTAGAGGCACATAAATCCTAAACTAAGAGCGAGCGGGTAAACTTTTTACATTACTTTAATCAAAAATTAAAATGCTACTAAATCATTATAAAAATTATTTGAAAATCAATCTTGATTTGTGCCTTATAAATTTAATTTATTGTGTTCAAAAGTTCGAAATTTTATTAAATAGTTTTGTGGTAATTTTACTTACCATTGAACAGAAACATATAGAAAATTTAACAATTATGAGATGTTATGGGCTTTACATTTGTTTTTAACTTACTATCATTGGCTTTTTATTACTTTATTCTCCTTGTAAGACAGAAAATTTCATTTTAATCTATAGATGATTATTGAGATTAACATCGCTAATATATTTCTGTGAATAATTATTCGAGATTGTAAAAAGACTATCAAAAAGTAAATACAAAATTATTGATTCAAAAATTAATATGGAGAACTTATTGCTGTTACATCGTCCTCAAATATTCAATACTGCGATGATAATTTCCATCATAATAATGATTATAAGGATAATAATGATAATATGAATTGAAATCGTTTATTTAAACTGATATTGCAACGTTGTTGAACTTGATATAAATTTTTTTCGATAAAATTTAAAAATCCATAAGGAAATAAAAACTAGTACTGCCCGATACAAAAGTATTGGTGGATCCACCAATAAAGTGTTGGCTATATAATTAAGAGCATTCTCACAAATAACAGTAATAATTTAAATGATGAAAGTTATAATTGCAAAGCGAAAATCACTATAAAGTAGATTCTAAAGATATCGCGTTGGGTAATTGTGGGATTAATATTTGACAAAAAAAAAAAAAAAATCGCTACATGATTATTTATGTATGGAATGTCCAAATTTCTGATACTAAAAAAGAACTAATTATGCCTATACCTCAGTGAATTACTGATATTTACAATGATATCTGCTAATGAACAAGTTTTAACGTTTAACCTTCCCATACGCACGCTGGTGTATGAGACCAGCCTTGTTTTCTTGTAAATGAAAATCCTCAGGGTACTGGGATCCAGAGAAAGTGTTAACTTTATCTTAGGGTAGCGAAAAAGTTCGTGGGTGCGATGCTTGTTAACATACACGGGCTAAAATTAATATTTCTTAAAAGTAACCATTTCAAGTTGAAAATAGATAAAAACGTAGTTCGCCATCAAATCACAGATTTCTGGCAATTTTTAATCACAGTGGTAAAAATTAAAAATCTAACTTTTTCAAGGTTACATTTTTGAGTTCTATTTTATACAAAAAATAGATTTTTTTATAATGGAGTTGTTAAGCATAGATATTTAGAAACATTTTTACGTACTTTTTGTTAAAGTGAATGTTGTAGACATATTTTTAATATATTTTATTTTTTCAAAAATCGGTCTAAAAATGGGTACTTTTTACTTTTATAAAGAAATTCAAAAAACTTCTAGACGAATTTGGGTAAAAAAAAAATTATTTTTTAGTAATATGTTTAGTATGAAAATGCATAAAAACATTTGCGGATTTTTTGTTATTTGAAAGAAAAAAAAAAATTCAATGAAAATATTCTTGTTTTCAGAACAAACACAAAATAAAACGCGAAAGAAAGATATAGTCGGTCAAGACCCTATTTATATTACACCTGTGGCAAATTTTACTAAATATAAAATAAAATATACAAATACCGAATAATGCGTTGTTACTAACTCTAGATTATTTTATGCACTTCAGGGATTGCGATTGCTGGAAGTGGGTTTATATGGGAGCTATGGTAAATTATGGACCGATTATCATGAAATTTAGCAGTGTTGTTTCTACTTGCATAAAACTTATTTGTGTCGAATATTAACATGATACTAACATACGTGTGGAAGTTATGCACGTTAAAGTGATTTTCGTAAGAGGGGTTTATATGGGAGCTATGGTCAATTGTGGACCGATCTTGATAAAATTTGGTACAAATATTGATATTGTACAGAAATTATTTTTTCTTATTTTTATTTTTAAGGCATTTTCGAGTGTTTAAACTCTATTCCGTGGGGACATTTGTATGAGGGATAGGTGAAATAATCGACCGATCATAACCAATTTCAATAGGCTTCGTCTGGTTGGCCGTCCAGATCGATTTAAAGAGTGATTCTGAGTCGATTGGTATACTTTAAGGTGGGTGTTGGATAACCTTTTCTATGTGTTACAAATATCAGCACAAACGCATTATACCCCAACCACCTATGGTGGTGTAGGGTATAATTAATGTAATACAAATTTAGAATAAAAGTTAAATTTACTTAATTATTTACTTTATTTAAGAAGATAGCTATATAGAATTCTCGGAAAATACTTAAAACAAGTTGAAAACTAACAGTAGTTCAAGTTTTGTCATAACAAGTCATTTTAATACGGAAACATAATTATGAATTTGCAATAACGTGACACAGTCTTATAAGAACGCTATGGTCATTTATGGATCGATACTATTGAAATCTGGCTGTAAGATTAGTACTTAACTAAGAGTTATTTTTACTAAATTTTATATTAATGCGATCATTTATATAGGAATTATGAATGTAAAAGTGATTCTTATATTGGGGGTAAGGTCAGTTATAGACCGATCTTCATAAAATTTGGTAGTGTGATTTTTTTTATCTGTGATGAATTTTATTTAAATATGGACATATTTAAGACATTTATAACCATTTGATATATTTTTGGGAAAAATATTATGTGGGGGCAGAGTGAAATAATAATAATAATGATTTGATTACAGGCCCAAGTACCAAATTTCATTAAGATATTTTTAAATCTGCAGATACACGAACAGCCGGACGTGTAAACATTTATGCTAAAAAATATAAACTCAAAAAGTATTTTTCGATATATTAATGAGCTAATTACTGTAATAAAATTATAATCAAAGCACAATATACCTTCCCTGAATTAAGAGCCTTTTTTGGCGATTCTATCCCACATTTTTGCCTTAATATTAATTTTAATAATTGCAATTAATTTGTATTATTATGACCATAAATACATATATGATATTCATATATTCTAATCGATATAGTCGCAAAAAGAGCGGTCGAAAATCATTTTAGAAGCATTAAAACGCCTCTAAGCCAGATCTCATAAACGCCCACTAAAAAGCTTAAGCTATAAAACTATTTTTATAAAGATAAATAAGACAAATATTTTAAATATATTATTTTGATTGTCATGAGTCTGTAATGTCAGTTTCTATTAAAAAATTTGATATTATGATTTAATATATTTTTTATACAAATAAATATGACTTTAATGTTATCTTGTTAAATAATAATTATTTCGTGATTACTTTCTGGAAAATTAAAACGATGAGTGATTTGTCACTGACAAAGTATCACGTAGGTAAAAGTGTTTTTAATTACATAATCTGTTATTTATTACTTGCAACAATGTATTATTTCATTTGTGCTTCAGCTATAGTGTGGTCAGCAACATGAAATTATCTAGGGAAGTAATTAAATTTGACCGTTATATTATTCTCATTCAAAATTTTTAAAAAATATATATCAGCTAAAGACGCGTCTCTTGACAAAATACATTTTTTGAGATATGACGTTGTTGCAACAAATAAGCTATATGTAGCCATAAGAGTTGTGACTATTATAAAAAAAAAACATTTTAATTGAAAATATAATTAATTTTGTTGTGGAAAAAACAATGCATGCATATATTTTTGAAACATTTAACGCCGAAGTGTGATAATGCATATATTTATCAAATTTTTACCCACATTTCCAGAGAATTTTAATAGGATTTTGCTGTCTGTTTTGAAAATTATACATTCTTCTCTAAACATTTTAAATTTGTTTACAATATATATTTATTTTTTATTTTCAATTGACAAGATAAGGCACAATTTTTACTTTACATACCATGTTAAGAATGTTTCGTGATATTGTTAACAGAATACGTAGTTATTCACAATAATAATTATAACTTTCATATGCTTTTTCATAGAAAAACTCTTAAAAAAATTACAATTTTGTTATGACTGACATGTCCACTCACATAAAATATTGTTAGTGAAAGTTTTTCAAACAAAATATTTTGTTTTTAATAAATATTTATTACGAAAATAATACTTTCCACTTCGAGTCTACTTCTCATATTATTTCAGAAACGCTATACATTTCTGCTAACTGGTAAATAAACTTACCACTTTAGATCTCAAGAACCAATCCTTCCGTTTTCTTTAAACTTGTGAGGTGTCTTAGTTAGAACAAAAGTATATTGTATACAAAGTTTGAACAAAATAAGCCCATGATTTTGTGTACCAGGCAATAATGGGTTAATGTCTCTTGAAATCATACTTTTTTTCACCCATTGTTTTTAAACAAAAAATTGTTCCATTTAAAGCAAACTAAGTAGTTTTTAACCAACACAATTTTGTAAGAAATTTATACGCCATGATTTATGTTTTATAGTTGTGTCCGACAATAAAATAAACAAAAAATATCTAAATAAAAGCAAAACTTTAACTCATACATACGACAAATATGCAGTGAAATCAAACCCCTTATGTCCCATAAAATATATATAATCTCCAAGGATAATGGTGTGTTTGCTTATTTCAGCTTATTTTACTTAAAGGTTTTCTCTTCGTTTTTTTATTTTTTTTTTTATTTCATTTGGAATCTCTATCAGTTGTCGGCACTTTCAACTGGTCGATGGAGAGCTGTTTGGATAAAGACAGAGGTTAGCTCTACGATACATATACATTTATGTATGTATTTATTTAAGACACAAATATTTGGGAATAATTATCGTTACCTAAAACATAAACGACCATAACTACAAAAAGCCAATAAACAATGAAAAAACATTGGTTTGTTTTTAAAAATTTTCACTTTTTAAATATATTTTTTTTTTATTATTTTAGGCAGTTTTTTTGTCCCTTGCGAATTTTTTTAAATATAAATTAGAACTTTTCGAGTTTAGTTAACGATATGTGTTTCTTTGGCTAGGACAATTTCGTCTTGGGACAATTTTTTATGTCATTTAGTTAAAATCTATACACAATTGAACCAAAATCGTTTTGAATATTTTCATGATACTAGATGAACAATACAGCAATAAATTTTTATATTTGCAGTAGTAAGCGTACGTGCGAAAAATTATATATATGTGTGTGTATGAATGTTAATGGATTATATGTTGTGTAAAGGATACCACTGAATAAAAAGCTTTGAAAGCAATTTGCTTTCATGCTTTTATTACCAAAAAAAAAAGAGAATTAAATACAAATCCAAAAATGTGAGTAACCATAATAGAAATTATTTATTTAAAATTCCCAACATTTTTCCTCTAAACACAAAAAATTGAAATATTGTTGGAATTTTTTATCTAAATGCATTTTTAATAAAGTGTTGACTAAAAGGGGAAGAAAATTCGTGGTCGTAAAATCAATGCAAATCCATATAAAATAAAATTATAGAAATAGCAATGACATTACAAAACCGTTAACTGTTATCTGTATAAAAACTTCATCAGAAACTTTTCAGATTACAAATTCTTAAGCATATAAAATTGCAACAGCATTTGTAAAAATTCAATTTCCATTAAAAAATTAAGGCTTTTACTACAATAGTTCTTTGGATAATAACTAAGAAGGGGTTATCACTTCTCCCATATCTACCCGCCCCAGATTCATCTCAACTATTGAGTTTCATAAGAAAATTATTTCCACAAAATTTTATGACTTCAAGTGCTATATTTCATGAGATAATTAATTTTTTCTTTGCATGGGGGCTACGGCTACATTATGAATCTCAATGGGAAAATTACTCCCACCAAATCTTAAGAATTTCTTTGCAATAGTTGCTTACCACTCCCCCTAGACTTGTCCGACTTTTCTTCATCACAATTGTGAGTCTTAATGAGAAAATTACTCATTGTATGGTGGACATCACTACCCCTCGACCTACCCCACCATTTTTCATCACAACTATGATACTTCATTTTTATTAAAATTCATCTTAAATATTCTTTTTAAAAATCTTAAGCTTTACGCTATAATAGTTCCTTAATATACGATAACTAATATTTGCTTTGTATGACGCGGATCTACGGGATGATAAAAGATTGCACGACTCGCAAATTTGGGCTGTTTAATTGTGGATTTATAAATCAGTTGTCTTTTGTTTATATTTACAAATTATTAACAAAAACGATGTAAAAGATTATAGTTACGTTAATTATAATTAAATCATTACATGTATCATTGATTTCAACAAAATTTTTCAATTATTTTATTAATAATGCACAACATTTGCACAAATGGGAAACTTAAGCGTTTAAATGATAAATAAAAAAAATTTCATATTTTGTTTAGATTTTCTAATATTTATTTAAAACAAAAGGCACGTCTAACTGTGTAAAAAAATGAATAGAAATATAACACAAATATGGTCGTAGTAGGTTGCTACAACGCAATTGTGTTCCCAGCGTAATTTTATGTATTTGTTTGTATTTCGAAAATTAAAAAAGTGATAGCGAAAAATAGAAATAGCGAGTTTTTTCTGGTGACAGAAATATAAAAATTTCAGAGTTCAAAAATTTTATATAAAAATCTATTATTAAGTGTTATTGTATTTCCTAAATAAATAAAAGTTTTTCAGTGACGATCAAATTAAATTCTAAGGAACCAAAATCTTGATTATAACCGAGAAATGCTTAAAATGAAAAAACATTTCCCTCCCCGCGCCTATATATCTATATGTGTATATATATATCTATATATATATATATATATATATAAGCATTTCTCGTTTATAATCCAGATTTTGGTCATCACCAATAAAAGGCCGCAAAGAGCAGGCTGGCATTGACAATGTCAACAGTTTACGGATCATAATTGAGCAATCTGTTGAGTAGAAGACACCACTCTACTTGACATTCATCAATTTTGAGAAAGTATTCTATATGCTTTCCCATTCAGCCATATAGAGTATGCTAACATGCAAAGGGACCCAACAAAAATAACTGATATTGTTAAAGCCCTATATCAAAACACAGACTGTCGAATTCTTCATGATGGTTGCATTATTCCTGGACAATATAATGGGAAGAGCCTCATGTGAACGCAATAGACGAGAAGAATCTTGAGGATGTATCAACGAGGTATGTAACTCGCTATACGTTTTCATAGCCTGCGTAGAATTCTGAAAATATTCTGACCAGTTACGATATATAGTGAAAGGCTATGGGTCTAAACCTCTTAAATCCCCGGAAAAGAAAATGGCGCTGGTTAGTGCATACCCTACGAAAATCCAGTCACGATCTCACAAGATAAACTCCAAATCGAATGGAATCCGCAAGGGAGCCGTAAAAAAGGAGGACCATCACACAACTAGCGCTGCCAAATTGAAATTGAAGAGACCAACCAAGAGCTGCATCGTCCAAATCAGAATAGAATAAATTTGCTATGGCCTTATGATCTTTGTTGGCTATGGGTCCAAACATCTTAAATCCCCGTACATGTCGAAATCCGGAAAAGAAAATGCCGCTGGTTAGTGCATACCCTACGAAAATCCGGTCACGATCTCACAAGATAAACTCCAAATCGAATGGAATCCGCAAGGAAGCCGTAGAAAAGGAGGACCATCACGCAACTGGCGCTGCCAAACTGAAATTTAAGAAACCAATCAAGAGCTGCATCGGCCAAATCAGAATGGAATATATTTGCTATGGCCTTATGCTCTTTGTTGGAACGGACACTTATATATATATATATATATATTCGATTAAGCGAATAGTATTAGTAATAAATATACTAATTATAATACATAATCTACTGAAATAGTTATCTAGAAATATAATGTAGATCAGAAAGGGCTTATCTTATTAGTTCTTTTGCCATTTTGTCTGATAAAAGTCCATTTTTCCACCTAATACTGCAAAATATTCCTTTTTTGTCATAAAAGTAAAAATTAATATTAGTTTTTTTTTTTAATAAAAATTCAAATTTTTATGACTTACATAACTATTAATTTACTTTACGCAAAACTATACTCTGTTCCAGTACTCGTCAAATTTACAAATTTTAGACAGAATTAGTCAGAAATTGCCAGAAAAACAACAAAATACAGTATGGGAAAGAATTACTGTAAATTTTGACTAAAAGTTACAAGTTTGACAATTAGTGGAACATGACTTATATTTTCAGAATTTTTATTGTCGCAAACAGTGTTGCCACTTTAGCCTTTTCGAGGCTAAATTTAGCCTTTTATTTTGTTTCTAGCCTCAAAATTTTCGTTTTAGCTTCCAATGTTTTAGCCTTTTTGATTCCTAAAATTGCCTTAAAAAGGATAAAATTTTAGTATCTCAACAAAGAAGAAAGTAATTTCTTATTTGCTTTTATTAATTTTATTTTTACAGCATCATCCATTTCAACATTTTTGTGTAATAATTCGCACAAGAAATCGAGATTATTTATATTGAACAAAAGTTTTCATTTTTAGGGCTGAAAGAAAAATCTTAAGCATAATAGAAATAACTTACCCGAATCCTTCTCATAGCCTGGACAATTTCAGCTCTTGTATTAGGTCGGGGCACTTCTTCCCAGCCTACAAACTGTAAATAAAAGCACAAAATAAAATAAAATATTAAATTAAATACATTTATGGATATTAAATAAAAATTTTGACACAACATTAATGCAAATCCTACCATTTATTTCATATCTTATGCTATTATCATTTTATTTTGTGGCTGCTGTTTTTGTCGTTTCTTGTCAAAGGAAACAAAAAGAAACTCAAAATAATTTAAATCCTGCAGCCACAAAAAAAGATACAAAAAAAGTTGCGTAAATTCTTAAAACCTTTAAAGGTGTCCTAAAGAAATAGTTTTTGTGGGTTACTTATTTAAATAAAAAGATTTAAGGTATTTTAAATAGATTGTGCTTTTTGCAACGCGTCAAAGCGAAAAATTTCTTTTTTGTTCTTTAAAACATGAATTGTGTTTCCTTTATTATTCCAATGAAAATTTAATTAAAAAATAAATATAAATATGAAGTAATTGAAGAAGATTTACAGAACCGTGTTGTTAATTTATATACAATTTATATATAACTATAATATGGTTATCATACTATTATTCTGTATTCAACTATATTTTTCTCTGCTTGCAGTTTTGTTTTGATTACGACTTCAGTTACTATTATGCTACATTCTATCCTTACTCCCAAAAACAACAATGAACACAGGATATCTTTATAGACTGTTAAAAGTTTTAAGTAAAATTGGAATTTTTTCCAAAAAATTGTTTAAGCTTAATTATTTTTTAAAGTTAACAAAAATAAATAAGAAAACTTTTTTTTCCTAAACTGTGACTAAAGAGGACAAGACATACAAAACAAAAGAAAATTCTGAAATACTAAAAATTCTATTGTTTTGTTTTCTTTTCTTGTGAAGATTGTGAAGTGCTTAAAAAAGAAAAAAGGTTTTGTCTAACAACAATAATATAAATACAAATGAAAATATAAATCCTACTTATAAAACTACTTTGCTAAAAACATATACAATCTTTCGCTCATTGCAATCTACAGACACATACATATAAAGAAGAGAGAATAAAGGATTCCAAACTAAAAGGTTAAATAAAGAAAAGATGTATTCATGAAATAGATTTCTTAGTTCTAAGAGATGGAGCAAAAGCAGCCAAAAGCAATCAATTGTTTTTCTGATTTTTTTTATTTTTATCTTAGAAGCTGAAATAAAGTCGGTTCCTTGTCTTAATACATTTTTTTCAAAGAATTAATACTTGATTTTTTAATTTTTATTTTTATTTTTCATCTTAGCACCTCTTAAATCATGTTAAAAGTCTTCATAAGAAAACCCTTAAGCCTAGCTGTCAGCCTTAATACAAGTTGTTAAAGAAATAAATTATTATGTATTTTTTTTTCTTTTTTTTAATATTTTCTTTGCAACTTTTGTGAGGTGCATTTTAAATACAGAAAGTTTTTACTTGCAATTGCTATAAAGTCTTATTTTATTTTTAACTGTTTTTATGTTTTAGTTTTCTTAATCAAAAAGTTTTAGACCATCAAACAAATTTGTTTAAGAGCATCCTAACTGACAACTGACTTGATTTATGAATATTTAATATATGATAGGGTAGTTGGTAAAACTGTATACACTTTAATTTCAGACATAATCGATTTATTAGAGAAAAAACTAAAGGTAAGTCAAGATAAGTACTTAGTGTAAAAAATTTACTTTTAATGTCTGATATTTGAAGGATTTAAATATTTTCCTAAATTAAAACTTTTTATCCATTAACTTGTAGTTGTTAAACAAATTTTATTTTTGCATTTTAAAATATAAATACATTAAAGTTTTACTATTTAAAACATAAGAAGAGCAACTTTTTTATAAAAAAATGCCTCAAAGCGTTAGAATGCAAAATGAAAGCGTACAGGCAGTCTAGGCAAACCCTCCAAAAGTTTTTCAAAGTAGGTTCGAAATTCGTTTTTATGGCCTCTTGAAGTTTAACTTTGTTGGTGCCTTTTATTTAAAAAACAATATTTTAATATATATTTTGTCTTACAGACTACTTGTAGCATTGTTATAATAGATTTTTGCCCACTTTTGTCATAATAGTGTTTACGTTACTTAACTTGAACTTATGTCTAAATTAAACTTGGTATCTTTGAAAAAAAAAATTATTATTTTGCTTCTTAATAAGCAAATTTCAAAATTCATTAAAATGTTGATGACAGTGATAAAAAATATTACAATATATTAAAAGTGGGCGAAAAAGGAGTGTGATACCCATATAGATAAAAATTTATAATACACAGTATTTGCTATTCCTTGTGTATGTTAAATTTTATGTGAATTGTCTTAGTAGCATCAAGAAAGTTGCAAAGAATATTTTTATTGAAAGTGGTTTAATAACTGGGCGTGGCATCCGACTTATATTTTAGCCCATATTTTTTTTTCACAAAATACTTGATATATGTACTAAACTTCATTTGCACTTTCACAAAAAGAATCGTTTACAAAAGTAAAGTGTGGCATTTTTATTAATATTACATCCTATATTTTCTTTCGAAGGATGCACGATATATTTATATATATATATATATATATATATATATATATATTTATGTGCAAAATATCAGTTAAATCAGTTGAATAATGGCACTACTCACATATTACAAATAATGTTATTAATGTTATTTTGAAAAGTAGGCGTTAAAGGGAAAGAGCTTTGCATTCTATAAAATATCAATATCCATTTATACATTGAATTTTACTGATTTAAAAGTTTTTTACTTTCATACATAATGAAAAAAATTCTCCAAAATATTCAAAGTTTAGGTGTCCATAAAATCGAAACACGAACTAACTTTGAAAAACGCTTTAGAGATTTTATTAATCTAATGGTATACTTTCATTTGGAGTTGGAATCATTGAGGCAATATTTTATGACCTAAAAAATCGATTTTTACGATTTCTTTTTTCATGTTGCAACATGTGGTACAATCTCATTAATTTTCATATACAACGATTTATCTCTACATCATTGTGCATGTTATTTAAAGAGATTTTCGTGGAGAGTCTATGAGCAATTATGGACTAAGTCTTCTAAAATTTTGAAATATGTTTTAATTTTTTTTTTTAACTTACGTATAGAAATAGTATAGTGATATCAACAGTTATGAAGGATTTATACAATTTAGAGTGATTTATACACGTTTAATTGATGTTTGGAAAGCTCCTTGTATTTTAGCTATGTTCAGCTATGAACTGGTCATATTGAAATTTTATGGAATATTTTAGAATTAATTATTTTATTATATTCAAAATTATTTGCAAATGTATGAACACCAAACTCTATTCGGAAAAGACATTTTTGTGAGAGTAAAGTGGAAATAATTGACCGAGTTTATCCAATTTAAACATATTTCTCCTCTGTATTATACAAACTATATGTACTGAAATTCATCGAATTATCTTCAAAATTGCGACCTGTAGTTTTATTACAAGGTTTACGTGGACGGACATATGGTCAGACGGACATCGTTAGATCGATATAACAAGTAATTATAAACCGTTTGTTGTATTTTAAAGTGGGTCTTAGACCAATACTTTTGGACGTTATAAACATTCGCATAAACGCATAATATCTTGTCCACCTATGATGGAATAAGATATAAAAAGTGATTTATATGCTAAGAACTCCATGATCACGTTTATCTAAATTGATTGAAAAATGCTACAAAAAATACTTTTTTTATATATTATTAGCTTCACCCCGGTGTGCTTCGCTACCCAATTTGTTTTACATTAAAATAAAAGTAAATATTATTTCCTTTGTATGGGAGCCATCACCTCTCCTATGTATACTTTCCATATTTCAATGTCAACTTAGAAGTTAAAAAAGAAGTTATTCTCTAGACATGAACTAACTTATATTTTTTTGTATGGGATTACCTGTCCTATTTTTGTCTCAATTATTAACCTCTTTAAAGAAGTTATTGTCACAAAATACTAAGAATTTCACTGTAATAATTCCTTAATTATGTTATGATTATATATTTACTTTGTATGGAGGCTATCACTCGCCCTAGATCTATTTGCCCTATCTTCATGTCAATTATGTAACTTGATAAGAAAAAGATAACATAATGTTAAGATTTTCATTGTTGTAGTTGCTTAGATATGCAATAATTAATATTTACTTTTTATGGGGACAACCACTCCCCCTATTTTTTTCTCAATTTTGGCAGTCGATGGGAAAATTATTTCCACAAAAACCTTAATACCTTTTTTTATTTTTAGATTTACTTTACATGGTGAATACCAATTCATCTGTTGCGACCGAAAAATAAAGTAACATATTTGAACTTCGAACTTTGCGAACCGATTCTGTTATAAACAAAAACATATTCATTTTTATATATAGATTTTTTTAAAAAATACTTTAAAGAATTAAAAAATTTCAATAGCCCAAATCAAATCGAAATATATTTAAATATTAAATCAAAAAACATTTAAAATTTTAAATATATTTTATTTTTGTTAAAATTCAGATAACAACATACAAATAAACATAAACCACAAAAATTTGTCCCATAATAATAAATTTAAATAATTTTTCTTAAAAAAAAAAGAAAAAACATTTCTCGGAAACACAATAAACATTTCATATCAATACGAATTAGAAAAGATAAATCATTTTATACACATACTTGGACATATAAAAGTGTGTATAAATAAATTTATATTTATTTTAACGTTTAAATTGTTAATACATTTCATATAGAAATAAACATTTTTTAGGCGAACGAGAAAAGCAACAAATAAATCAAATTCAATCATATGCTTTTAATATCTAAAGAAGTCCAGAAAACACTCAACACTAATTTTATTTGTCGTCGTTCATACGTGCGTAAATAAATGCATTAGATATATAGTTTTCAGATTTTTTGTACTTTTTGTGAAACTTTTAATGATATAAACAACACTTTGGACTTTTCAACGATTTTAGTTTAGAGATAGAAAACAACAAACAAAAATTAAAAATAAACTGTGAATAAAAGTATGAAAAAATCAGTGCATGATGTCTGTTTGATTTTATTTTTATAACTTTTTTATTTATACGCATAAGCTAAAATAGAATGTATACCTTGCCTTTTTGCTGTTTTGAAAAGTGGGCTAAATCGATTTTAAATTGGCGGCCCATTGTGCAAAAAGTATACAAATGTAATAGTTGGATAATATATGGAAAAAACACTGTTTCGAAAATAAAATTAAAATAAAAATTTGCATCTAAATTTGCGCCTTAAGTTTGAAATGTTAATAAATGTGCCCCAGCTGAAAATTATGTCTTGAGGACAGTTTCATAAGTGATTCTTGAAATACAAGCCATTAGGTGATGACAAATTACATCCGACCATTTCACAACATTTCTTACAATCGACTAAAACTACTAATATTTGAAATGTCGTAAGGTGTCATGAATTTCCAACTGAAAAAATACTTTAGTAAATAATTTATTTATTCTATAAAAAACTCCCAGAATAACATATTAGAAACTAAATACTTATTAAAAAATAAACTTTAAAAAAAAATTTTTAAAACTAAAAAAATAGACCCTTTAAACCTATATAACACTGTGTATAGTAAACAAACATATTTATCCAGTGCTCATACATCAAATGTTCCAAAATTGGGGTTTTCTAAATAACACCGAAAACTTTTGTATTTTTTTTTTTCTTTTTGTATTTCTATAAATTTTTATTTTGTTCTTTAAATAAATATTTTTCTCTGTTGTTTAGAGCTGCGTTAAAAATAGTTTTAATTTTTTATTTATATTTTCTTTTAAGCCAATTATTACGTTTTAATGAAAGAAGTTGTTTCTTTGTTAATTGTTAACCATTTCTTTGAACTATATTCTATCGATTAATTATATACTAAAGTGTTTATTTATTTTTATTTTTTAAAAATTCATGGTTTGTGTAGTACCAACAATTTAAAGTGAGCAATTGAAAGCTAAAGTAAAATACAATTTTTTAGCACTAAACTTATGAATTATCGGTAACATAATAACTTTATGTTCATAAGCTAATATAAGTATAAATTATAATTAGGGGGCGGATTTTCATGCAAATGCATGTTTTTTTCGGAACATTTAAAAACTACCTAATGTAATGTTATCTATCAAAATCACATATTTTACAGAAAAATGTTATCAATTTGTTGTCATATTTTTCCTAATAATGCATATTAATTTGCATATTTTTAAATTTTTTTAATTTTTTTATTTTATTTATTCATTTTGATGCTCTAGTGATTTTTAACCAAATGCAATTCTATAAGTAAACGAACATTTTACCAACAGAAATTCTAAAAAAAAAAGTTATTTTATTTATTAAAGTTTTCTAAACTGATAAAAATAAGTGCTAGTTTCTTAAAATCTTTACTTAATTTCGGATAAAATGCCGAAATTAAGAATGAAAAAAACTTAAGTTTTAAATAAATATGTATTGGAGTTTAAAGGAATTGTTAAAACTAACATTGAAATTCTTTCCTGAATAATTTGCAATAAGTCAGTAAATTATGAAAATAAGTTTATTGTTCATTAGCATGTTAACAGCAAAGCAAACTAAGAAGAACTGGAGCTGACCATACACGTCTTTATATATGCAGATTCTTTAATCAGATATTATTGAATTTCTTAAAGACCTACACAAATGAAAGCATTCTATCATATATGAATGAATTTATTAATTTAAAAAAATAAATAAATTTATATAAATAAGCATGGATGGCATCACCGGGATATTGTTAATATAATTGGTTCCCAACATTGATGCGAGCAAATGAAAGTTTAATTAATATTGAAAACTTGAAGTTATTTCCCATACATTTCATGAGTCGGTTAAATTGTAGGGGGAGAATTTTAATTAAATCAAATTCTCCTATATTAATCAGACGCGGCTCCATATATGGTAAATCAGCAAAAACACAATACACCGTGTGAAGTTAGTTATTATTTTGATCACATTTTGATTTCATATGGAAAATATATATTTAAAAGTCTCATTTGCTAAATCCTTCTCAGCCTGTTATTACGAGATGGGAATCCTGACTTATAACGAACCATATTTTGATGATTTCAAAAAACTACTAATGAGTTGAATGATAATGACTCTAAAGCTATAAAAAAGTTATACGAGTATTAACATAAGAAAATATTAAAATTATCCTCCCGTTTGTTTGTTCTAACTATGAAATTCTTATAACCGTTAACACAAAGTACGATTTAGTTAAATTTAACGGCAAGCTATCTAACCTCCGGTTAATATTAAGTTAGACGTTAAACGTTTTTATTAAAGTTTATTAAGTTTATGTTAGAATTATTGTGAATTTGTTTTGTGTGTAATAGTGAAAATATATAAAAATATTTTATTTAATTTATTTAAGTGAAAAAAAATCATCTATACCGTTATTCACAAGGAATTTATTAGATTTATAGGGATTTTCGAAAGGAGATCTTATGTGGGATATTATCAATTATGAATCAGATAATTTAAACAAAATATCTTACTTGCATTTTGTTGGCAAAATTTTGCCAGACAGCCGGACAGACATCCTTAAATCCATCATATGTAAATAGAGGCATTCTAAGTCTAACGGTATACTTTACGGTAAGGAACTTGCCACCTCTGGTGATGTAATTCTTTCGTTGAAATATATTAGAGATATATGAACATAATTTTTTTTAAGTGGAACTGATATAGGAGATATGCTCAAATATGGATTTATTTTCGAGAAATAAATTGTTAAATACGGCCATATACGAGAGACATTTAAATACCCATTCCGGAACCATGTAAACGGTATGACTTTTTTCCGTTTGAATAGATTTTTTATTCTATTTTTATATAAACTTACAGTTAAAAAAATAACTAGAAGAGTTTTTTCAATTAAGTTTAACTTAAAATGTGTTAATGATTTTATTTTAAAACTAATTAATTAATAATTATTGTTTTATTGTTAACTCATATTAGTTTAGTTGATAGAGCTATTAGGAGGATCAAAGCTGTAAAAGGCCATATTGCTGAAAAAATAAAATTACAGTTACAAACTGTGATAAAAAAAAGAGTATAAGAATTTGACATAGATAGCTCATTTTCTATGTATAAATATTTTTTTTACAATCGTTTACATTTGACAAATTTTTTATATAAATGAAAGCCCATCTTACTAAGTTTATATCGAACTCAGTGTCACGAATACAAGTTTAAAAACTAAATGGAAAAGAGCACATTTTTTTATATAAAAAAGTACAAAAATTCAATTAACCCTTTAAGCATAAGTTTTAACGTTTAATATAAAATTTAATACAAAATATTCTACTTAAATTGAATGTCATGGACTGATTTCTTTTCTTCTTTATAGAATAATTTTTGTTTTCTCTTTTTAGTTTAATAAATATTAAGAAAATAAGTGATTTTTAGGCGCATATTTCGAAAAAATAAATGCATAAAAATCCGACCCCTAATTATAATTAATTTATAAAATAATTGGAAATCCTTAGCTGGATTTTTCTATTGAAGTTCCACAAGATCGGTTCATAAATGACAGAGATACGTCAGGTTCAAAAATAACGGAGATATTGTAATAAATCGGGTTTCCATTTTCTAAAGCTATATAAAGCCTATATAAGCTTAAGACTTTTTGCAAGACAAAATCGGAAAATCTTTTCTGAATTTTTCTGCTGAAGAAATGAACTCAGTCGATCCATTAATTACAGAGATAAAGAACCAACCAAGTCGGTTTATAAACAACCAAGTTTGTTTCTGTTTTTCTTTTTTTTATTTTTTATTTAATTTCTGCTTCCCTTATGTTTATGTTTTCATGGGTACTGAAAAACAATAACAATAAATTAAAATATATTTGGTTTTTTAAACTTTTTGAAGTACCTATGTAAGCTAGAAAATTCGTTCTTTCACGGAATTAAGAATTTATGTGTTGAAAAAATGAACTTAGTAGATTCAGTATTAACCGACTTATTGGCCAGAACTCGTTATTAGATTTTTTGAAGCTGCTATATAACCTATGGGCCTCATTCTTGCATAAATCTATCATAAATTTTTATCGAATTTCGGTTTTCTAAATCGTTCACATTGGTCACATGAAAAATTGTTTTTGCGCTCTACTGAATAATTGTTCAAATCAAATTAGATTTTTTTCAGAGCTTTTTCAGAGGGCTTAAGTCTAATTTTAAAATAATCTTAAGAAAAGAAGAGATTTAAATGTTTCGTAATAAATTGTTCGAATACTTGAACGAACATTATTATTATTATTATTTTATGAATGCCCTACTTTTAAAGAATCTCTCCAGCCGATTTTAAGTGGACACTGAAATTTTTAGAGTCAACAAGGGTCGATAACTTTCTTCGGTTAAGACCTCAGGTGGATTCAAGAAAATGATTAATGATTACTGATTGTTGTTTTTCACTTAACATGCCGATTGAAAAATATAAAATAAAATAAAAAAAAAAATAATAAATAAAATTATGGTGTTAAGAATTTTATCTTGAAAGGAACGAATTTTGAAAAATGGGTAAACTGGCAACACTGAGTATATTTTTATTTAATTAACATACTATTATTTCACCCATCACTGTAAGTGTTCTAATGAAAGTGAAATGTGTTACATTTCATTTGAATTTACAAACTTAAATATATTTATTTTTAAATTCTATTAAAAATAACTTTAAAGCACATTGGAACTGCAGCAGCAGCAGCAGTTTTGAACATATGTATATTAGGGTTGGATCAATTGTTTTTGTCAAAAATTGTACAGCAAAAACGTAATCTACAAATAGTTTTAAGAAAACTTTCCCTAGAAGCTATTGTTCTAAAATCAAAACCTGAAGATTTAACAACACTAAAATTTACAAAATAGTTCTCTGAAGGACCAAAGTCCCTTCGTGAAAAATTTAAGAATATTTATTTCATAACAAGTTCAAAATTAATTATTTTTAAGTCCCATTTCTTGACCTAAATACATAAAATAAACTATACCTATGATTTTTCTTAAGATATTTTCTTAGAATTTTGCGTAGATTTCAATTTTTCTATACCTATTTCGTTTTTTTTGTCTACCCGAACAATTTGACCCACCCTAATGTATACAGTTGAATGTTGCAATTTGGCAGTTCGCGGTATCTACCGTAATAAGAAAAATTAAATCATTCGCATTTCACGAGATGCACATTTATAAAACAACAACAGCAACAAAAAAGTGAATTTTGTTTTTAAGTGTATGTCTGATGACGTCAATTGAATTTATTTTTAAACTCAAAATCAAATTATAATTTTAACAAATACACACACAAATAACATTAAACTGCTTTTGTTTAGTTGAATTATTTTATTCTCAATTACAATTGTTAAATTGTGTGGTCTGAGAGGACGAAGCAATAGTTCATCTAAATATTAAGTGCTGAGGTAGCTTTTCGTACTTCTGTGTATATATTGCCAATTTTTTTCGCCACTTTGTTCTCTTTTTTTCTTTTCTTTATTTGCAAAAATATATGTGAATTTTTAATATTTATTCATCTCAACAAAGTAGAAGAGCAGTCAGCCCTTTTGCCTTATGGCAGTTTATTTTTTGATATTTATTTTTAAAAGTGTTCTTTTCTTTCTTTCTTTTTTTTTCTTTGCTTTTCAAAAAATAAAAAATTTTTATATTTTCACTTTCATTTGTTGGCACTTTAGATCAAATGTAATTTTTTTTTATGTAAAAAAAAACGACAAAAAAATTATACTGAATTATTCAAGAGATGACCAAATGACTGCATATTAAAATTATACATTGAAAATAGATTTTTATAAGGAAAATGTTTATATGTGTTTAATAAATATAAATTAATTTTTGTAACATTTATTGTTTCTGAAGAAATCCAAACAGTTCTGTCTATATATATGAATATTCCATTAAAGTATATGCGGATAAAGCTCATTTAATAGTAGGTGCAACAGGTTTCGAAATTTTGTCTTCCACCAATCTCGTAATTTACAGGAATATGTACATTGCGAGATCAATTTTCTCAGTTATCTATTACTGCAGTGCACCGATTTATACAAACTTTAAATTTTTTACACTACAGTCGTTATAAGCGATTTTTTTTCGAAAGAAGGTTCGATAATTGCAACTTTTATAACTTACGGTTAGATGAATTAAAAAAAAGACTAGCACCATAGTAAAATTTGTTAATAACACCGAATATGGAACAGGAAGAGAGTATACAAAACTGGAAAAATTATTATTGGAAATAAATTTACTAAAAACTTTTTTTAAATGGTTTTTGAAACAAAACCAAATTACCCATTTCAGAGAAATTTTAAAATCAAAGTAATTGTTTTTTCACAGTGAAATAATGTAAAATGTGGATCCTTTAATGCTAACCTCTGAAGGATTAAAGACTCTAATGCAAAGTAAAAGTATGGTATGTGGGAAAAGCTTTCAAATAAAACAGATAGTGTTGATCTGTTTGTAAATCAATTCAAACACAAACAATAAGTAATGAAATAGAATTACAACTTACCAAATACATACCGAGTGAATTCTCAATCTGAAAATTCAAATTGGCTCACTGACGTAAAATTTCAATGGAAAAGGTAACTTAAAGCAATCCAAAGAAAATGATGTTATGAGTTATAATATGTCAACCACCGTATTGCAGAGTTATTCTTCAACCACTCTATTAAAATACTTTAAAATCAACAAACACTGTAAAAACCAAACATTTTAAAACTTCTGCAGTTCCTTTACGTCACACTTTTAATCCGTTGAAGACCAAAGAAAATATCCTTTTTACAATTTCTTAAATTATTATTTTGGAATTTCTGAAAAAATGGGATTTTTACCAGTGTGCACAGTGCGCACTGAGTTTTTCATTTTGTGTCAAAATAACCTTTTAACAGGACTGAAATGTCAAGTTTAAAATCTGATAGTTGCTCAATATTACCGGTATCAAATGATAGAATCTGATTTATAAATTCTAGTAAAACTTTTTGTTTTCATCTTTAGGGCCTTTATAATGTTAAAAATGTCCTTCAAATATTTTATCCTTAAATATCCTTGAGGTTTTCTAACAAATTATTCTGAAATTAGAATAGTTTTAAAAAATTCATTGAAGTATTTCTGGATCCCACATTTTTTTGTCATTTTAGCTTTTATGTAAATTTTATTTTCAAAATTAATGCTGTAATTTTAAATATTATTACATAATAATTGCCACAGTAGCTTTTTTAGACTTAAAGAGGAAGCTTATAGAAAATTATTGATATCAGTCCATTATCTTACAATGTTTCCAGGATATAAGTTTTAATGATCAGTATTGTCTTGAATATTCACATATTTAAATGCAATTCAAGGTAGATATGATTTTTTGTCGGTATTAGACATACCAACAAATTTCAAGAGGTTGGTTGCATAACTGACCATAGTTTCTCTATGAGGCCTATACCTGAAAATTATTTCAACATGCATAGATACCATAAAAATACTGGTATCAACATAAATTTTGTCAAACTTATTTTGTATTTAGGTGTAAATCATGCTATAAAATTTCACAAAGAACGATCTTTAATATTATTTAATATTTCCAATACAACACCAATTCCAAAATATCACTACAATACTCATAAATGTCATATAAATAATGTATTTTGTGATTTAATTTATAACAATTAAAATTTATATAACAATTAATCGCAGTACCAAATTTCATTTGGATCGGTCCATAATATGAACTATATAATATCCACTCCAAAAAATCACTTTAAGCGCCTAAATTTCATATAAATGGCATTATTTGTTTGAAACTTTGAAAGATATTAAAGGATAAAATATTTGAAGGGCATTTCTTGCAAGTTTGATTTGGATAATTTCAACAAACGGTAACCCCATATAATTTGATACCCATTTTCATTTGATACCCATATCGCTAAAAAAAATAAAAAATTAACCTCGGGCATACTTTAAAGTCCATTAAAAGTGAAAAACGAACACGAAATTAAAAACTGAAAACGCAGTTTTACTATATTAGGTTTATATTTTCACATGTATATAGAATTTATTTTCTGTGTGAAAAATTTTTGATTTTTGTTGTATTGTGTTATACCTAAATCTTTCTGTTATTTAAACAATTATTTTGTATAAATTGACTTAAAAAGTATTTATTCACTTCTCAGAAAAGAATTTTAAAATTACAAACAAAAAATTCTAGTTTGACTTCATTTTTTTTTTTCTTATCTCGGTAAAGATGCTTTTCAAAAAATTAAAAATCATTATGTACAGTGATGAACATCATTATAGAATCAATAACAAATATTTATTTATTTATTTATTCAGCATGGTAATACAAAGTCTTCAAGGCCAAAAATATAAATATGTTTTACATAGTAATAATCCTGTGTTTTAAAAATAGCTTACAAAATAGTCTTAAAAAATATTAAATAAATATTAAAATACAATTCATAGAAATGTATTCGGCTTCCCAGTTATAAAAATTTAAATGATAGACAATGTTATCATCAGCAACTAATAAAGAGAAAGAGATGTCCATATAGCGGTAATTGTTACAAATAATAAAAAACGTTAAGTATATCAGGGGTAATCAAATGCTTTCAGCTAGATAACCCAGAAGTTTAAGACGAAAAACAATATTGGATTGAGAGAAAATGTGAATTTCATAGTACAAGCAATTCCAAAAGCGTGCAATTCTCACAACAAATGAATTTTCAAAACACAATTTAAAAATAGTCGAAATATAACACAAAAGTGAGAAGGAAAACTATTCTTAATTATTTTATAAAACAAAGCCAAATTACGATATTACGATATATAAGTAGAGCGTGAGCTAAATTTCGTCTAACACCAAAAGGTAGATACATATTAGTCGAATAAATTCTTCTTAGTGCATATCACTCTTTTCCGGATATGAAGTCAATATGATGTCCAAACGAAAGGCCACAGTCAAGAACCAAACCCAAACACTGGTGCCGACAAACGATTTCAATAGCAATATTATTAAGACAAAAATTCACATTGGCGGAGTAGTTATCACTTGTGCCAAAAATTATCGCCTTGGTCTTAGATGGATTAATATTAAGAGAGTTATTGGAAGACCTCTGCAAAACACGTCTAAGACAATCGTTTACATTTATTTCAAAGTCCAGACAAGAAGAAAAATCGCCATTAAAAAGTAAAAAAGTATCATCAGTATACAATAATGTCCAACAACTACCCGAATTGGTATATTTATACATATCATTTATATGTAGAATAAATAAGATAGGACCCAATACGAAACATTAAGGTACACGGGCAATAATATTAAGAAAAAAAGGTTTTCTTCCTCTAAAGTCAACGAACTGTGACTTACCACCAATCAAGTACAACAATATTAATTTAAAAGCAAAATTTGAAAATTCGAATTGATCTATTAGTTTTTACGCGTTGTCGAATGACAGATAGTATTAAAGGTTTTAGATAAATCAAGAGAAACCAATGCGCTCAATTTACCTACATTAACGTTCTCCCTAATGGAATCAGTAAGGCTGAGTAACAATGATGTAGTACTATAAGCCTTGCGGAAGGCATACTTGGTACTCATAAATCAGTGTTGGCAGTAGATGAGAAAAAATAGGCTAAATTGGACTTTAAAAAAAGGTTAGAAAAGTCTAAATGCGCCAAAAAATAAAGCCAGAAAAAAGTTAATACTTTTTTTTATTTAAAAACTTTTTCTGCATTTTTGAACCATAAATCCTTTTTAATTAATCATTTCCAAATTTTTAGATGATTTTTTTTAATTATATTTACATTTTACAAAGAGTTTCTATGGTTAATGAAGGTTAATAAAAAATGATTATAATAATTAATTAAGTAAGTTCATAAAATGAGTTTGTTATATATGATTTAGAGAATGAGGTGCCTCTGGTGAAAATTTTTGTTAAGTAAAAATAATATCAATTTTTTGTGCCAGCAAATATAGAAAAATCGCCCAAAAATTTCCATACAAATTTGGGTCATATTTCATATGAAAAATAACCCAAAAATTTTCGGTGATTTTTCTTAATTTCTTGGCTATAATTTTTTGTTGAAATAATAAAATTTTAGAACTTTTATGGCAATTTTAAGAATAAGAAAAGGCTAGAAAAAAACAGACTGCAGTTTTAATTCTTTATAAAGTGTTCAACAATTTTAGATATTGCTGGTAGTATAGAAATGGACCTTAGGGTCTGAGTCATTAACTATTTAGCTTTCGGAATAGGTATAGTACGGGCAGTTTTCCAAAGCTCAGAAAGCACTGATGACATAAAAACCAAGTTAATTAATATGTGGAAAAATAAGATTAACAAATTCAATAGCAAACTTGTCAATACCAATTGAACCAGATTTGGCTTTATTTAACACCACAAGTAACTCAATCTCAACAACACATCGAAAAGATAAAAAATTTGTATAACTTACTGAATTATTAAGATCAATATTAGAAAGATCATCAGAAACAGAATCGCGCGCTAAAAATTTTTCAAATCATCTACATCACCACCCCAAACAAAATCATTTCTATCCATAGCACATCCAGAATTTCTCAACACCCTTCATAAGCCCGACGAATCTAACCGCAAAACAACGTATAAAAATACCTTTTTTTCTCCATCCGAATAACACTCTTAGCCTTGTTACGAAGATTACCCCGAAATTCAGAAAAAGCCATATCCCTTAAGGATCATGCAAATAAAATATCACTGGAATCCATCCATGTAACACTATTACTATGTATCCTTCTCCTAATAACGGGAACATATTGAAAAAGGCAATAAAGAAGAGATTAACATATATAAACTTTATCATTTATATCAACAGTATTAAAAAATAAACCTTAATCGAAATTTGACAAGCAAGCAAAAAAAATCCAATCAATACTATTATAATCCCGAGTTATTAGCCATTAGTGCGTGGGCTTAGCATTGTGTACAACAGATAAATTAAGTCTTACATATAGCTTTCTCATAGAACTACATTTAGACAAATTAAATAAATTGCAATTGAAGTCTTCTACAATGATTACATTCGAGTATCAAGAAAAAATATAGCAATAAAGCTCTTAAAACAAAGACAAATTAACATTAGGCAAGTAGGCCACACCAAATAAAACCTTATACTTTTCAAAATATATCTCAATAAAAAGTGACTCACAAGGACCAGCTATACACACATTTTTGGAGACAGATTACCGACACCACCACCTTTGGCAGGCCGACCATTTCTACAAAATACATAACCTGAAAAACCAACATAACGATCAGAAATATTTTCATCAAGCCAAGTCTCTGAAATGGCAAAAAAATCAAACATATCATCTTTTAAAATGGTACTTTAGTAGTAAGAATAACTTTTCGGTTTCGATGTCATAACCACACTTACTTTATTGTACAAATTAGCCTCCTTATATACTAATTTACGTGTACTATTCACTCTTAAGTACAATAATAATGCTTATGTGTAAAAACAATAATGAAATACGTGACAAAATATTCTTATAGCTAGATTATGTATAAAAACAACAGAAAGTTCTCGTATGCTTAAGTGTAAAAACAAATTAAAAATAGTTTTGTAACTATTCTTATGAGAAAACCTACGCATAAAAAATACTAATAGTTCTTACGAGAATACCTATGCATAAAAAACAGGAAAAAGTTCCACGTACAAGAACAATGTTCTCTACAAAAGTCCTTATGGCAAAACCTATGTGTAAAAAACAAAAATAAAGTCGCATGCGCAAAAACAATGCTGTTAAATTCTCTATGATAAAAAAAAAACAAACATAAATGCTTATGTATAAAAAACAAGAATGGAATTCAAAAATCGTTACACTACTGTTAGCAATTAAAATATGTACAAAACCATAAGAAGTTTGAAACTGCAAATATGTATATCATACCATCAATCCAATATAGTAGGAACAATTTCAACTTTAAGCAACTCAGCACAGCCTTTAGCTACATACTCATTAGACGTAAGAGCTAGAAAATTAAACACAGTAATGGGCAATAACAAGTTTTTACTTTGTTATCATTTTGCTCTGACGCAGTTTCAAACACAACACATTTAGTTTACAAGCAGAAGGAAAACAACTCGACAATTTAGTAAAGTAGTCGGAATTCTACTATCAGTTACAAAATCAGACGCTTTTAGTGGTTGAGATTTAATAGTTTTAAAATATTCCCGCACAAAAACACTGATAAATTTAACAAGTATAGATTTTTTTTTTTATGTCGTAGAAAGATGCCAAATCATTAACAATATCAGTAAAACTATTAAGACAATCAGGCAGACCGAAAATAACAATATCACATCGATTGAACATTTTATAAAGTGCATTATTTTCATCATCCAATATAGATATTTTACCTGCTGTGTTGAATTTAACTCATTTAATTAATTTATAACAGTCAACAATGTCTGATTTCAACTCCTTGACATATAAAGACAATTCTTTTTTAAATTCTGAAACAGCATCATTTAATGACTGTTTAATGAATAATTTAATGAAATAAAGTCATCAAACTTAGCTCTCAAAAATATTGAATTTTGTATTTAAATTGGAAATATCTCCACGAACACCAACAGCTCAAATATTAGTTTAACACAAATAAAGGACATATATGCAGGTCCATTTATTTTGGCCACAATATACCAGCGCAAGACGCATGCACACATAACGAACAAACATCAGACAGGATTCTATATATATATATATATATATATATATATATATATATATATATATATATAAAGGTAAAGTTGGTCTTGACCAACGCTACATCATTGTGTAGGAGAATACAAATTCGGGAAGGGGACTTATATTACACCTGTGGCAAATTTTACTATATGCAAAATAAAATATAAAAATACAGAATATTGCGTTGATACTACCATCTAGATGATTTTATGCACTTTAGGGTGATTCCTGGAAGTGGATTTATATGGGAGCTATGGTAAATTATGGACCGATTCTCATAACATTATACTAAACCACCTATGGTATTATAGGGTATAAACAGCAGCAGCAACAACAAACCAACAGCAAAAATCAGCAACAGAATAAAATTATTTTTTCGCAAAAAAAGCAGCACAAAAATGACCGTTGAACGCAAAATCAATTTTATTGGTAGATGTGGTAGAAAATAGATTCAGCATCTAAGAATTGCCAAAATAGATTATTATATATATTTTACTGGATTTTGCAAAAATTGAGAAAAGAAAATGAGAGTTTATAACTGAATATTTACAATATGAAACAGATTTATTATTATTTTGAATTAAATTCAGTTCTTAGTAAATAGTTTTACTTTTTTAGTAAAAATGCTGAATTTTTGTGAAAAATTTAATGAAAAATCAAATTTTGAGAATTTTGCAAAAATTTGGATTTTTAGTAAAAATTTATGGTCTTTCAGAAAATTAGAATTTATTTATAAGAAACGAATTTTTGTAAAATTTTTTAGTCAAAATTGGGATTTTTTTTTTTTTTTTTTTTTGTGAAAATTTTTATTTTTGGAGAAAATTTTTTATTTTAGTAAATTTTTAGTACAAATAAAAATTTATTTAATGAAAAACTTTTTTTAAGAAAAATATTCTTTAGAAATCTTTAAAAATACGTTTCGCATCGTTATGTTTTTTATAATTTCAATGAACGGGCCTAATATAATAAATATTTAACACCAAATTAAGTTCACAAATATTTCCAACAGCATACCATACATATATTTATATAAGTATGTTGTTGGAAGACATGCTGCACACATTTATATAATATTAAAAAAAAAAATAAATTTTTTCAAAAAGAAAAAAATTTTTGGTTTTTTAATTAATGTCGTTTTATCATTTCTGTCAATGTTCGCGGTTAAAATATACTGACGGAAAAATTCATAGAGAATAGCAAAATCGTTAAAACAAGCTAAATTTCTCATTAGTTAACGATATCGATAGTAAATGTTTCGATGTTATATAAGAATTAATAAGTAATGGGAGAACACAAATATTTTCAAACAGCCGACAAACCTCACCCTCTCCGATTTTTATGAAATTCGGTATATGTTACATCATTACAAAATTTGAAGTTATTAAAAATTTTCAAGTTCGTTAGATAAAATTTGAATTCATATATCTTCGGAATTATTTGCCTAATTTAAACAAACTTTAGCTCAAATTAATGACCAATAAATCTAGTACCTAATTATTTTTGTAAAAAAGCTATCTTCGAAAAAAAAAGGATAAGGACATCTATATTCGTCCTTGTATCAATGATGTTTAGAAAATAATATCTGCCATTTTTATAATTTTTTTTTTAAATATTCCTTAATGAATAGATTTTTCTGAAATAAATATCGTACGTAATAAATGAACGCGTCCCAAAAAGTTTCAATTTCCATTGTATTGAAAAAAAATCCATATTTTGTAAAAAAGCTAAAAAATATATATCTAAGGTGGTACATTGAACGAAGATTGCAAATGAAAAATGCAATTGCATTGAAATGCATTTTTTTCAAAATTTGGATAATTTTCCATATATTTTAGTTGTAGATGATAAAAATACAATTTAATCGCTTTTCGGCTTTTCTTAATCGGTTAAGTGGTCTCCGAGAAATTAATTTTTAAAGTTATATAGTTTTCCAGTATTTCAAAATATCAATAGGTAAAGAAATATCGCGAAATTTTACAATTTCGTAAAACTAAAACTAAAACTCATAAATATGTTGCTTGGAACAGCTCAGCCATTAGTCATCAACCGAAAGAGTCAGTTAGAAATCGCAGATTTATTTTCAAAATATTTCCATTATGGCCACGTGTTATTTGTGTTATTCCCCCAAGGTATAGTTATATTCTAAAATTTTTCAACTTTATAAAATAGAGGCGCTAATAATAACCTAAATTTGTTAACCTTTTTTTATACATTTACAAATTGTTTCATTCAAAATACATTTTCAAATTATTATTGAAATAAATGATTTATTTACTAAATGTAAACTTTCTGTTGTATACGTTGTTCAAAACACTTTAAGGAATATTTAAAAAAAATATAAAATCAGAAAATATGACGAATATTGCTTCCATTATCCCATATTAGATTTATTAGGTATTAATTTAAGCCAAAGTTTGTTTAAATAAGACAAATAAGTCCGAAGATACATTTAAATTTCGAGTGTTTTAAAAAAATTTCTGGAAAAGTGAATTTGAAGCGCGATAAAAATGTAACTAAAACGAATTTGAAAATTTTGAAGAAATTCAAATTTTATATTGACGTAATGTGTGTGTGTGTATACCAAATATTATCAAAGTCAGAGGTGGTGACGTCAAAACTTGCATTTTTTTTCGAAAAAAATTTTGTTTTCTCCCGTATAGGTGTCATAAAAAGAATAAATCATTTTTCGTTCTCCTGAAAAGTTGTTTAAAAACACATAGGAGTTTTCGTCAACGCACCTATTCTATTATATTGTCAGTCACTGCAGTTTAATTTTTATTGGTCAAAATTTGAAATTCAATCTATGGAGAAAACGGATAATTATTTCCAAGAATTTAAAAAATTATCTTTTGGATGATAATGTAAATTCGGATGAAGAACAATTTTGAGGGTAATATTTTTTTTTTTTTTTTTTTTTTTTTTTGTGGACAATTGCATTGCCAGTGGCACCACGGCACTTTGGAACTTACCTTGGCACTATTTTGTGTTAATTTAAATATATATTTTATTTTAATTAATACAAAAAATACAATACTTTTCAACTCTTAGAATAATTCCATCAAGTTCTACTGAAATGATAAAAGTTTACACTGAGAAATTTTATGACCATTATTACAATGAAATATGCCAGCAGTATGTCATAATTACTATAATACACCGGTGCATATTCTTATAAACGCATTTAAAATTTTTGTTTTTCTTTGAGGTATATTCGTTTCTCTTAACCAAAAATAATGTTATGTTGTTACAATAACTCGCGATATAACGATACTTTTTTATGTAAGAAATATTTGTTTCTTGTTTTTATTGTTTTCTTTAATTTAACAATCAGAACTTATTGTTGATCATTTCAGTGGAATATTCCTACAAACGCAATAGAGAAAAATTTATCTAAAAAGCTATTGCAAAAAAAATATTAAAAAATTTTAACAGTTTTAGTTTTTTATTTCATTTAAGGTTAGTTTCTGATGACAACATCTCTATTTACTGGAAATATTTTTGTTTTAAATGGGAAATTTCATCAGCTTAAAGGATACCTAAAGGAACTTTTCTTACAGACCAGGAAAAAATTAAAATTCAATTTTTTCGTAATCAAGGCTGTCCTAACAGAGAAATTGGACAAAAAATTAACCGTTCGGAAAGAGTTATTCGAGGCTTTATTAAGAAAGTGCAGATGGTAACATAAAATGGAAGAAACCAAAAAGTAAGCCAATGTTAAAACACAATCTTAAGGAAAATCGTTTAAAATTTGAGCGAAAATACATTAAATGAACAGATGAGTGGAATAAAGTAAACTTTACTGATGAAATGAAATTCAATTTGGATGATCCCTATTATTCTTGCTATTGGCATGATTAGAGGTCGAACGAAATTCGTATGTCAAAACGCAATTTCGGTAGAGGTAGTGTTATGGTTTTGGCAGACTTTTCTGCTGCATGAAAATAAAAAATATTTTCCAACTAAAATGAATAGTGCAAATTATAATGAACTCTTGGAAGATGCTCTTCTCTCATTTATGGATGACGATTGCGTATTCCAATATGATAACGCTGCAATCCATGTCTCGAACCAATCTAAATCGTGGTTTAATGAACATAGTATTCCACTATTGGACTGGACGGTTTGCAGTCCGGGTTTAAATCCAATGTAGAATCTGTAGTGGTACATGGCTCGTAAAGTAAAGCAATAACGAAGAAAACTCAAAAATTAAGCAAGTCTGGAAAGAAATTGATAGTGATTTCCTTCAAAAATTAGTCGAATCAATGCCAGACCGACTGTTTGAAGTTATCCAAAACAAAGGTTCATCAACGCATTAAACTAATAAAATTACAATGAAAAAAATTTAATGTACATTTTAAGCCTTTTCTTTATTAATTTTTTCAATGAAGTCAATAAATAATTTAAAAAATTAATTTCTAGCATCTTAATTATTTTTAAGTTGATTAAAAAATTTATGTGCGTTTATAGGAATATGCACCAGTGTAAAACAAAAAGTGTATAATATTAAAACTGCAAAAGATATAATGCGTAATGAGCGAGATGTAAATATCAAAAAACCTATTTTTGTGATATGAGATTTTCACTTGCTTTCAAGATTTTGCGTAGAACATCAAGACGAAATTATAATCAGAATATGCTAATGTTACTTTAATATTGTTCAATTCGAGAAATTAAAATTTTTTCTACTAATTTTGATAGCTTAAAATACCTTTTTTTCAATTTTGTTCGATTACTAAGATATTGCTCCTAAATTGGTTTAATTTTCTAAAAACTCTATTCGGAACTTTTGAAACCTTTTTGGCACATTTTCGATTTTAATGTTTTATTAAATACAAATTTTCAAATTCTGCACTAGAGTACGAAAGAGCTATAAAGTATTAAATTTTATTTTATTTTTTTTATTAAATTTTTACCCAGACTTAAAGCTTAACCATAGACAAAATGACATTATTTTAATACAAAATAATCATTTTAACTATAGTTAAGCTTTAACTTTGAGTAAACATTTGATAAGTTAATAGTCCTTAAAACTGTAAGAATGCAGTGGTAACTAAGTAATTATACTAAAAGTATTCTCAATCCTATGCAAATATTATGTAATGAATAAATTTCCTTGAACTGAACTAAATTATCTATTTAATTTACATATTTATCCTAAATATTTAATATTAAAAAAACACTTCATTAATGAGTTTATTTATAAAATTTTTTTTTTTTTTTTGACGTAATTGAATTTTTAAATTCAATTTTGATTTGAACATCGCATTTTGGGAAAGACATTTTAAACACGAGTCGAATTATTTGATGAAAAACTTTTTTCTAAAACAATTGTATTCTATTTTTTTTTCAGCATTAACAAGCAAAAATAAACAAATTATTAGAACTGGAAAAAAAGAATAAAACTGGAAATATACATGCTGACGTATTTGGATCTTTAAATTATTATATAAAAATTATAAAAATATTGCTGTTAAGAGGATAATATAATATTTAACAACAATTTGTTGTGGAAGTGGCACAGAGAATTTGTCTTGAATTTGTCAATGAAATTAAAATTTTGTTTAAATATATTGATTTAATATTAATAAAATACGTTTATATTAGTAGTTTGATTAAGCAAATATTAATAATTTTTAATCATTTTTACTTGTAATAATTGAAATATTTATTAAAACTATAAATTATGTATAAAAAGAAAATAATTTCATTTCAATTAATTGTTTTTCTTATTTCAGCTGTTAAATTTTAAACCTAAAAATAAATGAAAAATTTTACAAATTTACTGCCAGCAATAAAATGTTTAAACATTTTGCATTAAATTATTTAAATACTTGTGTACATTTATTTTTATTGTTAATTTATTTTTTATTGTATTTATTTATTTATTTATTTTTTTGTGCTGTAAAATAACAACAACAAAAAAACTCATTCAAGGATAATAATTGCGTAGATATGGACCTACATTAAAAATTTATTACACAAGACATGCAATGTTGTGGCTATTATTGGTGTGTTGTTCTTTTTTATTTAATTTTTATTTATTTTATTTTTCTCTCAGTGTGACAAAGTAAGCAACGCATGAAAACTAAACAGCAGCAAAAGCAATGAAATTGTCACAACGCTTGCAACAGCATTCGTACGAAAGTGTTGGCGTTAATAAGCAAACGACCAACGCACAGTGGGACAGAATTGAAATACTTTTGACAAAAAATCGGATTCTTTTAACTGCTTGGTTCAATTTTCCTAAAGTAACTTAAGGATATTCAAATTTATATTTTGAAGACGGACCACTTACAAGCGCTTTTGTGGATCTCAAAAGTAGGCACCCCTGACTCGTACAATTTTTACACGTTTGCCAAATTGTAACTTTTATGAACCAAAGGCTATTTTTTTTTTGCCCTGGTAGACAACTTTGTAGTGCGTAAGTCTAAAAGTCTAAACAAAAGTTTATTCAAGAATAAAAAATCATTTACAAATTTATAATTCAGAATTAAGGGCCTGTGTGATATGTTTGTTAGTAAATTTTTGATTGGTGTGAAATGAATAAAATTTTACTAGCTCATAAAGCTAGTTGAATAAATTTTCGCCGTTTAAAAAATATTAGAAAATATTTTAGTAACAAAAAATATTTAGAAAATTTACACTTAGTTTTAAGATTTCAAGCACAATACATTATTTAAGATGCTCAATTATTGACTATTAAATGTCCATTAGAACACAAAACGTTACCAAAGGGAATGATATCCTTTCATTAAGGATTTCAAATAAAACATTTTTTATTCTTACGATCTTATTATTTATTTTTATATTTTTAAAATTATTCAAATTTTTTTTTTTTTTAGTTAAATTTGTTAATAGCTTACAGTTTTTATTTCACACAGTAGAATGAAAAATGTTTCTCACCATAGAAAAAATATTTTTTATCATGGAACTTTTGTACCGTTTCACACACGTCCTAATGATTCTTTGAAATAATTTTATATGATTGATTTTAACAAAAGGGTACTACTGTCACTTTTTAGAAATGCTCTCTTCTTATAATCGTAAAAGATATTTGCAAACTTTATTTTCTTTAGTACAAAACATAGGTATGCTGTCTTTAATTTAAGTAACAATCTCTCTCACTCTCTCTCTCTCTTTTAGTTATTTTTTTTTTATAAATTTCTGAAGTGATCAATAATGGCAATACAATCCAGCTTTTTTAATTTATTTATACTTTATGTTTATACTATTTATACTGAAATTGACAACACAGGTAGAAAATATTATAATTAGAGGGTGGATCTTTGTGCAAATATAAATTTGTTCTCTATCATTTAAATACTATCTAAAGTAATTATCTATCTGAATCATACTTTTTATGTAAAATGGCATCGATTTCTTGGTGCATATTTTTGCACACATAGTTTGTTATATGTTTATTTTCATATCTTAATATTTTTTTTAAAAACAAATGATTTTTATCTGAATTAATGTGAAGACCTGCTGTCAGCAGACATTCCTTTGAAAATGTTAACTAAGCCGATTTTATCGGATTATTTAAAGACCTTCATAAATGAAAATATACTATCGAAATTTTGGAAATGTAATTGATATTTTATTAATAAAAGATTAAATTACTTTTATATTTATCGAACGTAGCTCCTTTATGATAAAATCAAAAGCCATTAACATTTTTTATTAAAAAATTTTGCATTTGAGTTGCTTAATCCACGCATTACTGAGTAACTGATAAAGTACGTAACTATTTTGATCAGGCTGATTAGTCGGTTTTGTATGCAAAATAAATATGCTAAAAAGCTCGTAGCCAAGTTAAATGAAAGCTAGTCTCACAGAAATAAATATGACCTTATATTTTTCAATTAACACATTTTACATCAAATTTATTGAATATATTCAAACAAAAATAAAACAAATAGTAAAATAAAATTCAAGCAAGTTTTTTCTCATTTAAATTTGTAATTCATTCAATCATCTACTTGATTGATTTAATAAATTTTTTAATTGGAAAACATTTTCTATTTGTAATTTTTTATAGTTATTAGTAATTGATATAATCATTTTGGTGAGAGGTGCAAATTTAAACAATTTTTAATTGAATGAATGGTTTTATTATTTATTTGGAGATTTTTTTCTCTGCTTATTTACTGTTTCCTCCACAATCGGTTACTATGTAATGGAGGTATTGGCTGCATACTGTAAAATATTTAAACAAGTTATTACTCAAAAATTTCACTGTTATCATAACAATCAATATTTTGATGATTTTAAAATAGCTCTGATAAAGTTGGATGATGGTTGTATCTTGTGATTTAATAAATTTCGAAAATTCCATGAATAAACGCTATAAAATTTACTACTTTTTAACTTAAAAAAAAATCTGATAAATCGCAAATGTATGTGACTTTAAAAGCAATATTTCTAGGAATGCTTTGTGGATTTTAATGATTTAAATTGTGTGTTTGTAACAGCTTCTTCTGTTATATAAGCTTCCTCAAATTTTCAAATACACAAAGCCTTCCAAGAGATATTTATATTTAAAGTTGCATACATTTTAGATTTTTTCTTTTTTATTTTGTTTTGCTTTTTGAGAAAGTAAAAAAAGTAAAATAAAATCGAGAGTTTTCGTAAAACTGAAAATTGAAATAGATAAACGGTTACGTTGATTTTTAGTATGTAAATTTGTACTTAAATTTAAAATCATCAGATGAAAAAAATATTGTCCTTTTCGTGAGTTTTCTTTTTTTTTACTGACTTGAAAGTATTTTCGCTGATTAAAAAAAAGCTATTAATAATGTCTACCTTCAAGTTTATGTAAATTGAACATGTCAATATTGGATGAATGAGAGATTATCGACAATAGAATAAAAAAAAAATTAACACTTCGTTTTCAAATAAAATAAATCGATTGCAAAAGGTTCTATTACACTCGTAAAAGTTAAAAGTTTTATGTGATTACTTCTTGAGAAATAAAATTTGTATAAACCAAACTAAAAATACCGAAATGATAAAAAGTTACCAACCAAAATTCTGATTTTCAATTCCGGATTGAGACTCTGTTAACACACATAATCTAAGTGGTACTACTGCCATAAATTATCGCATTACACTTGTTTGAAGTAAATGCCAAATGTACCTAATTAACTCTATGAATCCAAATTTGAATTTAATATATTCACGTTGGCACCATAGTGCAATCCAATACACACACATCAATACATCAATACAATAAAAAGACAAATATTTTTCACAAATTTACCATATACACATGATTTATTACATGTCGCAGTTGTTGGTTTTATTTATTTGTTATAGTTTTTTTTTTTTTTTTTTCTTGATGAACCCAATATTTAAAATATTGAGGTTTAAATAAAACATACCACCACAACTGCTTAGTTATATATCCATGCATCCAAGCACACCAAATAATACACTCATGCAGGCATGATCACCTGACACTTGTCAAGCAGACTGTTGTTTTTACATGTGTTTTCTTTTTTGCTGCCGAACTCGTGTATATACATATGTATATGCTTATTTATTTTATTCAATATTTACATTTGCTATTGTTATTAATTTTGTAAATCCTTCATGTACAAAAATATTGGTTAAACATTCACCTTTAGGTAGATATTTATTTTATCAACTATTTTAACGATGCTCCTTCCTTTGAATGGCATTTTACGTAAACCCTCTCGCAATTTGACACAAATGAACAACTTATGTAAGCAACAAATACCTTGCCAAATGCAAGTGCAATAAGGCATTATATTGTCGATATTGACCCTTTAAAACTTTATTATTTATATATTGTAACACTTTTTAAAAATGTCATTCATTGGTAACGACGACATTAATTTTATGCAATGCTGCACTCACACTTTCGTGCTGTTGATATTACATTTTTTTTTTGTAGTTTGTAAAAAACAAAAGAAAAAAAAAACATAAAAGAGAACTTAACTGGGTGAATATTTAACACTGTGAAACAGTTTCAGGAAGCAATCTTTTGTTCAGTTATTCAAACAATTAAGTGTAGTGACTTTTATTTTTTATATATTTGTTGCATATTTTCTGTTGGCATACTGTCATTAATATGCATCTGTGAGGGAAAAATCATATTTAACAGGTTATGTTAAATATAATACATATATGTATGTAAATGATGTATGACAGTGGGCAAATGCTCATACATATTGTACAATTGCAACAATTATATAATAAAATAATAAATGATTAAATAAACAAGTGACTTATTGAAAACTTATTTATTTACTTATTTATTTATTTTTTTCTCATTAGTTTTTGATTAATTTGGTTCTTTTAAGATATTTTAATAAATTTATAAATAAAACAAAAAATGGCTACAAAATGATCCAGTAAAAATCTAATACAAAATTTTCATACAAATTTGGGTCATATTTTTTATATGAAGTATGAAATATATAATTCCTTTCTGATTTATCATTTCCAATTTTTTGGTGATTTTTCGCTTTTATAAGATTTTTTTCAAATTTATATTTATAAATGGTTTTTACAGTTAATGAAGTTTATTAAAATGTAATTATCTATAAAAGTTTATATAAAGTAAGTCCAATAAAAAAAAAAACCGCCCGAAAGTAGTTTTGATCGTCCATTGACCTATTAAACCATTTTCAAAAAAATCCTTACTAGTTTGGAGGTTATTAGACAGTATTGGGAGCAATTTTGAATGGCTTTCATACAAAAATTAAACATTATTTTTGCTCTCCTGAAAAGTTTTTAAAAAACACAAAACTCTTTTTGACGGAGCAGTGACAACATCATGAAAAAAAAATTTTGAAAAACTAATGCACTTTGTGAATAAATGTGTTTTTTTAAATAATTTAAAATATTATAATTTTTGGAAAAAATTTAAAATTTTATATTTCTTTGTTTTTGTTTTTTTGCTTTTTCTAAATATGTATGTTCTTAATGAAAAATGTTGGAGAAAATCTTGTTTTTTGAAAACTCTGATTTTTATATATTGCAACACTCACCTTAAAGTATACCAATCGACACAGAATAACTATCTCAATCGATTTAACGATGTCCGATCATCTGGCATTGACGGCTGGTTGTCTGTCGATGTCAAACTTGTGCACAAATCACAAAGTAATTGGATGAAATTTGGAAGATATGACTATTGTGGTATAACGACACAGCCTATTGAAATTGGTTATGATCAGTCAATTATTTCACCTAGCCCACATACAAATGTTCTCCCGGAACAGTGTTACCGTTTGGGGACTTTAGTCGCCTGTTTCACCTTTTTCAACCACCTGGATGCTTTGGTCCCTCTTTTAGAATGGAACTAAATGGCGACTTTTTGATATTATGCGGTAAATAGCGAAAAGCTGTTATTTGAACTATTTCGACCCATTATATATTAATTTCAACAAATAAATTAATTGTTTTGAGATTGTTTTAAAATATAGTGATATTTTAGAAAAACCCTGGAGAACTTTAAATGAAATAAAACTGTTAAAGACTAAAGCTAATAATAAAGTTTATGAAAAACTATTTGAAACACCCAACAATACAACATTTTTACTTTTGCTCCTATCAAATAAACCAATTTTAAGGAGTTTTTAAGGCATTGAAGTAGTTGGCCCCTTTTCTTAAAAAATCCCCTTTTTCGGCGCCTTTTTTTCTGAAATCTCCTTTTTTAGACACTTTTTAAAAATTCTCAACAGTAATGCTGCTACAGAGTATGGGTTTAATAATTATATATGCCTTATATTTGCCATTATTTATAAAATTTCATACAAATAAGTTTTACATAAGAGTAAATCAGAATACCAAATTTCATTGGTCCATAATTAAGCATAGCTCCAATATAAGATCTGAAAATCACTTTAACTCGCAAAAATACCATATAAATAACAGTATAAAGATATTATTTGACACGAAGAACTTTTATATAAGCAGAAATCATAATGCCAGTGATTCATAAGGATCGTTCCATAATTGGCTATAAGTCCCATATAAGGTCATTTCCGTAAAACTCGAAAATAATTTTTAGGCACAAATGCAATGATGTAGAATATCATATTGTCGGGCATGATCGACTATAACTTTTTTTATGGATAAATCCACTTTTTTTTATTTTTGGTAAAGAATCGGATTTTTAATGGGAAATTAGATTCCTAGTGAAAAATCAGATCTCAAGTGAAGAATAAGATTTCTAGTGGAAATCTAATTTTTAGTGGGAATTTGGATTTTTAGTGAAAAATCGAAAAATCGAACTTTAATAAAAAATCGGAATTTTGGTGAAAATTTTAATGTTTTAATTTTTTTTTAATTTGAGCTTTGGTGAAAAATTTTGAATATAATATTATTTTTCGTTTCGAAATTTGGTATTGAAAATAATTTTGTATAGAAAATAATATTCAAATTTATTTGTTATTTTAATTTAAATAAACGAAACGAACTTTTGTTTCGTTTTACAAAATGAGGCCCTTCAAAAAAATAATTTTTAACAGAATTCATAAAAATACTTTTCACAATGTTATAATGTTCCACATAAAATTACAAAAATGTTAAATAACGTATATAATGCAATAACTCGAACAATTTACTTACTAAGTGGGTAATTAAAATATTTAAAGGTTGTTTTAATACGAACAGAAAAAATTATTCAAGGACACTGCAACGATGTAGTACATACATAGAGTTTTTGTGAACTTTTTGCAGAAAATCCAGTCAGACGATGAATATTAATTAGTAAAATCAATACTCATCGATAGCCTTATCGGAATTTTGGAACAAGCCCAAAACCAAATAAATTATAAACACGATAACATAATTAGGACAGCATTTTTCAATGAATATTTTATAATTCGAATTGACTGGAACTTTATTGTTTTCATTAATTTTAATAAGAATTTAATTTCTTAAAAAATCTTAAATAATTTCTTCCCTTGAGGCAACATAATGATGATGGCAAAAAAATATATATCAACCCAAATCCTTTAATTCCTTCACAACTTTACTGACAGATGTTGAAAGATAAAATCAACATATTCGCTAATAAACTAAATATAAAATTTACCCAGATTAACATACACACAAAAAAAAAAAAAAAAAATTAAAAATGTTGGTCGTATAAAATAATAAACCCAAAATGAAAAGAAGCACTTTTTAACAGAAAAACAGCACATACTTAAAAAATTAAAAATAAAAAACAAAGAGGATTAAACAAAACGAAGCCAACAAAAAGGCTTCATAAACATTAAAAAACAGAGAACAAACAATAAAGTCAAAATGTGTTAAATAAAAGATGACCAAACACACAGATAAACATATTTTAGCTAAAATAATTCAAGAGATAAAAATTAAACAACTTTTCAGAAGCAATTTGCTAGAAGAAATACTACTACAGAAAAATGTGGTGGGCAACAAGTAAATACTCGTAAAACAACAGCAACACAAATTACTGCGGTCAAAAACAAAAGTACCCACCACAATTCTTTAGCATTAACATTAAAAAAAAAAAACAACCAAAGCCTACATTTAGGCGTAACTAAATATTTCGTAAACGATCGTTGAATGCGTAAGTAAACAATGAAAGGTTATATGTGTGCGTGAAACAGGGTTTTGTGCATTATATTAAATACTTAAAATTGCTTTTTAGCCAAAACTCAAACCATTTTTATTTTTAAAATTCATTTATTTTTTTATTTAAAGATAATTTATGTATTCATTCCTTTGAATTTTTTGTTTTGTTTTTTGTGTTCATCACACTTGTTTACATTTTCTGTACTAATTAAAACTGAAAATTGCTAATTACTATTTAACCAAGGGAAAAAAAGCAAAATAAATAACAAATTACATTTAACATTTTGAAATATAAATAAAAACATTTGTGTTGTTTTAATTATATGAAAGCAGAAGAAAGGAATAATTTCATTATAAACATCGCAGAATTTGGTTCTTCAAAAGAGCGGGTTAATTTTTTACCAAATTCACAGTTTTATATTAAATAGCATGAATTACTGCGTGAAGTTAGTTTTTTATTATTTAACATAGTTTTACTCGATTTTTTAATTAAGGTTTTTCACGATAGTTATGTGATTATGTGTTATATTATAAACAACAAAATTAATTAAAGACAATAACCAACTAAGCTCAACCCATATCCTCAGTTATGGATTATGTGATTATCTGTTTATTTGTAGTGTTGGAAACTAATAAAAATTTAAATAAGTAGGGGAAAGTAGGGTATTATGGCATATGGGGTAATGAAGAAAATTTTACTTCTTTCGCTTTTTTTTTACAAAGAAGACTACTGGTAAATGTTAGCCATAATTGCACTACATTTTCAAATTATATTCCATCCATAAAACCTTGATATTGTTGCTCTTCAAGAGCAAGCAAATAAAAAATTAAAAGAAGCTTATTTAAGTTCTGATGTTTCTGAGGAGGAGATCAAAATCAAGCGTATTTTTAAGTAGGTGATTACAAAATTAAGTACTTTATTTTACACATATTTCAGTTGCAAATAGGTTTTGTTACAGAATACTAACACATTTTCTGACCTCTACTTAAAATAAAAATTATGGAACTGGGGTAATGTGGTAAAAATATATTGAGGTAAAGTGGAATGTATAATTTCGTAACTCTTCCTCCCATTTTTTTACAAGTTTGTTGAAAAGCACAATATATAATTGTATTTCTTATTGCTTTTAACCCATAGATTTTACAAATATAGGAAAATCTAATAAAACAGATTAAAACTGTAATGCCTTAGTGAAAGCAATATAAAATATAAAACTTTTAAATAATCTGTAAACTCCTCAACGATATGGCTAGGAATTTTAAAAGACTTAGATTATTGAAGGAAGGAAATTTGGATTTTAAAATCGCGCAAATAGTGGATGCTGTAAAAATACTCACTTGGTATGATGAAACTAAAGCAAATGGTATTGTGCACTTTAAATGTGTTTAATTTATAGCACTTTATTACACCTTTGAGTTAGGCTATTTCAAATAGGAAAAATAACCCGCTATTTTTATAATTTTTAGTTAATTTTATCACTTATTACACGCAGAGAAAAAACATGGTTACATCATTGTTACTACAACAATATTATATTATCATTGTTAATTTATTGAAAGTTAATAAGACTGTGTTCATGATAACAATTATTTTGTTTCAATTAAAACAATGTTACACTCAATAAGAATTTAATTACTTAATGTTTACACTCAATAAGAATTTTAAAATAATATGTTTTTAAATGTTATGACCACAAACAAAATTTTGTTAAAATGAAACATATCATTACTTCTACAACCATTAAGTATTTGTAGTCTTTTTCCTCGTTCTTAAACCACATTATTTTTTTAAACCATACTAATATTATTATTCCTATAACAATAAAATATTAATATTACAAATAAATATAATACTTAACCTTTTCACGAAATTATTGGAAAACTTCAATACTTGTTTATTTTTAAATATATATATCTATATATATATATGTATATATATATATATATATATATATATATATATATATATATATATATATATATATATATATATATATATTTAAGCTTTGTTTTTTAACTTCAATGTAATTCTCATTTAGTTTATATATGAATAAATGTAAATAGACAAGATTTGGTTATACTCGGTGTGATTCAAGCAATATAAGAATATCTTGCATTTGAACCACATATGGTGATACAAATTAATATAGATAGTAACATGTAAATATTAATATTATATATATACGAACACTTTTTATATTATTTTCAATAAAAATTTTATAGAAACAATAAAAATTTTTATTAATATATTATAAGATGGAATAATAATATGACAAAATGAAATAATAATATGATAAGATTGGATAACTATATAATAACATGAGGTAATTTGATAAAAAGGAATCATAATATGACTATGTGGTATAATATTATAACATAATAAGATTGTTTAATTATATGTAAAACTATAATCATAATATGATAAAAGAAAACATAAAATCAGATATAATATGACAATGTGGAATCATAATAAATATTACTTATAATCATTTCTATTTTTCGCTGTGATCATATGTTCCAATCATAATCTTTTACTCTTAGATTATGGAAACTACAAATATATTTTTTCTCTGCGAGTACTAGAAACCAAAAATAATTATTATTTGTGTAATTCTGGATAAAAAAAAAAAATCAATATAAAGAAAAGCAGTTAAAGATATCCTGCGTACACCATAGTATTTGCTATTACGCTATGTATTAAAATTTTATTTTTGATTTTTATTTTATTTCTCAGGAATAAAAATTATTTCTAATTTTTATTTTATGAATTATTGATAACTTTTTAAAAAAACTCAAGTTGTGATTTTTCTTTCGTCTCACAAAAAATAAAATTCATAAAATAAGTTTTCATAAAATGAGTTTTAATTTTGTGTGGCATAAAATAAAAGTCTTTTGCATTTACCTACATTATTACAACTGGTAGATAAACAGTGTTGCCAGAAAGTGGGAAAAAGGAGGCTAAATTGAACTTTAAAAAAGGTCAGAAAAGGCTAAAGCCATAAAAAAAGGTTAGAAAAAATCCAATCTTTAACAAATTTATCTGTAACAAATTTATAATTAAAACTGTAACAAATTTATAATTAAAACATAGAATCGCTGCCAGAAAAAATGATCCAGTTAAAAATCGCATACAAAATTTCCATTCAAATGTAGGTTATAGGGTAGAAGTGGGATCATTCGCCATAGAGGCATATTTGCCATTGCCACTTATCTTGAAAACGAATAAATATTTTTTGTGCCATTAATTGATTTTCTTTTCCTTTATCGCTGAACTTTCATCCACCAAATTTTGATATTTTCAATTTACATTTAATCAGAGGTAGACGTACTTAATTGTTTTTCCAATACTGTCCCAAATATTGTGCTATGGGTATTGCCTGTGATAACTTTCTTAATTTTTGGGATCTAATAAAGTTTTTGTTACGCGTTATAAATTTGATGGTAATGAACAAGAACTTACAACAGGTGTTTTAATAAATCCATCAAGTGTGAAAAAGTTACCATTGGTGCTTAAGACTCCTCCTGGGGATTATTTGTCAGACTGCTGAGAGGCCAGACCCAACCTCACTTTTCTTTTTTTTCACTTTTTCTTCACCTTTTTAATTTTTTTTAGTTATATTCATAAATATTTTCCTTGGTTAATGAAGTTCATTAAAATAGATTTACCTGTTATATTCAAGTTATATTCGCTTTGGAGATTGAAACGCGAAAACTTTAATTAAATAATACATATTTTTTATGCGAATTAATGCACAAAATGAAATAGTAAAAGCAAATTAGAAATTATTTTCTTTTTCTTTTGAAGTATGTACTAAAATTGTAGCATTTTTAAGGTAATTTTAAGAATCAAAAAAGGCTAAAAAAAGCTAGAAGCTACAAAAAAATTTTGAGGCTAGAAGCAAAATAAAAAGGCTATATTTAGCCTTAAAAAGGCTAAAGTGGCCACACTGTTGATAAATACACAATGTTTATGCGTTATTTTTCAGGTGTATGTGCTAATTATTAATCTGAGTGGTCACTTATTTGTTAGCCACTTCAAATTAGTTCTGCGAAACGCATAAATGGACCACTTGACTACGTTTTCATAGAAAATTGTCATTTTACTGATTGGTGTTTTTACGGCTGTAAGTAACATAAAGTGGTAACTTTCAGTCAGAAAGAGATTTTCAAGATATATATGAAGCTTTATTCGAAATAAGTAAAATTAGTCTAAAATGAAAGTTTAAAAAGCAATATACGTAATAGAAAATATATCAGGAATATTTTGTAGTTAGAATATTTAGAATCTTTAGCTCATAATTAAATCTTTCACTTCAAATTAACCTTCTTATCCAAATACATTGTATGCCAAATCTTACCAAGATATCACAGAAAAGTTGATTATAAAACATAGTCTACATATTAATAAAGTATCCACTTCCTATATATTTTCATACAAATTTTATTACATGATATTTACATTGTTTAAAAACAAAAATAACTTCAATAAAATACCAATAATATATATTGATTTATTTACTTTTTTTAACAAAAAGGAAATAAGCAGAGACCATAAGTGTTATAAGTATAGAATACAACTAGAAGTTTATGTGAGATACAGTTTAAAATAAATTTTCAAAAATTTTACTCCTTTTTTTCAAAACAAAAAAACAAAATATATGTGACTACATGCATTTTATTGTTGCATGAATTAATTTTTTGACAACTGAATTTTGTCTCTAACATAAACTTCTAGTTGTATTCTATACTTATAACACTTATGGTCTCTGCTTATTACTTTTTTGTTTTCATCACGTGCTCATTTTTTGATATTCGAGTGTTCTCGAAAACACAAAAATTATTTAAAAATACTTAATAGGCACTAAATACCATTAAACTTGTCATTATTACGATGTCCCACTTTACTCCAATATTTCCCATTTTACCCAAAAATAGTTGATTTGAAAAGACGCTGGAAAACAATGCCAAGAGGCAAATGAATTTTATTACTTTTATGCAAAATGTTAGACAATAATCCATTTTATATGAAAAATCCATTGGAGTATTCAAAGGTTTATTGCTTGGTTTTTTATTGAAGTTAGATTAATATATGCTGCACTTTACCCCAATCTCCCCAATGTATTTAGTTGTTTGTAAATAACTATATAATCACATAACCTGATATCCAACCTATTATTATTATAGCACTAAAATACGTTTTTTTTTTTCATTAACCGAACAATTGATTGAAGCTTATTTATTTGCTCGAATTCTTATTTTCAAATATGTCTGTTATATCCCAGCAAAAATAAATAAAACTCAATTTTAGGTAGTTTTTCATTACTTCCAAAGCATTAATAAGTGTATATTTTTTTGAGTTTAAGAAGTAGTGCAGCTTCCTAAGATATTACTAAAAAGAGATTCAAATGAATTGTTCTGTTATTTGGTTGTTGTTTTTTCAAATACTTGTTACTGAAGAGAACTATTTTAAACAAATGAAAAATAATGTAATGCATAATTCTATTTTTTTATCAAAAAATATGTTGGTTTATACACAAATTAAAATTCATTTTCTTGTGCAGTAGAAAAGAATTAGGATTTTCATTGACGAAATCGTAAACATGAATTCCTTCTCAGTGAACAGGTATCAAAAATATAAAAAAAGAACATCTTCCAATAACAAGCCCATACTAAACTTATTGGAAATGATACGAATTTGCACTACTTCTGGATCACAAGTTTAGGATTTTATTGAATTCTTTAGATGATTTTTTGGGACAGAATGTTTAATAAAATGCGACATTTATAATACGACTATTATAATATTATAACTTCTTAAAATATAGTTTTGATTAAAGTAAATTCAAAGTTATATAAGTCATAAAAATTTTAATTTTTATCAATAATATGTACGTAAAAATACCAAAAATTAATAAGTTTGATATTATATGATAGAAAATCATTCTCACATAGGAAATAAAAAAAGTTATTAAATTTATTAAATAATGCTAAATTAGGAGAATATTTTGTATTACTAAATCAAAAAATTTAATTTTTTCATACAAATGGACAAAACAACTTATAAGATAAACCCTTTGTGAAAGAATTTTATCTGTATTATGTTATTAAATAACTATTTCAATAGATTAAATAATATAATTAAGTTTGCACATAGCAAAATAGACAAATGTATGTGCATTTTCTGTACTTATAGCACATTTGCACATGCACGCTATCTAGTTTAAATAAGACTTCACTCAAAATCTACTTAATTTTATAAGATTTTAATTAGATTTTCCATTCAAATCAAATTCTGATTTCAAATGAGATTTTACCAAAATGTAATAACATTTAATTAGATTTTGAAAAATATCATTATCCAACACAATTTTTCTTTGAGTGTGTTAGAGAAATGCAACAATAGTACAAATTAAATATTTAGTTGGTTAAATGAAAATAAAAACATAAAATGCATAATTTAAACAAATAAATTAAAGAAAATAATTTTTATTTATTAAAAAAATTATATAAATCAGTTGATTAAACTAAAAAAAAAAAGAAAAAAAAATCATTAAAAAATATAATTTTTGTTAAGAAAACTAATTTTTATTCATTATACGAGGGGATCAATAATTCCGTGACTTTTTGAATGAAACGCAGTTTTTTTGCAAAACAAAAGTTTATTTTTCAACATAATCTCCTTTTAACTCAATACACTAGTCCATCGTTTCTTCAGTTTTTGTATCCCTTCCAAAAAATTGGATTTTTCGAGGTCCTTAAAATAGGCATTTGTTTGGTCAATATTTTCATGGTTGGAGCTGAATCTCTTTCCACCGAGCCATTTCTTTAGGTTTGGAAATAGGAAGTAGTCACTGGGGTCTAAATCCGGAGAATATGGCGGATGAGATACCAATTCGTAGCCCAATTCATAGGGTTTTGCCATTGAGACTGCACACGTGTGCACCGGTGCATTATCTTGATGAAAAAGAACTTTTTTCTTGGCCATATGGGGTCGTTTTCTTTTTAAATTCTCTTTAAATTGGTCTAATAAGTTGGCATAATATTCGCCGTTTATTGTTTTTCCCTTTTGAAGGTAATCGATGTGGATTATCCCGCGTGCATCCCAAAAAACTGTTGCCATCACCTTATTGGCCGACAAACTTACCTTGGCCTTCTTAGGAGTAGGTTCAACGGGAGAAACATATTGTTTAGACTGCTGCTTGATTTCCGGAGTACAGTAATGGATCCATGTTTCATCCACAGTTACAAAACGCCGCAAAAACTCATTCGGATTGCGGTTAAACAACTCCAAACAATACTTTGAAGTTGTCACAGGTTTACATTTCTGGTCAATTGAGAGCAGACAACTTTCTTAAAACCAGCTAATCATTTAAAATCGAAACAACACTACCATATGAAATGCCTATGGCACCAAAAATCTCACGCACTTTTACTCTTCGGTCGGCCAACACCATATCGTAGATTTTTTCGACATTTTCGGGTTTACTGACCTCAATTGGCCATCCAGAACGTTCAGCATCATTTGTACTTGTGCGACCACAACGAAAATCAGTAAACCACTTTTTTACCATTGAAATCGATGGTGCAGAGTCTCCATAGTATTTGTCGAGCTTTTCCTTTGTTTGATTGACGGTTTTTTTTCGCAAAAAATAATGTTTAACGAGCACTCGAAATTCACATTTTTCCGTTTTTAGAAAAATACACGAGGTTGTATGTTTTGAACAGCCGTTAAACGCAAAGTAAATGACGACATTTGCTCAAAATTTTACAGTAGTCTTTTAACAGGTGGTACTTGATGATGTTGTATTTTATATAACTACGAGGGAAGTTCGAAAAGTCACGGAAATATTGATCCGCCTTCGTATGTAAATTTATGCAAAGATTTATGTAAAATACTTGTGAAATATGCAAAAGTTTACTTTTCAAGAGAAAAACTTGGGAAACGCCCTGATAATTACTATTATTTATATATTCTACAAGTATTACTAAGACTATTCATAATTTTTCATTAATCGGTTATTAATCGATTGTATATAAAAAAGGAAATTTGCCTCCTCAAAATGAAAATATTGAATTGAAAAACTGTGCTAAAGAATAAAATTTAAGGCCACAATTAAGAAAATCATTGTGTTTTCCTCCCATCCGTGACTGACCAATGGTGTAGTAAGTTATATAAATTTAAATTCATACAATATAAAACATATTGTTTTTCAATTTTGAAAAACAATATGTTTTAAGCGAAAACTTATTTCTCTTAATTTCTCTTTTCAACGATCCCTAACACTCATACTAAAGCTTGCTAATTTAGTTATTGGCCTACTCCGGTATGCAATGTGGTGCATCCTCATAAATCTTATATATAACTTAATATGTCGAAAACTAGAGTCAATTAAAAAAAAAGTGATTTACAGACTTAGAACTTCATGATCATGTACATTCAAATTGAATGAGAAATCTCGAGTCGATGAACAAATTTTTCATTTTGTCATTCTGTGTAATTTTTGTCAATGCTCGCAAAGTTATTGAGGTTTAAAGTTGAAAATAATTTATACATAGCGGTAGTTATCCCTTTATGGATATGTGTTTGGAGATTACAGTCGCTGTTTCAAGTACACAGAGAAAACAGTTTCTTTGTGGCAACCGAATTTTTGCCAACCGAATTAAGCCGATTGTGAGTGCTATTTCATAATTCCGTAGCGATATTTTTCACAACTGTTTTAAAAAAATAATTTGATTCGAATGACTTCAAAATGTGTATTCATATTATTAGGCCAGTCCAATAAAAAAATAATTTTAAATATTTTCATTTATACATTTAATTAGAATTTTTATGTAAATATAGAATTTAAATAATAAAATTGACGGCTTGTTTCAATACTTGCTTCGAATGCGGAACATATTTCCTTGTTGGGCAAAAAACTTTCCTTGACAAATGACACATATAAAATACTAACGGATACCAATTGATATCTGCAGTGGAAGAAATAATTAACAATTAGCAAAGTTATTGTGTATCCGTAAAAGTTCAACTATATGACACACTTACTGGGAGAGGGCGTTAAATTGGTATGGTATTCAAGAGTGAATTGTAGGGTCATAATTATTTTTCGACCTCAAAATACCATAACACTTTATAGCAATTATTTTGAATATACAACTATTCCCTGCCAGCAATTAGGTGATAGTTTTATCCACTATCAGAAAAATGATTCTTTCTAGTATTCTCAAGATGTTATTTTACTGTTAGTAAACAATTTTACAAATACAAATAACATTTATTTCGATTTTTGATCCACTTATTCTATATTTCTTACTAACTCAAATATCGAAAAAGTCACTTAAAAGTTAGTTTTTGGATAAATATAAAATTACCAAAAACTGTCTCCCATTAGTGTTCTCAAGATGTTATTTTCCTGATAGTGAAAAATTTTACAAAAACAAATAACATTAAATTCGATTTTCGACCTTCCGAAAATAAAAAAACTATTAAATTAAAAGCAAAAAATGTGAAGAAGTCGATGGCACTTAGTTGGCATGTTACTTTCAAAGGCAAGCAATCGATTTTTTTTTTTAAATTTTGTGTATTTTTAAATTGTGTGTATATATAAAGTGAATGTTGTTTATAATGAAGACAAAATAAAAACAAAATTGTGAAAAAAAATTTTGAAATTTTAAATTAAATTAATTAAAAAATAAATATTATTCGGTAAAACGAAGCGAAAATTCATTTTGAAGACAACAAATAAATTTGGATTTATTTCTTGCTTTTAATAATATAAAATTTCGAAATAAATTGCGTTTCACTCATAAAAATATGTATATTTTTTTTAGTGAAAGTGAACCCATATATGCATGTTCATCAAACCTTTCAACTAAATTTTTAAAGTTGTTAGGCTCTTCGAAATCAAAAATATTCTGTTACAATTTATCAAAATATATCTATAATTTTTTTTACTAAGGTAAGTTGTTTTAATTTTCCCCAACCCTAACCCTAAATGACTTTATTCGTCACACAAAAAAGCAGTCAATAGTGTCATTAAAAAAGTATCCAAACTGCGATACAGTTTTGCCCGAAAGATGACTCCCCTTCGATAGGAAAATAACTTCTTTTTCTTTTACTATTTTAAAATAAATATGGATACTATTTAGTCAAAGTTTGGATAGTAATGTTGATAGTATTAAGTTAGAATTTCGACAGAAATAGTGACTTTTTCTGCTCCTCAAAATGACTCCAATTTGACACATAAAAAAAGCACTTAATAGTGTCATTAAAAAAGTATTAGAACTGCTGCACACTTCTTCCCGCACGGTGACTCTTCTTGGATAAGAAAATGATATCATATTCGACTGTTAAAAACAACTTGAGGTTACTCTTTAGTGCAAATTTGGATAGAAAATGTTGACAGGGTTGATGCATGTAACGAAAAAGTACGAAAATTTATTTAAGTGGATTGTTTAGCAAAAACTCACTTCAAAGACTGGCCAGATTTAGAGATTTCAAGAGAAATTGTTATAAGCAACAGAATATAAAATAACTTTTGAAAATAATTTTCATAACCTTTTTAGGAAAATTTTTTAAATCGTTAAGGTTATAAAAGCAATTAAGAAGAGTTTGCTAACATAAATGAATAGACGTTTCTTGAAAATTTAATTTTTAATTTATTCTTCAAAAGTGTCAAAAAAAAAAAAATTAAAATTCTTTTACTATCCTAATATTCAGTCGGTTGTGAATACTGAATTATATTTTTGTTATCTTAACCGAACTTTTGTACCCTACTAGTGGTTACTGTAACTAAAAAGATGAGTGTATTTTAATACATCATTAGTGAAATAAGTTTTTGAATAATTTATTTATAAAAGCTATTTCACAAATTATTAAATTGATTAAATTTTTAACCTTTAAGGTATTTTTAGAAAACATTATACTTAAATTGTAAATTATCAATAACTATAATAAAATATAATAAAATATAGGTTTCTTATATTAAATATTCATCATTATAACTGTTTTCCAACCAATCTTTTTTCTGTGGTATCTCAAAAATTGAATTTTCATATTATCAATTTTAACTATCAAAAATATATCTTACATTGAAAAATGCAAATAAAAATTTGAAAATTCGGCGTAAATTTTAAAAGATTCGTAAAGTATTTTTATTTCAAAAATTTTAAATGTCCATTTTGCAGAATGTGTTAATTATTATGAAATTCGGTTTACGTTGTAGGCAATTTTAGCAAAAGCTTTAGTTTTTATTCGCAAAAAACATATTTATTTTACCGAATATTTACATTAATTATATGGAAGTTTGTAATGATGTTATCCCGTGCCTGGTTTCCTGACATTGTGATATATTCCAAACTGTAGAAAAACACTTCGCCTATTAAATTTTTTATTAAAAAAGTGCGAAATTTAAAAACATCATAATTTTTTGGTATAATTTTTCATGATCTCATAGCTCTTCATAAGATAAGTCATGTCTCCCGACTGGTTAATTTTTTGAACTATAGATTAACTCAAAAAAGCACATGTACTAAATTGTTTACTAACACATTCTTAACTTCGGTTTTATAGAAATACAAAGCACTTCCCAGCAAAAACTTTTTGGTTTTCGGTAATAACAACTACTTATTAAAGTAGTTTCTTGGTAATGAGGCGTCATTATTATTTGCCTACTCTGTATTACATTAATAAGTACTCAATAGTATAATAGCACAGTAATACTGCAATCATGTGGATGAGTTGGCTAGAGCGCCGGATTAACAACCAGAAGGTTGTTGGTTCAACCCCATTCTGAAGCTGTTAGTTTATAACAAAATGTCTAAAAAGATATTTTAAACTAAATAGAGTTTTTGTCGCTTAGGATGATGCTATGTGCGAGATGGTGTACTGAGTAAGACGTTAGTCAGTAAAAATGAATGGTTAGTGTGTGTCCAAGCTCGAGTCTCACTGACGGCAAAATTTTTTTCTTTTTTTTTATTTTTGTTTTCGTTTAGGTAGATATTTTTGAGTACCCCTAGAGTCAAAAAATAACTACATGAATTTGTGGACAAGTCGAACAAAAATAACTAGTTATTCAGACAAAAAATAAGTAGTTTATTTTTGTTTCCAATTATACCTGCTAGCTTACCACGAAAGCAAAGTTTTTGCTGGGTTAATGACGATTTCAAAGTGTTTCGAAAATTTTTTAAATTTTTCAATAATTTTTTTTTTTTTCAAATTAAAAAAATAGCCAAATCACTATAAAATCATCTAAACGCTAAAAAACATCATAACTCGAATAAAAACAAGTACATCAATTTAAAGGTTGTGTAGTATACATCTCAAAACGTATGAGGGATATGATTCGGCACAGCCAAATGTAGCCCTGCTACATGTTATTATCTAGTTTATTGAATCCAGATTTTTTATATATTAACCATTATTTGCAACATCATTATTTTCGGTTAAAATAAGATAACAAAATGTCGAAAACGTCTTGACCGTTTTAAAAATTAGTAGAAAATAATTTCAAAATAGCATGCCATAAAAATTTTGTTATCGTAAAACCTAAATGGAGCAACAAAACACCCTAATTTTGCCGATTTAGCTACATTGTTACTATTTACCTGCTTAAGTGGAAATATTTGTATGTCTAACATTAGTATTTATCATGAATCAATCGAAACAGAAAATTCTTTTTTAAAAACTGATCACAAGTTGGTATATAAATGTCTATAAATTTTGTGGGTTTTTACAGGCACACTGACATTGACTATATTTTCGAAAATATTTTTTTTTTTTTGGGCTAAAACACCATTGACATTTAGGGATTTTTGAAGAGAATATCTCAAGAATATGTCTTCACTGTGGCACTTATTACTTACACAGCTAAAAATTATCATTGTTTTGTACTTTGACTTACCTAGAAATAGAAGAAGGGAAAATAAAATATGTAATTAGACTTTTGAATACAAAAATATATATTTTATTTTATTAATATATATTTTATATATTTTATTTTCAAGCATGATTGTTCTACTTTTACGACTTGAATTAATTACGCTTTGATTCAAAGGTTGAAGTTAATTGTCTTTGTTTGGTAAGAATTCAAGTACCCTTTCCTCTGGAGTATGATATTGAAACAAAGTGTGATAAAAGAATATTTCAATACTTGAAACTTGAATTTATTACTAGAATTTAACTTTTTTTACACTTGAATTGCAGCAAAAATGCTCATTGGTATTTAGTTCAAAATGTTAAATGATAAAAAAACTTCTTTTGGATTTCACAATTATTTATCGGTCGAGAGCACTGAATCTACCTTATTTATAAATAAATCTACTTTAATCCTGTACAGTAATCGCGTTGATAAAATTTTCAGATTGAATAATCGGCTATTGCAACTAATAATATATTTTGTGTATAAAAATACGTTAAAATTTTTAGTTGAGTAATTGTAAAGACCATATTAATGATACTGACAAGTAATATTCAGAGTTTAATTTAATTCTTGCAATCGATATGGTCGAAATATCTTCTGAAAACGTGTAGTATGATTAATATGATAATTTTTTTACATTTTACGATAGTTGAGAATTTGAGAGCGTAGAAACAGTAAATCTTACAAACTTGTAAACATTAAATAGTAGTAATAAAAAAATCATTATATATTATTAAATTATGATAGATACAAACATTTTCTAACCAATCCTTTTTCTGTGTGTATGTTTCATTACAATATATTTTGTAAACATTTTTAACCTTGACAAAAGTAAGAAGTGATGACACTTTTTAAGACAACTAAATTTTACATATATATTTATATTGATTTAGTCATTCATAGCTCTGAATTCCTACCAAAATATGGCCTTAAGGTGCTTTTCCATATAGATAGATGTGGATATTGATAAAAAATAAATTTTTCAAATGTTTTTATGTGCACAACATTCTTATTGCCAAATGTTAAAAGGTTTAGTCACCTATTGACCCTAGCACCCATTTAAGACATTCACTTAGATATACCTGAGTACCACTTTTCAGATTACAGATTTCTTAACCCTCTAATGGTCAAGGTGTACATTAAAAAGTGAAATTTTTCAAATAAAAACGTTTTTTTAAAAAACAACAAATAAAATTTAAATAAAAATATTATAAATATTTCGAACGATTTTTAATTACTTTACCATTTTTAGTCGTTTTTTATATTTTTTTCTATTATCTTTCAGTAAAATTATGTATTCATTACGATTTTATAATAAAATTATAATAAAATTCAAAATTTTTTATTAAATAAATAGATTTTTGAAGAAACTCTCAAAAGGGCGCAATTTGCCCATATAAATGCATTTTAAAATTTCAGATCCGATTCGAAACGGTTTCGCAATACCCTATCACTTGGTAGTTTGCAAAATATATTTTTAATATACAAAAAATAATTATATAAAGAATTAGAATCAAAATTTCATACTCGTATTTTATCTCCTTTGAAACTGTTAGTTTTATAAATAAGGTGAAATATCTAAAATGAGAGCAACATATGCTCAGCTTTTGAATTTTTTTAAAATATATTTGTAACTTAAAAAAAAAATACTTAAAAATATTTCTAAATATTGTATTTAGAAATAATAACATACTTTTTGGATAACAAAGTACCAAAGTTTGACGGTTCCATCATTAAAGTTTCATTTTTAGAAGACTTAAAATGATATATGGACAGTCGATCTCTACAAAATGTCGATTTTTTAAACTGTACATAAAAACATCAATATTTTACCAATTTTGGGAACTCACTACATATAAACTAAACAACACAGATGATTGATTTTAATAATTAGTGATGCAAAATTATATCTAATTTCACCAGACACCAAAAATTATTATAAAAACTACATTTTTAAATTTTAATTAATCGCTAAATTTGAGCTGTCGTATTAATGTATTTTTTTTTTTTTTTTTTTGACATTGAATAAACAATTCATTAACCCTAATTACATAACTTGCAAAATATATTATCAAATGATTTAATAGATACATACATACGTATATTAAAGTACTTTTTAATTAATTGTCCATTAAAGTTGTTCAATAAACAAATGTCTGACATTAGTAAAAATGTTATTTTTGAGTTACGAACAATATGAGTTTTAGACTGCAACTCCTAACATTAATCAGTCTTACGATAACATTTAAAGGATTTTTTAGATTAACAAATGTCAAATGTATAGAGTATGACAAAAATTGTTTGCCACAATACCACTGTGTGGGTTAAAAAAAGTGCGACGTAGTGTGTCAGCATTTAGTTTAAATTTATTAAAAGTCGGTTACTAATGTATCGGTGAGTTCTAATCCTTAATAATAACGAAATCAATATTTCAGCAGATTTTTGTTTTATTAATCGATATAATGGTCAAGAATACTAATATTAATCACACTTGTCCATATGATATTGTTAATTTGAATTGCTTAATTTATAACAAATTCACTTAATTATTAGTACAAATTCCTGCATGATATAATAATGCGTAATTTAATTCTAAAAGGTGAACGGTTTACTCTCATGCCTTTACTCAGTGGTGACTATTTGTGCAAAAAGCAAGTGGCGACATGTAATCATTGGAAAGCACTTGTTAAAATTTATTTTAATATTAAAAAAGAAGTGCTGGAATAGTTTTAATTAATGATTATTTTAAGTAAATAATTATGCAATTTCTTTATAAATTAAATTTATTTAATTTAAAGCAATTTTAGTGTAAAAACTTCGGGCAAAAATTTCCGATAAAAATATGTATTATAAATATCGGAATAAACATTTAAAATACTTCAAAATTTTCAGTTTTGTAATAAAATATTACTTAACTTTATATTGAAATTTAATTATATTATTAATTAATATAATTAACTTAATTGGTTTAAAATTTTTTTCACAGAAATTGACAACTCTTTATATATATATATATATATGTCACAATAAATATACAATATATTTAACTGTTTTTCATGCCACATGAGATAACAGTGGGAATTTTTGGAGTAACCGGTTTTCGAAAAATTTGTTTTCGAAATTTCGAAGAAAACGGTTAATTGATTTCTTTTCTGAAGTAAAAATTTCCATTAAAAAGCTTTTAAAAATTTTTTTCACTCACTATGTATTAAATGATAATTGTCTATCATATGTTGTATTTTTTTTTTTTTTTTTAAGTTAAAAACTATGTACACTGTTAATCAAAAACTATATTTTTGGGTATTTTAAAAATGGTCCAGCTCACGTGAGCTAAATACCCAGCAAAAACTTTTTGGTTTTCGGTAATAACAACTACTTATTAAAGCAGTTTCTTGGTAATGAGGCGTCATTATTATTAATAGCACACTAATACTGCAATCACGTGGATGAGTTGGCTAGAGCGCCGGATTAACAACCAGAAGGATGTTGGTTAAACCCCATTCCGAAGCTGTTAGTTTTTTATAACAAAATGTCTAAAAAGATATTTTAAACTAAATAGAGTTTTTGTCGCTTAGGATGCTATGTGCGAGATGGTGTACTGAGTAAGACGTTAGTCAGTAAAAACGAATGGTTAGTGTGTGTCCAAGTTCGAGTCTCACCGACGGCAAAATTTTTTTGTTTTTTTTTATTTTTGTTTTCGTTTAGGTATATATTTTTGAGTACCCCTAGAGTCAAAAAATAGCTACATGAATTTGTGGACAAGACGAACAAAAATAACTAGTTATTCAGGCAAAAAATAAGTAGTTTATTTTTGTTTCCAATTTTTCCTGCTAGCTTACCAGGAAAGCAAAGTTTTTGCTGGGTAATTAAATCGAAATATTTTAGGCATTAGTTTAATACTTATCAATCTTTAATTTCCAATGATTACATGTCAATCTTTAATTTTACAGGGGTACATTTTCAACATTTTTTGTCTCCATACAAATCAATGCACTTTAGTATATAGCAGTTTAGTCAATCAAATATGTTATTGATTAATAGTAAATTCTGTATAATTTTATAATATAACTTTGATTCATTAACCTTTTGTCCCAGCTTCTAATGTTTTTGATATTGTCAGTTTGATATTGGCAGTTTTGCAGATAATGTTATACATTTTATAATGATTTCGTTTTATTTTGTATGGAGCTATATTTACATTAAAAATGTTTAAATTTAAATCATAATATTTTGAGTTTTATTCATAAAGCGCAAAATTTTAAAATTAAATTTAAAATAATTGATTTAGATCAAACTAAAAATCAATTATTTCCAGAGTTTAAAAAAATAAATAAAATTTTAATTGTTAATTTTGATTTTTATTTCATTGCTTGAAAAATACAAATTTGCTTGATTTTTATTTTATAATACAAAAGTAAAAATTCGCAGGAAAAATTGTGTTAGTTCTACAGTTAGTTATAGAACGCATGAAAATAGCCTTTACTTGTTATACTTTGGCGTTATGGCCAATGATTTTTGTTCAAAATTGTCACCCCAGAACTAGTTCTGTGGAAGTGTTACGTAACCAATACCCATTCTATGGAACGCTTCCATAACTGGTTCTTTAATCAATGATTTTTGTTCGAAATTGTCACATTCAGAATTACTTTTATAGAAACGTTAGGGAACGGGTTAAGAACCATTTATAAAATGAATTATTTTTGTTTGATTTTATTTTTCATTTTCAATTTAATTTTGTTACTTTTTACTTTTTTGATTTTTTTAAGTTTTTCTTTAACGGTTCTGAGAAGTAATTTGGGAAACAGTAATTTGTTTAGAGACGTTATGTATAAGTAATACGGAAGTAGTTCTTAATCACTAGTTCTTAAAAAAATTCTATAAAATCAATTTAAAATCACAATACGGCTCTACTCCATGGGTGCCAGAATTTACTGCGACAGCTCTAGTTCTAAGGGTGGTATTAATGAATCTGAAGTGGTTCTGATTATAGCAAGATCTTTAGTTCTTGGAACTTGTTCCAAGAACTAAAGATGTTGGAACAAGTTCCAAAATTTTTCCTGCACAGAAAAAATAGATTCGTTGCCACAACCGATTTTTCGCCAATCGATTTTTTCTTTTACAGTTATTATCTTATAATGCAGTGGAATTATTAAATAATTTAGTACTGAGAATTACTTAAAAACAACATTTCGATCACGACATATACTAAATATATCAACATTCAAATTAAAATATATATATATATATATATATATATATATATTTTTTTTTTTTTTTGAATCAGTCTAATATATATTTAGTAGATGTGGTAATTGTTGTTTTTGGTACTCAATAGTAATTAATTCCGAGAAATATTCTCAATATTAGTAGTAACAAACATTTTATTTTTTTTTTGGCAGTTTTTTATTTATTTCCTGGTATATTTTTAAAATTAATTTAAAATATTTTGTGTTTATATTTATCAATTTTGGATTTTTTTATTCTCCTGACTTAAAATATATATATGTTTTATTTAAATTTTATGACGAAGATGGAAGAAGATTGTAATAATAAAGTAAACATATGTCTAGACATAATTGTATAAATACTTATTATATCTGTAGACAATTGTATGATTTCAATAACCCAATGTAAAGCTTTGATTCTTTAAGCCGTTTTTAGATCTCCTGAAAGTTCAAAGATATGTAAATACTAGCCATTGAATTATTAAAAATTTGTAGTGTTTTTTTGGACTTAATATTAAACATTGAAACCACGTAGCATTTAGAAATTTATCGAACAACTCTATCTGATACAACTATACGGCAACCAAATAATTTTCTCTGGTAGCACATTGAGGATATGAGGATTTAATTTTGGTAGTAGCGAAAATGAAATATTTTGCTTGAAGCATAAAATGATATTGAAAAGAGTTATTAACGTCCATAAAGTGAGTTATTTAAAACGATATTTAGGAGGGCAAATATTTCCTAAGGTAAGTTCTCACTACGCTAATATTTGATAAACAAAACTATTTTCCCTTAGCTAAAAATGCTGCTAGTGTGAACATTGTATGAACACAAGTTTTACAATAATTGTCACTATTTTGAGAAAATTTTTGTTTGATAAATGTAAGATCAAAGAGCGGCAAACAACAGCTGATACGGTGGACTGCTTGAGTTGAAGAAATTGTTTTTTTATGCACACAAACCTTATATTGACAAAAAAAAAAAAAAAAAAAATAAGTGATCAATTTACTTCTTATCTATCAAACTATAGTTTTTTAAATACAACTTTCAATATGTTAATATTTATGATTATTTGACCATAATAATACTCGTTATTTTTGATAGTAGTTTTAAAGTAGTGTTGTATTATGAAGACATGACTGTTTTGTAAACGATGAGAAGAGGAAACAGGCTTGTTCCTGTGTATAAACGTAAATTACTTATAATGGCAAATTTTAATATATATTTTTAAAGTCATTAAATTTTGCAATTAATCGATTGATATTAGTTCGTATTTCCTTTATTACATGCACCCAAAAATTTTTAATTTTGGGTGCTTGTAATATTTGTTGAAAAAAAAATATGTTGGGCATTTTTATCTTTTAATATAAATATTCATCATGATGGAAAAAATAAATATCGTTAAAAATAAATATCTGTATGGACAAATTTATGCTTTTCTTGCGGGTGGGTTCTTTGCAAAAATATATTTTTGTCTTTCGAATAATATTTCAGTGATATTTTCCTATTGTCTTCTAAACAGTTATCTGGCGATATTGCCAGATTATCATTTAGAAGAGTCGCATTCGTATTGTTTAGGATTATTGCCTTTGTGACACGTTTTGTTTCGAAGGAAGTTTCTTCCGCAATACGAATTCGATTATTGTCGCAAAAATATTTTTTATCCATGCTATATTTTGGTGAGTCATTTCATATCATATTGCAGAGTTTGCTGGGATTACTTATTGGAATTTTATATGTGTGTATTATGTGAATACATTTTAATTATTTTTCTAATAAATGAAATGTTGTTGTTTACAAATTTTTTCATCCGATGAAATAGTTGAAAGTAATTCTAAACTTTTGTGATAAATATCAAAAATGATATTTATACTTTTTATTTCGATCAAATTTAAAAAATATTATTCTTTGAACACCAGACCGTTTTTCGATTGAAATAAAAATAAAAAGTTGACTTTTTAGTATTAAAATCTCGTGTGGAGTCTCTCATCGAGCGCGTCCCCAGGTGGCGGATAGGAGGACCTTTGTCTTTATTTAGGACTGACATACCACACTGTCAATCACTGTATACGGCCCAAAACTGTCACCACTTGTAGGGTTAAAGTGGTTGGTAGCTGTGCCGAGAACCTGAAGGGCTAATTAGTGGTTAAAAAAAACTAGTGGCTAACAACTACCCTCCGACGCCAGAGAACGGGTCGGTTGTAAGTGTTGAGTAGTCTGGTCCATGTACGCCTTCAATGCACGGATGATCCAACCCACTACGAGCTTAATCGTGGTAATAATATCATGGATACAAATAAACAAAAAAACAAACAAACAAATTATAAATACGAAAAATAGTACAATAAATAGCAGGATGTGGCAAATCCACTAAATGCAAAATCCCGGCTGCCAATTCTGGAAGCCAAAACAACGAGGTGCCTCTGAGCTTCATACCTCAAAAGCTGCTCTGGCATTCTGCTTGCTCGAAACCAACTTGGGCGGCGACAATCTTAGTTTCTATTGTAATCAAAGGAGTTCGAACAAGTCTTCGGGCTCCCTAGTGTTATGAAGGACCTTAGATGACTTAATGGACGCGCATTTTCTTGGCAGCTTCCCTTTAACGGAGTGATCTCCGATATTTTCAGAGATCATCAGTGATGTTTCCATTCCTATAACGGATATCTTTATCCAATCTAAATCCCCGGGCCATGATGGAATTATACCTGTGGATCTCCAGAATGTTGCAGATACAATAGTTCCCTAGCTAATTCGGATATACTTAGCATGCTTGTCATGTTCTTACATCTCTGGGTTATGGCACTGATGTACAGTGATCTTTATCCCTAAAGAGGTAAGATATCACATACAATGACGAAAGACTTCAGACCTATTAGTCTGCCATCCTTCCACATGAAGACACTGAAAAGGTTGATCGACCTATATTTTCGTAGAACGACCAATCCTAAAATATTATCAGCGTATCAACATGCTTACACGAAGGGCAAATCTGTTGAGACTGCATTACATTAGCTCCTAAGGTACATTGAAAAAGTTCTCTAGTATACGGAATATGCATTAGTGGCCTTCCTTGATATAGAAGGCGCCTTTAATAATGTGACTCCGGAGGCAATCAAAATGTCCCTGGAAAGACTGGACATACACCAGTCGATCATCAGCCTCAAATGGAGACTTCTAACCAATATGGTTAAAACATCCAACATGGGTGCGTTTATCATTTACAGGGCAGTAAATGGGGATACTCAAAAAAGGTAGAGGTTTATCTGCTTTTTTTTTTTAAATATCACCGTAAACTCATTACTCATGGAACTTGATTCTTTTAAGTTTAAGACTGTCGCACAGTGGGGTCAAATGCAAATTTTTTGGTAATAAATCTGAATCTCCTAAACTACTGCTCGGATCAAATTGAAATGTATGGAAGAATTGTAGAGGAGGACCTAAGCTTTCAGAAAAATCATCTTGTAGTCACCCTGTGATAACACAAGATAAGCTACAGGGTATGAAAGTTGACTACCTCGAGTATGTAAAAGTTAAAAAAAATCCTAACTTGTACAAATGTAGTCCGATTTTAAAGATTTTTATATTTCTGGAAAGTGCTTGGCAAGATAAAGAAAAAATAGGATTACTCATCTAAGTTATCTCTTACAGTTAAAAAGATATTTACGCTTGAATTTTGAATTTTTGCTTTTTTGGCTCGACTTTCTTTCGTTTTTCAGGAATAAGTCCGGAGATAAATGAGGTAAAAATTTTTTAAAAATATTCTGTAATTTGCTACATATTTCAAAATAATATGCTGAAAGAACTTTTGGATTATCTCAATTCCTCTAGACGTGAAAAATATTCAAAGTCAGCACTCTGAAATTGGCATGAAAAATGGCTATTTTTTTTACAAAAATATAGTACAATTAATTCACTTTTTTCTCAAAGTTCCGTTAATAAAAAAATTTTTTCCTTATTAATTTCAAAAGATAAGGCTTCATAAATGGTTAATAAAGAAATTTTGAATTGATTGAAGTTTGCACCCTACATCCAGCATTGGCCGAAAATTGTCAATTTTAAAAAATAGTTTCATTTTTATCGATTAATAAAAAAAATATGACACGAGCTTTTTTAAATTTGCTACCCATATTTTTAATAGAAATAGATTTAGAATGATAAACTGCTTCCCGCCCGGCCAAAAACGAATGCAGGAGTGGAGATTTTATGTTAAAAGTCAGTTTTTTTTAACGACTATTTTTAAAAGCATATTAAAAGCATATTAGCATGACATTTTTAATATTATTTCTTATGTAATGTATAAAACACAAATCAAGCTTTCATTCCTAAAAAAATCAATAAAATAGCTCCAATAACCTATTTTTGGTAATTTTTCAAAAATAATTTTTTTTTTTTAAATAGCTGAAAATCCAAAAAAATTTAATTTTTTTAATACAACTCCACTAATTTTGCAAAAAATTTAAAAATGTTAAAAGAATATAAAAATTCAACGATATATAAAATGTTGATATAGGTCATTTAATAATAGTAATATAAACTACCAAGTCACGTCAAAAGTTGCAAAATTCACTATTTTGTTCCGTATTTCCATATGTTTGTATACGTAACACTCAACTGCATTGCTTATTTTTGTTGCGACATAATAATATTTATTAATGAATTTATTTAAAGTGTTCATAATTTTTTTCTACTTAAAAGGTTTTTAAAATTACCTAAGTACATAGATAAGTATATTTTCCTTCGTTTTTTATTACATTTTTTTAAGTTTTTAAATAATTTACCTAGCTACTTAATTAATGTATTATAACAAAAATAATTTTTTTACAATCGCATAGGTACATTTTCTGACGTACCTGTTTAACACTACAGGTCAAAAAATAAACTGAATGAAATTGGCGGTTTTGAGCAAAAATTTAAACTTTTTAATTCATTTTTGCCTGTCACCATTTACCTGATATAAATATTCTTTTTCTATATATAAGTATCCTTATAAATATGCAAATTTATTAGTGAATTTGCCATTATGGAGATTATATTAAAACACTTTTCTATTTGCAAAGTAATCTGGGATAATCTATCTGATATTATAAATCGTCCAGAAAAAATAAGAAAACTCATTGATACAGTAGTATCTTTCGGTTTAACTCTTACTGCAGAAGACAGTTTAAAGCTCAAAAATTTTTATAAATCATACGAAAAAAGGATGCAAGCTTCAGATTGGTCAATACCAAAGTTCAAGAAGAAAAATGAAGTGTGGTTGGAGGGAGAAATACCAATTTTCATCGGAAAGCAGAAAAAGGGTCGACCAAAAAAAAGTTACGATGAAGTTCAGCTAAGAACAAAGAGGACCAAACAGGAATCTATTCTAAATTCACATACGAATGCCGAAATAAAAGATACATTTAAAGCTTTAGTAACACGTACGCAACCAAAGGAAGTAGAAAAAGTTATAGATGTGTTACCAACAGCTTCTCCCAATCGATTACATCGGATAATCCAAAGCATAGTGATACCGAAATCAACATCGTCCTTTACCTCTGAAGATGCTTTAGCTCTAATATTAAATTTAGGATTATCAAGAAACCAATACGAGATTTTGAGGAAATCTGTTAGCGAAAAAGGATATGATATCTTTCCCAGTAGCAAATCAGTGAGAGAAGCGAAAAGTAATATTTTACAGCCTATGGAGCACCCGGTTAATGCTTCTGTTAAAAGTGCTAAAGTTAATATATTGCAATTACTTGAAAATACTGCCTCTAAAATTATATCTACCTTCAGCAATGATAACATTGAAAAATGCAAAGACTCTGAACTTATTTTAATATTCAAATCGGGCTGCGATGGAACATCAGGATTTTCGGAAGTGGAAGGAAGTAATTCTGGAAATAATTATTCCTCGCTGTTTATAGCGTCTCTGGTACCACTTCGAATGAGCTTAAATAAGCCTTCCTCATCGACAAGAATTGACTCGCTTTTTGATGATATATGGATAAATTTAACTCCAGGTTCCAAATTTTTGTGCCGTCCAATCCTTTTTGATTACACAAAAGAAATCACGGTTACAATAAACATCATTGTCAACCAATTGGAAGAAGAAATTAAAGCATTGCCCCCAATATATGTAAAAGTATCAAACAGAACTATTAAAGTTACATTTCAACAACAATTAACGATGATTGATGGAAAAGTTGCAAACGCTATAACAGATACAACATCTACGTGGAAATGTAATATATGTGGAAAAATAAGTTCACAATTTCAGGATAATTCTGAAGTACTTGTTAACAAAAATTCTTTAAAATTTGGAATATCACCACTTCACGCAAGGATAAGATTTTTAGAGTTCTGCTTACATCTTGAATATGATATGAAGTACAGAAATATTCCCGGGCAGGAAAATGCTACAGTAAAAAACAATTTGGAACTTCACGAATTAAGAAAAGACGAGAAGAAAAGAATTCGCAGGCATTGACTTAAATATTTTGAAGCGTTTTAAGATTATATTGGCAGCCATTAATAACAAAAAATAAATTATTGCGGACAAATTTAAAATTTTTGCTTACGAAACTAAAGAACTACTTAACATTACATACCCCTGGAAATCAATGACTCCAACAATTCACAAAGTATTGGCTCATGGTAAAGAAATAATAGAAAATAGTATTTTGCCATTGGGAGAGCTAACAGAGGAAGCACAGGAAGCCCGAAATAAAGATGTTAAACATTTCCGACTCTTCAATATCCGAAAATGTTCGAAAATAGCGTAAAATATGGACTTAATGGAATATTTATTAATTTCATCAGATCCAGTTATATATTCTACCTACCAAAAATCACTCTTGAAATAGAAAAAGAGGATTCCGAAGCTAAGGAAGTTAAAAGTTTGCTAACGTTTGATGTTTCTGATTATTTTCAAGAAAATCTCTAATAATATCTTCGATAATATATTCTTAATAAAATAAATATACGGGATATATGTATAATAAGTATGTAAATATGTAGAACAAATTAAATAAACATTACTCAAATAAAGAATTTACTACTTTATAATAACAAATATATACCTACATAATACATTAGAAAACTAAAATGTTACGTATACACACATATGGAAATACGGAACAAAATAGTGAATTTTGCAACTTTTGACGTGACTTGGTAGTTTTGAGGCCATTATATTACTATTATTAAATGACCTATATCAACATTTTATATATCGTTGAATTTTTATATTCTTTTAACATTTGCAAAATTAGTGGAGTTGTATTAAAAAAATTCAATTTTTTTTGGATTTTCAGCCATTTAAAAAAAAAACAATTATTTTTGAAAAATTACCAAAAATAGGTTATTGGAGCTATTTTATTGATTTTTTTAGGAATGAAAGCTTGATTTGTGTTTTATACATTACATAAGAAATAGTATTAAAAATGTCATGCTAATATGCTTTTAATATGCTTTTAAAAATAGTCGTTAAAAAAAACTGACTTTTAACATAAAATCTCCACTCCTGCATTCGTTTTTGGTCGGGCGGGAAGCAGTTTAGTGTTAAATCATTCTAAATCTATTTCTATAAAAAATGTGGGTACCAAATTTAAAAAAGCTCGCGTGACATTTTTTTTATTAATCTATAAAAATGAAACTATTTTTTAAAATTGACAATTTTCGGCCAATGCTGGATGTAGGGTGCAAACTTAAATCAATTCAAAATTTCTTTATTAACCATTTATGAAGCCTTATCTTTTGAAATTAATAAAGAAAAAATTTTTTTATTAACGGAGCTTTGAGAAAAAAGTGAATGAATTGTACTATATTTTTGTAAAAAAAAAAAATAGCCATTTTTCATGCCAATTTCAGAGTGCTGACTTTGAATATTTTTCACGTCTAGAGGAATTGAGATAATCCAAAAATTCTTTCAGCATATTATTTTGAAATATGTAGCAAATTAAAGAATATTTTTAAAAAATTTTTACCTCATTTATCTCCGGACTTATTCCTGAAAAACGAAAGAAAGTCGAGCCAAAAAATCAAAAATTCAAAATTCAAGCGTATATATCTTTTTAACTGCAAGAGATAACTTAGATGATTAAGCTTATTTTTTCTTTATCTTGCCAAGCAATTTCCAGAAACATAAAAATCTTTAAAATCGGATTTCATTTGTACAAGTTACGATTTTTTTTAACTTTTACATACTCGAGGTAGTCACCTCTTAGCTTATCTCGTGTTATCATAGAGTGACTACAAGATGATTTTTCTGAAAGCCTAGGTCCTCCTCTACTCTTCTATACATTTCAATTTGATCCGACCAGTAGTTTAGGAGATTCAGATTTATTACCAAAAAATTTGCGTTTGACCCCACTGTGATGTCGCTTACGTGGATGAAGTTGCTGTGGCTGTATCAGGGAAATATCTGGATATTATGTCTCACCAAATGCAACAGCTCTGGGTCTAATTGGTACATGTATTAGAATTACTGGCCTTATCGTAAATCCAGGAAAAAACTTGTCCACTTCTCCATGAGATATAAGGTGGAATTCCCACTTCCACGCCTAAACGGTGTTGAACTAAAGGTGTCAGAATGTGTTAAGTACCTTAGGCTCCAGAATACACAGGCCAGAGCCTCAAAGGCCTCAAAGGTTTTTCGACTGTGATTAAGTCCATACTTATATATGGAGCGATAGTATGGTGGAAGGCTTTGGATAAATCCACCTATATCGGAAACTTTAATAGGATTCTGCAAAGTTCAGTGGTACTCATAACAGGAGCGCTTCGTACAAATCCATCGAAAGACTTATTTGTTCCAATGAACTGGCTACCAGTGGATCTTATGGCCAAACAAATTATGACGGTAACAAGGTTAAGGACTACAGGTGTATGGAGTGATAGTGGATTCGGCCATGTGACCGTTCTGGGATTCCTTAATACATTCTTGGCAAAGACTTCTCACTGCTCCGGAATTAAGAGCTGGTTCACTTGAGGTTTATACTGAAATGCCCAAATCTTCTGAAGGGGTTGGGAGGGTGTCTGTATTCCCGTTTATAGGAAAAACATTTCCTTTAAATTGCCAGATCATCAGCATTCTTCAAGCAGAGATCTCTCGGATGTCTTTTCGACATCCAGATTGGTACATGAATGCCGGACATCTCTGAATAAGATGGTGAGACATTCAAACCTGGAGCTGGTTAGGGGTCATTCAAACACTCCCGTTAATCTTATTGTGGATGAACTAGCCAAAAAGGGCTCCCTTCTTCGATATGGAGACATGGACCAACTGGTTAGAGTACTGCTTTCGTCCTGCAGGTCAATAATTCTGCGAAACTTATCGAGGATTGCAAAAGATAAATGAACATAACTCAAATTTGTAATATTGGTGCAACGAATATTACAAATATTTCTAAACAAAACGCTTACTTATTTAACAACCTCCTGATTATAGTCCTTCACATTCCTCTCCTGGAACACTTAAATACGACAAACAAGTAAGCAATTTTATGACTAATAAATACAGCTGTACAGCTGATATGCTCATATTTCTGACTTTTTTAAATTAACATAACATCACCTAAGTTTAGACAAAATATTAATTAGACAATTACGGCTGAATTTTTCACATTAAAAAAATTTAATACTTTTGAAAAATATTCTTTTCCCTATTAACTGAATTTTTATTAAGTTATTTCTCTATAAATGAAAATTATTTGCCATCAAACCAATAATATAGTAAAAACTGTGAATGTAAACATTTAATTTTTTTTTTTAAATTTTTTTAGCCACCAAATAGGTTTTAGTTGTAAGCACTTTGTTTTTTATTACAACCCAAGGAGCTTTTGTTCCTTCAAATCACTAAACATTATTTTTTGCCATAAAACTCTTTACACTTAGTTGTTTATACAAGTTGCAGCACTGTTACTATTATTATTTTTTATTTCATTTTTTTTTCTTCTTGCCTTTTTACTAGATACAAAATTGTTCGATTGCTCTCCAAGAAAAAGTAAAAATAAAAGAAGAAAATCATTTTTTATAGTAATTTTTTACTTTATTTAGTTATTGTTATTGTTTCTTTTCCCTAAGTAAACATATAATAAACACAACAATAATAATAATAATAAAAGATGACTTTGCACTTGAACTTTTTCTACGTCCGGTCACCCGGTCTGCCAATAATCTTGAAAGGAAAAATAGTAACAAAACGAAAGAAATTTAATATTTTATGAGTATTTGCCACAAGGGCTACTTAAATTAAAAGCAATACTCATACCTATTTGCAAGAGCAAACTAGAACTCCAGGAAAAACAACAACTATGTATAACAAACAATAACAATACATATTAAAATGGAGAAAAAAATATGTACTAATATAAGCTTATGTTTGAGAATGTTGCTACAAAAGAAAATTTAATATTAGACATCGGTGTTGTTGTATACGGAGTTGGCAGTTTAGCAATATGAAAGCTTATATCAGTTTTCATAAACAATTATTAAATTTTATAGTTTACTTTATAGTTTATCAACATTATGATGTTGTAACGACTACAACTTTGCAGTTAGTAATCTAGTGATAACACAAGTATACAAGGTTTTGGACCAGAGCAGCCAATAATATTTGGGCTCTGAATTTAAATCTTCACTCCTTTTCTCAAAATTGATTATAGTTTTCGAGATATTGGTAAAGAAAAATTTTTACTATATTGAGAGTTAATTTAAATTTTATTGAATAAAAAGTTATAAATTAGAAATGAATAGCGGTCGAACTAAGTCTTTTGTATTGTGAAAGAAGAAAATCAACAATAAAAATTATTCGTTACGCGCTCTTCTATGAGTTGTAATGTCCGCACAGTGCAGCCAACATGCAATAACTAAAAATATGAATTCATATTTGAATTCAGCGATCTAAATTACATCAAGATTAGTTCTCATCTACTCTGATCCAAAAGTTGACCCTAATTTGTAAACCTGTGTAATCATCACCAAATCGAAATAATTAATCCATAGTTCCTAGGATAACTTTACTTTAAAGAAATTTTGAATTTCTCTTAAGTAATCCTTTTATGATTCTAATTGGCAATGGCAGATGTGTCCTTATGGTGGTGATCGCCCCTCTAACCTAATTAAATGCAAGAGAAAGGAGTAAGTCTCGAATACATTTGTGACTAGTAACAGCCAGTAAAAATTCCATTTTTATTGCAAGATATCTCAACTAATTTGATATTTATTTGATATTTGCATGAAAAGAAAATTAATAGAAAATTTTCTTTTTTTTCTTAGGATTCCCTATGGATGATCAGGGGTCATCCAGGTGCTGTGTGATCCTCTTTTAACTTTTATGTACTCGGGAATATGTAGACTTATGTAGACGTCGGTTGACTACAAATGTAGTTATTTATGCATTTCTATGAAAATTAGTATAAATATTTGTAAAACATTTTAGAATTGAATAGGTCCAATATATATAAAATATCGCACAGATATCCTGCACTATATCTAAATGAATATTTTTAAGGCGAACTTCACAGACCTTTCAGTAGCGGGACAAAATGTTGGAACTAAAAAGCCTCAAGAAAAAAACACATTTGTTCTAAGATTTACTGCAATAAATTATAGATCCTTGACGCATAACGACGCTAAATATTTATTTGAGAGTCTACATCCAACTGCAGTGGATATTGATGGAGCATATTTATATATTAAAAGCTTATTTAAGCATAAACTACTAACAAGTTTATCGCCGGAATTTACTCTTTTATCTAAAATTATATTTATATGTACAAATGTTAAATATCCTGAATTCGAAATTCTACATCATATTTCTTGAAATACTTTTTTGTATTAAATTTTTAACAGAGATTACTTTTGGCGAATATTAAAATCAAGAGTTTGAAATTTTTAAAAAATGATAATTTTGATCTAAATTCTTAAAATAAGCATAAAAGCACAAAAAACAGAAAAGTAGCAGAAAAAAAAACAAAATCACAAAAAACATAAAAATATCTAGTTATTGGAAATAATAAAGCGTTCAAGAAACTTGGGATAAAGGTAATTCCACAATTCCTAAATAAAGAAGCATAAATCCAAAAATTGTAGGTATTTCTTATCTTGATATATATATATATATATATATATATATATATATATATATATATATATATATATATATATATATATATACAGACAAACGAATAGATTACAAACGGAATGACAAACTTTATATATAGGTTATGCCTGTGGTGAAGGGTATAAAATGGTAAACTTTTCAATTTCGATTATCTTTGATCTCAGAAATAACAGCAACTAAGAATAATTGTCATATGAATGTAAGTTTTGCAACTAAATATAAAAAAGATAAAAACTAATCGATCAAAGATTTTGTCTAATATTTTAGAAAATCAAAACAAAGTTTATAGAAAAATCGTATTTTTTACACAGTGCAACATGAAAAAATTTCCTCAATAATTTCAATGGAAAATGAAAGCATAACAGTAGTCTAAAAAATGTATATTATACTAGAGTTTTGCTGGATGCCTTTTTGTGTCCATCTTTCTTTATTTTACTTGAATTTATGTCTAAATTACTGAACCGATTAAAATGAAGCTGGACACATATGTATATCCTTAAAGAAAGTACTGACTGGATGTTACGCCCACTTTCTTTTACAAAAGGGTAGCTCTGCTTCTTAGTAAACAATTTTCGAAATTCATTAAAATTTTGATGACAGTGTAAAACAATTTGGAAGTATGATAAAAGTGAAAAGTTCGGACCATATCTCTGTGGAAATTTTTTTTTCAATTCCAGTTTTAAAATCCATTTGCTACAAATATAGTCAGCCAAGCACATAGAGGTTAACAAAGGCATGAATTATCATGAATTTTTGGATATTGATTTTTTGGACGAAATACGTTCAATGATGTGATTTTTAAAAAATGCAAAATGGAAATCGTTAATGACGAATTTTGTTTTTGATCAAGTGAACACTGCTTGGTCCTTGGGATACTGGCTAAAACTTAATATTTTTTTATCTCATCTTAAATATATGTAAATTCTTAATTGTAATATCTATTCTTTGATTGTAATATCTATTCTTTAATCTCCTGGTAAATTGTGGTAGAAGTGTCCAATTAAATTTTACTAGTCTTTATAGCTTAAACAAAATTGCAAATATATATTTTTTAAGCAAATCTAAAATGAGTTAAGATTAAAGGCTAAATAATAATGTTCTCTTTATTTGAATTTTGTGTTTTCTTATTCCTGTTAGTTTTGCAAGTTAAACCTATCATTTTACAAAATTACTTTTCGAAAAAAGTGGAAAATTTTAGGGTTAAACCTTAAGGTAAATAAATTCATGAGTTGTTGATGGCTTTTTTAATAAAATAAGAAAATTTATTATTACTTTCTATTGCAATCACTTTTCTAAATATTTTGAAAAATTAGATAGTTGTAATAATAAATAATATTAACATTTTTTTATTCAATTATTTTGTAAATAAATAAATAAATAAACTTTGAAAGTGCAACAAGCAATCAGTTAAGACTTAAAGATTATAAATATTTTATTACCTTTATTTTATGAAGAGATTGTAGAAGAAGATTTATTTAGCAGTTTAAAATAATAAATAAAATTATGTTTTCTATGAATTTGCTAATTACTCGTTTTTCCATACTTAATTTCATTTTACTTTTCGCAAAAGCTTGCTGAACCCTAAAACTGTACTACGTTTATTTTAAATTTAAAAAATTAGTATTACACCCAAGGTAAAACAAATTTTTGTAAAATAATATTCTCTTTATTTATCTTCACAACTTAACCCCTAAAAATATGTTAAATATTTTTCTTTGTTCGTATTTCTGGCATATTATAAGCTTAGCAACATTTTATGTTGTAGTAAATTTTACTGAAAATGAATTCCATTGAATTGTGTAAAATAGTTCCATTTTTTATTAATAACTCTCTAATGATAGTCGTCACAATTTTCAAAAAAAAATGTAATGCAACGGGAAACAAGTCAACTAGTAATTGAAAATTGATTTAAAGTAAAAAGGTTTTTTATATCTTTTATTAAAGACTCCTTTGAACATAAAAACTCTTTAAAATCTTTAAAAAATTATTGATCCTATTGAAATGAAATGTGCTTTTTCTTAATTATATTGTATGTTTCAAATATTTAATGAAGCTATATATACACTTCAAGCCTTTTTCGTCTTAGAATCACTTTCTGATTCGGTTTAGCGATGTCCGTACGTCTGTCCGTCCGATCATGAAAATTTTGTAAGCAAACTACAGATCGCAATTTTTAAAATAATATAATAAAATTTGGTACACATATCTTCTATGGTCTAAGGACAAAGCCCATTGAAACTAATTATAATCGGTCCATTATTACACCTATCCCCCATACAAAATGGGTTTAGCGATCACAAATGCTTCAAATATAGCAATATTTCTTTAATATTTAGTATATATAAGTTTTACATAAGTAGTAATTAATGCACCAAATTTCATGAATATCGGTCCTGAAGATTAACCATAGCTTCCACATAAACCTTCTTCCGAAAATAACTTTAACGTGCATAAATTCCATACAAATATTAGTATCAAGTTAGTATTTGAAACAAATAAATTTTACATAAGTAGAAATAACAACGTCCAATTTTATCACAATCGGTCCATAATTAATAATAGGCCCCTTATAAGGTCCACTTCCGTTAAGTCGCTTACTATTGCAAAATAGCATATTAATCTAAATATCTAATATATTTTCTTTCAGATTAATTCAGAAAATTTTAGCGCTAAGAGATTTGGATTTGAGCCACAGAAAAATGCCTCTTCTGTGCGAAGTTGAAATTTGTACAAAATGCCTCAAATATTACCACTCTTATATAAATGATTTTATTAATTGTATTGTTCATTATATGTATTATTGTTTCTGAAACGTAAAATTTTATATATATATATATATATATATATATTTAATATTTGATATTTTATTGTGTTAAGTTTAAATTAAAAATTAAATCAGCTTTTAATTTTAGATTGAAAACAAAATGGAAATGAATCGAAATAGAATACTGTTGAACCATTTTCAAGTAATATATCGAATAATAAGTAATATATCGAATAATAATAAAGAGACCATATTTGGATAGCTAACGATAGTCGTTCTCGAATATTTTGTCAGAGAAATGTTCTTGAAATGTTCGAACGGGATATCATAATCCAAGTTTGTATTCAGCTAGAATATTTCAACCCTTTATTCTTACATAAGCAGTTTTAAATAGAGAAGAACATTTAGCACAACAAAGAAAATACATTCTGGTGTGCAATATATTTTCGGCAAAATTGCACGAACAATACTACAGCACGAAGCACGTTGGTTCGAATGCCATAAAAATTGTCGCCTAATTCAAGAAATGATATAAATAACTTAATTTATACTTCGTTTTATTAATTTGTGCAAGTTTGCACACTCGCAAATAAAATAAAAAAAAAGTATTAAAAAAATTTGCAACTATAAGTTTGCGCGACTGTTTAGTCTCGCAAACTTGCGCTATTTAATTATGCATAATTTATAAATCAGCTGTCTTTTGTTTATATTTAAAAATTATCCATAACTGCAATGTAAAAAATTATAAAAGTTATAAAAAATTATGAAATTATAAAATCGTTGCACGTAACTTTGATTTTTTTAATCATTTACAATGATTTCTTATTTTCTTATCCTTAATACTGCATAACATTTAAAAAGGTAGTTTATGAAACATGTCGCACAAATATGCACAATTACACAAATAGGAAACTTAAGCGTTTAAATGCGTTTTTTTTTTTTTTTTTTTTTTTTTTTTTTTACCCCACACAAGTGGTCTGGGACACTTATTATTATTATTAGTGTTCAGAGGATTTTGTAATAACTTTACTTTCTTTCCGATTTCTATATATATTTTTCTGCTTGCTACTACAAAATGACAATTTTTATTTTCACTCAGAAAACGATCTAATGTGGGCTGTAGACCTTCCTGAGGATATCACAAAACAGTTTTACAAAAATTTCAAAATACCACCTAAATTTCAATATACTCTTATAACGAAAAATCCGTATTTAGAGTAGTTCCCGCAGTACAGACCTCGTAGCTTCATAAATCTTAAGTCAAGATTTTTAAATTGATTTTGAAAGCAGAAGGATGTAACTTTTTAACTATATCACCATCTCTTATATATACTCAAATTGAATAATATTTTTATTTATTTATTTTTTTTTTTTTTTTCAAAATGTTGACTTTGATGTAAATTTTACTGATTTTTTCTAAAACATTACACATATTTGTTTACAAAGTTTGAAATGTTATTTTGTTTAGAATAAAATGAGACATCGCTACATTATATCGCTTAAGAACTCGAAAAGTTATTAGGCATTTTCTAAACTCTAAAATTTATTCATATTCATATTCATTATAAAAATTATTCATATATTTTAAGACAAAATATTTTTTATAGTTTTTTTAGATTTTCTGTATTCGTATTTTTGAGGACAAAATTAAAAATTAAAAAGTTTTAGTAGTTTATTACAGGTAAAGTCGAATAAGTTCTATAGCTTTTTTCTAAGTTAAAAAATATTAAATTTGGTTATGTTCACAACAAAAATGCCCTTAAAAGCTATTGCATCGTTGCATGAACTTTCATGGAAAAAACAAATATAATAAATCGCAGTTAAACTTGAAAAATTGTAAACAAGTTTTATTTTTTCTAGAAGTTATTTGAAAACTTACCAAATTTGTAGGATGAAAAGCCTGTTTCTTATACTTTCTAAAGAAGTTTAAAAAGGAAAAACAAACAAAAGATTTTTCACTGTAGCAGCGTGTAATTATATGTTGATTAGTATTTAACAAATATATACATAAATAGAAACATTAAAATAGGCAAAATTTGCCCATATAAATGCATTTCCAAATTTCCGACCTGATTAAAAAAAAAAAAAAAAACATTTTTAAAGACAAAATTTCACATTTGATCAGTCAATAATACAATGTTTTTTCTAAATTATTGTCTTCAGAAAACTTAAATTTTTAAAAATTAGGTGAAATATCTAAAAAGGGCGTAACATATGCGCAGCTTTTTATTCTTCTAAATACAAGCTAAGAATATGTACTTAGATGTACACATCTAAGCTCAATAACGCCCAATATAAATAATCTGGTCCAACAAATATGAAAAATACCTAAATTTTTGACCTTCAAAAAAATATTAAAAATGTTTACATACAATATTCAGAAATAATAACCTACTTTTTGAACAAAAAAAAAAAAAAAAAAAAAAAAAACTTAAATTTGTTGGTTCCATCATTAAAGTTTAGTTTTTAGAAAGCTTATATGAAAATATGGGTAGCCGATTTCGAACTAAATTAAACTAAATAACACAAATGATTGATTTTAATAATTAGTAATGCAAAATCTTAACTATTTGCATCATACACCAAATATTATTACAAAAACTTAATTTTAAAATTTCAATTAATCGTCACTTTTGAACCATTTGAAACTATAGTGCAAAATTGTTGTTTTTATATTTAAGAATATTGCTATAAATTATAAATAAACACTGCAATTTTTAGTATACCACATGAAAATATTGCAGCAGTTTTTAGTAGTATAGAACACAAAATGTGATACAGTGAATATATTTTTTAGAATGGCATTTGTTAGTAGTTGACATTCATATTAAATGATAGCTACTACAGTTAAACCTTTAAAAAAAATTCTTAAATTTGCTATGCTCAGTTTTTCAATAAATTTATTTTAAATTTGCAGCTTCTGTTTACACTAAAAGAATAAAGAGTTGCAAAAAAAAAAAAAAAACACCGAAAAACAGCAAAATTATTATAAAGTTAATACCAGTAGTTTTCACTTGTTCGTTGTTTTAAGTTTTCCTTCCGTTGCAATAAATTATTGCTCCATCATCATTTACATAAAGGTTTTAATACAATTATAGCAAGCAACTTTTTATTTTTATTCTTAACCATTTAGAGTAAGAAAATCATGTAAGCTTGCTATTTTAATTACAATATACTTAAAATGGACTTAGGTTCATATGAATATAACAAATTGAAATTTAATTTTCTCAAGTTTATTGGAATTGGTACATTTATATAAGTAATTTATTTTAACCAATCGCCTGAGACGCGCGCTTTTACCAGAATAGTTCATTTTTACATTAATTTCTACACTATTATTTATACTCACTTTTTTCGATTTAACATTCAACGGAAACGGATATGGCTTGTAGAAAATTTTCTGTAGTGCAACACAACAAGAGCCACAGATATATTAAATAAAAACAAGAAAAGTGCATACTTTATTATTTACGTTAACTTTTTTTACGTATTTTTTATTTTTTCTTATTTTGTTTATTGTTTTATTTTCACTATAAATTCAAGTGTTTGTACATTTTCTTAAGTTCTGTGGAACACCTTTTGTAAACACAAAACACCTTTAGCAACTGCAATAACAATAGCGAGAAAGAACAACTAAATTAAGTTGCAAATAAAAAATAAAAGAAAAAAGTACTTAGAAGCTTTTTAACTTGGCTTTCATTTCTACTCCTCTTGCTACTGCAGATGTAGCAATACAGCATATGATAGTAGCATAGTAATATATGAAATTTAATTTTTAATATCACATAAATATATGTTGAAAGTAACACAAGCCAAGTTCTACCTGAATAATGGTTCCAAAAAGCTTGTCCTTTTTTTTTTGGAAATAGTTCTCGTTATAGATATATGAATAAAATATCACATGACAAGAGCTTGTGATCTTGTCAAATTGATTTGGACGAACATAGGTTTTTAGAGAATCAGAAAGAAAATATGTAAACCTAATTTGGTTAAAAAAATTCCAAAAAAATAGAAAAATCCGTAGGAATTTAAGGAAACAATCTATCCTATAGTGTTGCAATTTTGACCTTTTTAAGGCTAAATTTAGCTTTTTATTTTGCTTTTATCCTCGAAATTCGAGTTTTTGCTTACAGCTTTTTTAGTATTTTTTAAGTGTTTAAATTGCTTTAAAAAGCCTAAATTTCAGCATTTCAAAAATAAAGAAAATCATTTAGACTACTGGATTTGACCCACCGGCTTCATTTCTAACAGAAAATTATGAAATTATGCTCGGTTTTAGTCTTGATCAATCAGAAGTGATTCATTTCATTTCAATATTTTTTCTAGATTTCGAGAAATTTATATAATTATTACTTTTTTACCATTAAAGAAATATATTGTTATTTTGTTTTATTAAAAACGTGCTAAATAAGAATTGAAAAGCTGTTGGAGTGAATTTTTGCTATCGTTTGGATCATTTTTTAAACATTGTAGTTCAATGTCAGTCGATCATCCTAAAATTGTTCATAAATTTTTCTTTGGTTTTTTAAGATAAATTTGAGATGACAATGAATGAAATATATTTTAAGGGACATTTGATCTCCAATCTCCTAATAATTGTACAAGAAACCGTTACTCTTGCCTTCAAATCCGTAATTTTTTTTTTTATTAAAGTTCAAAGGTTCACTAGAATTTATAAGGTAAACCTAAAAAGAAAAATAAATTCTAGTACTATTATAATATTATCGATATCATGTTGAAAATCACCAGAAAGTCGAACACAATATCCTAATGCCTAGAATTTCTTGAAGATTTTTAAAATATATTTTTTTACACAATATATATCTTCAGAAGATATTAAAATAATAATAAAAACTAGTGAAAATAATAAATCTATAAATTGAAGTTTCTGGCCTAATTTTTTAACTAATTTAAGAATAATATTAATAGTAATAATAATAATAATAATAATAATAATAATAATAATAATAATAATTTATTGAAATTTTATATAGAAAATTATGAAAAAATAATTTACTACAACGGTAAGATAACTAAAGACAATCAAAAGTGAAATCAATCAAATTTATTATTTTGTTGAAAGCAGAAGATACAAATTTGAAACAAATTACATATGGACCTCGATTTACGCGATTTCTTTATAACACGATTCAATAATAGCTACTATTTTTTCAAATGTGTACTTTTGTTTAACGCGAATTTAATACAACGCGTTTAAAAATAATGAGAAACCTTGATATGAGCGGAGTACAGTATTGTGAGTAAAAAATTATTATATTAAGAAAGTTTTTGAAAAAAGCTCCAATTTCTAAAAAAGAAATCAATGTTTTAAATAGATTAAAAATCAAGAACAATCCAGGGTATGTACTACTACACCAGCAAAACGTGTGTACTAAATTCGGGAAAATTAAAGCGAAAAAAAATTAAAATGTACTTATAATTTGAATACAACCATATAAGAAATATATATAAATTAAATAAAAATAATATGGTTGAACAAAAAGTTTTAAAAAATTGTGATTGCAACCTGAAGACGAATCCGGAAAACCACATTTTTTGATTAGCAATGATATTTTCTCCAAATTTAATATTTCAAGGAATGTCACTAAATAATTTCTACATTATTTTAACTTAAATCAATTAATAATAGATGGTGGTATCATCCTCATCAAGTATTAATTTTTAAATCAGCAACGAATTAAAATAAAAAGTACAAAATATAATTTTGTACTTATACTGAACCTTGTTTTACGGTTTTTTTTTATTTACGCGACCTTTCTATGGTCCAAATGAACCGCGTAAATCGAAGGTTACATGTATGTTGAAAGGAACTTATTTAAAAAAATAATAGCTACAAAACGAAGCAATGTAATTTATTAACGAAATACTTTATAATTGACTAAAAGGGGGAAAAAGCAAAAGGTATTACAAGATCTTAAAATTTTAATGCAAAAACAATAACAAAAAAATATGTGTTACTAATTCAGCATACGTGCATCCGAAATCCAAGATAATTTAACAGAGCAAAGTTTAAAATGCACTTATAAATTACATATATATAAACAAGTAATAATAATAACAATGATAATAATAATAATAATAATAATAATAATAATAATAATAATAATAATAATGTTACTGAAAAAAAAAAAAATTTAAATTGTAATTCCATGGAGCAACTTGTACACGAATACTATAAAAGCAAACAAATAATTTTTATATTATTATTTTTTTAATTTTTGTTTTTAAATTAAAATTTACTTTTGATGTGTTTTAATTTAACGCGATTTTTAGGTCCTAAACTGATATTTTTAATTTAATTAATACTTCAGATTAACTGATATATTAAAATACTGGTCCCAAAATAATATTTTGTACCTATTCTTAACATTATTTTACAAGTACATTCTCCGATCTCAATGATTCAGGTAAACTGTAGGTTACCTGGAATATTTTTTTATTTAGCAGACTCCTACTCATGATTAAATTAAACATTAACGAAAATTTAAATATGAAATCAAAAAGCATATTCTATTTAAATATGCTCTTGGTTAGAAAAAAAAAAATCACTTAAATAACGTCAAGTTGACCACCTTGTAAAAAAAAACAGTGTTACTAGAAGAGGCTAAATTGAACTTTGAAAAAGGTTAGAAAAAGCTAGATTACCTAAAAAAATATGGTCAGAAGAAAAAAGCTAATAATTTAAATTTAAAAACTTATTTTTTTTCTGGCTTCCATTGGTATTTTAATATTTTCTAAAAATATGTATTGTGTAAATAAAATGTAGAATTAAAAATCTTTTAGAGCATCGATGAAGTTCTAGGTGCTAGAAAATAGTTTTCGACCTTTTGACGATCTTCAGCTTGATAAAAACAATATTAAAGATTAAAATTATAATAGTAAGCAGCTACAAAACTCAAGCAGATGAGAACAAATTTTAACGTAGTTTCAAAAGCTAAATTAGAATTTTGAATTCGTATGTTTCAATCTTTATAGTCTCACATAGTCTATACATAAAAAATAAAGAAAGAATATTTATTGCTTCTGATATTCAATACTTGAAGGCCAAGGCGAATTTTATCAAAAATTTTGCGCTTTCCATATAGTCAAAAATATCGAATTTCAATCCAAATGTAATAATTTGTTGTATAATTATTGAAAAATTGGAAATCGAATGTACAACAAAATATTTTTCATTCATTGAAACATATTAAAACGATTCAATTCGACCACTTTTAAATTCTATTTAGTAATTTTTTGAAGAAAAACAATAATAATAATTTTTCAAAAATATTAAAAAAGTAATTTACGAGTAGCTATATTTCTCTCATAATCAAGATCCAATATTTAAACTTAATAAAGATTTCGGAGTGACTTGCGGTTGATGAAGGCAAAAAGCAAATATACTTGCATAGTTTTCTGTTAACTTGAAATAAAATGGGTGAAATAAAATGGGTGAGACATATCCAACTCTAAATGATATTCTTGGCTTTTAAAATTCGCGCATTTTAGCTTTTTTTAGGCAAAAAACGAGAAGCTAAAACACAAATTTATAAATAAAAATTCAATATATATTTAATCTTAAAAATATATATTTAATCTTAAACATACATATTTTATGTATTTATTGTGATTTTGATTACCATGGAAACTACAAAAATGTTCTAAAAAAAGAGAAAATATGCTCTTAAAACACAAACAAGTTTTGTCCATTTAAAAAAATATATACTTTTTTCATTTAATTTTTATGTTATAAAATAAGGCAAAACTAAAATTTGCCCATATTTTTTATATCAAATATTTTTGAATGTTATTGATCTTCTATTTGCTTATAATTATAAATTAGTAGTATTATTTAAGAAATGATCCGAGTTATCATATGTAGATGTACATATATATTTTTGATTCAAAAACAAATTATTTTTACAACATTAACTCCTACTATTTGGCCAAGTTTAAAAGCTGATACGTCTCTACATCACATTCAAAAATTGCTTTAATAAAAATCATTTAAACAATTTCTTAATCTTAATGATTTGTTCCTACAAATCTAGCTGCGCAGCAATTTTTAATGACGATATTCATTAAAATAAATAAATAAATAAATAAATATTTTTGGATCTATAATTTCTCTTTGTGTATCAGTAATCAAATTTGAAAAACCATTCCATGAGATATAAAAAATGATCTTCGAACTGTCAAAATATACTCTAAAACGATTAAATATGGCATAAAAATCGCAAAATATGCTATAAATTTGGTTTTCCTGTTAATTACTTCAGTAAGAAAAATTGGGATTTTCATTTATTTAACAATTGTTTTATCTCTAATATATCGCAATTTCAGCTTTCGGGGCCATATCGGAAATAAAACAGTTCGCATTATAATTATTTTTATTAATTATAAATCCTCAAGTACTAAAGTGTTCAGGGATCCCAATGCTTAGATAATATTTGTATTTGGTGGTACTATTTAATGTTAAGAAATGGAAATTTAAGAAAGGTAAAAAGTTAATGATAATACATCAATATTAAAGAACACTATATTTATAATTTACTCAGGTTCATTATACAACTGATCTTCACATAGAAAATTACATTTGTCTGAAAAATTTTCATAGACATGTGAGACGTCAATCGGCGAGATTTCGAAAACAATCTAATTAGAAACAAATTGAGGCACCTTAGTCTAGAAAGATTTTTTTACCCGCTCAAAAAATTTATAGAAATCCGAATGTTTAGGGACTAATACCCTTACTATCTTCAAAACATTATTTTTAGAAATGTTAAATTTTTAATTTAATCTGCTTTAGCAGAGGCATGAAAACATGTATTTGATACATTTTCTAAATTTAAACTTTTAGGGGATATATTTTTTCAGGTTTTTTATACCAGCATATTTAAATCGTTTTTTAATAATATTCATTATATTTTAGAGAACTCACACTGAATGCATTTAAACAATTTAAGTTGAGAGGCTTTTGGACTCTATAAGTCTATTATCTCATCTCAGATTAAATTAGACTTTCAAATACCAAGAAAATTTCTTTCTATATATTTTATTTAAAACTGTGAATACTCCTAATATATATTTGTTTTCTAACAAAATATTTTATTTAAGCCGGAAAAGGTGAAAATGTTTGCATAAAAAAAACCAAGAAAAAACCTTTTGAGGAATATTTAACAAGCTTTTTATGCAAGATGAAACTCCAAGGACATGTTGTATGTATATTTTGCACATAAACTGGTTGCAATTAAACAAGTCAAAAAGTGTTAAAGCAAAAACTACTTACAACAGAATGTTGCAACATTTGCTAATGAAACTTGTAACAGAAATATGAATATAAATTGCCAGGTTCTTGGAAATGTAAGGAAATATAAAACAAGAGACATACAAACAAATTATACAACATTAAAATGAAGTCACTATGGACAAGTAGAAAAATGTTCACTTTTACATAATGCAAATAATAAAGTCAAAGAACAATTACGAAATGTTATTACAACTAGTGTTCATTTATTCTTTCTAAGGCATTAGAAAAGTTTTATTAACAATTTATTGTAATAAGAAGTCCAAGTCTTGACAGCAAAATACTTTTTCATTATTTTTTTTTTAGTGTACAACAGAGCGTATGATTGATATTAATTATATAAATATTAATTTAATTATAAATTATATTTAAGTATTAGATAAACTCTCTTTATTTTTGTTTAATAATTTTCTAAATTTTTTTTTAGAGAAAACTTACCCCTAAAATTTTATTTAAAAATGTAAAAATGATTAATATTGTAAATCTGGCATACATGCAATGAATGCATTTTTGTACTTCTTGTTTTTTATTTTTTTTTTTTTTATTTATTTTCTTATTCTTATAAAAAAAAAATAATGGTTTAAAACGTGTTGCCGAAAAAACAAAAAGCAAATTTATAGCCATAATTATCGTTATTATCCTTCTACATCTTACATAGGGGAATGATTCCCATCAGATTTAATTTAAAATTTTTCAATCAAATATAAATGTAAATTGTCAAAAAATTATAATCATAAACTTTCTAAATTATATGTTATGAAGAAGAACAATTGTAATAGATAGGTTATCATGCAAGACTATATGATGCTTTATATTAATGACCATTATGTTTTATCCGAATCAGTATGGTACACCTATTTTGATAAGAATTGATGGGATTCTTTCTCTCAGCTAGTTCCAGTCCACCATAATCAAAAGCAATAAAGTACAACGAAGGAAATAAAAAAGCTTGCACAATAAAATGAATTTTATAAATGATCAAAAAGCTTATGATAGAAAATAAGTGTCAAGAAAAAATAAATTAATTTAATTTTTCGTTCCAACATTTGAAAACTAGAAAATATAAACAAACGAGAAAACCTCGAAGAACGTGAACATAATAGAATATTGTGTAACATTAGTAATGCATAATTTGCCTCTCGACTTACGAAAAATAGTTCGAGTGTGAAAAAGAGTGAAAAAGAGGAAAAACAATTGAAGTAAAAAAATAATAATCGAAAATTACAGAAGCGAAGATGGTGTGAAATAACAAAATGAAGAAAATAAAAATGGACAAAAACGGAAAATAAATGACACTTATTTTTAATGCACCATAAAAGTGATAACAATTCTTGAATATTAATTAAAAAACATTCATGCCGGGGGACAATTAAAGAAAAAATCTTAACCAACATTTCTTTAGTAGCCAACAAATAAATAGTTTTCGAAGAGTTTTGTGTAATTTTTTCCGATGATAAACGACCTTTCCCTATTTACGATTAAGATATTTGTCTGTCAAGAAGATAATGTAAAAGTAGAGAAGCGATGGATTACACAGAAAAAAATTATTATTAAAATAAAATTAATAAGTAAGTAAGATTTTTCTCTCATTTAAAGTTTTATAATTCACTTACTTGATTTAATAAATTCTGGTTGGTGAGACATGCAAATTTAAACAATTTTTAATTGAATGTATTATTATGGTAATTAGTGAATTTTTTTCTGTGTAGGAGCTATATAATTAATAATAAGCTTAAAAATATACCCTGTAAAAAAAAGGAATTTTCTCATAGATGTACAAAATATAAATTTTATTAAAATCCATTTAGTATTTTAGAAGTTATAAGTAGCAATCATACAACTCTCTCAATTCAAAGCAGTGCTATTATTGTTATTTCTTTACGCAAACGAACTAGACAAGTTGTAATGAAATTACAACAGTGAGTTAGATTTTTTCTATTTTTGTTTGAGAGAGTTGTAATAGAGGAGTAATAAAGAAAATAGAAAAGTTTACTACTTTGAATTGCATTGTTTATTTTTTCATTTAATTCTTATGCATTTTGAAAGACAAAATAGAAGAAATGAATAATTTGAGTTTCTTTTTGGAAGATGTTTTTGTTTTTATACCGTTCTTTTTAATTTTTTTAACAAATAATCATTTATATGTAAAATTAATTGTTTCACTAGCGTTATTAAGATAAACTTATTTATTGTTCTTTTATATGACTTTTATCGTAAAAGTGAGAGGATTATTTTTTTACTTTTATATTTTTCTAGTTAAGATAAAATTATTATTTAATTTATGGTTATTATTTTTTCGAGCTGAATATAAAGTTTTTCTGTGTTTTTATTTATTTTTTTTTTTAAGTAAAATAGTCAACACGAAAAAAGTGACCAAAACGGGAAAACTCGCCTAAACGGAAAGTCGCCAAAAACGGAAGAAAATTGCTAAAATGAGAAAAAAACGGAAGATAGTTATTACAGTTACTCAGAAATTTATTCGCTCTCTCTGCTTTAAAGAATTTTAGGACGGGGAAAATAGAGTTGAATTGCTTAAACTCGCTAGTATTTTGTTGTTGTATTAACCGTTATTTTTATGTTAGTTATTTTACAGGAGTTTTGATGATTTTTTGTAGTTTTTTAAAGTATTTATTAGGTTATTTATTTTACTCGACTTTTTCATTATTTGAAAATGCTGTTTTTAAATTAATCAATTAATCGAGTAAATTTTTTAAGTTACTCAACCCAACTCGAATAAATTATATTTTAACATTATGCTCTTTTTTTCATGTTTATCAAAAATGAAATCAATATTTCTGTGTCTGTTAAAAATAAAAACCATGTTAACAATTAATTTTAATAAAATATAAAAATTGTTGAAAATATCAAAAACATATCTACATTAATTAAGATCATTTAGTTGAAAAAAAAGATTTAATTTCCCTTTCTAAAATAGTCTTTAAAAAATAATATATAATTAAAATTAGAACATATTTTTCTCCTTTGTTTTATTTTTTTTTAAGCCATTGTTTCTATATATTTACTTAATATTTGAATAGAATTAAACTTGTTGATGTTCAAATATTACGAGTATTGTACGTTAACAAATATTATTGAACATTCTGTATCACAAATTTCATCTAAGCCATAATCATATTTAAATTTAACATTCTAATTTTTTAATATGATTTTTATATATTTAGTTTAATTTTTATGATTGAAAAATATCCTTATACTTCAATTACGCGCTATGCTTCAGACACATATTCGGTATTTTTCACTAAATAAAATTTGTTTAATGCAATTTCAATTTGACAAAATAAAACATTTAGACTTTAAACATTCTACACAACTATTGTTTTCATGCAAAATTTAAGAAAGTAAAATTATGAAATATTTTTCACTCCAATTATTCGACCAATCGACATAATTTATTTGAATAAATTTTTACTAGAAATGATTGATTTTAATAAAATCGAACAATTATTTGATTTCAATTTATCGATAAATTGAACAAATATTATTCGAATGAATACTCTAGTATTTATATATTTTACAGATTACAATTGGTGCATTTGATTAGTTTCAATCGTTAAACGTTTCTACTCACATTTTTTCTATTAGATTGCTAAGAAGCGAGTTGAATTTTCTGAAAAATATTGTATTTCAAAACTAAGTTTTATTTAAACTAAATTTTTTATTTTAATAAGATAAGGGTAGCGGAGCATCTCTGGTAAAATTTAGTATACATAAATGGTTCATATGTCTAGAGCATTCCTGATAGCGGATGCATTAAGATCATGTTTATGGCTCGTACCTTGGGATACTTTGGAGGTAACTATAACGATTATGGTTCTTATATTCCAAAGCGTTTTCTGCGGGACAATTTTTGTATGGCTATTAAAGAACAATTACATAGATGGCTCGAAAATGTTGGTCAAAACTTGATTCTATGTTGAAAGATTCCCATAGATTACTATTAAAATGCAATGCACTTTAGGTAGAACTGCGCTATTGAACGAAAGGTAAAATGCTTTAAGTATTTCTAGATATCGGAAGATATTTCTATTAATTTTCTAAACAGTTTTTTGCTATCGAATCCACAGTAAATATCTCTTTTAACCGTTAATTCCAGATACTTCTTTACGTACAAAACTGTCCTGGAGGATTATTTTGTAACTAAAATCGAACTATGTCCCATGCATGCACTATATGTCTTCAATATTATGGCTTTAAAATGAATACGCAATTTACGATCTCTCGTTCACAAATAACTCTGTTAGTTACCATAATTACTGGATACTGTATTACACAGACTCATATAAACAGGCAGAGTCTTGTTTTCAATAAATATTGATTATAAAAATCTCATATTCAAACATCGGAATTCGTAAAATTTTTATAGGAAAACAATTCTTTAATAATGCAAATGTTCCTTAAATTCAAACAATATTTTTTTTAAATGAAATAAATATATTTACAAAATTCTTTTTAGAAAACTATAAAAATTTTATTAAAAATAATAAAAATAATAATTTTATTAAAAGGAATATATTTTTACAAACACGCAATTTTGTTCAGGGAATGAAATATGACCTCGTAATACTGTTCGCCATTGCGCCTAAAATTGTGCAAACTCGAGGTAGAAAAATTACTCAAAAGACAATTGCAATTTAAAAACCCACAATAGTTCTGACCTTTTGAAATGAATTAAAAATTCATTTCAACTGATAAAGTCTGCAGCACCATAAGAGATACGTATGCGATCTATTGGCACCTAGTTGTAATCCACAAACTCTGCTTTTTTACTACCATTGGAGACAAAAAGCACAATTTTCGATTGAACCTTTTTTCTCTTACCAAATTATCCTACAAAAAATTTATTTAAATGATAAAGAGATAGGAAAATCACTTCATTTGGAATGAATACAAAAGGGCTTACCTCTGAAGATACACACAAGAGCAAGATATGTATAATAATGGTCATCTTAAACCGACATATTTTTTATTTCTTTTATAGAAATGCAAAAATATAAATTTGTTTTGGGTTTTAAATTATTTACAAACAATAAATGAAATATTTGATATTTAAGTTATTTTATTAAATTTTAATTTAAAAACAAATATTATATTATTTAAAAAATATTAGTCATATTTTTTTCTGTGTAATGCAACAAGACATAACGGATATTAAATATGAACCCAAGTAAGATGCAACTGTGAGAGACTGTCAATAAAACCTCTTTTATATACCTATTATTAAAAATATCTTTATAAAAATACAATATATTATATATGTATCTGTAATATATATACTTTTGTCTTATATCAGCGCAATTTATTGTCACATAAATTAATGTTTATTTTAATAAAAAAAATTGAAATAAAAATAAAACTTAAAAAAAAAATAAAAGTTTAATCAATCATTATGTAGTTAAAGGCGAACCTTATAAAAATAAAATAATCATCATTGAACAGACTATTCTTAACAATTTAACAGAAGTTTTTTGCAATAAAATTCCTTTAACATTAAATTCTTTAGAATACAAACATTAAGAAATATTTCGTTGACAAAATTTGCATAAATTACCCATAATGACAAAGATGATGGAGTCGATGATTTTGGGTTTGTTGGCACATAATAAATGATGATTTCTTGTCTTTCTTTTTTCTTTTATTCTAAAATTTATCTGATTTGATTTATTATTTATTATTTATGATTTATTATTTATTATATTATTATTATTATTATTATTATTATTATCATTATTATTATTATTATTATTATTGTTATTATTACTTGTATTATTATAATTATAATTATTATTATGGTAATTTTATTACTATGGTAAATGAATAGGACAATTGGAACAATTTTTTCATTTTGCAATTTTGACATTAACACTAGGGAATAAAATTGAAATATTAATTGTTATTTTTCTAAATTTCGATTTCGCAATTTTTGTTTATAAAAAATATTAAAAAATAAATGATGTATATAGGTTTAAATATTATTTCACTGAAATAAAAGTGAGTAAGAAGGTAGTTCTCACTCACTTTTATTTATTTTTAGAACGACAAAAATCTAGTTTTGGAGGCCTTCTTTAAATCTAATGATCAAAAAATAATATTATTTAAAAATAGGAGTTTATAATGCAACTACATTTTTCGGATGTATTTTTGAAAACGTTGTCTTCCTTCGATTTTTAATTTTTTCTTGTCATCTTAAAAAGTTATTTACTTATTAAACAATTCAATTTAGGTTTTTTTGTGAACAAAATGCTATTTTTAAAAATTTTTAGTCAAAATATCATCACTTTATCCCATACAATTTTTTTATTTTTTTTATTTTTTATCGATTTTAAAAACATTTAAACTGTGGTTTAATAAAGTTTAAACTAAGTTAATGAAAAATGTAAAATTAGTTAAAAATTGCATTCAATGCAATTTTATGGTATTAAAATTTGACAACTTTTCTAATTACTTACTCATAAATATTTTCATTTCGGCACATATTTTCTCCATTTCTTGTTAGAAAAAAATTAAAAAATAACCTATGCAAAAACGTTAATAAATAAGTTATTGAGATTTTGTATGGAAAAATTTGTTGCGGTTTTTATAAATAATTATACAAAATACTAGAACTTTCTGTGGCATAAAACCTTAAACTGAGTTATTCAGTCAATGTACCTTTTTTAAATTTGTTGGGAAAAATAAAAAATCGAAGGGGGAGAACGCTTTAAAAAGTGCATCAAAAAAATGCATCTGCATTGAAAATGCATCTTCCTAAAAAAAAGAAAAAATAAATAATATTTCTTCTATTGTGATGCATAAAAATTAATAAAAGCGGACTTTAGCTTCCAAAGATATGGTTAACTAAAAATACAGCTTTGTGAATTATTTTAATTTTATTTCTAGAATTAGAGTCGTGAATAAAACCGCAAAATTTTTATCATTTAAAAAATCAATTTTTTTTTTTTTTTTTTTAATTTTAAACTGTTAAAATAAGTTTCACTTTTTATGCGACTTTTTCAACGGTAGCGCTTTAATATTTTTTACATCAAATTATAGTCAAAATTTTACAGTTAATACAAATACTAAATGTTTTTTTGTTTCTTAATATAGATATGTAACCTCCTTAACAATATAATTTTTTTAATTACCTTTTTTTATAATCATACCAAAAAAAGTTTTAATATTCTATGTTTTGTGGTTTTACTAGCTCCTAAATTTTTTTCCTGTATCCTTTTGATTTATATTATTATTTTTTATATGTATTTTATGTTACAAAGTTTTGCTTTTTAACTTGATGTTAAAAATTATAAAAGTTTTTGTGTTTTCTTTAGTTTTTTCAAACTACATAGAACGTGGCCATCACACAGTGTCACATTTGACAGTTTTAGAACGACAAAAATTTAGTTATGGAGATATTGAACTGAAAATTTATCTTCTGCTAGTAGACAAGGCCATAAATATTTATCTTTTTTTGAATTTCGGAAAAATTTTTTTTATAAAGTTTGTTAAAAAAATCAATACTTTAAGGCAGGCGTGGCAGGATCAAACCTATCTTATTTTTAATAATTCTTAATAAATTGCTACCGTTAGGTATCGCACTTTTTTTTCTAATATTTTGAAAGATAGCAAAAAGTCGCAGCCAATATTCTCAAATACAATTTTATGTGTGTTCTCTTATATACCAATCGTATTTTTTAGATTAGAACTGATGGAAGTTTTTAGTTCTAGTCCATTAAAAATTATTATATATATATATATATTAATTTACTATAATTTTTTATATATGATATATTTTCTAGTAAACGTGAAACAAATTATTTCAATTATTAAGCTTTAATTTTCATATTTTTGGCGCTTTAATTTGCATAGATGTGACACTGTGCAACGGAAAGAAAGTTTTACTGACAAAAGTGCATTATTTATTTTTACTACAAAAAAAAAGTACATCATAACGGTTTTTATTGAGTTTTATGCGTTTGGGACTCTTTAGTAACAAACGACAGCATTTAGGGAGGAATCGGTAACTGAATTGGAAAAAGTTTTATTTTAAAGACCCCTAAAATTTTCGACACATTACATTTAAACATTAAATATTTAAGATTTTTTTTTATGAAGATAAATAATATTTAGTTTATCTTTGGTTTGAACTTTGTGTTTAAAATCCTTAAAATTTATTTCCTTTAAGATGACAAAAAACAACTTAAAATTAGTTTACAAAAGTATTTAGAACACCCAAGAGTCTTTGGTTTCTTGGTTTAAATCAACAAAAAATATACTGCAGTTGACTTAAAACTTTATGGCTTTTTTATCTTATACTTACTTGTATTGTTTTTGAGAAATAACAACAAAATGTACTTATTGTATTTATTCGGTATTTTATTTTGCACATTATTAAGAATAATTGCGCAAAAACCGCTAAAATTGTAACCATGAACAATTCTTTAAGAGAAAAACCATAAAGATTATTAAGAAAATATTTTAGAGATTTTTTGAAAAAAAAAAAACACTTCTTATGATAAATGTATTTTAAATGTGCAGGTTTTTAGTGAAAAAGTCAGAGAAAAGTAGTAAGTATTAATAGAGGTCATGGTTATTAAGGAATGCATAGAATTTGACAGCCGTAAAACTATTATAAATGCATATCCATAGTAAGGAATTGTAAACTTTTTGGCAGACAAGTAAAGTAAAAGCAAATAAAATTAGGATTTTAAAGTATTTAATGTTAAAAACTAATTAAGAAATTATTCTATATTTGTAAGAGATTGATATTAGTTTAATAACTAGTATTTCATATATAAAAAGCTCTGGAAGTACTGTACACATGTCTTTAATGATATTAAGACATGAGTTCAACAAGAAATTTGGCACCAAAAATAAACTGGTTACTATAGCCAAACGAATCTAGAACTAATCTATTAATTTTTTTTTCTTATTTCATCATTTAACTTCCAGTACGTAAGAAAATGGTCTAAGAATTTTACTTCTCTATTTGAAAAATATTTAAAAAAACAAGAAAAATATGTTTATTTCTTAAAAGTTTTGTTTAAAAAGATCATGCCTAGGCAATTTGTATTCGCTTCGTATCTGTATCTATTTCAATTTTAAATACAATTCCCAGTCAATGCAAAAAAGGCAAAAATGTAGTATTTATATCACTCACTTTGCCAACTTACCGGTATCACTAAATGTCTTGTTAAACCAATTTAACCACCTTGGGCATTTTTGTTCATTGCCTTACAATTTCTATTTTTTCTTTTCTTTTAATTTTTATAACTTTTTCTTAATGAATGCCGGCAACGGTTCTTGTTTAATTCATTTATTAAGTTAAGAAAAAAACCTACTACTAGAGATATAAGACAAGAACAAGTATAAATTCCAATAAAAGTTACATAATGTAAATGAATAAATGTTTGTGTATGTGGTGTAAGAAAAGAGATAATTTCTAGCAACACTTTTGGCACTTTTCTCTTACGCAATGAAAACGATAGAATACAAAAAGAAAAAGAATAAGAAAAAATAAATGATAATTAAAATATACATTTCATAATTAGTAATGAATATTTCACTAAAAGAAATAATGTGAGGTTTATAAATTTTCCGTGATTATATGACTAAATTATATTTTTATCAATTACAAGGGTTAAAACTTATAAAAAACAATATCGTGGAAAATGTGTTGTGGACTTCGTAGGTATACTCGTTCCAATCACCAGAAAATAATTTAGTTTCATTCCATAACGACTCAAAATTAACTCATTGAAAACTAAGTCAGTTTTACTATATTGGTAAGAGCTAGAGTATATATGTCATTTATTATTTTGTAGAAAAGAAATAGTGCCACAAAAATATAGTATCATTTAGGCCCCTATTTTGCTCCATGAAGTTTTTAAATTTAAACAATTAAAAATTTCCCTTTTAAACGGCACACAACCATGGCAAAATGAGAAGCAAAGAGAGGATGCTGAGAGAGAATTAACATGTGATATATGTAGCTAATTCAAAATTACAAAATAATCATGAGAATATATATATATATATATATATATATATATTTCCACTGTATCTAACACAAGAAACGTGAATTACGTAACATTATTTACGATGAATTAAATGCCATAGAATACAACTAGAAGTAAATATTTATGTAAGAGGCACTTCGAAATAAATTTTCAAAAAATCTACTCATTTTTTTTAAAACACAAAAACAAAATATATGTGACTACATGCATTTTGTTATTGCATGAATTAGGTTTTTGAAAATTGAATCAGTTTTTTTTTTCTCTCACATAAATATCTACTTACATTTATTCTTTCCGAAAAATTTTAAATTTTAGAATTTAGCTTTTTAGTATTTTTTTGAAATTGTATGTTAATATTTGAACTCAAATAAAATTTTAACGAATAAAGATATTCTATTGAAATATTGGTAAAATATAGATGAACTTATCTTAAAATCTGGCAATAAAAGAACTACTACTTTCTTCTACCAAACTACCCAAACTCCAAATCCGAGAATAACGTGTTTTAAAAACTTACTTTTTTCATTAACCTTACTTTAATTAAGGCGTAGCTTTAAAATACTTATTTGTATACTTAAGTAAAATACGCCTTTTCCTTTATGAAAAATTTACAACTAATTAAAAAAGTAAATAAGAATGTTATATTCCGTTTGGCCTAACGTGTTATATCCACCATCTTCAACTATTATTGTACCATCCTAATTAAAAAGTTTATCATATATGGTAAATTGACAGTAAAGTGGGCGGATCATGTCCGTTTTTGGTTTTTGCATTTATATCAATCCTCTAACTACTTGTACTTTGCCGTAGATTCTTTTTATATAAGAGGTATCGACGGAATAATATGAAATTGACACCGATTTTTTCTGGTTTCTATCCCATAACTTAGTAACCGCACCGAGCCATATCCTCTTTTCAACAGACGGATGGACGGATATAGCTAGATCATCTTAGAATTTCACGAGGACCCAGAATATACTTTATGAGATCTTAGATGAATATTTCGATATGTTACAAACGGAATGACAAGCTCAATATATGTACCTCCCATCTTTTTGAATAATGATTTTTATCATTAAAGTTAATAAAATTTTGATAGCGGTTCAGAGAAGATCATTGCCCGAAATACAATGGTTTTAATTCAGCATCTACGCTTTTGACAGGGACTTGTGCTCCTCCAAATCCACTTCACAACACCTGAGCTCTGATCGTGTATAAAAAGTATCTGCGGCTTTTTGTTACTAGGTGGTGTTGAAGCCAATTTGTGAGGTAAGGCTAATTTTTGATGAAGACGGTTCTTTATATTGATTTGAAAATGAGTGAAAAATCTGAAGAAATATGCTATGTGAAGTTTTTTTTTTTTGCTGCAAAACACGCCAAAAATATTTAAATTGTACGGTGAGAATGCTGTTATTGAACGCCGGACACAAGAGTGGTTTGCTCGATTCCGTTGTGGAATTTCGATGTCAAACGTGCACATTATTCTGGTCGGCCAGAATGATGTTAAAAATGGATGAAATTTTTCAACTGGTGGAGCAAGATCAGATGCAAGCTGACAGGAGATAAAGGAAGCACTAAACATCAACCACATGATATTTTGAAATCATTTAAAAAATCCTGGTATGACGGCAAGCAAGGTTATATTAAGTGTTTGGTGGGTTTGGAAGGGAGTTATCCACTATGAGCTGCTACAACCTGGCAAAATGATCAATTTTGAATTCTACTGTGCAAACTCGACCAAGAAAACAAAAAAGCCTCTAAATATCATCTACAAATACAACAAATATATTAGGACCCGTAGGGTATATCTACATTAAGGTGCATTAATTTGTATGAAGACAAAAGTATTGAATGTACCCCGTAAAATTAGGAATTGATATGTTTTATAATCTCCAAAATATTTCGGTTTAATTACATTGTTCACGAGAGCGGGACCGTTTTCAAAATACCTCCGAAAATATGGTTTTCGATCAACAGTGTAAATAATTTTTAACTTTTTGTCAAAAAAAAAATAATAATTTTCAATAGTATCAGGATAGACCATTCCAATGGTACATTAAAACCCAATATATGTTGAAAAATGTCTGAAATATATAGAACTATATTTTTGAATAAAGAAAATATGACAAAAAAAAAAAAAAAAAAAACGTAAGCAAAATCTTAATACTACGCAACCGAAAAATAACATAACAATTATTTAAATGAATGTTCCTGGCTTTAGTATGCTTCTATTGCAATTTAAAGTTAATTTTTTTTAACGAAAATTTTAATAATGATATTGAAAGAAATGCGTATTTTTAGAGGTGTTTTGAAAAAAGTCCAGCTCATGTAAATTTAAACATTCAATTGTAATATTTTGGGAATCTTATAAGAACAGACCAATCTTCATCTCTAGATGAGTACATTTCCAATTTATTTTCGTGAGGCTCTTTAATATGAATATTAATTATCCCTATAATTTCACAATCTCGCACAGTATATTAAATTTTAAAAAAAAGTAGAATAAAACTAGTTACAACAATGAAATTTAGTATATATGTAGACATTGACCGTCTATTTATAAAAGGTTTTTAAATTTTTACAAATTCTTTGTATTTTGCCAATATTGGATAAAAAAAATACCCAAAATACCTTTTTTAGATATGTATTAATTTTTATAAGAGTACATACATATATCTATTCCAAAACACAAACAGATATTAATTATATTATTTTTTGCATAAATTATTTCTTTTTTCATTAATCAATGTTGCCATAGTGTTTTTAATATAATAAAAAATGTTGAAATTTACTTTATTATTTTTAATTTTTTTGTTCTCTAATCATATTTGTTTGAAATTTATTTAATTTTAGGACGACATATGGCTATATTTAAACTATTTATTTATGTAAAAATCTTTATAGATATGTATTACAAAAATTTACAAATGTATCAGTTTTCTGAATGATAAAACCCTTAAGAAATAATATCGCAGTCTTCTTTTAATACGAAATTTTTGGTTACATAATAACTATTGATACTGTTATGTTGATTTGTTATATTTCGATGAAATTAAATTCAATTTGAAATTAAATGTTTGATAATTTGATTTTCATTCGTATTTTTAAATCTAAAAACCTGAAAAATTTAATATATAAATCATAGTATGGACAATTTTTAAAATAACATAGTTCAAAAGTTGGTATAGACAACATATGCAATTTAATATGAGCTGTATAGAAAACATTTCAAAATATTGAACACCATTCAGACTTAGGTTGTTTTTACTGTGCCTTTTTTGATGGTCCATTAAAGTTGACATCATTTTTGAAAATTTTTTATATTTTTGATATTTAATTTTTTTTTTTCACAGTGTAGAAGTAATTATTTCATATCTTTACTTGCAATTTTGTTCCATATGGAATAATACATCTGATTAACAAAAACACCTTAATATCCAAAACTGAATTTTATGTGATTTTTTTCCAAAGCAGTTTTTTTTTTTTTTGTTACCTAAAATGTAAAAATACTTAAGAAATTAATTGGGTCGCCCTCATTTATTCAGACTAATTGCATAGTAATAAGTCTTAGCTATCATTTGATGTAAATTTTTTGTATTAACTTTTATGTACAATTTTCTTTTTTCCAACTAGACAGTTCATTTTGAGTCGTCTTGAGAACTTAATATTGCGCTATAACTCCAAAACTAATGACACATGAAAATATACTTCAGAAAAATGCTCTATAAAAGAGAAGTAATCTAAAGATAATGTAATGACGATAAAGCATGCAGTATGCATAATTAGCGAAATATATTAAAAAAAAAAAAACTAAATTCTGTTACTTTTAGCACGAGATTAAACCGTTTAGGATCGTACAATTTGACATTGCTGGTAATTTTCTCTGGGTTATATAAAATTGCTAGTCTTAATAATTAAAAAAAATCCTTTGAACTCCTTTGCAAAAAGAAGACAAAATATTTTATAAGAGATAATTTTCCGTTACAAATAGAAAATATTTCGTAATTCATTTTGTAAAAGATAAAAAAGCAAAAAAGTAAATAAATAAAATATGTTGCAACAAGCAAAAACTTTTCAGGAGAGCAGTTTTTTTTTCACGCAACACTATAGAAAATTTTAATTTCAAATGTAAATTATCTCTTGAAATACTTGCTAGATTTTTACAAAAAATTGACAGAACATAGAACTGGATATAAAAAATTCAAAAATGTAAAACAAGATTTTTGAATATCTTAAGTTAAATATTTTTCTATTATTGCAACAGAAATATTTTTATTCAATTTGGAGAAGATTTGAATTAATAAAAAACTGACTCATTCAATAGTTGAATGTAATTTGTTATGAATGAATTAAATAAAAAATTAATTCTTTTCAAACAAAAGCCTTTGAATATTGAAGTAAATTAATATTTTGGGTTTGGTATTATGGAATGATAAACTAGTGCTTTTTAATTCTGAATTGGGATTTAATTAGGTCTTTTCACATTCCATATAAGAAATTAGTTTAAAATAAACACAATCGAATCGTTTTGAAAAATCATTTTTTATAGTGTACTTTCAGAAATAATATCTTTTAAAATTCAGCATCATTGTCTTTACTCTTTAAGGTATACAATTCTTTAAGAAAAACACAACAGAATTTATTACTCGTAGCATTATTGTTTAGATAAAACAAAAAAATGGAAATATATATTTCCTTTAAGAAAATCATAATTTTTCTTCATAAACATTTTACATTTTAATAAGTTTTATTCCACAAAAAAAAAAAAAAAAAAAAAAAAAAACATAGCTACCATTTAACCATAATTGAGAAAGTTAAATAAAAAATAATTATAATTTTTCATTAGTAAAATATAATGAAGAAATGAAAAAAAAAAATCCAAGAAATTAAATCTGGGTTGGTTTTTTAAAGAAAGATAAATGAAGGAATATTAATAATAGGCTTGCTTTTTATTTAATCAACTTCTAATTTAAAGAGTTAAAAATTAAAGATACAAACCTTCAAACAAATATTTTATTTTCTTGTTTCTTACTTCAACCATATGAAATTTAATTAAAAATTTAATTAATATGTACTATAGATAAAGTACTGTGATTTTACTTAAATGTCCATATGTGACAAGTAGATAAATTAAAACCACAAGAAGTCTATATAAAAAATGCATGTTAAACCCCATCAACCATTAACTTGTGGTTTTGGCACTTTGATGTGTATTTATCGAAAAAAAAAAAACAGTAAAAGATTTTTACTTCTTATGTCTTTCGCTAAAGGATGAAAATTATATTGTGTTATATAGAAGAGGTTACCTGGCAGCAACACAGTAGGAGTTATGCTTTATTGTAGGTTTGAAGATACTAAAAGTTAATAAAATAATAGATTAAAAATGTAAAGTAGAATTGATAAATTTAATGTTATGTAAATAATAAAAAAATTCCTTTGTCTTTTATTATAACATACCGTCAAAATAGTCTAAAGTTTTAAAGTGTTCGCTGTTAAGAAATTCAGTTTATCATATGACACGTCAAGTTAAACCTACCTTCATATTTTATAAATATATTTTTCTTTTTTCTTAGTTATTTTAAATTAATTATAGTATAAATAAACTTTTACGCTTAAGAATATTAATCAGAAATGCATTTGGTATCCACATCTTCTATGTCATATTAAAAAAAAAAAAAAAATGTACAAACTACGGAAATTTAAATAGAAAAATCATGTTCATCATGCTACAACAATAATGGCTTATTGATGTTGGGTCTTTCATTTTTATAACATCTTTTCACATTATTCCAAAAGAAAAAAAAAAAAACACTTAAAACATAAAATGCATGTTTTCAATTTCCTTTTTATTTATCCACTATATAGAATTAAACGTAAAATAATGAATGATAGGAACTTAGTTCTTACAGAGAAACATTTAACCAAAGACACCCGCAACATTTAATGGCAACAATAAAAATCTATTTTAGTTGTTGACAATAACAATGATTTTTGAAAACAAAGACCACATTTGTAAAAGTTAACTAAACTATAAAACCGACCAAATAACTAAACAAGCACATACATACATACATAGTCAATGATAAAAAGAAAAGGTAAAGAGCCCTTTCAGAAGGCCTTTATTAAAGCCAGAAGAGCTTCTTCCTGCATTCCATGCTCATAAATTTTTTACACGCGATATCAGTACTTACGCATTCACGACCCGATGCGGCCCTTCTAAAAGACATTTTGAATGGAAATTGCAAGCAGAAATTCTGAAGAAGTGCTACAACAAACCAGGTCTTCTACACTATTTAATAAAACAATTTTTTATTTATATGAAACAACATTTTTTGTTTTAAATTGTTGTATAAAGTTTAAAACTTAAAAAAAAAAATTAATATAAAAAAACATATCTGAACTTTTGACAAAACCTCTTAAGTTGAGATAAGCAATTTAACAAAAAATATATATTTTTATAGAGATTATTGATTTTTTTAAAATTGTTTATATAATATAAAGTTTTGAATACAATACATTATAATAAAAACTATAAATAAAAAATAAAATTAACATAAAAAATCATAATTTACTCAAATAAAGCATTAAACAAAACTAAATGAATTCTTATTATTTTTGTTGGAATTTCTGCTATGAATTTTGATATTGTTCTTGCAACACCTCTCTGTTAAAGGGATACTTTAGAAGGCAAGGCTGAGGCATTCTTGAAGGCAAGGCTGAGGCATTCTTGAAGGCTTTACTATATAAGGCTGGTTAGCATGAGCAACTGCATCTAAAAGAAGATGTAAATAGACCTTCTAGAAAGTCCGCATGATGGAGGGCTTGACATTTTTACCACTGTGTACGTACATACATACATGGATTAGTAAATATTGATATAGACTTAAATATATACATATAAAGAAACTTTCACATACACATATACATATATTTACCATAATTATAGGGAAATATTTTTTATAGAAAATATGTACGATAAAAAAAAACCAAATTGCAAACAGAACGTTAAAGTGTGTCAAGCTATATATACAATTTAAATGTACACACAGATAGATATGCATGATCAATGGTGGGCTGAGTGCATACCGCAGGAAAAATAAACATAAAGAAGAACATATTGCCGCAGCCTACAAAATTGTGTATCTGCGTGATGACAACAAATATTGTATTTTATGTCATGTGAATGAACATTCAACAGAAACTGCAAACAGGCCTTTTTTACAGACACACTTTTGATACTCTACACATTGCAATGTTGAGTGTCAGATGTAATAGATCATTTGCACAATAACTCAGTCTGAGCAATTTCAAGGTTCAAGAAAAACTTGAAGCTATTCAGAAAAAACTTAGTTTGCCATGTAATGAGCTAAAAAAAACTTATATAATGGCACTACTTACACTTTAACTAAATAGTCCATTATTTTAACCCGGTGATGAGGCAACTACTTACCTCATATCATTATAAGTAGGCATTTTAGAATGTCATTTCAAAAACTAATTACTTGCAAGACATTGACTTTAGAATATTACGGAAGTCGTAATTAGTAAAACCAATATGAACTAGTTACATTTTATGAAATTTCAGGTTATAAAAAGCAGTTTTTTAAATTTTATTTTTCAAAAACTTAACAACAACCAAAAACGTGATAGTGTTTAAATATATGAATTTGTAAGCTCAATTAAAAATTCAATAAATAGTAGTATCTTCAAAAATCTGATCATAAATAAGTAATGACATACTGGGTTATAAATAAGTAATTACTAAACTATTTTTATGTAATGCGTACGGTATGTTTTTGTTATTCAGAAGTAACTACATCTGAAACTACATACCATTACCAAGTTTTTGATTTTTTAAAATTACAAAAATTACATGGCAAATTAAGAAGCAAAGAGAAGGTATAGAGAGAGAATTTGCATAGGATATATATAACCAATGTATGATCGTAGAGTAAGAAAATTACAAAACGATAAAAATTATACTTCATAAAATGCGTGTGCGTTAGGGAGACATTTTTTTTTCTTTTTTTTTTTAACAACTATCATAAGGTAGCAAATTCCAAAAGTAATAAAATTTTAATACCGCTAAAGCAAATCTTATCAAAGATGGTCAAGGATATATATTTCTGAATGAAATTTTTCGTTTCTTTCGAGAAGCCAAAATTAAGGAGAGAATATTCATAGAACTTAATATCAAAATGTTAACAAAGAACCTATTACTAATTTCAATATTAAGTGATGTAGAAATAGAAGCCGGAATAACGATCATCGCAGTCATATAAAACTTTCAAAAAAAACATAAGTATAAATTTTTGAAAGCTTGTCATAAGACGAAATGCCACGCGTCTCTGTTAATACATTTTTGTGTTCGCACTAGCACTTTTTATCCACAAAATGTAACACCAATGACCGTCAGGTCCTAAACATCGCAATTATTAAAAGATGCTATCAAGTCAAATTAAACTTAGCTATATCGGCTGACTACTGTTAATAGAAAAAAGGAAGTGAGGTGTGACGTGATGGACATTTTTTATTTAGCTTTATACACTACAGCCAGCATAAGGAATATAAAGTACATTATTATTATTTTTTTTTTTTTTGCACTATTTTGTTTACTTATGTTAACTTTGAACTGGTATGTAATGCAAGTTTATTCTGAAGCTTAGCTTAATCTTTCGTTATCAATTAGACAAACTTTAAAGAGTAAACGTGTAATAAAACCTCAATGCTAAATTCTTTTCTTTTAATTTCAATATGGGCTAATTCAAAACAAAGGTCCACAAACATTATTTCCTTTATTAACTCTCACAAAATCTAGTACCATCACAGAATACTACGTGAATTTCCTTATAAAAAATGTACATTAGTTCATGTACTTTAAAAGTTTTTTTTTTTTTTTTTTTTGTATATTTAAATTTCCGTATTAAACGTTTCATTATTATATGATGATATTTAAGTCACCTTTGCCTGATTTCATAAAATTTCTTTAGTTTTTTTTTTTTTTTTTTTTAATTTTATCATTTACATTCTTGAAAGAAGGTTGTGTATGCTTTTCATTTATGACATAAAAACCTCATATTTGCATTTTCTTTTAATTTATATCTTTCATAAAGTATATATATTTCTTTCAAATAACATCCACCTTTTTAATTGATGTCTACTTAAAAAAAAAAATCTGAATATTTTAAAAATCATATGTGGGAAAAACATTTAAAAATTTTATACAAAATCTGGTTGTTAAATTTATCTAGCGGCAATACGTACTTAAATTAAACAAAATACTATAAATATTTACGTAATAATACTGTTAATAACTTTATTAAAATCACTATGAACTTGCTAAACCAAAACCTAAAAGAAACTAGTTAAGTGGCGCTAAATTACTTATCTCAAAATCTTTATTTTTCTTCTTAAAATCTCTCAAATTTAAATAGGTTTAAATAACAAGCAATTTGTACGATAATTTGACATTAAATGTTTTTGTAACATAAAAAAAAAAAAACAAATAGAGAAGCTAATAAAATTATAACAAAATATGCCCCAATTAAATTCTTAAAAATCTACACATAATTATAAATAATGCTGCTCAACTAAATATACAATATCATCATCACCATCATCTTCCTCTTTCGCTTACAATTATGAGCTCAGGAAATTTTTATACAAGTTTCAGATTCAATTAAACGCTCATATTTATTACGTTAATTCATTTCGTTGAAACTTGAACAAAAAATGTTCACAGAAAATATATAAGAAACCAAAACCGTCTACTAAAGCAATTAAGTTAAAAAAGAAAATAACGAAAAAGTAAAAACAAGTTAATGAATAGAATCTCCTTCAAATGTTTGTTGGTTGTGTTGGTTATGTATAGTACTATAGTACCCAGACCAGACCAAGTAGTTGTCATGTCTTTTAACTCTAATGCGATGATAAAGATGATAATTAAGATAAAAAGAGTATCTGAGATCGGATTTGAATTAAACGCAATTTTAGTAATGAAAGGAAAAAATAAATATAAATCATAAAAATTGTTTTAAAATGATTATATTTATGTACGTGATATTTTTTGTTTGTTATAAGTCTGGCACTACAAAATAAAAAGAAACACGATTTTATTAAACATTTTGTAACATATACATAAAAATGTTACTTATGTTAGAAATTTAATTTAAAATAAAAAAAAAAAAAAAATCGATAACTTCAATAAAATACCCACAAATAATCTAATCTAAAACTAATAGAGAGTAAAAAAAACTAAATTTATAACAATAGATTGTTATTTCTCATATTAAGAATAATCTAATTCATATGTGTAATAAATTTCTACAATTTTCGCCCAGAGTTACATCTAGGGTTTGGGAATTCCCATACTTTTCAACGTCCAGAGTAACGGGAATGAAAAGATCATATTCCCGGGAAAATTTTAATTTAATTTTAATCACGTTTTTTTTTATAGTATTATTAAAAGCGACTCGATTAAAGTACTTAATGATTTAAACATATTTATCTCAAATATCTCATAAAAATGACACTATCTTAATACAGTCTGAAGAAAAAAAAAGAAGAAAAAAACAATAAAGTTAGTTAGACTAAATGAGGGCATCATACGTTAAATTTAAATTAAAATAATTAAAAAATTATATTTAAATGAAAAGTATGATAGACCTCAAAACTGTATAAAATGTAGTGCATATTTCTATGAAACACTATATTTAAATAGAAAAATTTCAAATAAATATTTTGATATTTTTATTCAAAAAGAAAAAAATCAAAGAAATAAAATTATTCATCCACAAGAGGTTTAAATAAAAAATTCATATCATGTTTCTAATTATTTAAGTAAAAAAGAATAACGTAGCGATTGTTTCAGAAGTTTTTCAGCAAATAATGTTTCTTGTGGTTTCTCCGACAGTTTGAAAAATATCTGTAACTATGTTTACACGAACGAAATTTGTTTCTTAACATTAGAAATAAATTCGGCAGAATAACGGGAAAACAATTTTATTTCCAACTTTGTGTTAAGGGAAGGAGAAAACATACATGAGAATTTTATATGTTAAACTGTTTTTGTTTTTTTTTTTTTTGAAAACTAATCTGTTTCGTATTTTTTTTTTTTTTTTTTTTTCATTTGTCATTGTCATTGTAGTCAAACCAAAGAAATAAAATTTATTTTTGAATTAGTTGAAGAATCTTGAATTTGATTTAAATTTTACAAAATTATATTCAAATACTTCTATTGAAATATTTTCTAATCTGACTTATTGGACAAATGGTGATTACTGGAAGTGGGCCTATGGAGGAGCTATGGTAAATTATGGACCGATTCTCGTAAAATTATCACTACAGTTTCTATTTAACACTAGCACTTATTTATGTGAAATATTATCCTGACACTATCTTTTGTATGGGATTTATTTCCGTTAAAGTGATTTTCTGAAAACGGGTTTAGTTGGGACCTATGGTCAATCCAGGATCATTCATGAAATTCTGCACACTGATTCATGCTTATATAAAATTTATATGTGTCAAATTTCATTAAAATATTGCTATATTTAAGGGATTTATAATCGCTAAACCTCTATTCTTAGAGGACATTTGTATAGGGCCTAGGTGAAATAATGGACCCATTGTAACCAATTTCATTAGGCTTGGACCATAAAAACCTGTGTTCCAAATTTTATTAAGTTATTCCAAAAATTGCTGCATGGATTACATAGACGGACAGACGAACGGATGGATATAGTTGAATCAATTCAGGAAGTGATTGTAAGCCAATTATATAAATGAAGGTGGGTCTTACACCAATATTTTTGGGTTTTACAAACATCAGCAAAAATGCATAATATCCTCCCCATCACGAACTCTTTGATGATCAGTCCACAGAGAAGTTACTTTAGAAAATCCATAAATAAGTTATACTCAATTCTATACTTTGCTGTACCCATCGTGAGCTGGGTCCGATCTTTAACTAAAAATCTAAGAACGGTACATGATGAAATTGAATACAACATAAATTAGTCTTAAAAAATTCCAACACAGCTCCAACTTTTTGATTTATGTTCAAAAAACCGTTTTCTGTAATTCTGTTACTTTTTTCTTAATTTTTTTTATTTTTAAACTGTTTTGTGAAGTAGAAGAATAAGATTTTTTAAATATATAAATTTAATTTTTCTAGGTCAAATAGAAAAAGCAGATTTTTAAATATTAAAAAAAAACAAATGTTCGAGTTTAACTGCAATTTTATAAATTCTATTATAAAATTATAGGCAATAATTTTATTATAATTATTATATATTTAGTACATAAATACCAATCGAAATAATCTCCCTTGACCTTTATATTTATGATCTCTTCATAGAGATATCTTAGCTAAGAAATAAATGTAGTCTTCAGCAACACTTTATTGAATTATAGCAAATATGCAATTCGTCTTATACCAAATTTGTGTATATTCAAATTGTTTCCTATTTAAAATAGCGTGGAATATTATTTATCTATAAAAGTGATAAAAATATTTTGTTGTAATTACAATAATTTGTTTTAAATATTGAATACCTAATAACTAGCACCTGATAATTAAGAGAATAAAGTGTTATAAAGTTCAATAAAAGTGGGTGTTAAATAATTATAATTTATATCACTATAGGTGTAGAAATTAGGTACATATGCTTGGGTGTTCAAATATAATAAGAAAACTTTTCAATTATTATTGATCCCCAAAATTGTTAAACAACTTCTACACAAATTTATTATATATAAGTGTGCGTTCAAATAAAACATAACACAAAAATTTCGTAATTACTTTTATTGCCGTAAATTTTAAATATCTTTTTTGATTACAATATTTTCTAGAGACATGTCAGATTTAAAAGCAGATCGAATTCTTGAAATCAAGTCATTTATCTGCATGCAGATGAAGGTATCTGTCAAAGAAAAATGTACAAAATAAAATTTTAATTTTTTTAATAGTTTTTTGAACTTACTTGAAAACGATATTGAGTAAATTTTGACAAAAGAATTACATTTGAGGATAATAAAAAAGTTTAACGGGTATCTAAAGAATCAGATAAAACTTGGTTCAGATAAAGAAAAAGTCATAAGAATGAATTCCAAGCCCAAAAATTAAAGATGTTCCTAAGAGCTGAGCCAAAAATATTCGGCCGTGTAATGACATATTGTGTTCATTTCTTCAAAATCAATTATGTGTCATATAAAGCGAAGACTACGCTTTAGTCAACCAAAGGTCAAAAAAATTTAAATAACAAAGATGAGAAGAACTCTGAGGCAAAAAATGATTAAAGCTTCTCAAGAATAAAAAGAATAAAAATCTTAAAATGTGTTGACATATGTGATTGTTTTGCTTCTTTAGTCTGAATAAACTTGAACAATCATAATAGACACTGTCATAAAAAGATATTTTGGTGCCACAGAGTATTTTTTATTTAAACTATCCAGAATTTTGGCTATTGTAAAAGAATTGGATCCAAGTTAAAATCGAATTTAAGTGTGCGCAAGTGTAATTATTAATTTTAAATACTTAGAGAGAGAGATACCGCGTAAAAATTCATAAAAGTACTTTATTTTTTTTTTAGAAATCATACCTAAAAAAATTAAGAATAATCTAGTTGGCAATTAATTTTTATATAAAGTGAAATATCGGGAAAATCTGGAGAAGAAACGCTATAAGAAATTGATTTAATTTTTATCCAAACTTATTTCTTTCATATTTTATTAAAAAAACATATTATGTTTTATTTGAATGCACACCTTAGGATATTATATTTAAATAACTGAATTTTTATTTTTTATTTCTTTTTTTTTTTTTTTTTTTTTTTTTTTGTAAAAGCTATTTTTTTCGTTTTTTACGTTCATACAATAACTTTAATTTATTTTGCTTTAAAATATGTAGTTCTGTAATAAATTTAAGTAAATTGTTAAAGAAAAAAGTGACCACATAATTTTACTAATTTGCTAGTTAAAGTTTGTATTTGCTTAGTCTTTCTTTTTTACCTTTTATAATAATTTATAAATATTTAACACTCTTATGAGCAAGTTGATATCAATTCATTGAAATGTAATACCAGCAATTTGTAGGACTTATATTTAAACATGTCTGGCCAACTTACCTGCAAAAAAGAAAGAAAAAATTTAATGAAATGAATTAAAGAAATTAAAGCGTACAAATATTTAAATTTGATTTTGTTTAAAAACTTTTAAGACCAATTTTATAAAAGCTCTATTTTAAGATAGTTCAAATGCAAATACTGTTTTTCTTTACATTTCAACTTAAATAAAATATAAAAACCCATAAACATTCTGCAGGAAAATGTGCATGAAAACTGACAACAAATATGTGCAGCTTTTTAAATTTATTTTTCGCAATATTTCATTTTATCATTTTATACAAAAGAGTTTCCACAAAAGGATAAAAAACGGATGCACTTCACTTGACTGACGACTAAAATACATATAAAAACCCAAATGTTTTTGTATGCAATACAATACAATCAAACATATACATAATTTATACACACACACTCATATATACATGTATGTATGTATGTGGTCAACTGGGTAGTCATACATATTAATACATATTTTTTTACAAAAATATTGCACATAACCATTATGGAGTTTTACGGATATGGCAAGTACTTTATCAATGTAATTGTTTGTGTATGTTTCGTGAATGTTGTAAATGGATAAAAATTTCACATTTTATTACAGACCACAAAAACAAAAAACCCATGACAAGATGCTGGTCAAGGTTGGTACATTAAATGCTCTACTCATGGGAAAAAAATTGTAAAATATTTGTTGCCAATTACACTTATATTTATCAAAGTATTCGTAGTAACGATTTTAAATTGAAATGTCAATTTAAATTGTTTCATATCCCGCCTGACCTGAGTTTCGTTATTGGCGAATGTTCGCTAAAAGCGAAGAATTTGTGAAGTAAATATATTTGACAAAATAATGAAAATTATATTAATTCTGAATGTTCGTAGCATAGAACTTTTCTCGGTAATTTCTCGATAGTAAACATTTGAGTAATTTGCGAGAATTCAAAAAAATCAATCAAATCAATATCGCAATGTTTCGATAAGTTGTCTTAACTTCTGAATTTTGCGAGAATTTTTTATGTAAATAAAAAAAAAGACTAAAATAAAAAGAATAGTACATTCTATGATGTTAAATAAATTTTCAGCAATTTTTAATTTAAAACAAAAAAAATAATAATATAAAAAAAATGGTGAGTAATGTAGCTATTTGTCCAAATAGATTTTAATTTAGTTAATTCAGAAAATTTTGCGCTAAAAGATGTGCATTCTTGCAACATACAAATTAAAAATATCGAGAGAAAAAATATTGATGGCTCCTCTCGACGAAGTTGAAATTGTCCAACTTTCAATGCTTCAGATATTAAGACTTTTATGTAAATGACTTTATTAATTTTATTGTTCAAAATATAAATTATTATTATTGAAATGTAATTTACTATGTATCCATATTTTTTAATATAAATAAAACATAACTTGCAAAAATTAAATTAGCTTTTAGTTTTATATTTTGAACAAAATGGAAATGAAACAAAATAGAATTCTGTCGTTTTCGAACTATATCCAATGATAATAATCACAAGTTGTTTGTAATAATAATATCGAATAGTTTGCATAATTTTTTTATATAGAAAAAGAATCATTAACGAATATTTTTATGTTTCGCTATTGATATCGCTAAAGGTTCACTATTAATACAATAGATGAAATCTACAGATTTTCTGCCACAAAGTGGGTGACGTGTGAGCTCAAGGAGCTAAAGAAATGTTCGCGAAATGTTCGAACGTGATATTACGAGTATTATTGAAGCGATACTATATATGCCTCACGAAAAAAAGTTGCAATTGTACCTCTCTAAAAAAAAGTTGTTCATTCTTATATGATTCCAAAAATATTACATCTGAATGTTTTAATTTAAGATTACAAAATAAGTGTTATGCATTTGGTTCCTAAAGGGTTAAGTGAGCAATTTTTGCAGACTTTTTGTATATTATACCTAAATATATACGAATTTATGAAAATGTAGTAAATTCATTTAAAACCGCGGTAATAATCGAACAAAACAGCAATTTTGAAATTTAATCGCTATTTTAGACGAATTTATAGACTTTTTGATAATGCACGAGAAGACATAAGTTTCCTTTGATATGCCTTATAATTACTTGTAATTATAACGCAGAATAGTTTATTTGTCTCTTAGCAAGAGCTTATATATACAAGGCTCTATAATGTCAAGCAAAGAAATCATTTATTTAACATATAACTTTCGATTTTATACATGATTATTGCTTGTCATACAATATTACTTACAGTAGAATATGTAGCAGTTGGACAGAACATTTGGTGAAACAAGCACATATAAAAAAGCAACAGTCTTGTACATGCGTAATTCGATATTATTTTTAATTATCATAAATGTTCTGTTGCTATATGCGACATATACAGCATACTACACCTTCCTATAGCGAAGATATACACCCCAAAAGTCCTTGCTCCGTCCGTTATTATTAAACATTTTCTTTATAATTGATTTGGAATACTTCTAAAATAGTTACCTTAAGTTCAATTAACAATTTTATCCAGAATTTTAATTCTACGAATAGTTTTTTATTCAGAAAATTTCTCAAAATAAACGTTTTTGGTGATTATAAAGAATGTTGCCAGTTTAGAACTTTTAAGGCTAAATCTAGCCTTTTTATTTTGCTTTTAGCCTACAAAATTTTCATATTAGCTGCTAGCATTTTTTGACTAAATTGTTAGTATCTCATAAACGAAGAAAATAATTTCTTATTTGCTATAACCAATTTTATTTATACAGAATCATTCATTTAAGCAATATTGTGCAATATGTAACAAAAATCTTTTATTTAAATTAATTTCATGAAAACTAATCATGTATATAATTACAAAAAAATCATATAAAAATCACCCAAAAAAATTTAAAATGCTTAATCAAAAAAAAAAAAAAAAAAAAAAAAAAAAAATGATGAAAAAATCATTTTAAAACATCGAGTAGTTTTTATATGAAGAAATTCTAAACCTTGATATAACCCATTTGTATAGAAATTTTTTGGCGATTTGTGACGTTTTGTGATTTATTTATAAATTTATTACGATATCTTTCAAAAAATATAAAAAACTATTGAGAACGAGAACAAATAAGTTTTTTAACTGAAAAAAAGCTTTTTATGGCCTTATTTTTTATCATTTTATTGACCCTTTCTAAAGTATAATTTAGCCTATTTTTGCTCACTTCTTAGCAACACTGGTTAAGAAGCTAAAAATTCCACAAAAGTTTTATGTAAGGTTCACTGTGCAGGAGTTGGTTATATGCTATGTTAGATCTCTATTGGATGTCACTCCCACTTTTTACATATACTTTTAAAAAACTCTATTTTTCAATTTTGCACGTTATCAATGAAGCTATTTACAAGAAATTTAACACACAAACAGATAGTGCTGGCACCGAAGAATTTTATAGGCTATGTTGGGTCTTGATCGTGGCATCTGATCTACATTTTGCGACCCATACAAAGTAAATATTCATTATTGTATATCAAAGGAACTGTTTCGGTAAGAGCCCTCAAACTTACATTTATATCAATAAAATCGCACGGATAGGTAGCCCCGATACAAATAAAATATTAATTTTCGCATATCAAATGAAGTATTATAGAGAAAGTATTAAAAAGTCGCACCAAATGGTGTAGCGAAGCGCACCGGGTAAAGCTAGTTGATACATAGAAAGGGAAATCACAAATGACAATCGATGGTCTACAATTGACAATAGTTCTCATTTAAGACCCACTCTCGTAAATTTCTATAAAACTCACAAATCTCTTAAGTTTTTTAAGAATCAGTCCATATTTGACCATAGCTCATATAAAATCTTTATTTCCAAAAAACATCAAAGATCTGGTATTTTGCAGTATGTTACCCCATCAACACGAAGACTAGATAAAAATAATTATATCATAATTATGTTAGATTTTACACGGAGAGGAAAATTTTCTCCCTCTCTTAGTGTAGAACCGTTTCTAAAAATATGTGATAAATTCGAGATTTCTTCCCTGCTTTTAGGATAAAAATATTCCTTGTTCCATTCACCTGATAATCTTAGAATAAATATTTAACATACAGACTTGATATTGTAGTTAAAAAAAGTACTTCTCAATAACTTTGTACATAACTTATAACTTTTGTATTTGTATGAGGAATCCAAAAATGTAGATAAATAGAATTTCCTTTTAAAAAATAAAAATAAAAAAATAAGCAAAACAAGTAAAAATAAACAATTTATTATAACATGAAAAATAAAAATTAAAAACTATTTAAAAAAATACTTATACACATTGTTCATCTACGTAATAGGCAATAGAGCGAAATAAAACAACAATGGATAAACCATAAATACTTAAATACACAAATGGAAATTTATCTTGGAAAATGGTCAGTATAAAAAAAAAAAACAAAAATAAAAAAATAGTTCGTCAGAAATACAAATATAAGTAATAAAGTACATCAAAGATCCGCCAAATATAATGCAACAACAAACAGTAAGAAAGCTTAAAAATGTAAGAAAGAGCAATAAATACTAAAACCACACAATGACTTGGCTGATTGATTTAAGGCAATAGACAAGTAATGGAAGATATATATATATATATATATATATACAAAACTTAAATAATTGTTGACATGGGTTTCCAACATAAAAGTCACACTAAACAGAAAGTCAGACACAAAGTGAAATCCAACATATACCAACCAACAATAATACCTTGAGAGTTGCAACAAATTTTGCAACTAGTTACTATCACTCTCTAACGTTTTCACACAGACCAAAACGCATTTTTCCACAAATGACATTTAAAGGAAAAAGTGTTTCTTGATGGCTGGGAATCATCCGAGTAACAGACTGCTGCAGTCACTCAACCAGTAGTCAGACGTCAGCATACCAAGCAACAATCCATAAAGTAGAAAACGAAATGGAAATAAAACAAATGGTCTTCGACTGTACGCTTTTTTTTATTGTGAATTTTCTTTATTTATTTGCTGTCGAATCGTTATTTGATTTTTCTTATTGATGCTTCTTGATACAACATTCTACTGCTTCTTAAAATGCAATTGCAAAAATATTTTAATGCATTACAGCAATATGAAACGTTTTTACTCGCACATTAAGTTTGTGTGTATATACACTTGCATACACAAAACAAATACCCTCCCCAGTAGTTTTCAAACAGGCAGTAAAATTTATTATTATTACTTGCCTTTCTTCAATATATATATATATATATATATATATATATATATATATATATATATATATATATATATATATATATATATGAAAGCAATTGTCCCTTTTGTAAACAAACACGTAGTCAGTTGTCTTTAAAGAAGTCCCTTAACACAGTTGACTTCCTCCTGGGTTATGCACATGTTAAAATAGCTAGTCACATGTTTTGCGACTGTTATGTCTCAAAGTAAAGTTTCTAGTTCGGAAGATTTACCAAAAACTTGTGTGCTCGTATTTGAAAAAAGGGAATAAAAAAATGTGCCGGAATGCTTTAAATGAATTAACTGTTAGTAATTGAAATTAAAAATATTAAAAAATGGACAATTTGAATTTTGTTTTGTCTAAAGTTCAATAAAAAGCTCGAAAAAGAATCTGATTTCCCTTTCTGAACAAAATTATAAAGCTAAAATTAGAATTTCGAAGCACTTTACAGCATATATAAGATATAGATAGGTCATGCGGTCTCCAAATAATGTACAGCATTGAGTCAGAGTCCCAACAATATCCACAAAAGAACTCAACTCTACCACAACAAAATTAACGTTTAAAACAGCTTAAAAATTCCACTATTTTAGATAAACAGACATTTTATGAGGATCAATCAGATTTGAATAATTACGCAGTGCATTTAGAAAAAAGTAGTCCAACAAAACCCTTAAATGGTTTTTTAAAGTTACTTCGAAATTTCGATTTAGTGGCCTCTTTTCTAAAACTGGACGTAGCACTCAATATATACTTATTTTAGTCCATAGTTTTCTCTAAAAGATACTCGACATATGTGCTAAATTTCATTTGATCTTTCAAAAAGGAATAGTTTACAAAAAATGAGCGAAATATTTTTATTAATATTAAATTTTCTTCCATAGGATACACGATATATGTATATATATGCAAAATAGCAGTTAAATTAAATGAAATATATGAAAACAATCTAATTAGAAAAGTGGGAATAAAGGTGAAGGAGCTTTTAATAAAAATTTTACATAATATTTAAGGGAAGTTTTACAGTCTATAAAATAATAAGTTATCATAAATATATTGAAATTTGCTGATTTATTTTTTTTTTTTTTTTTATTTTCATTTGTAAAGAAAAAATGCTCCAAGTGTGTTTGCATATTATTATTAAAGTCCTTGGCTAAAAAATGATTCCACTCCTCGATAAACTGTTCGCTGTACTCACAAAAATGTCGATTCCTGAATGCCAAACATTGAAACAGACAACAACGCTGGTGATGGTTGTATAAGACCATTTAATGTGTTGGAAAATATTGTCATATAAAAATATATTTTCATATTAGTCTTCTTCTTAGACTGGGGTAAGAGATGACAATGAAAATAATTCCAACATAAAATAAAAAAAAAATATGCAATCAAAGTAAAACGCATCTGTGAAACATTTATAGCAATTTTCCACTATTTTATTAAGTTAAAAATTGTAATATTTTATTGAAATTTATGTATTTACATAAAAGACTTAAAGTAAATAAAAAATAAGCAATCCTTTTTAATCCTTATTTATATGATATTTGTAAGAGATTGAGTATTCACACACAAATGTATAGAAAGAAAATTTAATAAAATTAAAATATTTTCTATTAAAGTTAATTATTACTTTCTTTTATATGAAAAGATGAAAGTTTAAAAAATAGATAATAATGTAAAACAGATTGCAGTTATCACTTCAAAGGTATCAGTACCATAAAGCAATTACGATTTAATGGTTTAAAATTGTTAATAATAAAAACCAATTAAATGTAATTAAACCTAAAAATAATCATTTATTCTATAAAAATGATATGTTTAAATATTAAATTTCAAATTAAATAACACTGCCAGTCTCCTTGTTATTGAAACGTATTATAAAATTGTTTATTTTTGTTATTTGCTAGTTATCGACTGAAATCCGTGTAAAGTTATTACTTATTTTCATTTTAGAATGTGTGAACAAAATAAATGACTTTTTATCACTTCATTTATAAAACAAACAACAACAAGTGGACAACAACTCGAAACGGAAAAATAAATATCAAAACTATAAAGAAAAATTATATTTCATTGCTTTTTCATCAACCCTCAAGCGGAAATATAAATGCAGACGTAGTAATAAGAAATAGAAGACCACATCAAAATTGTCTGTACATTCGTATGTATTTAAAAAGGGTGGCCCTTAAAAGAAAATATATATATATATATATATATATTTTTTTATAACTCGATAATAATTAGGACTTTCTCAAGAGCAAAAATTTACAAGGTTTTCAAGTGACTACATATCTTATAAAAATTTCCTTATTCCAAAGTGACTCGTATTTCCTATTGTTTTCTTTTTTATTATTTCCTACCCTACTGTTTAGGGGAAACCCTAAACAATACTAAAATGTTTAAACTATTTCTATTTGGTAGGGTCTTTTTATATAGTATCTAAAAAAAAGAAGTAAAAAACAACAGAAACATTAAGAAAAGATGTAAAAAAATGTGAAAGAAAAAAAAAACAATAACTTTGATGTAGTATTTTTCATTTTCTTTTTTTTTACAAAATAAAATAGGAAACGGAAACACCTCTCACATTCTTAAGAAAGTTAAAAGTATATCTTTATGAAAATCCACACTTCATATACCCACACTTATATATTCACAAAAAAAAGGACAAAGTAAATCTTAAATGGAAAATGGTTAAACGAAATTCAAAAAAAAGAAACGTTTATTATGGTTATTATTTGCTTTTTGTGATTTCATTTATAAGAATATTGGTCACTTTGTAGAAATTATTTTCTACTCACATGTGGATGAGTGTGTGTTTGTATAAATGGGTAATAAATGTAATAAAGAACTTATATTCGAAAAACTTAATCAAGTGTAAGTGTTTGTTGTTTGATGAGGTAAAATTAATATTAGAGACAAAACATACTGAAAATAATATTGAAAGAGAAATAGTTAAGAAACATAAGGATAATAATAAGAAGAACCATAAAAATATAAAAAAGAAATTATGAACACACACCCACACATATATACAACAAAATACTCTTTTCAATAAATAAATATTTATTACACATATTATAATATATTTAGGTTCCTGTATATATTCTGTTATTTCTTTTTGAAACATCCCACAGTGGAGCAGAATCGAAAATTTTTGAAAATAATTCTGTAAATTCTAATTGGCTAATTAGATTTACATAATATTTAACGCCGGCGTAGTAGTGGAGGATACAATTTTTAAATTCGGAAGAAGGGCACCACTTACCATTCAAGAGCGGAGCTATTAGAACTTCTGACATAGAAAATTTTATATATATATATTATAGACATATTTTATGATAAGACCTATGAAAAAAATTTATTTATATCTTATATTTTTTCTCTTTTGTTATCTATCGGATAAAAAACCAGAGTCCAAAAATAATATATATATATATATATATTTTTTTTTTTGCCGAAACGTTGTCTTCCCTCTTTTTTCTTTAAAATAAAATTTTATTTAATAACATATATTAATTTAACATTTTTCTGAAAGGTATCTTCACTGAGAAAACTTTGAATTAAAAACAAGCAAACCAAATGCAGTTTCGAAAACTTTTACGTATTCCAAAAAGTTTGCCAATAGTTTTTCTAAACCTGCAATAAATTTGGACTTCATGGGCAAAATTCAAATAATTTCCATTTTTGAGATTTTCATAGGCCTTTTTGGGAATTATTTTATTCCTTTAACACAAATTTTAAATTTGTCTAAACTTTACCATTTGAAATCATAAGGCCATAACCGCTGAAAATTTCGTGAAAATATCTTAACAAGCCAGAGTTTTATAAGATATAAAATATTTATAATTTCTCCAAAAATCTATTTTTTATAAAAATTTTATTTTAATTCCAAAAATCAGAAAAGCTATGGATTTCATCTTTTTAAATAAACTATCCTGTCTAGCTGACATGATTCTTAATTCTTAACTATTCGGGCTTTGGCCAAAATCAATTTTCGAATAGTTTGATTATTCGGCATTTGAAAAAAAACCGGTTACAAATTTCTAAATTAAAAAAGAAAACGATTAACCGGTTTTAGTTAAAATGTACAAAAAAGGAAAAAAGCTCTGTCATCGATTTGTTGGTTCATATATTTTATATTTTACATATTAATTTGCATATTTTAGTATGAAAAAAACAAAACATTTTAGCTTACTCTTGACAAAATAAATCCGATTTTATTGAATTACTTAAAGACCTGCACAATTGAAAATAAATACAGAAATAATAAAATAAAAGCAGACTTCAACTACTGAATTGATTATATTAATTATATTTGCTTCAATCATCAAAATGATAATATTAATGAACTAGAATAATTGATTTTGGCTTAAATTTCAATTAATTGTCTTAATCAAATTAATTAGAAATATGAAATATTTGCCTAAAATCAACCAAAAATGTTTTTGATTCAATTCTACAATTAATTAAATCCTTCCTTTCATAAAAACTCACGGATTTAAATAAATTTTTTTATTGAATTTGTTAGAAATATTTAAATAATACGATAGAATCAAAATTTATTATATTACTATTTTTTAAATTATAAATTGAGTTGATAATGGGTGGAAGTAGAATTAAGGTTATTTTATTTTTTTTTTTTTATTTTTTTATTGACACGCTTTTCATTTTGCTTTATATTTTTTAAGAGCTGTTGATTTTTGTCAAAAAATTTAAAGTTAATTACATTAATTAATAATATAATTAAAATTCAATATAAGACTAATTAATCATTTTATTAAAAAATTATTTGATATATTTTTTTCTGTGTACTATCGACATTTTGTGAATGTAATATTTTGAATATCTAGAATGACGATGCTGAGTACATTTCTTGAGACGGTTATTTTATTAATAAAAATTTATTTATTTATTATTTAGTTTTATTTAAATTAAAATTATTCATCAAAAAATTAAGCATGTAAACTGCTTAGCCATATTACACAAAGTAGCTGAGGAAGAACGAAATAATTATGATCAGAATTATTAGTTGGTTTCATATGAAAAAAAAACAAAAAATATGCTCAAAAGCTATTAGTTAAGTTAAATGAAATTCATTCCCATTTACCATTTCCTCCACAACCGATTATTACGTGATGGAGATCTTGTCTGGATTCCGTAAGATATTAAAAATAATATTTTCAAAAAATTCTATAAGATTCAAATAAATACGTAAAATTTAAATATTTTCGTACCTAACTTCACCATTTTCGTAGATGGACTTAGGCAGCATTCAAAGTAAACGGCTCATATATGTTATCTTAAGTTTTTAATTTCAAATATACAAAACCTTCCCAGAGACGTTTCTATTTAAAGTTATATACTTATGTTTTTTTTCTAGACGACATAAATTCGCGAGTTTACTCAATTCGGCTAAATGGAAAACTGAATTCGATAAGTGGTCCTATGGAATTGGTGCATGTACATGTTTAAGGAAATTTAAAAACATCAGGTAAAAATTTCCCTTTTTGGGTGTTTTTCATGGAATTGTTGATATTTTCTTTCAATAATGAGCGCATGTTTTTTATAAGATTTGTCATTCCGTGTATAACGTGTCGAAATAGCCATCTAACATCCCATATATATTCTGCGTCCTCGTCGATGTTCGACCGTCTGTCTGTCTTTTGAAATCAGGATAGGGCTCGAATATGTATCTTATATAAGGTATGTTATTGAAAATTTTGCACAAATACACTGGCGCATATTCCTATAAATGCACATCAATTTTTTTAATCAACTTACCAAAAATGGGGCTAAAAAATTATTAAGGTGCTACAAATTAATTTCTTAAATAATTTATTGACTTCACTTAAAAAATTAATAATATAAAACTTAAAATGTACATTAAATTTTTGTCATTTAATAGTTTGATGCCAATTTTTATGGCATTTTCATATAAACGCACTTAACCAATTTAGCATTATTAATAAAAATTCGGTCTTGCATTGATTCGACTAATTTTTGAAGAAAATCACTCTCAATTTCTTCCCAGGCTTCACCGTACCTAAACCCAAACTGCCTCCAGCGAAATTGATCTTCGACATACAAATTTCGTTCGACCTTAAATCATGCCGATAGCAAGAATCGGGAATTTCTTTTCATCAGTAAAGATTCCACTCACCTGTCCATTTCATCTATTTGACATTGTCAATTTTTATTGTCCATTGTCCTTCCGAACTGTTAAATTTACGCCCAATTTCTGTGTTAGAACAGCCTTGAGCACGAAACAATTTAATTTGAATTTTTTCCTTTTCTGTAAGAAGAGTTCCTTTGAGCATCCTTTAAGCTGAAAAAATTTCCTAATTAAACAGATATGTTGTCATAAGAAACTTACCTTAAGTGAAACAAACAACTAAAACTGTCAACATTTTTTAATATTTTTTGCAATAACTTTTAGACAAATTTTTCTCGACTGACTTTAAAGAAATATTTGACTGAAATAATCACCAATGTGTTCTGATTGCTAAATCAAAGAAAACAACAAAATCAATAAATAAACATTTCTTACATAAAAATTTACCATTATATCGCGAGTTAATGTAACAACACAACATTGTTTTTGGTTAAGAGAAACGAATATACATCAGAGAAAAACAAAAATTTTAAATACGTTTATAGGAATAAGCACCAGTGTGTATTTTGAATTTTTAAAGATATTTTTTTAGGCATGAAAATCCGTCATCTATTTATAAATATCGGGTTTTCAGAAATATACACCAAACATTTCGTTATCTACTTTTTTGCCAAAAGACCAATATTAAATTCTGATATTATACACGCGGAGAAAAATTATAGTTGTAGTGACCATTATCAAAGAAAAACATATTATGATTATAACATATGATCAGAGCGAAAAATAGAAATTATTATTTGCAAGTGTCCGATTTTATGATTTGTGTTTTTATATTATGATTCTATACCATTATCCCATTCTATCATATTATGATTTGATGTTATTACATTATTATTCTATCTTATTACATTACTATACCATATTGTCATATTATGATTCCATTTTATAATATTATTATAACATTCTTCATATCATTACTCCATTTTATTATTATCTCATGTTTACATATAGTTGTCTAATCTTATCATATTAATATTTCATTTTTTCATATTATTAATCCATCTTATCATATATTGAAATGAAACCTATTAATAAAAAAATATTATTTTTTTAAATTTTTTGTTGAAAATAATAGAGAAAAGTGCTTTTTTAACTAAACCCATTATATAAACTAATTGAGAATTACAATGAAGTTGTAAAACAAACATTGAAAACAAAATTTATTCCAAAACAAACAAGTTAAGAATTTTTCATATTAATACAATTTTGTTTCTGGTAAAAATATTAAAAAAATATATAATTTTTGCAGTCAACCATATTAAAATTTTTATTGAGTGTAAACATTAAATGACAAAACTTAAACAGAAACATTGTTATCATTAACATAGAGTTATTAAAATTAAAGAAAATTAACAATGAGAACATAATATTGTTGTAGTGACAATGCTGTGACAACTTTTTTTCCATGCTTGTATAAAAAAATGCTTTGAGATACAATTTCAATAAAACAAAACAGAATTAAGGTGACAACCGAGAGAGGGTTTCATATGGGGGCTGTAGTCAATAAAGACTATTTACGCTTAGGACGATCTATCGTTATTATTTAATATATAATATCTTTTAATGTGTTATTAATATATTAAAAGATATTATTTTGATATAAATTTAAAATAAAAATTGTTCGAAATGATTTGGCACTAAATATTTCATTATTTTGCATAGGATTTTGTTAAAAACTCAAAAATGCCAAATACATATAGCAGATCATATTGTTTCGTCCGTAATGTATATAAATACACATACATATATTTATTTAATTATTTACTTATTAGTTTATTTATATGTATAAGAATTTAGAATTTACTTCCGATACATTAACGATTTTTTCTTCTTATATTTAATAATCTTTACATACTTCAGTAACTTTAAATTGAATTTTCTTTAGAAAACAAAACAAACATTTGTTGCAAATAACTTTTTGCCAAACTACAAAAATAATAACAAATAATTTGTTAATATTTAATCAGAAACAATAACAAAACTCATTGTTTTATTATCATGAAGAAGAAAATCTAAAAATATTATAAATCGTAAACTAAAATGCTAAAAAATATTAAAATATTTTGCATAAGCCTTGCAATATAAAATATGCATATATAAGTACACATTAGGGTATCCAATCGATTAACCGTCATTTGGTTATCCGATTAATTTTTGTTGATTAACTGCTCGAATAATTAAAAATGGTTTATTTTCGAATAACGAATAAACCGAATAATGTGTTTCGAAGAATTTTTTTAAAGATAAATTTGTATCAATTACATTTCTTAATGACTTTTTTATTCCAGCAAAAGTAAATAAAAGTCATTTTCTGCATACAGAGGAAAAATAATTTAAGAGGAACATAGTATGATTTGATTATATGGCCACAGCTAAAAATAGATATGATTATAAGTAATAATAATTGTTATGACTCCAATTTATCAAATGTGTCCGATTTTATAGTTCGTTTTTTTCATTTTATGATTCGATTTTTTTTATATTATTATCCCATTCCATTATAATATGATTTCATTTTATTATATAATTATTCCATCTTATCATAGTATTATCACATCTTATCATATCATTATCACATTATATCATATTGTTATTCCATTTTATCATCCCATCTTATCTTATTGTAATTCCATTCCATCATATTATTATTCCATCTTATTATATATTATAATAAATACATTAATTCAAGATTATTATTTTTATAAGCGGTTTATTGAGTCCATTACATTTATTTCAAAATAATTGATAAACCATATCTTTAATTTATGTATTAATTAATAATTAAGATAATACAAGATATTGCTTTTATTAACTAAAGCTTTTAATAGTATTTAGTCCATATCTTATATTGAATCACATAAATATAACAAAACCTTGTCTGCTTATGTTAATTCATGTATAAACTAAATGAGAATTACAATATTGGTCAAAATAAATGTTAAAGACAAAATATATTAGAAACAATCAAGATATGAATTTATTTGGAACATTCTATTGTTATGGGAATAATAATATTAATATGGTTTGAAAAAAAAAAAATATGGTTTAAGAAAGAGAAAAAAGATTGATAATATTTAGTAGTTGTAGAAATAATGATATCTATATTAATAAAATTTAGTTTCTAGTAAAAATATTCAAAGACAATCAATTTTTGTAATCAACTGTATTATAATTTTTATTGAATGTAAACATTGATTAATAAAACCGAAATAGAAACATTGTTATCATGAACAGAGTATTATTAAAATTAAGGAAACTTAATAATGAGAACATAATATAGTGTTAGTGACAGTGCCGTAACCATGTTTTCTCACTGCGTGTGAGAAGTGTTTGTTCATTATATCTAAAGTATCAATAAGTGTAAGTTTTCTTGTGCTAAATAAGAAATAGAAAGAGCATCCAAAGGTATTATTAAAAAGAGATTTAAATGAAAATACAAATAATTTTTACTAAAAAGAACTGATTTAAACAAATGCTAAATATATTTTTTTTTTTTTTTTTGCAATCAAAAATATGTCAGTTTATACAAAATTTAAAATTATTTCTTTGTGACGTAGAAAAAGAATTTGAACGTTCTTTGCAATTTCGCATGAATTCCTTCTCAGTGAGTATGTATCAGAATAGAGATTATCTTCCAATAATCCGAATTTACACTACTTTTGAATATCAAGTTCATGATGTTATTGACTTCTTTGGATGTTATTTTATTTTTTTTGCTAGGAAAGAATATTTTATAAAATGCGACATGAAAAGTTTACAATAGTACAACTTTATAAATGCTTCAACTTATGACAATTCAAATTCTGAAAACACGTCCAGAAAAAAGTGCATAATATTCATTAGTAAATTCACAATTCACAAATGAACTCGAACTAGTTCCAATTGTAATGAAACATAAATAAATTTAACATTATTTAGCATTCTTCAGTGACGATCAACGTAAATTTCAGAAACTAGGGGAAAGTGGGGTATTATGGCACATAGGATAATGAAGAAGAATTTACTTTTTGCGAGAATTTATATATATATATATATATATATATATATATATATACATATTTGCGAATGAGGCAACTGATGTACGTTTGCCACTTTTGCACTACATTTCTAAATATAATAAATATTTAATTTAATTAATATTTAATCCATAAAACCTCTGATGTTGTTACCCTTCGAGAGAAAGCAAATAAAATATATTAAAAAGTTTTTTTAAGTGCTGATGTTTCTGAGGTGAATATCGAAATCAATCGCAATTTTAAACCGGTCAATATAAAATAAAATATTTTACTTTACACATATTTCAATTGCAAGTTGGCTCTGTTCCAAAAACATAATGCTTTTTCAAAACTCTAGTTAACATAAATTTATAGAATTGAAGTAATATTTCATTTCTTATTGTTTTTAATTCAATGATTTAAATATAAATAAGAAAATTTAATAAAACGGATCAAAAATGTGATGCCTTAGTAAAAGCAATATAACATATGAAAATTGAAAATAAATCAGCAAACTCGATAAGGCTCAAAGTACCTAAAATCAACATGTATCATTACATTGGCTTATTAAAGGCGAAAAAATATGGATTTAAAAATCGCGGAAATAGTGGATGCTGTAAAAATACAAAATTGATATGATGAATCTCATGCAAATGGTCTGTACACTTAAAGTGTTCTAAAATTAGCACACTTTAGTAATTTATTAAACTTTTGAGTTAGACTATTCCAAATAGAAAGAAAGAAGTAATTGTCTATTTTTATAAATACTGTTGTCTTATTTTCATCACTTATAACTTATCTGTGTTCACCACTACTCAATTGGTCCAGTAAACACAAAGATCATTTAAAAATATTTAATAAACACTAAATAAACTTAAACTTTTCATTTTTATTATGTCCCACTTTACCCCAAAATTTCCTATTTTGTCCCAAAAATAGTTGATTTGAAAAAACGCAGAAAAACTATATCAAAAGACAAATTAATCTTATTTGTATACAATACTTTATATAACGGATCCATGGCAAGGTTCAAAAGATTATTGGTTGTAATTTTATTGAAGTTAGATTAAAATTCTTTAAAATATGTATAAAAATACACATTTTTAATTCTGCTGAAAATTATACTCAAATCAGTTTATATTAACTTCAAACAGTTACTCTTTAGAAAATAACTGATTTGGAATCAGTGCTGCCAGATAAAATTTGGGAAAAATCCTTTTGTAAAAACAACTCACTTTTTCCCTATTCAGAAAAAAATTTCATTCCTCCTTAAAATCGCTATTTTTAATAAAAGTAAAATTTTCTACTAAAAATACATTGGAATATATGATAAGATGGAATAATAATATGATAGAATGGAATCACAATATGATAAGATGGGATGATAAAATGGTATAACAATATGATACAATGTGATAATGATATGATAGATGTGATATATATCCATACGACAAATTATGATTTCTATTCTTAAATAAGTGAATGTAACTATATTTCATTTTTCCTTATTTATTTCAATATTTTATCGTTTTTTGAGATAAATTTTAAGATATTTGAAATGCTTTTTATTTTGACAAGATATAAATTTCCCTCCTTTTTTCCTTCGCCTTAAATTTTGTTGTAAAATTCCCCCAAAAAGGAAAATTCCCACCATCTGACATCACTGTTTTAGAATGATAAAGTCAGAATATTAGCTAATTGGTATTTAATGAAAGTGTTATGAATTTTGAATAACTGAAAATATAATTTGCTGCGTAGTTTTGAGTAAAGAAATTTGAGCAGTCATAAAAATATTAATTCTTGTTATCAAAATGCGCATAAAATCAATAATAATAACGTTTGTCATCCTTACAAAAAAAATAATGAAATTTACATTAAAGAACGATTTATTAAATAAAGGTGAACTAGGAGAATATTTTGTAGTATTAGATTAAAAAATGCAATTCTTTGTCAAAGAATTTGATATAATATTCGGTTAATCGAATAATTTGCCATTAATCGGTCATTAACTAATCAACTTTTAACCTCTAATAATTATTTGTCGAATTAACCGATTATTATTAAAGACCGAATAATTGGATACCCTCGTACATATGTAATAAAATTTAACTAGTTTCAATAAATTAATATATCTTTTTTAATATAAATTTTTTCCCTGATTAATTTTGCATTTTTGCATTTGCATTTTTTAACGATTAATCCTTTAATTGAGTAATATTTTAAAACGAATTTTTGTTAAACATTTATGCTGTACACAAAAAGCTTTTTGAAATTATGGAAAAAAAAATTTGTTAGGATATATAAATTTCCTATTATAAAGCTTGAATGAAACATTAAATATAGATATAGATATGAAAGAATTAGAGAAAGATAATGCGTCTCTAAATGAATCGGAAGATATTTTAATTTTTTTTTTTGAATTCGAAATTTGGAAATGGTAATAGCATTTCTATTAATAATAATTATAATATATATATATATATATATATATATATATATTTGTATATATTTAAATATTAAACAAAAAGTGAAACAAAGGAATATGAATCCTTTATTTTTGAGATTGTATCATGTAAAAAACAAAATTATCAACTTTAATATCGAATAATTAACAAATTTAATACGATCGCAGGGAGTAAAATACTATTGCACACAGGAAGACAACTTCTTTAAAAACTAAAACAATGTTAAGATTATAATATATTCCTTCCTTCAGAGATATACAAAAAGATGTCAGAAACAATTGTAACAATATTTAGTAATAATGATCATGATGGCATTACTTACGATTATAATTTTCATCATTATTATCTTGTAAAAGTTTCCTATTCATACTTTGTACTAATTATAACTTCTATTTGCTTGTTTCAAGGGTCATTACAATTGTAAGTGATATTTTTTTGTTGCTACTGTCGCTGTTGTTGTACCCTTTTTGTCTGATTATCACACAAATAACAATAAGAGGCAACAAAACTGTAACATAAGGTCAGAAGGCCATAATGCTTGTTAATAAATATCAATAAACGGAAGTTTGTGAGCAAATGTTGCACAAAAGGATTTTTCGAAGGGAAATTAAAAATTTTTAAAGTGAAAATTAGAGAAAATTTAAATTTTGGAAACAAAAAATAAAAAAAAAAAATAAATAAATAGACAAATATGTATATATTCTATATAAAAATAAATTCAAAGAAATAAGAAACAAAAATGTTAAAAGACAAGAACGTACAAAGAAAGGAAAAAAATCAAAGTTATTCAAAAATCAAAGTTATTTTTACGATTCGTACTGAGAAATACTTAAAACAAGTAAAAGTAATTAATTTTTGAAATTTGAATTAAGTATAAATTAACTTGAATTAAGAGGAAAAATCTTATATATATATATATATGTGAGAGAATATAAGCAAAGTTAAACTTATTCTTTCTGCTCTCTCGTTATCTATTTGTTCATCGTTTGCTTTCTAGTTTTCATTAGTATTTTATTGCGTGTCAATTTGTTTTTCATATTTCAAATGTTGTTTTTATAAATGTGTGACCAACAATTGAAATTAATTTCTATTGAAGCTTTACCTACAAATGATGAATTAAGCCTCATCTAACACTTTAAAGAGTTCAATTTGGAAGCTGATTTTGGTTATTTAAAAGATAAGTGCAATTAAAATTAAAAAAAAAAAAATGGGGTATTTGGTATATATAAAGCATTTATTAACATAATTGTAATTAAATAAATTAACAATAAGTAATAACAAAACACAACAATTCAGTTTGTGCTTTTAAAGTTCGCAATGTCATCGGATAAAAAAATTATTTGTTCAAAATGTTAAAAGAAAAAACTCATAATTCTGCATGTATTACATACACAGAAAAATATGATTAAAATTTGTCTAAATAAATCATAATTTGGATTTAAATAAAATTTAATAAAAAATAATATTTGGTTTTAATGTTCTATTTATTGCACAGAAAAAAAATTATGACTAGAATTTTTTAAATAAATCATTATTTAACTTTAAATAAAATTTTATACAAAAAAAAATTGTTTGATTTTAATTAATTATTTTATTGCTTGTCAGTTCATTCTATAATACAATTTCTTATTTTTTGACATCTAAAAATATAAAAATAAATAATATTAAAAAAATTTTGACACAAAAAATATTTAAAATCCCTCATTTGCAGGATTCCAGAGGTAAGTTACCTTAATTTTCGTATATATTTCATTACCAAATTTGTATAGTGATTTATTTTTGTGTATCTTTTAGATGAGTCAAAAGAATATGAAATATGCATGTATGTAGCAATATATCGCATAAATGATGGCGTTGATTAAACTATGTCCTTTCATTTATGTGCCTGAACATGTAGCTTGAAGATAATTTAATGTGTTTTTATTTTTATATTTCGAGTCATATAAAAGTATTTTGCGAAAATGGTCTTTAGCGGAAGTGGTCCTTAATAAAATGATACATGTTTGCATATACGGTTTTGGCGATACCAAAGCAGAGTTTGTTTGCGCATTTGTTATATCCTCTCTATTTAGGTTTCATTGAAACTTAAATATTTCACTCCGTTAAAATCTCTGCCTAAACTTTAAAAGTTATGTAAGTTGAATTCATTTAGAAAATGCTTTAAATGATAAAGATTGCGTTTCTGTTTTAGATAGTTTTGGCCACTAATGAAATTTGGAAATAGTATAGTATCTTCTTTTATTTCATATATATCTTTTTATTCATATATGTATATTTTATATACTACTATACATGAATACATAAACTATTAGATATGGCACCATTATTTTTCACCAACATAATTACACATTATCTACATACTTTACACTGTGTATTACCGTTAAACTATATTTCATCTAAAAAAGTCTCCATTAATTAGTTAGTATTATATAAAAGTTTCGCTTTTCTATACCAAATTTTCATACAAGCATTTACGTGATAAAATACAATACTAACATTCGATCTGAATTATTGTATATATTATAGAAAATGTAAAAAAAAAAAAAATATTAAAGAAAAAATAAAAATTGATTTTAATACCAAACCATATTATTGAATTTCTTAAGAATTTTCAAATATTCAAATTGATAAATAGTAAAATTATATTAATAAGAAAAAAATTAAAATTTTTTCAATAAATATTTGATTTTACCAATTCAGTGATAGGTCCGATTTCGGTAAAAAATATAATTGGTTTTATGAATTTAGTAATAGAATACGAAATTTAATTTTTCTGTGTACCTTTTGTAACATTATAAATATTATTTATAACTGTAACAAATGTTTACATACATCAAATGATCTGGTGCAGAAAATAAATCTATTAAGATTTGAAGTAGAGCAATTAAAAGTTTTATTCTCACAATTTGCGAATAATAATGAGGATAACAAAAAAAATAAATCTTTTCTATTACTGAAGAAAATATTTAAACTTATGTGGAGAAACATTCTAAAATTGATAATAATCAAATATTTTGTTACAAAAAGATGCTTTGGTTAATGATTTAAAATTTGTTAATTTTTAAACTAAGCATTGTTCCTGTTTTTTACAATGAATTATTTAAGTTTAAGTTTTTTTCTAAAAAAAAAAAAGCTTTTATAAAACACAAAGACTAGCAATTAAGTCGAAACCTTTTAAATCTTTAAAAATTTATTATCAAAATGTCTCCGGAATGAAAGCAAAATTGTATTTATTTACGTTATTTACATCTGATTGTGAATTTGGTGTTTCGGTCATAGCTGAAACTTGGTTTAAAAAAGACTCTACATTTTAAATTCTATACATTACTTTTTGGAGACACATTGATAGATCAATTAGTTGTTGCCATTAAATCATTTACTGGTGATCTCTTCATTTGCGTCTCATATATACCATCCAAAAGCTCTGAAGTATTATATGCTGGTCATTCATCTAATATTGTTCATGTATCTGAAGATCTTAATAAATGTGATAAACTTTGTATTTTGGGTGATTTTAATCTAATTAAAATTGTTTGGTCTGAAATTCCTAACTCTGATATGTTTAGTCCTAGTAATCTAAACAAATCATTTGAAATAAATTTTATAGATTATACTTTTAGTATAGATCTAGTTAAGATTAGTTTATTAAATTTAATAAATTTAATAAACTTCTTGATCTTGTATTCGTATATTCAGATTTGAATTATAATATTAGTAAATGTTATACACCAATATCGCCTTCCAATATGCATCAACATATCTTGGCAATTTAAAATTGATAATTTACATTATAATTATTATGTTTGGGATTTTCATAATTTAAACGTAAATATTAATAATACAGATCGGTTCAATTTATTAGATAACATAATTCTTTGTATATCCTATGAAAAATTTGTATTTAATATATTAAGAATTTTTCATGGCTAAACCTAAAGTATATAAACTACCAGGGTACATAGAAGGACTAAAAAATCTTAGAAATAAATTTTATAAAAAATATAAGAGCTCCAATAGTATTGAAGATAAAAATATTTTTTTTTATTATGAAATAGAATTTAACTTTCTTAATAAGTTTCTTTATAATCAGTACATTTTGAATATAAATAATTCTATGAAATATTATCATAAATTTTTTTAGAATTACATAAATTCAAAAAGAAATAAATCATCAATTCAGGTTTCATTTTAATATGATGGTTTAACATCTGATACCTTGGAAGGCTCTCTTAATTTATTTGCTAAATATTTTCAAAGTAATTTCAACGATGATATTAATTATTATGGATTTGATCTTAGTAATGTGGCATCATATGTATATTGATTTTGGTTTTATGGAAATTTCAAAAGAAGATTTAGTAAATGGAATTTATGAACTTTTTAACTCATTTAAGTGTGATATGGATGAAATTTCCGTTTTTCTTTAAAAAAAAATGTTCTTCTTCAATAATGGTACCATCGAAACTTTTTTTAGCCATTCACTACGGGAAGGTTTCTTTCTTCAAAAGTGGAAATTTAACACCATTGTTCCTGATTTGAAGTCTGATAATAAGAACTTAATTTGAAATTATAGATTAATTTCGAAATTAATAGCTGTTGCTAAATTACTTTTCCATCTTGTTTCTCTCACTTTGAAAAGGGTGTTCAAGTTGATGTCGTCTACAATGATTTTGCTAAAGCTTTTGATCGTATTCCGTACGAATTACTTGTATGAAAATGATTAAAAATTGGATTCCATTCTCAAATGTTGAGTTGGTTTCGTCATTATATAACCAATAGATATTGTACTGTATCTATTGATGGTTTATATTCGAATATGTTCATTCTCACTTCTACCGCGAGGTAGTGCCTTTTTCTTTTTATTATCTTTATTAATGAAATATATCATTGTTTTAAATATTCTAATTATTTGCTATATGTTGATGGTCTTAAAGTATATAAACCAATTCATACAATGGCTGATTTAAATGATCTTTAAGAGGATATTAAAAGAGTTGTTATGTGATCAGAAAATAATGGTCTTTCTTTTAATCATAAATAGTACCGACATATGATTTTTCATAGATGTGGACACATTTTAATTATCCAATATTATGAGAAATTAAATTTTAGAATTTAGAAATTTAGTATTAGATCTTGGTGTCATTTTGTATTATAAAGCTTACTTTTGTAAATCATTTAAATTATATTATTCCCTGATCTTACTCTCTGTTAAATTTTATAAAACGAAATCAGATAAATTCTGATTATCACACTAAGAAAATATTATATTTCACTTTTGTTTTTTTTTTTTCTTTTTGGAGTCCTAATTCTAACATTCACATTCATCGTTTGGAAGAAATCCAAATTAAATTCTTAAAATTTATATTTTCTTTTCTAAATTTTCCCGGATATCAATAAAATCGTTAAAAATTTGAAGAAAAATTTCTTCATTATTATTTCTTCATGGAATTATTTCAGGCAATATTGATTGTCTAATCCTTCTCAATTGTATTTAAATATCTGCTCCTTAGAGACAATTAAAAAAATTCATTCATTGATACACATAGAATTGATTATGGTAAAAATGAGCCAATAACTAAATCAATAAGTTTATTTAATAATCTTTATAAACATCTAGATATTAGTGATTCAAAAAATTTATTAAAAAACAATTACAATTTTTTAATTAGATTTAAAATGCTAGTCTGTATTTGTATTCCATATACTAAAAGAATTACTTTTTAATTGATTAAGAAATTATGCCCTGATTTAAGAGAATCTCCGCTTATATATTTATACACCAATGTATATTTACAAATACTTTCTCATTTTTCATATTAGTGTTAAAAGAAGGAGAAGGGTAAATTTCCTTTTGAGATTTCTTTCGTATTTCGTATTACTTAATTACGATACCAATTCAAAACATGTTTTGAATAAGGGGAATATAAAGATTAAACTGAATATATATTTTTTATTTAAATGGACGAAAACCTTTTATTTATTTTATATATTACTTTTCTCTCGAAAGCAACTATATATATATATATATATATATATATATATATATATATATATATATATATATATATATATATATATATATGTATATATATATATATTTATCGGTTTAGGATTATATATGAAATAAGTATGACAAGTACTTTATGGATCCATTTAAGTATGAATTCGAGCTGAAACCAAGAATAAGTTTCAAGCTATCGAAATAATCGCAACTAGGAACGATTCAAAATCTATGTTTCCAAAATCAAGTGCATTTTGGGATTAATTCTGATTCGATTATTCTGAAATCAACCCTATTTATGTATGTAGTATGGACTTATACTTAAGTCAAGCCATGATTTCTAAAAACAAGAGAAATTTGTGAAGAATTCAATACAAAGTAGTGCTAAAATCAAGTATTTTGCATATGGTTCGAGAAAATTCGTACTTACCGTACTTTTGACATCGCTCCGGATTTATTTAGGTACGGTTTACTCAATTTATTTTATTTTTTTATGTTTCTATTACATACTTCATTCCAGCTAATTTCATAAAACAGTATAACCATGTTTGATTACCAATTAAAATGTAAAGAGCAACAATGGAAAACGAAATATAAAAAATAAAAATAAAAATAAAAAAATTAAACGCCCCTAAAATTTCAAATGAAATAAGAACAAAAGTAACACGCATTAGACAAGCATTCATATACTGTTCAATTGTATTATTTCCATCTTTTTTCTTTCGTTAAGTTCTAAATCTTAATAAATGTGTCATTAAATTGTAAATATTCTTTTAAAATAATTATACTTTCCTTTCCAAAGTAAAGCAACGAATAAAATTAAATACCTTAAATATTGTATTGCAAATGTCTTGTATCGAATCGTTTGCTGGTATGCATTACACTTGTAGAAAAAAATTAATAATTAATTAAATATCTGCATAATTTCATTCTCATTAAATTACTAATTAGCATTTTCTTTAATAAAACGTATTTTTTACATTTTTCATTTTACATATTGTAGCAGATTTTTTTATAGTATTATATTTAAACAAATTTGTATACAGTTCAATAAAAAAAAGATATGTACATTCAAGTGCTTTGATTAGTACGAAAACAAAAACTATTGCACATGTAAAATTAAGAATTGAAATATTATAAAATAATCACCAAAATATTTTGGTTTGATTTTAAAAATAGATCTTTAGTTTTCTACTCGTATTAAAAAATTTCCAAAAAAATACACAAATTTTGGTAATTTCAGTATATTATGGGAAAAAAGTTCGATATACATTTTTACAAAAATGAATAAAAATTTAATAAGAGTATTTTTTGCCTTTCATGAATAGAACCCTGCAAAAAACGAGGATGTGCTTCCAAAAAGGAATCTGTTCACCACTTCAAAAGTAGAATTAAGTGCATATTTTGAAAATTTTTGGAAGCTAATATAAATTACTTGCAAAAAGTGAAAATAAATATATATTTTAGCAGAAAAAAAGGTGCATAATTTTTAAGAGAATAAAAGGTTCACAAATTGAAAAGTATTTTTTATTATCTATTAACAAAGCTAAAACCATTATTATTAAAAAATTTTATAAATATTGCTTTCTGAGAAGTACTTCAAAAACAATGGGCAAAATGAATAGAAGAAGAACATCCTACCAATTATAACCATGAGTTTAAAAAAAGAACTCCTGCAGCTCCTTTTCAGCTCTAAATACTTACTTCCAATGACTTTATCAGTGTGGTGTTAGAATCGTGACTTTTTCAGCTCTTTTTCAGTTTCTTTTTACCTATAATAACTTTGATAAAGTAGTTTCAAAAAAAACTCGTTTACCAGAATGCACTAAAAAGTTCTTTCAAGGAACAAAATTCCATGGGAAAAATCTTAAAAATATTTTTCCATAACAAACTAAAAGTTACGAATTTCTAATGTACGTATTATAGAGAAAAAGCACAAAATATTTACAAATTGAGCCAAATGAAAAATACCCAATAGTTCCTCACAAATAAATTTAATATACACATGCATACATACATACATGCAAAGTAAATATACATACATACATACATACATACATATTTTATTAAACACATTAGAAGATTTTTCCCTAAATATTAAAATTACCAATAATAATATAGTTAAGGTAGTAGAAGAATTTATTTAGCATCAAAATAAGTTAAATGGTTTAGTTTATCCATTTCTTTTACTAAAATCTTACGAGCATTAAATAAAATTCAAGGTTTTGTAAAAATGTATTTATTTATAGACTAACTAATTTATTGTGTATAACTTTGTCAAAATTTTTACAAACAAAATATTCCACTTTTACTTCCAAACTTTTACGTTTTTTTTTTTTTTGGTCTTAACCAAAGTTTTCTTTTAACTTACAACATATTTACTAAGTTTAACCAAAATTAAATAAAAGTTTTTCTTAACGAAGATTAATCGAATTTTGATTTTTATTGTGTGAAGATATGTCTAATGATTTCTGAATATTTGTGTTTTCTGTTACTAAGATTTTAAGAGATTTTAATTAAATTCCAATAAATGTTTGCATGTGTAACTTATTAAAATACTTTGAGAACAAATTGTTAACAGATTATGATTAAAATAATTAAATGTATGTATAAGTGAGTTCGTAAGTGTAGATGAGTTATTTTATCCTAATAAGCACCATAAATAATATCAAAAACTTGAATTATAATAAAAAAATATTTAGTGCCTTGAATACCTTTAAAAATATTAATCATTTTGAAATAAAATATCTTGAATGTTAGCAAAAATGTTTACTGGTTTTAAAAGCATTTAATGCTCCAATCCTAAACCCAATGGTATTTAATGTGATTTATTAGAAAATTTTTTACTATCAGGATAAACAAAAATATGAAATATTATTATATTGTTTTATTATTACATATATTTTATATAGACAAAAGTTTTAATTATTTATGTACTTTAAAACATATTAGGTATTGAAACCTAAAAAACTTTTAGACCATATATGATATAAAACAAAAGGAATTCTACTTATAACACGCATTCTTGAACATAATTTAATTTTAACAATTAGTCTAGTAAGATTGGACCAAAGACATGTTTTATTTATTTAGTTATTTATTTATTTATCAAAGCCAATCCAAACCATACCATTTATGGTTTCGTTAATATTGTGATTATTGACTGAATTTTAAATCCTATAATTATATATAAATCATGTAGGAATATTTATTCCGTTTTTAAATTCCCTTTTATTTCCTTTTTACTCCTCCTCCAAGAAAAATAAGGTACAAAGTGCGTATGCTGAATTTTATAATTCATATTTATCATACGACCGTATTACTCAAAGTAAATACATATTTAAATCATTGTGCAGCGATTTGCAAATTTTCTATCTCCCGGGGTACTGTTGCCAGTTTAACTTTTTTAAGGCTAAATCTAGCTTTTTTATTTTGCTTTTTAGCTGCTAGCTTTGTTTTAGTTTGATTCTTAAAATTGCCTTAAATAGTTAAAAATTCTAGTATTTCAACAAAGAAGAAAATAATTTATTATTTTCAATAAAGACGTTTAAGAGTAGAATTGAAAGTATACTCAAAATAAATATAACAAATAAATACTTGTGAGTATTGATATAAATGAGAAAATGAGTGTAACTGATGTGGTGTGATTTTCTTTTTACACACTCACTATATTCATAAAAACTCACAGTTATTTCTGGTTTTTGCATTGAGTATGATTTTTTTTCAAGTAATTGTTGTACTACAAGTATTTTAGAGTACCTGTTGGTAAAACAAATAAACATATCAGCTTTTATTGTGCAGTGTGTGAATAAGTAATTTTTTTGATAAAATTTGTACTTAATTATGACGTAATTGTACTTAATATTGACGTAAAAGAAAAAATTTTAAGAAATATGTACAAAATTAGTGAAAAAAGGAACGAAGCAAAATATTGGAATGTTTTTATCCTATAAAAGATGAAAATGATAGTAAACTATGCATACATAAGTGCTATGCATTGCTAAAAAAAATCAAAAAGAAAATGAACTTATTGAAAAGGCATGTCTGGAGGTTTTAGCAAAATATTTAATGGAGATTGCTTCTAAAGAAGGAAATATTGAGCCCATTTTGCGCGAAAAACTTAAATTTTTATGATTTTTTTATAATCTTTGGATGTTTTATACCAAATTTAAGTTTTTTCATTAAATAGGCTTAATATCACCATAACTTTTGAGAGTATTAAAAAAAGAAATATTGTATAAAACTTGGAAGTAATTTTAAATTATTGATATTTTTCTGAAACAAGTCGTTTTCGATGTATGATTTAACATATGGTGCAACCTCGTTAATTTTTCAAATAACTATTTAAAGCGAGAAACCGAAACAATTAGAAACATGTATCCGATTAGACAAAAATATCGCGTATCGCAGAAAAATTTTTTTTACTTTTGCTACCATTTCAAAACATTAATAATAAAAGTAAAATAGTTCCAAAAGTGTTGTCGAAATCCTTTACAGAATGAATAATATATTTATGAATTCATATTTTAAATTCTTTTTTCCATATACTAAGAATTAACTCTCTATTTTGTTTTTCTTTTTTTGTTATTATTATTTTTTTACTGAAAAGACTCAATTATTTTGTTACCAAAAATGAAAATAGTTTTATATGTCATTTACACCAAACAAAGACTAGTACTTTTTGGTTTCAATCGGTTTTTGATGGGAAAACTACATAAATTTCTTTAGTTTATCCCTACAAATCAAAAACCATTTTCATCTAGTTTTTATTGAAAAGCAAATAAAAACTAGTAAAATAAATGTTTATGATACTTCCTGTTCAGTTGATTTCATAAAAGTGAGCTTTTGAATATGATGAATAAAATAAAATTCTCAAATTTCTTGAATTCTTTTGTTTGTATTTTAAATTTTGTATAAAAGTTGTTTTTTTTAATTATTGTTTAAAACATTTTAAACAACAAGAATAAACTAAATTTGATTTAAATAAAAATTTATAAAAAATAAAAGTGTCATTAAAAACCACATTGGGAGAAAAAAAGGTATGTAAACGATTTAATTTTGTAAATTTGGTTTTCCAAAAACCAACAAATTTTTGTTTCGGTATAAACGGCATATTACAGTGTTTTTATACTTTTTCTTTTTTTAGTTCCATAAATAATATGTACCTTTTAAAGGTGTCTGCATTTTCAGAATGAATAACATATAAATGTATTCATATTTAAATTTAATTTTTTTTTTATATCATAATGATTAAATTCCTATTTTGTTTTTTATTATTTTTTTTTTTTTTTTTGTTTTGTTTTTAACTTGCAAGACTGATTAAGTTTGTTAACCAAAAAAAGGTTAAGTTTATTTAAATCAATAAAAAATGTTACTACATAAAATTATGATTAATAATTAACGTCTGTATTTTTACAATACTTATTCACACATTTTTATCAGCATACAATAAGCACTTCTAGTACAAGCTTCTATATCTACTTTATTTGTTTCAGCGAATAATAGTAAAACAAATATGTTACTCTTATTCGCTCTTTATTTATTCACACCTAATCTACTAAAGAGAATAACAATACTAACTAATAACAAAAACACGAAATACTCTTCAATACGCACTCAAACTGGCAGACAGATAAATTGGTGTGGTTTGAGTGTAACTGTGCAATTGTTTAATTTGCAATTACTATTTTATTTCTACAGAATTATCTATGTTCACATGTGGTGCACGGTGGCTTAGAAGTTAATTTCATTGGCCAAAATTAAAATTCTTTTAACACCGAATTTTAGAAAATTAGACCAAACGATTGGTATATATATTTTGTATTTTATACTATTTTATGAAAAATGTGATCTTTGTAAATTTGATCAGGAATAAATTATCATTACTCGTAAACTATTATTGATAATTGGCTGCATTTTATAATGTTGGCAGGATAATGGTCTTTAAGAAATGGTGTGATTCGTCACTGTACCCTTTATACTTGCTGCGTTATTAAAAGTTTTCTCAGGTACTATATTTTACCTAAATTTCAACTTTAGTGGAATAGAATTTTTTGGGTCAAACAAATTTTGCTACCACATAACCCCATATATACTTTTGTACCAGTCTGGTCCCATCTATAGAACACTTTTTCTATTTGAATGAAATTACCCCTAAATTTTTTTTTTTTTTTCATGAAACACATAATAAAAATCAGTTATGATTTGGATTTTAAACCTACAGGATCAATAAGAAAGAATGACAGCAATAAGGTAGTAAGACGTTTAAAAAAGAAACATGTTCAGACGAAATTCTCAAATCTGGGTTGTTTACAGATCAACCAAAACAAGGATCAGGCAATATGAATAATGGTAACACAGCTAGAAGATTCTTTTCAGATTCCGAAAGAACATCTGATGTTGATATAAATCTTATTTTAAGATTTAGAACTATTATTTATGTATTTGTGTGTAATGAACAAATTAATGCTGGAAAATTTGGTGATTATGTGAAGGAAACTGCACGAATATACCCAACCAAATATCCATGCAGAAATATGTCTGCAACAGTTCACAAAATCTTTTATCATGAAGAAGATGTCACTAAACATCATTTAGTACCACTCGCTGATATATCAGATGAAGGGCAGGAAAAACAGAATAATTATTAAAGAATTTATAGAGAGGGCAATGCCATCATTATCATGTTTTATTTATAAATTTATTACAATATCTTTAAGAAAATATCAAAAACTAATGAGAACAAAAAATAAATAAATGTTTTTAAACAAAGAAAAATATTAGTTTTGTTCTAGCCTTATTTTTTGAGGCATTTGAAATAAATAAATAAATTCGCATTAATTTTATATTATATGACTGTTCTGAAAGTCAAATAATAGTAGCCTTTTATATATATATATACCATATATATCAGAAGCTCTATTGTGAAATCTAATAAAAGCATTTCGTCCGTTTTACAATAGATACACAACTTACGGTGGAATCGTTCTAGAAATAATTCTAGTTCGTTAATGAAAAAAAGGTTTTTAATATGAAGTTAAGTTTACCTTTCTAATCCTAATGATTGACAGCAGATTAACTATTCTTTCCTTTGTTGGATTATAAAAATGTGTAACAAATATAAATTTAGATGGAATTCTGTAATAACATTTACATGTTTACCGTATTATTATTTTAATATCAAGGAATTATTTTAGTTTTCTTTTTAGAATATCTATGATGACCAGTGTTGCCAGTTTGGCCTTTTTAAGGCTAAATCTGGTCTTTCTAATTTTCTTTTGCCTTAAAAAGGCTAAAACATTAGTACTTCATTAAAGAGGAAAATTATTTATATTAAACTAAAACTTTCGTCTGCGGCGATTCAATTTCCAAATCAAATATGACTTTAGGAACTTACTTAATTAGTTGTTATAGGTAATTATTTTTTAATAAACTTCATTAACCAAAGAAAATATTTATGAATATAATTTAAAAAATTTAAAAGTGAAAAATCGACCAAAAAGGAATTATAATTCAAATGCTTTCACATATGAACTGTTTAGGAATATATGTCATCATATATATCAATAAAATATCATACATACTTCCATACATATGATCATACTATTTATATATGGATTTATATATAAAATAATGCATTTCAAATATTTTCATACATGGAACTATATATATCTATATATTTTCATACATTGATCATATATAGTCATTATGTCTCTGGATGTAATCATTGAAAATATCTTTGGATACTTATTACTACTATTTAAAGATTTCTAATGCAATGATTATGAAACTAAAACTGTTTTTGTAAAAATCGCAAAAGAGTTTTGGCCCTTTGTAAAGTGTTTATTCGCTATTTCATAATAAAAGCGCACATAATTGAGTAGAATATAATATTATATTAATTTCATAAATATTTTCTATAAATGCTCTATTTATATTGAGAGATTTAAGAGTTTTTTAATATTAATGTACCAACTAATTTGCCTTTAAAGAAAAATATTTAAAAAATATTGAAAATAGTTTTGAATATCAATTTTTGAAACCAAAAATCATCAAAATGTTGATAAACCATCAAATTGATAACAGTGGTCACACGTACACTATAAACTACTTCGTATCACTTCGTTCGGCTTCTGTTCTCTCCCTCTCTCTGTCTCTCTCAATGTCATCAAAGCAAATCAAGTCTATTGTAGTTTAGCACTTATTGAAGCGAGAACACGCTTCGCATCTTAATACAATAACACGCTAAGCAAGATGTTTGATGAAAAATGGGATTTTTTTAGAGAATATAGTGACTAAGCATAATGTCTTATATGTTATTGGATTTTGCGTCATAAATATTTGTTTATAAATAAATATAAATAAAAGATTTATATAACTTAAAATAAAGTCATCAGTTACAAAAATTAGCTTTAGTTTTGTAATTTGGTTGTTTTACTTTCGGCATTTGCAAAGTTTTTTCAGTGTAAAAGTTAGCGACGTTCATTCAATTCCATTTTTTACGTGTTGCTCCACATTGATGTAAATACATCTTTATATATGCGCAACATCAAAATTTGATTTTAAATTTTAAAGGCTATTCATGTAATTCTATGCTTAAGTAAATAACATGTAACCACCAAGTAAAATACAACCATGCAACATCTGGCAAGACATTTTTTGCGACAAAAAATTAATAATTTGAGCAGTTGAAATGAATCAAAGTTTGCAAATAAACCTGCATAAAAAATGTAATATTTAAAAGATTTACACAAAGTTATTACATGACAATCATGCTTAAAAACAAACAAAAAGTTGGTAACAAAGCTACTTCCTTACCTGCTTCACTTAATTGGTATTAAATAATAGAACTCTAATTCAAAATAAAAATCAAAGTACATAATATTTTATTATGTCTATAACAATGATTCATCGGGAGGATGCATATTTTTAACTAAATTTTTCTGTCATAAGGAAATTTTTCCACACATACTTATATAAAAACCACATGTTTTTAACATGTGTTTATACAAAATATTCTTACATAAAAATACTATATAAAATACACGTGTATTTTTTACTAAACATTTTTTAAATACAATGCTATAAAAAGCTCTCATGAGAACATCTTTATATGTTAATGTGATTTGTATATGAATATTTATGTTAAATAAACATATTTATATAGTCAAAGATGGAAAGTGTATTATGCGTTTGTGCTGACATCATCTCAAAATTGATCTTTCTTTAACGGAATGGTAAATGTCACAAACAACGAAAATAGAAGTACAAATAACAGAACTATAATGATCACGATCACGTTTAACCCACCCTTATTTGAAATAAATTAAAATTAATTTGATTTGTTATTATTAAAAAAACATATATTAAATAAATAAAATATAATTATAATTTTACCTCTTTTTTTTCCAATCAAAAAGTTTCGTTAAAACCACGCTCGCAGGCCAATCTTAAGTCGTCCATGCTTTAATAGTACAAACTCTTAAATGTCACTTGTTCAGCTAAAGAATACATGAAATAATTATATTTTAGTAATTATATTTAACTCAGAATCACTGGATTCTGTTTGTCTGTTGTAGAAGTTGTTCAACCGAAACTTCCAATATATTTTACTTCTTCACCACAAATCCTTAAGAAAGCAATTTCCGATAAATTTTTTTTATATAAAATTAATTTTTCCACATTAACTTTAAGCATTTACAACCGCATTTTAATAATAACACTGTAAGAGAACCAAGCCGAGCAAAACTTTGTGTGTAGTAGGCTGACAATATATAATTGACCATACATGTGCAAACAAATAATTTCTACTTGGACTTATGTGTAGCCTTTATATCATTAAAATTTTTCATTCAAACATTTTGCATGAAACCTGCTTAGCCCACGCATTATACCCACTAACTGAGGAAGTTCGTAATAATAGTGATCACACTGATTCGTTGATTTTATATGGAAAACATCTACATGTATATATTTGAAGCCCCTACATGTGTAGTAAAATTAAAAGAAAATTATCCAAATTTGGCACTTACTCCTCAACCGGTTGTAACGAGGTAGTGGGCGTTGATAAGTTGAATAATAACTACATTAAAAAGTATTAAAATTAACTGCTCGTTTGTTATTTCTTACTGAATTTCTTACTGAAACTGTTACTAAATTAGTGAGTTTCGATTCTTTAATCACTCAAATTAGTTTAATTGATATTGCTGTTGAGAGAATCGAAGCTGCAGAAGGCTATATTGCAAAATTAAATTAAAATTACAAGCTATGATTGAAAAAGATAAAGAATTTGTGAAAATTAAACAAATTTCTAATTCCATTATTCTATATTCAGGTGATATCCCGTTTTAGGAAGAGATATCATCACTTCCTGAACCAAAAATTATTCAAATACACTCCCATTACGTCTATTGGCATAAAAAGGTCATTTTTATATATACATTTTTTTATGCCAAAATAGACAATAGTTTACATTTGACAACTTAGGAAAAAATGTAAATAAATTAGCCTATCTTATTAAGTTCGTATCAAACTCAATGTCACGAATACAAGTTTTAAAAAATTTAATCTAAAATAATATGCAATTTAAAAAGTATAGCGAAATTAATCTTTTAAAACATAAAGTAAAAATAAAAAATACAAAATATGTATATTACATTTAATATATAGTTAACCATGGAATGATCTTGGTTTAATTCAATAAATATAAAAAACAAGTGCACATTTTTTTTATTTTTAGGTCATATTTTGTATTTTTAAATGCATTTTTATGGAAAGTTTACTTAATTATTTGAGAAACATAACAATTTAGTTTAAGAACGCGAAAAAAAAGTGTTTGTAATTTTTAACAAATATGTTGAACCATAAAAGAAACGAACACTTATTTTTTTTTTTTATTTCAAAGGTGTACCACAACTTATAAAATATTTAAAAACCACGAAAAATTTTTTGTTTATTGTTCATTGCTCCGCTAATATTTTGACAATGACAAAATTCTTATAACTAGAGTTGGTTGAAGCGAAGAATGTGAGGAATGCAATCCCGTTAGTTTGTTATACGTCTTTGTTTAAATGTGTAAGATGAGCAACAAGATGTTTAAAAGAATGTTTTGTTAACAATGATATTATAGATATTTAAAGGAATGAATTCATCTAATAATAAATAAAATAACAATAAATAACATTTAAGAAAATTGGTTCTCAAATGTATTTTGACCAAACATACTGCCCCCATTGAAAGAACTTTCAATCCGCTTCGGTAGGTATGGGTGCTACTTTGTGTATGGGACGTCTTAGAACTCCTTTATTGGTTTTAAGGTCTAGCACTCTGACCTTTCCATCTCGACCAGGAATAACTTTGACCACACGAGCTAAAAGCCACTGCTGAGGCGGAATGTTGTCTTCATGAATTAATACAAGAGTACCTTCCTTAATGTTTTCGCAAGTCTTGAACCATTTGCATCTGTCTTGTAGATTTAGTACATAATCACGGACCCAATGTTGCCAAAACTGTTGCTTAAGATATGTCACAAGTTGATAGCGCCTTAAGTGGGTTACATTTTTGTAGTTATTCAAATTTTCATCTGGTAGGGCCATTAAGGAGCAACCAATTAGCATGTGAGCAGGAGATAGAGCTTCACCATCATTCGGATCATCTGATCTGGGTGCCAGTGGACGAGAATTTAAAATAGCTTCGACTTCGATGAGTATTGTTTGGAGTTCTTCATAAGTTAGGTTGGCTCGAGACATGTTTTTAACGAGAAGTGTTTTTGTGGACTTGACAGCAGATTCCCACAGGCCACCAAAGTGGGGAGAACGAGGCGGGATGAACAAAAATCTGAAGCCAGTGACTGCACTGTAGTCCATGAGCTGCTTTACATTAGCCTCATTAAAAAAATGTTGTTTGAAATCGTGTAACTTGGTGTTGGCGCCAACAAAATTTGTTGCGTTATCGCAATAAAGCCTTTGAGGGATTCCACGCCGACCTATAAATCTTTTAAGACATAAAAGAAAAGAATTAGTCGAAAGATCTGATGCTAGTTCAATATGGATAGCCTTAGATGTAAAGCAAACGAATATAGCTACGTATGTTTTGTAAGGTTGTTTTCCTCTAATACGATAAGTGGTATAGAAAGGTCCACAAAAGTCGACACCTGAAACAAGAAATGGACGTTGAGCCTTTAAGCGATCCGCAGGAAGATTACCCATGAGTTGTTGCGATAAACGGGGATTGTACTTAAAGCAATGCACGCAATTTCGGACAATCTTTCTTACAAGCTCCCTTGCGTTGATTACCCAGACTTGTTGGCGAAGGATTCCAAGAAGTGCTTTGGGACCAGCATGCAGATGTTTGCGATGGAGATACTCGATGAAAATTTTTGTGAAACGATGATCCTTTGGTAGAAGGACAGGAAATTTTGTGTCGTACGATAACGGTGCATTTGCTAGCCGACCACCCACACGAACGATGTTTAAAGTAGAATTGCAGCATTGAATTTTGTCCAAGAATGGGGCCAGCTTTTGAAAACTAGGTTGCAAAGTTTTGTTGTTGTTGAGCAGCTCAATTTGTTCCTTGAATGTTGATTGTTGTATATTATACACAATTCTCCAAAACGATGATTGTTGCTCTTCAGCAGTGACAAATAAATTCCGCTGTATTTTGTCAAAGACACGATGAATATATGCTACGATACGAAGAATGCGAAGATACGAAGAATGACGAGATATTAATTGCTCGATGATTGATTCGACGACAATAGTAGTTTTAAATAGGGCCTTTCTCATTTCTTGTTGGGGAAGTTCGATAACTTCATTATTACCTTTTGGCCAATTAATGTCTGGTTGCAAGAGAAATTGAGGACCTGTAAACCATATTGTATTATTTAATTCATAGGCAAAACATCCTCGCGATACCACATCTGCAGGGTTTTGTTTCGAAGGCACATGTAACCAGGGAATATTGTGAGTTAAGTTTTGGATTTCTGATACTCTATTGGCAACAAAGCAAACATATGACGACGAGTGATTAATCAGCCAGTTTAAAACTATTTTTGAATCGGACCAAAAAAAAATGCGATAAGAAAAGGAATTAAACTTATGTTTGATTTTGTCCCAAGTTCGACTGAGCAACAAAGCAGCGCAAAGTTCTAAGCGAGGTAGCGATTGGTGGACCACTGGAGCTACCTTGGATTTTGCTATGAGCAAAGTTGATTTAAATTCAGTTTTATTACTCACATAAATACAACATCCATATGCCAATTGAGAGGCATCAGCAAAGCCATGAATATCAAATTGAGTTTTCGGGGATGTTCCAACAAATCTAGGGATTTCAATTTTGTTGATGTGTGGAAAATCTTTTTCAATTAGTCGCCATCGACTCGATAAACGTTCGGTAAGTGGTTCGTCCCAGTCTAATTTTTGCTTCCACATCTCCTGAATAAGAATCTTGCAGGAAATTATGATAGGACTGAGTAAACCTAAAACATCATAGAGTTTTGCTATAGCTGACAAAACAGATCTTTTCGTTGGAATTTCGATAACTGCTAGATCAAGACGAAAGCAAAAGACGTCATGCTTGGGCTTCCATGACATCCCAAGTGTCTTAGTGATGTGTTCATCGTTTGTTTTTAATTGAAGCTCACCGTCGATCGGGGCTATATTTGGGCAGTTTGAGTTCCATTTGGCCAGTTGTAGCCCGGCTTTTTGTAAAACTTCGACAACCTCACATTTTTTTGTTAAGAGTTCAGAAAGGCTATCTGCCCCCGTGAGCAAATCATCAACGTAAAGATCTTGCTTAAGAGTTTTACAACCAATTGGAAATTCATTTTGATAAAATTCGGCGATGAAAAACAAACTTCTTACAGCGAGAAAAGGAGCAGCTGAAGTGCCATAAGTTACAGTGTTCAGTTGATACAGTGTTATTGGTTCATGTACGTCTTTTCTCCATAAAATTAGCTGATAGTTGCGGTCTCTTTTGTCTACCAAGAATTGTCGATACATTTTGCAGATGTCAGCAGATAGGGCCAATTTGTTTAAACGAAATGACAAAATTGTTAATATAAGCTCCTGTTGAATCGTTGGACCGACCATTAGAGCTTCATTCAACGAGATGTTAGATGAAGTGCGACAAGATGCGTCAAAAACCACTCGTAGTTTTGTCGTGGTACTTTGAGGACGCAAAATTGGATGATGAGGAATTACATAATGCGAGGAGTCTAAAATATCGAATTTTACGGGTGACATGTGACCAAGTTTAATGTATTCATCCATGAAATCGCAATACATCTGTCGTAAATTATCATCCTTTGAAAGCCGTTTTTCTAAATATAAAAAACGTCTGCGAGCCACTGCAATTGAGCTACCAAGTTGGTTAATAGAATTTTTGAATGGTAAACGTACCTGAACCTTTCCATCAGAATTAAAATTTGTGTTTTTAATAAAATATTCTTCACATTGTTGTTCTTCTTCTGTAAGAGTTGAAGTCTTTAAACTAAATTCTTCAACTTCCCAAAAAGCCTTTATTAAAGAGTCCAGCTCATCGATTTTTGTTGTAACATTACACGATAAGACACGATTTGAATGTTGAGTGTTCACGCTGCCACCGATGACCCACCCTAGGGATGTGTTAATAAGGAAAGGAAGTCCATTTCCAATAGAAATTTTACCGTCAAGAAGTAAATCAAAGAAAATTTCAGAACCTATTAACATATCAATGCGTTGAGGAATGTTAAATTGAGGATCTGCTAATTCAAGGCCTCCAGGAATGTTCCAATTGTCTGATTTTATTTGTACAGATGGGTGTTGTGATGATATGGATTTTGTGATCAAAAAACACGTTGTCCACTCAAGGTTAGAAATACGAGATTTGATTGTAGCTGTTACCATATATTTCAATTGAGTTCGTATGTCAGAAACGCTAGAAATTTCTTGACTTGATTTAGTTTGTTTTAGACGGAGACGATTTGTAGCTTCTTGCGTGATAAGATTCACTTCTGAACAAGAGTCCAATAAGGCTCGAAGAGGTTGCAAACAACCGAAAGAATCCTTTACAAAAATAATAGCTGTTGGAAGCAGATTTATTCGACGACTACGTGTTACAAATGACGTTTTTGTTAAATGAGTTGCGGATATATTATTTGGTGTTGGTATAAACGATTGGTGAGACGACGATGGTTGAAAGGACGAAGAATGCGGTTGTTGAAATGATGAATTAAGAGAAGCATCATGTTGGGGCAAAGGAGTAGGATTTATGTTCGATGAACGAAAAGAATTATTTGTCTCATGTTTTCTTTGGAAAGTTGGATTGTGTAAGGTGGTGTGATGCGATATCCGGCAAGTGCGACAGCGCGACTTCGATTGACATTGAGAAACTATATGACCAGTTCTAAGGCAATTTATGCACAACTTGGAGCTTTTAACGAATTCGAAACGACGAGCGATGGGCAGCGACAAATAAGTGGAACAACTTCCAGTTAAATGCTCTTTACTTTTACAGTATTCGCAAAGAATTGTTGAAACAACAAATGATGATCCAGGTCGCTTGGGAGTTGGCTTAGATTTGTTATCACGAGGTTGAAAAGAGTCCAATTCAGCAGTACGACTCTCTAGAAACTGGCAACGACGACTTAAAATTGAATAACACTGATCCCATGATGGTAGGGAATTAAAATCTTGTTTTTCGTCATAAATCCTTTTTGACTCTTCATCAATTTTCGACAAAACGATATGAATAATTATAGCATTCATAATATCGACTTCTGAACCGAGTGAGAGCATTGAACTACGAAGAGCCGAAACGTTATCAAGAATTGAACGCAGCATTGAAGCGTTTGGTTTAGAGATGGGTGCAATCGAAAACAATGAGTTGATATTGTCAATGAACATTAACGATTTGTTGTCATATCGTTCAATTAAATGATCAAAAGCCTTTTGATAATTCGACTCGATAACTTGAAATGGTTCTATTACTGCTAAAGCTTGACCTGATAAACAGTTTAGCAAATAATTAAATTTGTCAATAACCGGGATATGGGATTCATTGTGTACCAACGTCTTGAATGTACTTATAAATCTCGAAAACTCAGAATACTTTCCGTCAAATTTAGGTAGTTTTAGCTGAGGTAAACGATTTTGATGAGATACAAAGGATTGAGAGGAATTTAAGAAACTTTGTTCAATATCACAAGAACTTCGTTTTTGATTCATGAAACGCACCAGTGGTGCCTTGGCAGAAATAAACAGTTCTTCTAAATCTGGTCGAGCCATATCAGAATCATCCAGTTTCTCAATTTGTGTTTGAATGTGACTAATTTGCTTAAAATACGATTCGAGAATTTGCAGTCGGCAGTCAAGAATGGTGTAGTCTGAAGTACTTCCATCCTTTTCTATTTTGGTTTTCATTTGTGTAATATTTCGTTTCATTGCTGTTCGTTGTTGCTTAAATGAACCAAGGGTATTTCCCCCAATATCGGTTTTTTCGGTGCTCATTGTGCAATAAATGAGGTTAAATTGTAATAAATTGATGTAAAGTTGATGAAAATTTAATAAAATCGATAATATGCCAAAAAGGTACCAAATGTTGTACTAAGTATAACTTGTTGTTCAAAAAGGCCGAAATTTTGTACGGGCCAACACTATTCAAGTGCCAACACTATTTGAATTTACACTCCAACTCAATGTATGCTTGTTTGTGTGTGCGTGTACAATAGAGAGACAAAAGATTAAGAGTATAGACGGAGTAAATGATTTGGTATTGTTTCACTTACTTGATTAAATAATTAAGAGCATCTCAGCGAAGAGAAATCGATGTTTAAGTTGTTGTTGTTCAGTGATGATTTACTGTATGTGAAGGGTGGCTAGCAAATGCGATGACGAGGAGGTTTATGACGATGATGATGTAGATGAGACTTCAGGTGGCTGATAATTACCAAATGGACGATGATGATGATGATGTTGATTACGGTAGTTGTATGGACAACTGTTGCACTAACTACGATGATGACGTTAATGATGATTACGAAAAACTAAAATGTTTGTTTCTTATTTTAGCACAATGTTTTTTTGTTTTTAAATATTTTGTATTTATTTTTCACGTAAATGTAAAATTTTGTTTAACAACTTATGTTTATTTAAATTAAATTAATGTCCTGTCACGGTCGCCAAATTTTATGTTGAACCATAAAAGAAACGAACACTTATTTTTTTTTTTTTATTTCAAAGGTGTACCACAACTTATAAAATATTTAAAAACCACGAAAAATTTTTTGTTTATTGTTCATTGCTCCGCTAATATTTTGACAATGACAAAATTCTTATAACTAGAGTTGGTTGAAGCGAAGAATGTGAGGAATGCAATCCCGTTAGTTTGTTATACGTCTTTGTTTAAATGTGTAAGATGAGCAACAAGATGTTTAAAAGAATGTTTTGTTAACAATGATATTATAGATATTTAAAGGAATGAATTCATCTAATAATAAATAAAATAACAATAAATAACATTTAAGAAAATTGGTTCTCAAATGTATTTTGACCAAACAAAATATTATGTTTCTTATTAAAACAAAGTGTTTTATCGTAATATTATTTTAATGTTATAAAATAAGCCAAAACTGAAATTTATCAGCTGTGTCGATTTTTTTTAATATTCTACATAAAAACGTTATTTCTAAATATTCTAATTCTAAGTATTACAATTAGTTCAGAAATTATCAAAATTTGATGGGATGATTCTCATGAGGTATAGAAAATTATTATCAAATAAAATAAAATGTTTAAATATACTATAAAAAGTAAACCTGATCTAAAAATAACAAAATATTCTATAAATACGTACTTAAAATCGCTAAATGCAAATATATGTAGTTAAGGGTAAAATTTCCAAAAATATGCATTTACAAATCGATGCTTTATTTATTCCGAAACGGATAAATACTTTATCGATGACTCATTCAACATCAACAATTGCGTATTTATGGTTTCCCTGCTGATAAGTGTAAAAAAGGTATTATGGTCATATGAGCATTTCTTAATAAAAATATTTTCACACGTTATTCAAATCACATAATTAATAAACAACCCTCGTAATAATAAATTAATAAAGTTTTTGATTAAAATAAACAACAACATATGCATAGGGGAAAGTGGGATACTTTGTTTCGTGTATTTTATTTATTTATTTTTTAAGCCTACTGGTAAATATTTACCATTATTGCACTACAGTTCTACTTTATGAAATCTTTTGAATTTTATTGTATTTTGAGCGCAAGCAAATAAGATATACTGAAAAAGTTTTTTTTTAATGCTGATGTTTCTGAGGGAGATATGTAAATCAAGACCATTTTAAAATCGATGAATATAATATTGAATACTTTATTTTGCACATATTTCAACTGCAAAAAGGTTTTAGAAGTTTTTCCAGATCTCTACTTGACGTAAAATTATGAAATTTAAAATTTTTCTGAAAATACAATAAATAATTGGTTTAGTCACCAAAGATATGAAAATATTTAAAAAACTTTAATGGAATAGATGAAAAATGTGTTGGTTTATTAAAAGCAGTAGAACATAGAAAAATTGGAAATATCTCAATAAACACCACAGCGATAAGAATGAAAATTCATAGAATCAACATGTACCATTACATTATCTAATTAAAGAAAACAAATCTGGATTTAAAAATCGGGGAAATAGTGAATGCTGTAAAAATAACAAACTAGATATGATAAAACTCCTGCAAATGGTTTGTGCATTTAAAGTGGTCGGAAATTATTATTTTTTTATTATTTTTTACAAGTTTTATCAGTTATTACCCATCTGTTTTCATCACTTACTTGAATTTTGATATTCATCTAACCTCATAATTACATCTAACCTCATAATTACAAAAATCATTTAAATATATTTAATAAGAGCTAAATATCTTTAAATTACCAAGTTTTACCACTTTACCCCAACATTTCCCATTTTACACAAAAATAGTTGATTTGAAAAAAACGCCGAAAAATAATACCAAAAGACAAATCAGTCTTATTATTAGACAATAATCCATTCTATAAAGCAGTTCAAATATTCAAAAGATTATTGGTTGGTATTTTATTATAAAAATAAACTTAATTTTACACTTGAACTTTTGTTATCTGTATTTGTTCTAATAATGAATGGTTGCATAAGAGTGAGTGTGAATGTATATACTCAACGAACATATTCATGTGAAAAGTATTACATATTCTTTAATATTTTTGAGATCAAAAGTAATTTTAAAATATTTCTCAAACCAAAAGAAACCTTCTGATAAGATATAAATTTCGCACTTTTTTTTGAAATCAAATATTCATTACGCAGATATCTAATTTAAAATTATCTGTCAGATAAAAATTTTAAAAACATGTAATTATAAGTTGAAAAGATAGCTTTATATTTTATTGATAATCAATATTTTAAATGTTCAAAAGCATCATTTGTCATATTTATATGGTACATTTTTCCATAAAGCTTTATTAAATTTAAAAATTTTGTTATGAATAAAGAATAAAAATAATTTTATTGTGTTTGATTTTAAATTATTCTCAATTCGCTTACCTAGCGGTTCCAAAAATGCCATTATGACCCTTTGTTACTACTTATACAATTCAGTAGTTACTTTTAGTAGTGTAAATGGTGGCTACACAGAAAAAATTCTGTTTTATATCAAAATTTAATAAAAGTATATTAATTGATTCAATAATTTTATTAATTGGTTATAAAATTTTTAGGAAAACTAAGAGCTAATAATTGATAATGAGTCAGAAAATAAAAAAAAAAAACATCAAATTCTCAGCTTTTTTGTTATGATACAATGGTATCATGCTTTCTTAACTACATAAACGTAGCAGAAAAAAAGCACAAAAAAGTAAATCTGACATAGAATTTTCTAAATTATATCTACTTACATAAAAATAAAAAGTTGAAAATAAGTAAAAGAAATAATAGAAATAAAATTGAAGTAATTTTTGCAATTATTATTTTTTTTTTATTCATTCAATCATCAAAATTTGATTGATATAATTGATTTAATTAAATTATTTTTTTTATTAATTAGCTTTCTGATTCATTTCACTAACCAATTTACACTTTTACACTTATTAGTAATTGACATAATTATTTTGATGAGAATTAGAGGAGAAATTTTGAAACCTTCTTTGATTGAATGAATTTTTTGGTGATTTGCTTTTTCCTGTGTAAACCATCACATCTTGCTAATGAATAAGTAATACGCATAGCTTAAATGTTATAGTTAGAAAATATAAGGTCAAAAATGAAACTGTCTCATCTATATATACATGTAATGCGTAGAATTTCCTTTAGTGAACACACTATTGAATTGGTTTGCAATTAATGGTTAATCGACTTCAGAAATTCATATAAACATATGCGAATTCGTTACAAGTGAACACACTATTGAAATGCATTATAATTAGTGGCCAATCGACAAAAAATTACTAAAATATACTCTGGAAATTCCCTCGGTTATATACGAATTTACTACAAATATTACACAAGTGAGTACACTCTTCAAATGTATTGTAGTTAGTAGACAATATGCAGAAAATTACTGTTTTCGATTTTAGAAATTGCTCTAGTTATATACGAATTCGTTAAATCTATTATATTAGTGAATATATTGAATTGAAATGTAACATATGTAATATATGTCATATATATGTATGTCAATGTAATGTATGTCATTTTTATATTGAAATCATTAGAGAATAGTTATGCATAACATTCTCATGTTAAATTTACCAGTTAAAAACATTGAGAATGGCTAACGAATTTGACGTTACAAAACTAGTTCGGCGAACCGCTGGGTATGTTTCTTGTGTATGTATGCAGTAAGTTAATAACTACATATACAAATTATCATATGGTTGTGTTTAAATATAAAACTTCATTGAAATCTAAACACAAGTGAAGATGTCTTCAGTATAGTTCTAATTAAGAGAACATTTATGTTAAAATTAATGTAAATGGGACACAAACAAAGGCTCAACAATTGTGCAATCCATTTTAGAAATAATTACATTTTGTTCCAAGTGGTTAAATCATTTTCTTAATTAATAATAGCTTTTATTTCAAATCACATTGTGGTTTTATTTAAAATCATTAAAAGACGATTAAACCTAATTAATAAATTAAATGGTATTATTTCTCAAAAGCCAAGATAGAGATTTATGTTATTACATAGAAACTATCATAATAATGAATCTTTTGGTTTTTAAAAGAATATATTAGAAGTGCCTTCTTTCAAATTAGAACAATTTCATAAAGATGGTCTTCAGAGCCGGGTTTTCCATGTGAAACTTGTGAGATTTCATGTGACACTATTAAAGGCAATAGAAAATATGGCCCAAGTTTAATCTTAATAAATGGTTTTCTTGGATAAATGTCATGCATATCCATACAATATTTAATTAACCTATGTACATTAGGGTGACCCCAAACCAAAAGTTGTCGATGTTACCACTTAAAATGAAAGATCTTTGTATTAAGATATTATTTATCAAAATTTCCAACAAATTCGCATTTTTTTAAGAGATTTGTAAGATTGATTTGTTCAAGGTAAAATTTATGGTGAAATTTATGTCACTAATCTATTGTAGCATAATTTCTAAAATGGTCTTGTTAATTCCATTTTTATTCTTTAAAAATTAAATATGATTCATTCATGTTAATTAAAGATGGCAGGAGGACAACCTTTATATCGAATTGTATTTTATATTTTATAAACGTATAAGTAAGAGATGATTTCTCTAAAACAAAGGATATAGTATAGGATATACTATACATAAAAATATGTAGTCATTAGTAAAAGTATGAGTTTAAATATATGATGTAACAAACCAAACGCCTTTATATTAACATGCATATTATACATATCTACATATGTAGTTATATGTATAAAACCACTCTGATAAAAACTTGTACTGTTGTACAATTTAAATTAAAAAACTTTTTGAATACAAGAAAATTATTGTAGACTTAAATTAAATTTAGGCTTATATGTGTTTCTTTGTTTAATTTTGTTCATGTTTTCTTGTCCTACTCGTAAAGTTAGAGTACGTGTATGTGTGAGTGTGTAACAAACAATAGATGTTTACTATGTGCTACAAGGAAAGTTAGGTAATCATTTCATGTCACTGGGTGTGAGTCAAGAACATAAACAAAAACACTTATGTTTTTGCCAAACCACGATATCCTTATACATCTGTGTACACTCGTTATAATGTAAATATATATCCATACATAGCAATTACACACACACACACAAATATATATATATATATACATATATATATATATATATATATATATATATATATATATATATTAACATTTACTTCTATTGCTATCATAACTAAACACTGCACACTGGGGGAAAAATTGAGTTTTGCGGCATTACTACACCGTAAGTTTATAGAAACTTACAAGATATTAGTATCGTTGAAAAGAGAAAGATTTAAGCATCTCAAAAATTTTAAAAAGTTTATATGTCGCATTTGAAAAACATAAGTAAAAATAAAATTATACTAAGATTTTTGTAATTATAATTTGCATCATTGTAAGTTGAGTAGTTTTATGACGCTTTCGAAAATTCTTATAATGTACTAAAAGATTGTAATTTAGCCATTTTCAGGTGTTTAATTTGGAACTAAATAATTCATTACACCGATACACTGGTGTCCGTCCAACCTTTTCAAATGTAAAGACTTTGATCAAACTATACATTACAATTTACAAGATTCATATTTAAATTATCTAAATCGTTATAATATGTTGATGTTTGGAAATTATTAACAACTAAAAAGTAAAAAAAAATTAAATTTTAAAACTAAATTTTAATATGTATTTTAGCTAATTGCCTAACATTGACCAGTCAAAGCCTTTGGGTGGATAAAGGCTTTATCTATTGAGTATAATATATATTAAAGTCAGATGCAATTTTTCCTGATCATAGTCACAACATTCAAAAAAAATTTTGATAACCTTAAAAGAAATTTTTTAATATCTTTTGATGTTATTTACAATTTTTATATTTCCACAATTTAATGAAAGAACGGTCAAGAATTTACCGATTTTATTTCGTTTTTAATAAAATTATGCACGCAAATAGTCCACGGATTCTATATCGAATTCAGTCTTTAGTTTCGCGAAATTGCAAAAACTAGCAACTTTATTTCGCTTTTTAACTTTCTCAAAAACCAAACGCATTTCAAAAGTATGTAACTTTAAATATCAATATCTCTGGGAAGAACTTGTAAATTTTAATGATTTAAACGGAGTTTGAATTTTGATTATGTCGACTTTAATACGAACATCTCAAAAATAATAAAACTTTTTTAAAAACGCATTTCAATACAATTCTATTTGTGGTTAAATATGCTATTTAAAATTTTTGTTTTTTTAATGTATTTGGAAAGTATGGAATCTTTACATATAAAAAATATTAATTCTTATTATTTTTAATGGAGTTAAGTGAGTTTACAATTAAAAAATGGAGTTTACAATAACCTAATAATATAATATTTGAACAATATTCCGCTAGATAAAATATAAAATTAACCAGTTTAAATGTTCGGTGATTCGACTTTTTAAGAAATCGGTTTTCGAATAGTTAGAAGAGTTGGAAGTTTGAAAAAAACGGTTGCAATTTTTTGAATTTCGAAAAACCCGGTTAACCGGTTTTTTTTTTTACTTTTTTGCAGAAGTAAATATTTCTATCAAAAGAACTCAACAAATCTTATAATAAAGTTAAAATTTATTAAATATAATTATTTTACGAAACTAATTTTAATTAAGATAATAACTTCTAAACTGTACATGGTACTAGAGAATAAATTATTTCCATTGACGTGAGTATTTTATTCAAGATAATTATTATTTTAATATTTGTTTAAACTTATAGAATTAATTTCACTTTAACATTAAACTATATTTATAAAACATAACAAGAAATTAAGTTTATGAATATTAATGAGTTAAAAAAAAATTTCCTTCAAATATTGATATTCAGTATATATGTTTTTTGAAATAAAATGTTATTTTTAAAACCGTTTTTTTATGTTTAAAAAACCGGTATATTCGACATTCGAAAAATGAACATTAAAACAAACCGACAGTATTTAAACCGGAAAAACCAGTTGAAAACCCGATTCAATCCCCCTATTGCATAGTATAGTTTTAACTTATTTAAACAATAATAAAAATGAAAAAAGCCTTTCTCAGTTAAATCGTAAGAATGACAAATTGTCTGAAGAATATCAGCAATATATACTAAAAGTTATAAAAGGTAAAGTTTTATCAAAATTCCAAGACCGTTGGCGAAAATACATAGAAACAAAAATAATTTTCTGGACGTGAATGATAAGTGAATTTAAATTTTTTTAATACCGATATTCCCTTTAGAATTATAATTTTCCGAAAATTCAGATAATGAAACTGTTGCTTAGTGTAAAATATTTGTTATTCGAAAATTGGTTTTTATTTAAATTAGCTTCCTATTATTTTTACTTTTGTTGTTTTTTTATAGTACGTAGTTAGAAAAAATATTAAAATTTTTAATTTTTTCATAAAACTATACATACATATGTATGTGTACGTGTAACAATGTAAATATGTTTATACCCTTTCATATTAAAATTAAAATAAATACAAAAATATCTGATTTTCTTTTTTAATCAAACTGATTTCTGGGAGGATTTTAAAATCAACCTCCAATCTATATAGTAAGAAAGATATTATTGATTTTTTAAGTGAAAATGGTCTCTAAATACTTTGGAAATTTGAAATCTATGCTCACCTTACTAAAGAATTTTATAACATAAAAATATATGTTGGACTTAAGTCTGTTGAAGCTATCTACAAAGCTTGAAGTTTTTATTCCATTTTAATTTAATTTATTTTACTTTTTTTCTCAAGCAAAAAAGTTATTGATTTTAGATACGAAAGTGCCCAATATTTTTTACTGTGCAACGTAACAAAATCTTAAAAATATTTTGTTTCAACTTTCAGCACTGTTGAAAATTAAATGAATAATTTACACGATATTAGTGCTTTACCCAGTGAAAACATGGCAACGGCATGTAGTTACGGATGTAGTTACTTTTCAGTGACAACAGTATACCGTTTGCAGTACATTAAAGTAGTTTAGTAACTACTTATTTATAACCCCGTATGTAATTAGTATTTGTGATCAGATTTTTGAAAATACTTCTTTCTATAGATTTTTTGTCAATTCATATATTAAAAGAGAGATAAATATATGAAAAGATAAAATTTACGAGTACCTATGAATCTAAAATTTTTGAATTTGAAATTTATTTTTACGTTAAAAAAAAAGAAAAACACAAAATAAAAAATCTGCTCTCTATATGCTGACATTTAATTTTATTTGTAACCTAAAATGTAAATAGTTCCTATTGCTTTTACAAATAATGACTTCAGTAATACTTAAACATTAATGAAATTTAACAGCTTGGAATAAATGAGTTCTTGTAATTATCACCGTGTTCAAACAATGAGTTATTCAGCTAATGTGTAAATAGAGAAGAGCAATTATATCAGCTTCTTTAATCCTTACATGACAACCAAAGTTTTCTTTTTATGATTTTGTACAGAAATATTTAAAAATTTCATTAAAAGTTTTTTTGTAAATCTAAGTTAGAAAATTAAATTATTCAACAGAGAAAGCCAGGCTAGAACAATTTTAATATATTTTTAGTCCTTAAAATATTGGCTATAACCTGCATAAGAATTTTTGCTCTCCAATCTAGGCATAATACACCTTTTACACTTCGAGACTTAAAATTTACATAATTTTTTTTAATTTTAGTTTTACTTTTTTCATGCATCTTTAAACTTGCCCTGGTTATTATATATTTTGTATATTTAAAAGTGAATTATAGAAGGCAAAAAGAAATAATAATAATAAACTTTGACTTTGGAGGCGCTCACCTAGTTCAACAAATGGCACACCAAAAACATATGTTTGGGGCATAAGTCAGCATGTTGTTAGCTATTGATTGCGATATTTAGTTTAGCAGAATTCGAACTTACATATTTAGATTTTCTGCCGGTAAACTGTTCGAGAGACCTTTCTGTAATGAAAAAATTTGTACACAATCCTGCCATAAGAATTCTCTACATTTTGTGTGAAAAATGCTGTTGTACGGTGTCTTTCTTGAAAATAAAATAGTTTTATCCATTAAAGCAAATATTTGCTAATTTATATGTGTAAAATAATAAGCAGAGCAACCAAAATTAAAAAAAAGAAAGTATTTTATGCTCTTAAAATCGGAAAATATACCTTTAGAATTAAAAAAATGCTCTTGAAATATTATTTTTTCTGACCAGATTTTAAATTGTCTAGTATTCATGCTACATGTATTATTAGCAAGTGCTAAAAAAATATTATCTTTTTGGAATTGGAAAAATTGTTATACTTAAGTATAAAGTATGCAAAATTATGCTCTTTAGTGAAATATATGCAAGATTATGATCTACATAACTATGTCATTTAAATTGCTAAAATAAGAATTTTTTATCAAAATATACCAAGATATGCTGCTAAGCCCAAAATACGCAAAAATGTTCTATGAGCACCGAGTTTTGCAAAAATAGGCTGTAAAAAATCGATGCCAAAATTCCTAGAATTATCTAATACGGATAAGTAACTAATAGTTTTGTTCATTGAAAGCTCAGGAAAGCATGATTTTTGCATATGTCGGGTTGCCTTGGTAATACACAATGACTATTTATTTAATTGCATATTTGTAAGTAAGAATTAAAACGGTACTCAATAGGATAGAAGCAAGATACTTTTGACACAAAACATTAATTTTAAAATTTCACAAAAATTTGGTACAATTTTTATGACATATCGCATTCTTTTTTTTCATTCCTTAATTTAACATGAAAATTTTACTATGTGACAAATTCTGGGTCATTAGATATAGCCTCAATGATTTCAACGCGAAATAAAAGTATTCCATCAGATTAATTAAGGATTTTGCAAAGTTAGATCGAATTTCTATTTTATGGATTTTTAAACTTCGGATATTTTGGAGCATTTTTTTCATTGTGTGAAAATAAAAGTCATTTAAATTATTCTATATGATTGTAGTTATGGGTACTTATTGCTTAGTATAATACAAAACTTCTCTAAGATATTATGTAAAATGATATTTTGCATATATATATATATATATATATATATATATATATATATATATATATATATGATACCACTTTCAGTAAAAATCAATTTTTCTATTCTATTGATGTTAGTAGGAAAATGCACATAAAATTTAACACAAACACGGAATAGAAAATATTGTATATTATAAAATTTAATTTATTTGGGCACCATAAATCTTTTATTACACTGTGATGTCTTTCTTACCACTGGCATCACAATTTTAATGAATTTAGAAATTTATGTACTTAGAAGCCAACTAACCCTTTATTAAAAAGTGGTCATGACATCCAGTCACTACTTCCTTTGAAGATATACATAGTATTTTAATCGTTTAAGTAGTTTATAAATAATGTCAAGTTAATTAGAATAAACAATATTATGACAAAAATATGACATCCAGTAAAATTCTAATATAATTATGGTGGTGGTACTCTATAAAAAAACAAAAACAACACACAGTAATATTTACATTAAATAATTTAAATGTATTTTGTTTCCAATCATGTTAAAAAATGGGTCTAAAAAATTCGAACTTCAAGAGAAATTCGAGTTAACTTAAAAAAATACTTTAAGCGGTTTTGTTAGATTACTGGTATGCTTTAAATTTGCTTTGGAATTATTGAGGCAATTTTTTCTTGTTGCGCTGTGTTATCAGTCACAAATAAATCACACAAATCATTATCTTTTCCGAATCCAAAAATAAAAAATTTTAAAGTTGTAAATCGCAAGTGGAATGCAATTAATAGTTGAAATTTTAAAAAAATTATGTGCAGGCTAAAATAAAATTTTAATTACAAAATAGGTTAAACTAGGAAAGATCTAGACTTACCCCTATTAAATGATTTTTTTTAATGATCTCCTTAATTTTAATGTATTTTAGACAACTCACCTGAAAAAAGAAAAGAAAATTTTTAATATTAATAAACGCTAAAATAACTTAAATAATTCGAATAATTTATAGACAATTTTACACTTGCCAAAGCTTCAAAAAACTAGTTTCAAAAGTTGACTTTTCTAATTAAAATTATCACCCAGTTATTGTAAAAGTAGTGGCTCAGAAAATATTTTTGTGTGTTTAACCAATATGTGGGTGTATATAGCCAATATATTCTTTTGTTGATCTCGGCTTTTAAATTTGAGAATTTTACAAAAAAATAAATAAATAAAAAACTTTTTCAAAATTGACAAAGTATGGATAAGCCATTGTCCAAAGCAAATCCTATTTTACTATATGTTAAGACTTATTTACAGAGAATATTTAGAAGTGAAAGAATATTGCCACCTTTTTGAAAATTAAAACCAAATATATGATTTTTTAATTTTCCAATACAGATTAATATATTTCTATATCGAATGGATATATTTACATGATTTTTGCAGCAATATTATATAGAATTTTATGTAAAATTTAAAAAAACACGAGACCAAAAATGAGGGTAAAATTTGTTTCGACCTAAGTATCTCTAAAAATAAAAGAGATAATCTATACATGTAAGCATGTTTTTAAGAGATTTACAATGACTATTTGTATGAAAAATTTTTGTATATTCAAATCATAAATGAATTTTTGGCGTATTTTTAAAAAAATTACGTACCCGAGATGACCAATATTGGGCTAGGGGCTTGTTAACTTAAAAACACCTCAGCTGTGACGTTGTGAAATTTTATTTAGATATCTCCAACAGTTCACAAGTTATAGAAGTAATTCTTGGCTAATGTAAGGATGGGAGCTTACAACAAGTAAAGAGCTTGTGTTCAAATTTATTTAACAGTATTTGAAAAATTAAGTACACAAAAAAAGAAAATAATAAAATAAAACAAAACAACCGACAATCAACCATGAAATGAATATATATATATAGCCATAAGTGATAAATCTCTAACACGACACAATATTATGGATAATCGGTTTTAAAGTTTGGATACAAATGTCCATTCCATACTATTTTTAGTGAGATCAATAGCAAAATAATTATTACCAAGTAATTGTAAGTCTATTTCGCTCTCTACAGTGGTTCTAAAATACTTTTTTAATAATTCCATAACTTGTGACCCATTAGATATATAGATAAAATTTTCTATAGTCTGAGAAATAACTTCTAACAACGACCATGGAATTAAGCGAAATAGGATTAGCTTTATCAGTAGGGTGGCCTTGATTTGGAAAAAGACCCGATATTCGTTCCCACTTCCTAAAAATGCTGAGTTTCGTTTCTCTCCTTAAAATTTTGGTTGAACTCTTATTTTACTGTGGTATATTTGATTCAAACTTAAATGGATTACTTTAGATTTGTTTTAATAATTACTTCATTATTGGAGGTTATTTATTTTTTTTTTTTTTTTTTTTGGCCATTATAAGTAAAATATAAGTAAACTGTGGAATTCAGAAATCGGCAAAAAAAAAATGTTTGTCCTCCTTTAAACAAAAATAAGTGAACTAGGTGGAATTTGACATACTAAACGCGAATCTGCTTTCAGGTTTTTTTTTATCAGGTTATTTTTTTATGGTCATGTATATTTCACCATGACTCAAGAACCGATTTGGGTAAATGAAACACCGAAAGATGCATACAAATATTGTCTTCAAGTCATTCTCACAATATTTTTTTATTTGCTCAATAGTTTCGGAGTTAAAAAGTTCGAATTCCTTTACAAAGCCCGCATTGTTACGTTAAATAAAAACTTTTATTTATTTTATTTTCATTTATTTCTTTACTTTAAACTTTTTTCAATTTTGTTTACGAAATGCGTATAAAAAATATTGTAATATTTAAAAAAAAGCAACAAAAGATCCGAAGAAAATTTAAAATGAAATTTACTTTTTAACCGAGCAGATGCACATTTTTCACATTTGTATAGCACTTTCCGGACCGGTCAGAAACTGTCGGAAAATAATGTTTCATGCGAAGTTGAAGAATTTTTTCCTTAAAAGTTCTTTTCTTTTTAGTTTTTTTGTCCTTTATGATAAAGTTGGTAACATTACTAATAAAATAATCCACGCACCTTCAAAATATAATATAATTCAAATGGGTTTGATTACATTCGGCGAGATTCAAACAATACGTGATATTAATTAATTATAAAATAATTTATTTCATAAAAAGCATTTTCGTATTATATATTTTGACAACACTGGTAGTGTTGCCAGGAAATGAGAAAAAAAGAGGGTAAATTGAACTTTAGAAACGGTAAAAAAAGGCTAAATGCCTCAAAAAAGTTAAAAACTTATTTCTTTCGTTGTCATTAGAGAATCTATTGGTACATCAACTCCATTTTTACATATTTCGGCTGCAATATCATACGAAAAACCAAAAATATGTTTTTCCAAATCAAGTTAAGAATACATTAATTTGTTTCTTATGAAAAAATTAATATAAAAAGTGAATATTTTTTCTTAATCACCTCCAAACACAAATTATAAAAAAATGTTTATTTCAATTTTACATCATAATTTTTAAAGTGACATTTACATATTTTTGTTTGACTTTTGTGATTGAAAAATGACTTTTAACTACGCGCTGTAATTTAGGCATTTATAAGTATATTTGGCTCCTCTTACCAAATACAATTTTTTAGTACAATTTGGTGTTACTTTTAGGTTCTAATAATTCTATAAAAATTTTCCAACAGTTGTTTTTAAGTAAAATGAATACATAAATAAATAAATAAAATTTAAAATAGAACGGATAGGCCCAGGAGAGAGGTTGCCCCCATACAAAGAAAATATAAATTTTCTCATCTAAAGGACTCTTACAGTGAGAATCTTTAAAACAAATTAAAAATAATACTCATATCAAATTTCGAAAAGGGTGAATAGGTCCAGGGATAGTAATAGCTCCCATATAAAGTAAATATTAGTTATCGTATCAAACCGGGTAGGTAAGCGCACTGGTAAAATCTAGTAAATAACAAATTTAATACTTCGTTCACATTACTTTAAGCAAGAAATATTCACTTCGATGCGGAACAAATATTTTATAAATGTAAGACAATATTATATTAAAAAATGGTATGTTGTAAAATTTATGGACCCATTTGACTGATTTAAAAAAGAAAAACGAAATTGGAAAAAATATTTGTTTTAGATTTGTGCAAGAACGAGGTCCATAGCTTATATAGGATCTTCAAAAAATCTAATAATATAGATAATAATAAAAAAACAGGTTTACCAATAACTCGGTTGTTTATGAACCGTTTTGGCTGATTCAAGAGACCGGAATTCAAGAAAAATATTTGAGATCAACCTATATACGAACCAAGTTCATCGCTTATTCAAGGCTGGATATTGGTCTAAAATGAGTTTTGTCAATATCTCTGTAACTAATGGATCGACTCAGTACATTTCTTTAGCACAAAAAATATTCCGATTTCGGTTTGCAAACGAAGTCCCTAGCTTATATAGGGGCTTCAGAAAATCGGAAACCGGTTTGAAAAACAGTTTTTTTTTTTGTAAATATCTCCGCTATTTTTGAACTGACCTTTTTCGAGTTTCGACAGAAAAGTTCTGAAAAAGATTCAGATTTTTGGATATATATATATATATATATATATATATATATATATCATCTGGAGGCTTCACAGACGCTACTTAAACCATTTTTTATTTACACATATGTCCTCAATTTATGAATATATATATGTATATTCATATATATATATATATATAATATAAATGTTGGTTATGTTTAAGTCGCACAAAATTTGTTAAAATTTACTGTTTATAACGTTTAGAAAATGATGTAACGTATTATGTATTTGGAATTTAACGGCTACAATTTTCTCAATTTATTTAAATTCCTATATTATATACATATCTCTTCTATATAAGGATATAAATACATAAAATTTTATATTAAATACCGATATTGATGCTTATCTTATTCCCATGTACTGTTAAGCATTAGGAAATATACATCCATTATTTCCCAATGCTTAGAAGTATATGGGAATAAGATAAGCTTCAGTATCGGTTAGTGAATTGCAATTAACTCCAACTATTTCATAGGCAGATTCTGTACTATAATGCAGTATATGGAGTTAGGTGTAAATAAATGTTTATGTATACTTTTATTTTAAAGGTATGTTTGAAGTGTTTTTTTAATTTAAATAACGGAGTTTTCTTCTTTTAGATCAATTTGGCAATTTCACTTCATAAGAGAAATGAACGTGAAGAAACCAAGCTTTTAGAATAAATGTATAATAATATTATGTAACATTCTTAATTGAAAAAAATTAAAAAATGAAATTTTGAAAATTATTAAATATTAATAAAAAATATTTTTACAGATTTATTATAATAAATGTTGTTTGAATTTCTATTCAAAACCAAAAATTATTTGAATTTACTTTTAAGGAAAATTATTGATTATTTAGTGTTTTTTGTAATATTTTGTTTAATAAGTAGTATAATTATTTTAATAAAGAAAAAATGTTTTCTTTTTCTATTAAATATTTACGAATTTATTAGAATTCTCAAATTTTGTAATAGATCCGATTTCATTTAAAAAATTTATTGAGTTTTAGAATTTAATAATAGAATATAAAATTTAATTTCTTCTATGTAGAAAAGAATTTAAAAATCAAAAAAAAAAAACCTTAAAAACCTTTTTATCTTGTGATCAAGCTCGGAAAAGGATAATGCAAGGAAATATATTTTAAGAAATAATATTTTTGAATAAAGTAGACTTTCATTTGAAGTAGGAATAACGACAAATTTTTTAAGGTCACCTTAATGAACATCCTATAATTAATATTTTTTATACCATTTTGAAAAATAAGCATTATGAAATTAAGTATTATTTTTATTATTAAGTATGAAGTATTTGACAGCTTTGCCTAATTAGTTCAAAAAATAATAAATTTTACGCCCGTTTGAAATTTTCTCGAGAGTCACCATGAATTTAATGAAACCTAACATAGTTTTGTTGAATCTAGTAATTTTAATTCAGGAATCCTTTAAATTTACAAATATCAAATGTTTAGAATACGTTAAACCGTTTGCCACAATACCCGTTGGCAAATTGAAATTAGTCTAACGCGGAGTAGTTGCTCTGGACGTACAAGCTAAATATTTCCTTTCTTAAATAGTTTTAAAAATGTTTTAATTTTTAGAATCTAAAAGTGACACCACAATTTAAAATTCAAAAAAAATTGTGTTTGGCAAAAAGAATCGAATATATGCCTAAATTACAACAAATTGGACGATTCTAAACTCAATTTGAAAAAAAAACCTATTCTACGAATGATAGTATGTAGTTGTTACACTAATAGTTTCTCATTCTAGTCATATCCTATACATATGATGATGATGGCTTGTATAAAATTTGTGATATAGAAGGATAGGTTAGGTTAGGTTAGAAAGGGTGGAGTATTCACGCCTACACCCAGAGACCGAACGGCCCATTGTGATCCCTTTATGAAAGAAAGAGAGAGAAAAGTGGAACCTATACCCAATCAATCAGTTATGATTGTTCCTAAACCATTTTATTCCCATTACAAACCCTATGAGGTTGACAAGTCCTTTGCCATTAACCTCACCTAGTTCATGTAGTGAATGGCTTCCAAACCACTTCAACCTATTACGCTGAAGCCCTACGCAGTGACAGAGTATGTGCTCCACTGTCTCTAGCTCCTCAACATCATCGCACGTCCTACAAAAGTCTGATGTGACAATGTCTCACTTACTCATCATATTCCCTATTGAGAAGTGACCCGTAACCATACATATTATAACTCTAAGACTACCACGAGTCATACCTAGAAGATGCTTAAAATCCGCCAGTTTTAAGCTAGGCCATAATGCCCTAGAAACTCTGCAGTCCGATCTGTCACTCTAGGCTCGATTCGTGTTGTCCAGAGTCCACTCCCTTATGGCCCTAAAGAAGGACCCAATTGGAATCCTAACAGATGACTCTATGAAAGACCTATCTAGCTCCGAGCCACTGCGAGCTAGCTCATCGGCTATCTCGTTGTCAAGAATATCACAATGACCAGGAACCCAACAGAGTCTCATCATATAGGAATCCATTAACCTTCTCAATTCTCTTCTGCACTCAAGTACCAATCTGGACCTAACAAAATTACTAGTCAGAGCCAATAACGCTGCCTGACTATCAACATAGATAGTAATCTCAGACCCTCGTTCAACATTCCCCTCAATCAAGCCTAGAGGCTTATAAATGCCAAGAATCTCCGCTTGAAAGACACTACAACTGTCAGACAATTTGTAGGATCGTCTGATATCAGTTCCCATAAAGTATACACCTGCACCAGTGCCAACTTCCATTTTCGAACCGTCCGTGAAGACCGCACACCCTCCATAGAGCTTTTCTACTCCATCCCAGAGGTCCCTGCTAGGTAACACCAAAGCGGGAGTAGCCCCGAAGTTAATCGTAGTCCCGACATAATCCGTAGGCTCAGCCAAGGATAGTGTCCTACCGTTGAATTTGACTTCATCTAGTATGCTGACGTGCCCCGCTCTAGAGGTACCTAATAATCCCAGTTCCTTCAATCTAAATAGGCCGCGGACAGCCATACCCCTCACAAATTCCTCAATTGGAAGAAGGTGGAGGATTATGTCCAGCGCCGCCTGAGGTGTACTTCTCCTGGCACCTGAGATGCCAACTGAAGCACACCTCTGAACTTTAGAGAGAAGTTTCCTATACGTTTCTTTACCCAATACCTTCCACCAGACTGTACAGCCATAAGTAAGAATAGGTCTTACCACCGAAGTGTAAATCCAGTATACAACTTGCGGCCTAAGGCTCCAATTCTTACCTATAGAGTTCCTGCAGGTGTAATAGGCATTGAGTCCCTTCCTGACCCTCTCCTGGGTGTTTCTCCTCCAAGACAATTTACTGTCCAAGTACACACCCAGATATTTGGCCTCACTTGACAATGCAAGCTCAATCACGTTCAATACTGGCAAGCTAAAATGCTCGACCTTGTATTTCCTAGTGAACAAAACTAGTTCCGTTTTCTCGGGGTTTACTCCTAATTCCTTACTGTTGGCCCAAAGGGACAGATCACGTAAACCTGTCTGCATGACCTCACTGATCGTAGATAAGAACTTACCAGAGACCAGTAAAACAACGTCATCGGCGTAGGCCACAATCTTCCGTCCCTTAGCATCAAACTGTCTTAAAATGACGTTCACGGCCAAGAGCCACAGTAATGGAGAAAGGACCCCCCCTTGCGGTGTGTCTCTAGTCACGAGTTTCCTCATACAAGTGCCTCCCATGTTTGAGTTGATAACCCTGCTGCTAAGCATCAGAATTATCCACTCAACAAGGAGCTTACTTATATTCAGCGAAACAAGTGATTCCTCGATAGCCTCTATCGTGATATTATTGAAGGCCCCCTCTATATTGAGAAAAGCTGCCATGGTATATTCCCTCTGCAGCAGACCTCGCTCAATGTAACTCACAACGTCATGCAGAGCAGTCTCAACGGACTTACCTTTAAGATAAGCATGTTGAGACTCGCTAATGACCTGAGTTCCTATGCTAGTCCTAAGATAAAAATCGATCAGTCTTTCTATTGTCTTCAATAGAAAAGACGATAGGCTGATCGGTCTGTAATCCTTGGGTTTGGAGTGAGTCGTCTTACCCCTTTGGGTATGAAAATGACCCTTACCTCTCTCCACCCTCTGGGAATGTACTTCATTCTAAGACATTCCCTAAAAACCTCCGTCAATAGAGAGATGGCTTTTTCATCGACATTCTGTAGCATGGCCGGAAATATTCCATCCGGGCCCGGAGATTTGTATGGCTCGAATGAATTTACCGCCCATAGTACCTTGTCTCTAGTGATCATCTCCCTTATCACATCGGTATCCCCAGCATCTGATTCGGGTTGTAGGTTATCACTGACGCTACCTGTCCCTCCATCAGATTCTATATCCCTACAGCCTGGAAAATGAGTCTCCATAAGTAAACTGAGGGACTCTGAGCTAGACTCTGTCCACGAGTTATCCGCACGTTGTATGTATCCAGGTGCCACTGGGTCCTTGGATAATACTCGCCTAAACCTAGACAACTCGCTAACAGAGTCCAGCGATTCACAGAAATTTACCCATGGAGTCTGTTTCGCTCGTCTAATGTCCTTCTTATACTTAGGGAAACTATCCCTATAGCTATTCCAATCCTCATCGTTCCTCGTTAGTTTGGCTCTATTAAACAGCTTCCTAACTGTAGACCGCTGGTCCCTAAGTTCCCTAGTCCACCATTTCGGCTGTTTCCTTTTTCCAGAATAAATCACTGGACAATTGAGCACAAAACTATATAGAAGGAATTTGGACTTAAAATTGAGTTAAGCAAGTATGTCAGGAATCGATAAACTTCTTTATTTAAAATAATTTTAAGTTTTGGTCAACTTATAAATCAAATTTGTTGGACCTGTAATTGTCAAAGAATTTTTTAAATAGAGAAATAATGGAATTATCAAAACAAAAGAAACAAATGTACACAAATTTTAATTTTATATTCATTTGGAAAGACCATTTCAGAAGGATTATTTAAGTCTTTCCTGTAGATTATGTAAGTTATCTCAGTTAATGTGGACATTTTTTTGTTGTTTTAAACTATTGTTTTTGTTTTCTTTTTTAATAAAAAAAACTAAGGCAACGCAGAATGCTTTTATTAATAAGCATTAAAAAAACGAGTAAAATTATAGGGAAAACTTAATCGAATAACTCGAGTAATTTAAGAGATTTATTCGATTACTTGAGTAATTTAAAAACTGCATTTTCGAATTATTTGATTAATCAAACGATGAAAAAGTCGAGTAAAATTATTATCCTAGTACTTAGAATACCGATAACGCTATTTGGATAAAGATAATAAAAAAAAATTAACTGCCTGTTATTATAACACGAGCGAAAAAACAAATTTTGAAATTTTGTTTTTGTTTTTGACGAGTCGTTTTTTCGCTCGTGTTATAAAAACAAGCAGTAAAAGTGAATTTTTATTCTCTACACTACCATATGTGGTTGTGGCATTATGAGTTTGTGCCGATGTTTGTAAGGCATAGAAAAAAAATCATAATCACTTTCTGGGTCCAAACTATGTAAAATAGTGTATCGTACATATTTTATATTTTAATTATCAAACGTCTGATAAAAATACTGATAATTTTAAAAATATCTACCCTCTTAATATATCTTATCTCAGGTTTTGTTTTTCAAAGTCGCATTTTTAATGTAAACTCGTAGAAGTCTCCAACACGCATATGTTAAAAATTTTATGAGTTATGTTTACAAATAAAGTTTTTATAATCTATTATAACAAAATATTCTAACTAATTTTAGCTTTATTTTTGAAGAAAAAGCCCTAACACTTTTAAAATTAAACCTATTGTCATTTGAAGAGATACATGTATTTATTATATTATAGGGCATTCAGACCGACGCAAAATTACGTACTTTCGTGATTTCGGCCGAAATCAAGTTGAAATTACTTAATTTCACATACATTTTGACATTTGCGAAATTACATAATTTTGCGTAATTTCGGCGAAATTACATTGAAATTACGATGCCCATTTCCGTGCAACTCTATACATGGTTAGAAAAAATACTTTTTTTCAACTATGTACTGCATGTTTCAACAGTGAGAAGAAAAAAAAAAAACAATTCACAGATGATCTTAAATTTAAACACAAATCTTAAAATTAGTTATTAAAGTGATTTTGCAAAATGAAACCTATCCTTTTTACATTTTTAATTGTTGCAAATTAATAATTTCCAATTTATTAAGTAATTGTTTCTTATTTGTTTCCATTTCAAAATACTTTATTTACCTCTATAACAATTTAAAATGTAAACAATAAGTATCAGCTGTTCACGAAATTACATCAAATGCAATCTAGCCAGTATGAACACTCTAGATTTCATTCGTAATTTCGGCATGAAATTTCGTAATTTTGCGCCGGTCTGAACAAGGCTTAATATTTGAATCTATACGTGAAAAATCACACAAAAATCTTACATATTATGTTACGTCTAGACGGGCTGTAAGGAAAATTATGAAAAATAAAAATAACTTAAATTTTTAGAATGTAATAAATTTACTAAATATTTTACATTGAATTTATTAAAAGTTTGACCAAAATTGGCAGCTAGACTTAAATCATGTTTTTAAAAATAATCAGTGAACAGAATCAGTCACCTTTAAAGCTGCCTGGCATGAAATTTCGTAATTTCGCGCCGGTCTGAAAAAGGCTTAATAATTTTTGCTACACAATATATTTTAGAAAATACAACCGCTTAGGTGTAGGAACGCCGGCAAAGGGACTGCTTCTCTCATGAGCAAAAATAAATATAATAATAATAACGACAGTGGGACGGCAAGATAAATGCTAAAGTTTTGTGTAAAATATAAAATTCCAACCTAATTTTTCTTTATTTGCTATAATTATAATATTTAATATCTAAATAGTTTTATATTTTATTTGTTTAATTTAATTTCATCAAAGAATTCCCATTTTCTCTCTTCTTCAGTTTTATTTTCTTTTTTATAATATATATATATATTATAAATGATGTCAATCATGTTGAAAAAAAGTATAATATCGACAAGGAAATAAATTTTATTACAACGGCTTCCCGTCGTTTTTTTATTTTTTTCAATTTTGACTTTTTCCCCTTTTGCGCTTTTTATTTATTTTGTTTTTACGGTTTTTCTTCGTTTCGGCGACTTTTCTTAATTTGTTGTGTTTTTCCTTTTTGCGACTTTTTTTATTTTAGCGCTTTCTTGACTTGGGCGATTTCTTTTGTTTGTATTTTTTTTTCCTTTTGCATTTTACAGATTTATTTGCGTTTAAAATAAAAATCAGCAAATAACTATTATTTTGGCTCAAAAAGTATAAAAGTGAAAATATAATCCTCAGACTTTTATGATAAAATTCATGATAGTTACGGTCTCTGATTTTAAATATCGAAAATAAAAGAACAATAAAATTAGATTATCTTAATAACAAAGAAAATAGTTAATTTTACATAAAATTGTGCTCAAAAAGAAACACAAATGCTTAGTTTTTATACTTTATTTCTCATAATTCAAAGTATTGAACTCCTTCCTATTTTGTTTATCACATTTCTCTTACAAATCTCTAAATTGAAAGTGAAGAAAAACTCTAAGTCTCCATTATTAAAAGACTACAACTTGTCCAAATTGTTTTTGTAAAGAAATACCAACAATGACCCTTTGAATTTAGAGAATTGTCTTTGAGGCATAAGAAACAAAATAGGAAAGAGTTTAATAATTTGAGACACTCTTTTGTTTGAGGCTTATACACATATATGTGGTTTTTTTGAATGCATTATTCGCAACTTTTACCGCTTATAACATCTAAAATACTGAACTGATTAAAATAAATATTTATATTATGCACGCGTATGTGCATAGTATATATATATATATATATATATATATATATATATATATATATTGTTTTTAAATCGGATGAATAGACTGAGCGTAAAAGGGATGCTCCGATACCTATCGTATTGAAATAAAAAAGTTTAGTGTAAATAAAATTGTTTACTATATATGAATATTTTTCAGAAAATATAACCCACAATCTAAAATCTCGTGAGAAACGATCAAAGATTGTAACGAATCAAATAATGAAATTGTAATCTGTATAGTAAATAGATACTTTTCAAATATTTTTAACCAATTTTAAAATGTTATAAATCCTGATTTTTGTAAAAATCACGGTTAAATACAAAAACAAAACTCTTCCCAAAAATTCTATAAAGAAGAAAGGTCGAATCATAGTGTAATAAGAAAATAACCTCGTAAGCCCATCTGATTTACAATTTTTTCATGTACAAAAAAAAGCTGTCAAAATGTTTTTGTATTCGTATGTAATATTTTTTGCAGCGTTTATTTAATCTTCATTTTCTCATTTTTTGTTCATAGCATTTTGACATTATGTGCAAAGGTTTTACACTAACAAATTGCAAGTAATTTTTGTTTTTGTCGATGTATTGTGTAGATGTGTGGTCACCTTATAATTACATTATTTTTTACCGATATTGCATTGTTTTTTCTTTGAATTTTTTTTACTTTGTTGTTTTAACGATTGGTGATTTCTTTTATTTTGGTAATATATTTGTGTTTTACAATACTATCAATAACAATCAGAAAATAACATTTATATTGCTTCGAAAAAATAACTGTAATCAGGGACTGTAACTGTCATAACAGTTACAGTCCCTGATTTCAAATATCCAAAATAAAAAATTGGCGTATTTTGAAAACGCAAGTAAAGTAGTTAATTATACATGAAAATGTATATTTGCTAAAAAATAAAAAGGAACGGCAAAATAACAAAAACAAAACACTTAAAAAATCAACACACATTGTTTACATTTTATGTCATTCATCACAGGTGTAAAGGATATACATAAGTATGTCACTACGTCTGTAATTTCACAATTTTATAAGAAATGATGTTGATAGGACGATATCCGTCTGTCCGTCCATCGTTTTTGAAGCCCACCGATAACTGCCAAATATAATATATATATATATATATATATATATATATATAAAGAGCAGAAATTCTTACAAGAACTTTTTATTTCGGTTCAAAAATAACGGAGATTTTAAAAAAGACCAGTTTTCGATTTTGTGAAGCCCCTATATAAACTAGGGACTTCGTTTTTGAAAAACAAAATCGAAAATTTTTTCTGAATATTTCTGCTGAAGAAATTAAAAATGGACCCACCATTAGCTACAGAGATATCGGCCGAAACGCATTTTTGACTGATATCCAAGCCTAAATAAGCTACGGACTTGTTTCTTATATACAACAACCGAGTTATGTTTTTGTTTTTTTTTTTTTTATTTAAGTCTGCTTCCCTTATATGTATTTTGCGTTTTCATGGGTACCAAGAAACAACAACATTAAACTATGGCATATTTGTTTTTTTTTAACTTTTTGAAGCACGTATGTAAGCTAGAGATATTTTTTCGAATTTTTGGTTTTTTAAATCAGTCAAATCAGTCCATACATTTTCATTCATAACTTTTTCTAATTTAATATTTTCTTATATTCATAAAATATTTGTTCTGCACCGAAGTGATTATATCTTCCTTAAATATGTGCGACCTTTGGTAAAATTCCAAAATATGAAATTTGTTATTTACTAGCTCTTACCTATGTGCTTCGCTACCCTATTTACCTACCCTATTTATTTTATACGGTAGCTACTACTCTCCCTGGACCTATTCACCCTATCCGATTTGATATGAAAATTACTTTTAATTTTTTTTTTTAAGACTTTCACTGCAATAGTCCTTTAGATGAGAAACTTACACTGCCTTTGTATTGGGGCTGCCTCTTTCCCTGCACCTATCCTTCCTATTTTCATTTCATCAAAATTAAGGGCACTGTAATACTTTCTTAGATATGCCATAATGAGCATTTGCGTTATAAGGGGAGTACTACACTCCTGGTCCTTTTTTAAGTTAATCGGTTCATCCCTTTGAGAGTGTCTGTGTGTCAAATTTAGTGAAAATTGTTTCAGCCGTTTAGACGTGATTGATACACAAACACACAAACTTACACCTCATTTTTATAATATATATAAGGATTTATATAATCTTGATTATATTTTAGCTTCATATGAAAATGCAAATTATTTAAAGTATTTACATAGATACAGTATAGGTAAATATATTTATAATTTCATTCAATGTAACGTCTTTTATTTTCATATAACACATCTCAACACGGGTGAGAGATATATAAGATAGGCACAACTGAATAAAGCAATCTAACCTGTTCCACTTTATTTCATAATATGCATAAGACACAAAAAATAAACAAAGCCAGATAACTATAGTATAAAATCGTCCAAATTCGACGATAAAATAGTCAAAATCGGGATAAAATTTTTGAAATCGTCAAAAAATTTGAAAGATTAAAATGTATATCTTCTTGGCTGTTTACGTTCATATAAAAAAATAGTATTAACTTTTGAAACTATTTGTTTAATAAACAAACTGTCAGCATTGGTTTACATTATACAAAATTTTAAAAATAGGAACAAATTAAGATTACCAGCCCAGTTAAAACAAAAATACTTTCTTTTTAACGTTATGAAAGGTTTTTCCGTATAGCCGGCCTTTGGCCGAACTCAGGTACTTTCTCTTATATTTATTCGTCAAGTGAACTTTTTTAGAAATAACTAAATTTTGTAACTTCTGGCATATCAATAAAAATGAAAATTGCATAAATCCTCTCAAGGATTTAATGAATATGGTCTTATTATATATCATTCAAAAGGTATTTGAACTTTTAAACAGTATTAATATAATTTAAATCGCATATGTATTAGTAAAGATATTCAGAAAATATATGCTAAATCTTTAGAAATCCATAATTCGTAAACTAAGTGTCTGTAAATTTCTTTAATCACAATTAAAAGTACTACTGAATCATTAAAAAAATTGTTTAAAAATCAAGTGGGCCAGTGATCCTAATTTACGGCAAAATAAACTCAATTGAAAAAAGTACTGAAAAAATCATATATATTGGCTTTATTTTCAACTAAATTTTTTACTACTTAAGACTTTATTAAACTTTGTTATCGATGATCACTTATTATATATCGAATATACAAATCAACTCAGAATCTCCTTAACTGGTCAAAATTGGTTCATTATTTCACCTAGTTCCCAAATAAATGCTTTTTTGGAGCAAATATCTTAATGGAGCTCAAATATCTTAAATACTGAATTCTACTGAATTCTGCACAAGTAAAATATTTTTAATCCTAAAACATTCTATAATATAAATTTATATTTACCTAAACGACAATCAGTTAAAAGTATTTCAATCCCACATAAATGTTAGTATGTTAATAAAATTTGGCTCAAATAAGATTTACCATAGCATAGTATGTATTACTTTAAGGAATATACACAATAGTGTAGGATATCATACAGTTGGTCTTCGCCGAATATACATTTCTTTTTGAATAATAATTTATTTTGTAATTACAATTATTCATGTTGTTTTTTACATCATTCACACTAAATCTCCCAATCCATTTCACTTTTCGGTTAAATATTAGAAAATCTTTATATTTTCTATTGTTTTAAATTGTTTTCTTCATTGTCAATTAAAGTTGGGATGAGAAGTTATAGGAACTTTTAGTTTTTAAATGTGTGATGAATTTTGAGCACATTCTCTTTTTATTCTTGACAAGATTAACAGAGTAAATAGCGTTTTTAAAACTAATAAAAATAAAATTTTGATTTGACAAAAAATAAATAAATAAATAAATGAATAAATAACCGAAATAGAAAAAAGCCATAATCTCCACATTGGAAAATAAAATCACCAATTTTGGTTAAAAATACTGAAAACGGTAATACTGAAAGTATGTTGTGTGGTAACACACACTATTTCACATTTGCGCAAAAAACGAAATTGAGTGATCGTTGCTCAGTTTTACATTGAAAGAACTTTGCAACTGTCGAAAGTACAAGCTACAAAATATATATAAGAAATTTTTGTAATTGAAGACTTTATTTTAAACTAGAACTTATTTATTTTCCTGGTTTTAACAAATATTGATTCAGATGATTGAAAATACAAAAATAGATATAATAATTGGAAATGTAAATATAAAAAAAGAAAAATTAATAAAATAAGGAAACACTAAAAAACAGAAGTTTTATTTTAAACATAGAAAAAAACTTTTTAAAATTTGTGTTAAAACATGATCTGTGTTTTAAATATTTTTTCAACGGAAAACAAAGACATTATGCTTAACCACCCAAATATTCTAATCAAAAAATAAACCATTTTCCCATTTTTCATCAAACATTTTACTTAGAGTATTTTTTTTTTTATTTTCGACGCGTTTTTTTGTTTCAACTGACTTGATTTGTGTTGTCTACAATGATAGAAAGCAGTAGTCAAACAAAGTCACACGAAGTAGTTTATAGTGTACGTGTGACGACACAACGTTGCGTAATCACAGTGGGGTCAAACGCAAATTTTTTGGTAATAAATCTGAATCTCCTAAACTACTGGTCGGGTCAAATTGAAATGTATGGAAGAGTTGTAGAGGAGGACCTAAGCTTTGAGAAAAATCATCTTGTAGTCACCCTGTGATAACAATAGATAAGCTACAGGGTGTCAAAGTTGACTACCTCGAGTATGTAAAAGTTAAAAAAAATCGTAACTTGAACAAATGAAGTCCGATTTTAAAGATTTTTATATTTTTGGAAAGTGCTTGGCAAGATAAAGAAAAAATAAGCTTACTCATCTAAGTTATCACTTACAGTTAAAAAGATATTTATGCTTGAATTTTGAATTTTTGATTTTTTGGCTCGACTTTCTTTCGTTTTTCGGGAATAAGTCCGGAGATATATGTGGTAAAAATTTTTTAAAAATATTCTGTAATTTGCTACATATTTCAAAATAATATGCTGAAAGAATTTTTGGATTATCTCAATTCGTCTAGACGTGAAAAATATTCAAAATCAGAACTCTGAAATTGGCATGAAAAATTGCTATTTTTTTACAAAAATATAGTACAATTCATTCACTTTTTTCTCAAAGTTTCGTTAATAAAAAAATTTTTTCCTTATTAATTTCAAAAGATAAGGCTTCATAAATGGTTAATAAAGAAATTTTGAATTGATTTTAGTTTGCACCCTACATCCAGCATTGGCCGAAAATTGTCAATTTTAAAAAATAGTTTCATTTTTATCGATTAATAAAAAAAATGTCACACGAGCTTTTTTAAATTTGGTACCCATATTTTTTATAGAAATAGATTTAGAATGATTTAACACTAAACTGCTTCCCGCCCGGCCAAAAACGAATGCAGGAGTGGAGATTTTATGTTAAAAGTCAGTTTTTTTAACGACTATTTTTAAAAGCATATTAAAAGCATATTAGCATAATATTTTTAGTATTATTTCTTATGTAATGTATAAAAAATAAATCAAGCTTTCATTCCTAAAAAATCAATAAAATAGCTCCAATAACCTATTTTTGGTAATTTTTCAAAAATAATTTTTTTTTTTTAAAATAGCTGAAAATACAAAAAAATTTAATTTTTTTAATACAACTCCACTAATTTTGCAAATACTTTAAAAATGTTAAAAGAATATAAAAATAGACTTATTTACCAATTCAACGATATATAAAATGGTGATATAGGTCATTTAATAATAGTAATATAATGGCCTCAGAACTACCAAGTCACGTCAAAAGTTGCAAAATTCACTATTTTGTTCCGTATTTCCATATGTGTGTATACGTAACATTTTAGTTTTCTAATGTATTATGTATGTATATATTTGTTATTATAAAGTGTTATTATAAAGTAGTAAATTCTTTATTTGAGTAATGTTTATTTAATTTGTTCTACATATTTACATACTTATTATACATATATCCCGTATATTTATTTTATTAAGAATATATTATCGAAGATATTATTAGAGATTTTCTTGAAAATAATCAGAAACATCAAACGTTAGCAAATTTTTAACTTCCTTAGCTTCGGAATCCTCTTTTTCTATTTCAAGAGTGATTTTTGGTAGCCATCGTGTTCTTATAGAATATATAACTGGATCTGATGATATTAATAAATATTCCATTAAGTCCATATTTTGCGCTATTTTCGAACATTTTCGGATATTGAAGAGTCGGAAATGTTTAACATCTTTATTTCGGGCTTCCTGTGCTTCCTCTGTTAGCTCTACCAAATGCAAAATACTATTTTTTTTTATTTCTTTACCATGAGCCAATGCTTTGTGAATTGTTGGAGTCATTGATTTCCAGGGGTATGTAATGTTAAGTAGTTCTTTAGTTTCGTAAGCAAAAATTTTAAATTTGTCCGCATTAATTTATTTTTTGTTATTAATGGCTGCCAATATAATCTTAAAACGCTTCAAAATATTTAAGTCAATGCCTGTGATTGAAGATGTGAGTTCCGGATTTTCAAAGAAACGTCTTGCTGTATTTCCATCATTTGAGCTTCCATAGCCATGTAGATGTTTATCAATTATTAATCCGAGTTTTTCTTTGAATTCTAATTGAATTCTTTTCTTCTCCTCTTTTCGTAATTCGTGAAGTTCCAAATTGTTTTTTACTGTAACATTTTCCTGCCCATTAATATTTCTGTACTTCATATCATATGCAAGATGTAAGCAGAACTCCAAAAATCTTATCCTTGCGTGGAGTGGTGATATTCCATAGGCTGAAAAATATTACTTTTCGCTTTTTTCACTGATTTGCTACTGGGAAAGATATCATATCCTTTTTCGCTAACAGATTTCCTCAAAATCTCGTATTGGTTTCTTGATAATCCTAAATTTAATATTAGAGCTAAAGCATCTTCAGAGGTAAAGGACGATGTTGATTTCGGTGTCACTATGCTTTGGATTAACCGATGTAAACGATTGGGAGAAGCTGTTGGTAACACATCTATAACTTTTTCTACTTCCTTTGGTTGCGTACGTGTTACTAAAGCTTTAAATGTATCTTTTATTTCGGCATTCGTATGTGAATTTAGAATAGATTCCTGTTTGGTCCTCTTTGTTCTTAGCTGAACTTCATCGTAACTTTTTTTTGGTCGACCCTTTTTCTGCTTTCCGATGAAAATTGGTATTTCTCCCTGCAACCACTCTTCATTTTTCTTCTTAAACTTTGGTATTGACCAATCTGAAGCTTGCATCCTTTTTTCGTATGATTGATAAAAATTTTCGAGCTTTAAACTGTCTTCTGCAAACCAAAAGATACTACTGTATCAATGAGTTTTCTTATTTTTTCTGGACGATTTATAATATCAGATAGATTATCCCAGATTACTTTGCAAATAGAAAAGTGTTTTAATATAATCTCCATAATGGCAAATTCACTAATAAATCTGCATATTTATAAGGATACTTATATATAGAAAAAGAATATTTATATCAGGTAAATGGTGACAGGCAAAAATGAATTAAAAAATTTAAATTTTTGCTCAAAACCCCAAATTTCATTCAGTTTATTTTTATGACCTGTAGTGTTAAACAGGTACGTCAAAAAATGTACCTATGCGATTGTAAAAAAATAATTTTTGTTATAATACATTAATTAAGTAGCTAGGTAAATTATTTAAAAACTTAAAAAAATGTAATAAAAAACGAAGGAAAATATACTTATTTATGTACTTAGGTAATTTTAAAAACCTTTTCAGTAGAAAAAAATTATGAACACTTTAAATAAATTCATTAATAAATATTATTATCTCGTAACAAAAATAAGCAATGCAGTTGAGTGTTACGTATACAAACATATGGAAATACGGAACAAAATAGTGAATTTTGCAACTTTTAACGTGACTTGGTAGTTTTGAGGCCATTATATTACTATTATTAAATGACCTATATCAACATTTTATATATCGTTGAATTGGCAAATAAGTCTATTTTTATATTCTTTTAACATTTTTAAAGTATTTGCAAAATTAGTGGAGTTGTATTAAAAAAATTAAATTTTTTTGTATTTTCAGCTATTTTTTTAAAAAAAATTTATTTTTGAAAAATTACCAAAAATAGGTTATTGGAGCTATTTTATTGATTTTCTTAGGAATGAAAGCTTGATTTATTTTTTATACATTACATAAGAAATAATATTAAAAATATTATGCTAATATGCTTTTAATATGCTTTTAAAAATAGTCGTTAAAAAAACTGACTTTTAACATAAAATCTCCACTCCTGCATTCGTTTTTGGCCGGGCGGGAAGCAGTTTAGTGTTAAATCATTCCAAATCTATTTCTATAAAAAATATGGGTACCAAATTTAAAAAAGCTCGCGTGACATTTTTTTTATTAATCGATAAAAATGAAACTATTTTTTAAAATTTACAATTTTCGGCCAATGCTGGATGTAGGGTGCAAACTTAAATCAACTCAAAATTTCTTTATTAACCATTTATGAAGCCTTATCTTTTGAAATTAATAAGGAAAAAATTTTTTTATTAACGGAACTTTGAGAAAAAAGTGAATGAATTGTACTATATTTTTGTAAAAAAATAGCCATTTTTCATGCCAATTTCAGAGTGCTGACTTTGAATATTTTTCACGTCTAGACGAATTGAGATAATCCAAAAATTCTTTCAGCATATTATTTTGAAATATGTAGCAAATTACAGAATATTTTTAAAAAATTTTTACCTCATATATCTCCGGACTTATTCCCGAAAAACGAAAGAAAGTCGAGCCAAAAAATCAAAAATTCAAAATTCAAGCATAAATATCTTTTTAACTGAAAGAGATAACTTAGATGAGTAAGCTTATTTTTTCTTTATCTTTCCAAGCACTTTCCAGAAATATAAAAATCTTTCAAATCAGACTTCATTTGTTCAAGTTACGATTTTTTTTAACTTTTACATACTCGAGGTAGTCAACTTTGACACCCTGTAGCTTATCTATTGTTATCACAGGGTGACTACAAGATGATTTTTCTAAAAGCTTAAGTCCTCCTCTACAACTCTTCCATACATTTCAATTTGATCCGACTAGTAGTTTAGGAGATTCAGATTTATTACCAAAAAATTTGCGTTTGACCCCACTGTGCGTAAGCAGCATTTTGTAGTCTGATCCCTCACTGGTTTATACACATATGTGGATGTCAGTTTATTGTATTTATTAGTAGCAAATTTGACCGCTTACATATATCTTTTAAAATATTGAACCGATTTTAATAAAATTTATATTCTGTACATTTATGAGAAAATACCTTTCTGATGGTGTATATTTCTTTTTATTAAAATCGAATGTATAGTGTGAGCGTAAAAGGGATTACAAAAAATGTGTTTCCAAATCCTGATACTAGTAAGCCTCCAGAATTCATTTTATTACTCATCATTGTCGACACTTATAAATCCATTTACAGCAGTAACTCCAAAGCCTCTAAAAATTATAGCTCCAAGGAAAACCATATATGTGAGCCATTTTTCTGTAGATACAACAATAAATGATCTTGAAATTTATACTAAAACGAACCTTGGCATTAACGATTATAATGATGTCCAAATTTAAAAGATAAATAGAGCTTCATTTAAGATAATTGTCCCCGAAAGTTCTTTTGATCGTCTCGTTAATCCGCAATTTTGGCCAAAAAATACAGTTGTTTTACATCGTGGTGACAATAGCGTTATTCTTCCAAGGACTTCTGATCCAAATCCAAAAAAAAAAAAACTGATTGAATTAAATAATCCGTTAAATATTAATTTTTGCTCAAAAAATGGTTACAACTCCTCGGCTATCTCCATCGCATACCAAAATGTTAGAGGTCTGAACACAAAGTTCAACTCTATTTAGAGATCTAAGCATAATATCATTTTACTCACTGAAACGTGACTCCGAAATAGCTCTGGTAAAGAAATTAATAATTCTGTAATAATGTGCAGTAAATTCAAATTTATAGACGTAATAGATCGGGTAAAGAAGGTTGGGGATTTATGATTTCTGTTGCAACCCTTTTTCCTTCGGAAGAAATAATTCTTAACAATGATCAAAATATTGGATTTATCGCCGTATGTATTAACGCCAAATTTAGAAAAAATTGTATAACTCGCTCTTATATTCCTCCTGCGTCAAACATTCAAATTTATGAACAACATGATAACGCGATCAAATTTGTAGCTAATCAATCCAAATATGATGACTCCATAATTGTTCTGATGGTTTTAATATTCCAAAGATTAAATGGTGCGAAACTCCTGATTCATGCTTCTTAAGCCCATCAATAATATCTATTGAATTACTGGATGCTATTGCTGATTAAAGATTCTTCCAAATAAACACCATAGCAAACAAGCTTGGTAAATTACTTGATCTTGTATTCGCTGATCAACCTGAAGAATTTAATATTCTTCGCATTAATCCACTATTAACACGCAAAGATGCTTAACACCTAACTTTTGAATTAAGACTATATGTCGAAACAAAACTATCATTACAATCTAATGAAAATGATGGGATGGTACTTGATTTTAGCAAAGCTGATTATTCCAAATCAAATCACATGCTTTGTTCTGAAAATTGGTTTGAATATATTCCATACAATAAAGTATGCCCTCGTAATATTGACATCATTTTGAATAAATTCTATGATGGCTTATTTAAATATTTTAAGAAAACAATTTCAATGACGAGATAAAGAATTGCACATGGACTTTTAGAGTTCAAAGCAGATCAATAGCTTGAAAAATTTGAAAAAACATTATATAAAATACAAAAAGTCCGGTTTATCAATTGATTTTATGAGATATTACATATGAAGATCAGTTTATAATTCAGAGAATATCCATTGTTACCATAATTATCTTTTTAAATTGAAAACTTTAAAAATAATCTAAAATATTTTTAAGAGTTTGTAAATTCTATGCATTGAATATTCCTCCATGATAAAATTTGCAGATAAAGAATCCTCAAATGATGCAGATATTTACGATAGGTTTACTATTGTCTTATCTTATCTGCGTATTCTGATAAATAATTACATAAACTTTCCAATTATTCATATCCAATTCCTAATGCAATCCTAATAAATTGTCTAACATTAAATAAATCGATGGTGGAATATGGACCTGTCGGTTTTTCAAGCTACGCTCTTATAAAATGTTTATGTTTTCTCATATTTCCAATAACCTACTTATTCAACATATCAATATTTAGTGGTTATTTTTCCGAAGTTTTCAGAAAATCTTATATTATATCTTTGTTTAAATCCGCAAGCAGATCCAAAATTTTCAATTGTAGAAGTATTGCTAAGTTGAGTGTTATTCCAAAACTTTTCGAGAAAATAGTTACTGAAATCCTTTCACATTAAGCTGTTTGTTGTCTTTCTCCATTCCAGCATGGATATATAAAATGATGTTCCACTACTACCAACCATTTGGAGGTCACAACCTCAGTTATAACTGCGTTTGATTCAGGTTTACAGGCAGACACAACATATACAGATTTCAGTAAAGCTTTCGATAAAGTAAACCCCGAGCTCCTATTGGACAAATTGGATAAATTCCGATTTTCTCCTGTTTTCTATAAATGGTTTTCTTCATATCTTAAAAATAGATGTGAAGAAATATTTATTTAGAGAATGTAAATCGGAAACCGGTGTTCCACAAGGTAGAGATGACTACCCCTTATTATTCCTAATATTTATAAATGATTTACAAGCTTGTGTTAAGAATTCTAGAATATTAATATATGCTCATAATGCAAAGCTGTTCCATAGCTTTAACTATTCGTATCAATGTTCCTTACTCCAATTAGATCTTGACAATCTTTATAATTGGTGTATGATAAATATAATGGATCTGAATTTAAGAAAACGTAAACACATGATGTTCCACAGAAGCAGTCCAGTGCTCTTCTATACACAATATATGGAGATCAACTCGATGCAATATATGAATATCAACTCGATTCAGTCGAAAAATTTCTTGATCTGGGTGTATTGCTGGATTGTAAACTATTCCTTATTTCCAAAGTTTCGCAAATCGTTAATAAGGCAAAAGGAGTTCTAGGTTTTCTCAAGCGTTGGGGAAGAGAGTTTAATTATCTTTACATTTCCAAGCAATTATGCACATTTCTATTCACATCTAAGACCAATCCTAGAATATGCTTCTGTGGTCTGGGATCCTCAATACGAAATTCATATCATTGAATCGGTCCAGAAACAATTTCTCTTATTTTGTCTTCGAAATCTTCCATGGAATCCTAATATTACTTTACCGTCATGTGAAAGTCAATTACATCTTATTGATTTCCCCACTCTTGAAAGTAGGAGAAAATATATGAATATTTCATTTGTAATTAATTTAGTAAACAGCTCAATTAATTCGGTATTCCTGCTTCGTAAGATTGAATTCGTAATACCAAATCGTACAAATAGAAATTATACTCCTTCAAAAATCAAATATTTTCGAACCAATTATGATAACTTTGATCCCATGCGACGTATATGTAATCAATTTAACAGGTTTTATCCATATACTGATTTCTCAGTAAATCCAATCCTAATTAAGAGGAGTATTTGTAACTTAGTTATATAATAAGATTTTATTATTGAATGATTATGCAAAACGTTTTATTATAAATAGCTTTAAAAATAATATTTATGCTAGCTTGTAAGAAATTGTAAATTCATTGGCTATTAAATAAATAAATAAATAGATAAATAAATATATAAAGATTTTTACACACTGGAAATTCTTTCAAAAATTATTCATAATATCATAACCCACTAAATTACTTACATAAATAAAATTTATGATATTTTCAGTGTTTTATGGTATTAGTGTGCCTTATCTTAGATTTTCCTAGTAAAATTTAAAAAAAATTTCATTATACTAAAAGTCGCGATTTGTAAAAATTTTGCGAAAAATGCGGATCGAATCTAAGTCATTTCTGCCTATATTATATGAAAATATATTTTTATTAGGGTTTGGAAAGAAATGATATTTGATATTGTGAATCTTTTATAACGCAAGTGAATTTTTGTTTTTGTCCATAAAATTTGTATCTTTCGGAATTTTTTGTTGCGCCGTTAAGCATTACAAACTCCAACTATTTATTTATTAAATATCGTGCTGTCCATGCGATGTACCTTAGCAAAATGTTTTTTGACAAAACAGTATCGTTTTCATCTATCAATGACATTTGACGTAAATTTATGGCATCGATCAATTATATTTATCGCAGTTCCTATATCTGTATATGTCACAGATCTGTACAAATTGCAATTTGTTATATAAAGATACAAGAACAAAACTGCATTTTTTGTGTAATTTTCAAATTCCATAAAATTCTTTTATTAAATTTATTTCTAATGCTCCTTCGACTTTATTCTGTAAAATAAAAAAAATAAAAACTGACTTTATTTAAAAATTTTCGCTCTTGTTTTCTAAATTTTGGGACTATCTATTGCGATGACTATTTTAGGCACATCAACGAGATATAGCGCAAAATACTCATAGTTATAATAAGTATCAATCATTGTTTCCGAATTTGTATTTCGGTGAGGGGCACACAGTCCCCTCCCAAAAAAAGAAAAACAAATTTTTAAAACTGATTATAATGTCCTTAAAAAGACCTTTAACGTAATTTCTCAAGTGATTTTTCAATGTAACAATAATTTAATTATTCTCGTATTTGAGATATATAAACTTTATTACTAATTTGCTTCTAATACTTTTATTTTAGCATGACTTTTTAATTAGTCATTTAGTTTTGAGAGGTGACATGTTTAATTATAATCGTATGCTTTTTTCCCAGGGTGACTATTTACTTAATGTAAAGTGGGTACCTATAATGACTGGAAAGTAATTGTTAAAGTTTTTATTACACTGCGTGATAAATAATACAAACATTTAAGAATGCTCGAAAATTAAGATTATTAAAAAATTAAAAAAAACATTGATTTTTCAATTCGTGAAACTATACAAAATAATTTAGATGGGACCTATAAAAAATACAATGTTTGCAGGGGTTGGAAAATTTTTTTAACACAAATCGTAAAAGCAAAAAATAAATAAAAAATAAAAGCATTTTGAAACAGAATATAATTTAATGACAATTATGAAAATTTCCTAATTGCTTGGGCTCTAAAAGAGAAAAAAGAGTAATGCAGACTGTGAAGATTTTCCGATGTGCCAAAGATGACTTGAATATAGAATAACTCGGTAAGTATAAGTTTTAAAGATTTGAGAGAATTCAATAAGTAAAATATTAGATTATTTCGGTTTTGTTGTACTTAGCTGTTTCCCACAAGCCCAATTTTGTATTTTTCGGAATAATATTTATGAATAAAGAGTAAGTTTCTAGCGATTTCTTTTAGCATTTCTTCAAACATTCTGTCATATTTTGTTTATTGTTTTTATTGTTATGTCGTTCCTTAGGTTGTAGTGTACATAGTAATAATTCAAATCCACTTCTTGGATCATCCCATCGAAATGACTCCTATTAGTATTCATGAGTTTTCCCGGAAATAAGGTATAAGTATGTAACATATATACATCATTCCGTAATACATTACATAGATTTACATATCGAGCCTTTACCGAGAAAATATCTTAACTGTCACCATTTTACAAATTCGTATCAGATTTTAAGCAAAAACAATTTATCTTAAATACTCATTACCCATAGATTTAACATTGATTTATAATGTGCAAACAATCACAAAAATACTTCTCCTGCAAAGTTTTGTATTCTGCACATAAGTTATTTTCGTGGTACGGGCTCGATGTATTCATTTTTATTCACATGGATTACTATTACAGTAAAAGAGATTTTATTTTAATATTTTTAATAATAAAATAAAAATAAATAATTTGGATGTAATTCGTGTATTATTATCATGGAAAACATGTTGTGCAATAGTAGAGATTTAATTAATTTTACAAATAATTCAATAAATATTTCTGTTGATCGATTAAAAAATTAATTGAAATTTAAACGAAAAACAGTTATATTGAGTATCCTTTTTCTCATTGGAGCAAAATTAAACAAAAAATTTATTGATATAAAAAATTTCGTAATTGAAATCCATTTTAATGTTGAAGCAATAGTTATATTTATATTTGACCACCCCACGACGAAATTATTAAAAAAAACTCTAAAATTATGACAAAAGGTTAAAAACAAAGTTTTATAAGAAGATAACATCATATGGGGCGATTTGCAAATTTCCTATCACGCGGGGCTAAACTACAAAATGCTGCTTACGCAACGTTGTATCACACGTACCCTGCCAGTATTTGGAAGAGAGTTTTTTCATCCATCCACTAAAGCGTGTCTTTATTTGATACTCCTGGATGTTCAAAAGTAGAAAATACACAAATTTGCAATAACAAAACATATTAGTGTCGAATTTTAATCTAAAAAATATGACTTGAGATTGTTTACATTCCAGAGCAAAGAAAAAGAACAAACACGACATAATTTCACTCATTGATATATAATTTTTAAAGTGATCAATGTTGTTGTTTAAGTGTTAAATAAAAAATGTATAAATATAAAAAAAATTGTTAATTTTTAATTAGTGATTTTTGCCTTTAAATATTTCATATTTAATTTAAAGTTATAGTGAATTATTAATTTATTTTAAAATTATTGCGAGTTATTATAGTGTGCTTGAATATAATGTAAGCATTAAGCTCAATTGTAATTAAAAATATTTACGAGAAATATTCCAACTGCATTAAAACATGTTTATTATACAAAAGCGATTATATTTCGATACCTTCTTGATGTATTTTTTAACACTTCTAAATAATAGTATTTCGATACCCAAGGACTGCACTAAATAGTGTAATTATAAAAGTATTAGCACTGCTACACACTTCTTCCTGCACGGTGACTCTTTTTAGATAGGAAAATGATATCATATTGGACTGGTAAAAACAACTTGAGGTTACTCTTTAGTGCAAATTTGGATAGAAAATGTTGGCAGGGTACACTATAAACTACTGCGTGTGACTTCTTTTGACCGCTGCCGCAATGTCGTCAACGCAAATCAAGTTAGTTGTAGTTTAGCACTTGTTGAAGTAAGATCTTGCTTCGCAACTTAAAAAAGTACTTTAAGCAAAATGTTTGATGTAAAATGGGAAACTGATTTTTTAGAGAATTTGCGTGATTAAGCACATGTCTTCAGGGTTGTTAGATTTTGTTGAACCTCTTTCGCCAAATTGTTAATCAGAAATCGCCAAATTAAAATTTTATACATGTGGAGATTTTTCGCTAAACGTGGAGATTTTTAATTGCTTTTGGCGACTGAATTTTCTGTTTGGCGACATGGCAAATTTTTTCGCTATTTATAAACAGGTGGCGATGTGTTTGGCTAATTTTTAAAATTTTATTAAATACGCATTTGTGGAAAAAAATTATTAAATTTTCCAACTACTGTTTTTAGTATTTGCCTATCTAGCAAAATGAAGAGCTTTAATTTATAAATAGCTTCAAATTAGTTATTAAAATTTTATACCTAAAAAATATATTTTACAATACCTATGTAGTAAATGTTTGATAATTTGTTTTCCATATTTCTTTTTTTGTTATACTAAGGATATTATTTATGATTTCGGTCACAATGAAATAAATAATAAGTTAAATGGGGCCAAAGCTTTTATATACTGTTGGAATTATTCTCTTAAAAATTATAGTAAAATATAATAAATTTTAAAAGTTGTTGACCTAAAATGGAGCAATATGTCCGAAAAGTATATTTTGAATTATATTTTTATATTCAATTGTTATTAGCTATTGCAATTATCGCTGACTTTGTTAAAGCTAAATTTACATTTATAAATTATGCAAATTTTAAATACTAAACATTATATGAAACTTTTAACATTTTAGATAATTTTTTAGTATTTCTTTAAAGAACCAAATAAAATTTATTTTTTGCAATTTTTGGCGATTTCTGATTAACAATTTGGCGACAGAGGTTCAAAAATTCTGACAACCCTGATAGTTAGTAAAAATTAATAAGAAAAATGTGATCAATTATATATAATATGAATATAAGTAGGGTTTTCTACTTATTTGTAAATTCTTCTTACCTAGTGTCTACATTAGGCAAATATATATCAAAACAAACGTCAAAATTAGTGCTAATATATACAAGGTAACCTTGGTTAAACAGCTGATTATTATTTTGGTTGTTACAGTTGTCAAACAATAATGAAACTTTAAACAAATTCGTGTTAAGTTTGAAGTTTATCTTAATAAAAAATTGTCTAATGTAGACACTATGTTATAGGTGATTATGATGAGGGGGTTGATGAAAATAAAAAGGGATTTATCAATCTATAATGGAAAATGAATTATAATTACTCTTTTGATAAGAGTAATTATAATTTAGGTGGTTTGTTTTTGGAAAAGAAAAATAGGGGGGGTTCTTTCAGGGAAAATCCAGTAGTAAGTATTCTTTTGTTTTCGGTTCAACTTCAGTTCTTTATTACAAAAGATTTCTTAGATTTAGGTAACTTAGATTAAGGTAAGTATGACGAATAATTATTGTAAAGTAAGTATTACTTATGTTGATCATGACGGCTCGATGGTAAGATGGTAAGATGTTGATATGTTAAGTGTAGGACAGCAAGATGATTTCAGAGACGCAGACTTTAATTTAAATTTTATTTAGCTTTTATAAAACTGAGTGTGGTTCTATCCTGGTGAAAACCTAAAAAACTATTTTTGGTTTACTTTATTTTAAAAATAGTAAAAAAGCTACCGTTTCAAGTTATGTGGAATATGTTTTTGTTGTGTTTTGGTGTGTTATAGATTGTATATAAATTGTCTTTTAACAATTCTTTGATTTTCCTCATATTTAAGAAATATAAACTTTACTACTGATTTACTTCTAATTCCTTTATTTCCGCATGACTTTATAATTATTAATTTAGTGTTGAGGGATGACATATACCTTTGCTCCAGGGTGATTATTTACCTAATGTAAAATTGGGCGCCTATAATGACTGGAAAGCAATAAATAAAAATTTTAGTTTTTTTTTTTTTTATTGATAATCAAATTTAATTTACTATTTTATGTTTTCTTACTTTTTCAATTAAAAATATATTTTTGAGATTTTTTTAAGTTTATATTTTTTTACTAGTTTTGCTAGAATTTCAAGCGAACAAACCTATTATTTAAAAACTAAATTTTAAAAATTCTTGCCGAACCGATTTCTAATTCACAAAGCTTTTGCTTTTAGCATTTATTTATTCATCTATACTAATTATTCAAAAAAAAAAAAAAAGTTTTTACTTTATATTACCAAAAACACTTAAATATTCTACCAAGTATTTTGTAATGTACCATCAAATTCTATATATTCTACAGGGAAATTAAAGTTCTTTTCCAATACTAGTTGAGGATTTTACATCTCGAAAGCAAAACTCTTAACTTTAACTTAACTTAAAAAAAAAAAACAACAACATAAAATATAGTAACCAATTGATTTTGTTTACAATGACAGCAAATAAGAAAATTGTAAAAAAATTTAGAAAAGATACATGAAGATAGAAAAAGTGTAACAAAATTTTATGAAAATTACTTAAGAGAAAAAATCGGTATTTATGTCGATTTTTTGATTTTATTCCTTTTTCAACTTATGTCCCTCTTTGCTAAAAAATAAAAACTACTTACATATATACTCATACATACACACAAACATCTATATACACACATACATACATACATACATACATATGTTTGTGTATAAACAACAGCAATGAAATTATAACAAAATAAAAAAAAAACCAAAAAAAATATTTATATAATCGTGTACGCGCTTAACTGTTTGTATATTTCAGAATGAACAGTGGTTAACAAATGTTTTTGTACAAAAAAAGCTTTTTTTTAGATATCTTAGAGTAATTAATATTTAATGTAAATATATTTTTACATTGATGTTTATATATAAAAGTTCTGGAGATAAATATAAATTTAAACAAATTTAAGCAAAGTAAATATGGTATAAATTTTTTTTTTTTTTTTTCTTTTATAGAATGTTACCATTATTTGAACTTTACTTTTTTAAGCATTTCTGAGATGTTTAAACAATGTTATTTTTTACTGTAATACAGAACGATTCTTGCCATATGTATTTAAAGTTTAAAAGGATGCTACAATATTTTTCTTTAAGTTTGATAATAGCACGTGATTATATAACACTACTGGTATCTGCACAAAAGCCATTGTAATAATGTTTTATGAAAGGGAAGAATGCCAAGTAAAGGAGGAATCTTAAAAAAAAATTATGTGAATTCTGGAATATACATTTATTTTTAATAATAATTTAAAAATTATTTTCTAAATAAAACTGATCTTTTTATTAAACTTTTACGATATAGATAAAGTAATTAATATTAAAAAACCATTGCAACTCATATTTAACTTTAGCTGCCCTTCCCTCCCAATGAATTATAAACATACATATATACATATGTGACTATTCCCTTTGCGTACGTGCTCATGTTGAAATGCTCCCTTTGTAGCACGTAATTTTCGTCTTTGATTTTTTTATTTCCATAATTTATTTGGTTTTTAAATAGCTAGCAGCACTGCGTCAGTTCTTTTACAGATTTTCACCAGCAGCCAGTTTTTATGTTGTTAAATGCTAATTTTAAAATTTTAATACACTTACATTAAGTTGTTCATAAAAATATTTATGACTGGAACAAAGGCAGGCTAAGAGTAAATAGCTGAAAAAAGTCGCAAATGTGGGGTTTAAATTCCTAACTTAATGGAAATCTAAAAAAAAAAAAAACAATTAAGAATGCTATATTCGGTTATGCCGAATCTGAAATACCCTCTACCTATCACACAGTATTTTTCAAATTGTTTATTTAGAAATAGTTCTATGAAAAACAATTCTTTAAAATCCAAAATAGTATAATACTTTAACAAAAAGTGCTATTCTTGGTTCTAATAAAGGTTTTGTGATTGAAAATTATTTTGGCAATGAGCCTGAAATAACAAAGAAATAAAAACACGTAAGGGATTCTGAAACTGCAATCCGTTTGTTAATTACAGCTTTCACTAAATAAATTTTTATTGTCTAATGAATTTATAAGTAAATTAAATAAAATAAGTAAATTAAATAAAATAAATAAAATTTTATAAAATAAACTAGGGCAAAAATTTCTCACAAAAATTTAATGTTTGGAGGAAAACCTTAATCATAATCATATTTAATTATCTATATTTCTAGAAAAAATTGATTATTTTAGTCGAAAAATTTAGATTTTATTTTTTCTATAGGAAAGAAAAGTTTTTTAATCGTTTATATTTCTCAAGAATTTTTTATTTGCTTTTTTTCTTTTTTAGATGAAAACTAAAGCAAGGCTAAATCAAAAACTTGTGCTCACTTATATTTTTACCATCCGAATTTTTGGATGAAAGTCTAAAAGTATATAAATGCATTCAAGTCTTAACTTGAGTGGACCAGTCGACTGAAATGTACAAAAGATATTAATTTTACCTCATTGTTCATGTTGTATTAAACTTATCAATTGAAGCATGAACGCGCATAAGGAAGTATAAACGTACTTTTTCAAAATGTGTTTTTTTTTTTTTTTTGCTAATATTGCATTAGAAATCAATTTACATCTATTTTATGGAATTCTTATTTTTTCACACAAATTTTTTAGATGCTTTTAAATAAATAGAGCACAATCCAATATTAGACTGATACATATCTTCAGAATATGAAGAAGAGACCTAAAATTTATGTCGTATTTATTTATATTGCAAAGAAAGTTATTACACGCAGAGTAAATATATAGTTGTAGTGATCATAATCTAAGAGCAACATATGGAATTGGAGCATATGATCACAACGAAAAATAGAAATGATTAAAAGTAAAAATTATTATGATTCCATTTTGCAATATTTTATCCGATTATATGGTTAGTTTTTCCATGTTATGATTATAGTTTTACATATAATTGAACAATTCTATTATATTAGAATGGTAAAATGGAATAATAATGTGACATATTGCCACATTATTACCATATTATTACCTCATGTTATCATATAGTTATCCAATCTTATCATATTATTGTTTCATTTTGTCATATTATTATTTCATCTTATCATATATTAATAAAAATTATTATTATTTTTATAAAATTTTTATTACTAATGAACACATTTCTATATTATTTTTGAAAATAATATAGAAATGTGTTCATTAATAATAATAATAATAATAATAATAATAATAATAATAACAATAACAAGTAATAATATTTACATATTTTAAGTTATATTCTATTGTACCACCACACGTGGTTCAAATGCAAGATATCTTATATTGCTTGATTCACACCAAAACAAACCTTGTCTAGTTATATCTACTTATATATAAACTAAATAACTAAATGAGAATTACATTGAAGTTAGAAAACATATATATATATATATATATATATATATATATATATATATATATATATATATATATATTATCGGAAATTATCGGAAATAATTTCGAGAATGGTTTAAATGTATTTCGGTTTTTTGAATCAACTAAATCCGTTCATAAACAACGGAGTTGTTGTTAGGTCTGTTTTGCTTTTATTTATTTATTTAATGTCTGCTTTCTTTATAGTTCTTGAAAAACAACAATAAACTAAGACATATTTGTTTTTTCTCAATTTTTTTGAATCACCTTTGTAAGCTAGAGATTTCAGAAATATCAAAATTTATTTTAAGAATTTTTGTGTTGAAAAAATGAACTAAGTAGATCCAGTATTAATCGAGTTAAAGACCAAAACGCGTAAATCTATCACAAATATTTTTTTCGGATTTCGGTTTTTTTTTTAATTAGGAAAATTGGTTCATAAAATTTTAACCACATTCTTTTTTAATTTAATATTGTCTTACATTTATAAAAATATGTGTGAACTTTTGCAAAATTCCAAAGAATTAAATTTGTTACTTACTAGCTTTTACCAGTGAACTTTGCTACCCTATTTGATGCTATAACTAATATTTACTTTGTACTACTTCCCCTGGATCTATTAACCCTACTCAAAATTTTATATGAAAATTACTTTTAAATTTGTTAAAAATTTCACTGTAATAGTCCTTTAGATGAGAAAACTAATATTTTCTTTGTATGGAGGCTACCTCTCCCCCTGAGCCTAACCATTCTACATTTATTTCATCAATGTGATATAATAGGATAAATGTTCACACGAAATTTGAGGGCTTTCACTGTCACAGTTCCTTAATTAATATTTGTTTTATATGGCGGGTACTACACAAGTTTTTCCAATCTATTTTAAGCTAATCAGTTCATCATTTTAAGAGTTTAAAAAAATGGGCATAAATATGGGCGCGGCATACACAAAATCCAATATAATGCATTTCATTTTCATATAACACATCTTAACACGGTTGAAGGGTATATAAGATTCGGCACAGCCGAATTTAGTAGTCTAACTTGTTTATAATTAATTCGACTTTAATAAAAACCTCTATTCTCTTTTATACATGTTTCAAGTATGAAACACATCATACCATAAACATTGAATTTTATTAAAAATGCTGCTACATGTTGCATTTATATCGAACACACCACAAACAAACATATGTCTCTGTATATTAAGGCTGCCAGTTTTGGGTTTTTACCCCAAATTTAGGGAATTTTTATTGCAGAAAATAATGAAAATGTTGGTTTGGAGATTAGAGAATTTGTTAGGGATATTTTCGGGGAAATTATAAAATAATAGCATCTTTTGTCTAGTTAATAAAATTGAAATTTTGCATAAAAGTACATAATTTTAAAAATGATAGACATACATGTCATTATAAAGAACTTATTCAAGCAGTCCTTGATATTCTTACGATCCCTTCAAGCAACGCATATCCAGAATGCGTATTTTCGGTTACGAGAGCATGCAGTATGAACTTCAGGAGACATCTTAACTTGTTAATGTTCAGTTTCTGCTATTATTTTTGATTTTTAACAGTTGCAATTTAAACTTCAAACAGCGATTTAAAAGTAATAAAAATTTAGAAGATATATTAACGACAATATCAGAAAGTTGATTGTGAATTTTCACTCAAAGCATGTAATTTGCAAGTTTCTAACCTAAGATTACGTTTTCCCAATGTTCGTATTGAATTTGACTTTTTTGGTGACATAAACTTTGTTCCCGTACTCTAAATTAGGTGCACACAGGATCCCAATGTTACCGAAAGCGTTTCCATACTCAAAAATTGGGCAAATAAGAGCTATTTTTTTCTTTGTCTTCTTACACGAAAGAGCCCAGGATATTTCTTAGGGTAGATTAAGTAAATTTCCATTTAAAAAATAAAAATAAACAATAAAAAAATTTAATGAAAATGAACAAGATTATTATTTGGTTTCACTTTAAAAGAATTAAAAACATTCAAATATTGGATATTATTAATATATTAATATTAATAAAATCTGTTGTCAAGAATTTAGTCAGATATTTTCAATAATTCTAAATCTAAAGCAGCGATATATACAAACCCTGCAAGCATTTAGTGAATTCTTTTTCTTCTTCGCCACTCTTAGAAGTGCAATAGAAGATTTCTCTCAATTTTCCAACAACAAAATATATTAGTATACGAATTGAATCTTCTAGACGTAACTTCTTTAATCACTATTAGAAGTTGTTTGGATAACAGTTACAGTTATACAAAAACGAAAACACTATTTTTCAACACCTTTTCTAGCATTTGGAAGATTGTTGTTTACCAATCCACATAATCTGTCGAATTCGGCACTCTAAGATGATTAATAGTAGAATGTGCAAAACTTAGGTTCGAAATTAGGTTCGAATTTTTATCATAAAATCATGATTTTGACGATTGTTTACATTTCATAATGAGAAAAAGAACAAGCAGAAACAATATAATTTTGCTTAATAAAAATATAAGTTTTGAAGTGATAAGAGTGAATAAATGCTGATATTAACTAAAATTATTTATGTAAGCTGAAACAAAAAATTCATAAGTTTTATTTATAAAAGGAAAATTAAGAAAAATAAGGTAAGCGTTTATCAAAATTAAAAAGAAATTATTAATATTTCAACTAGTTCTGGGCAAGCGAATAAATTTAGGAAAACATTTTCTATAAAATTAAAATATTTTATTAACAATTTGAGGGCCAGAACATGGACAGAAAATTCTGTTTTATATAAAATTCTTGATAACTTAAACAACATTTTTTAAAAGTGTGAGAGTTTGACTTATGTATGATATGCCCGCAGCAAAAGTCGATAATTTTCAGAAAAGTATATAGTGTTCGCCTTGTAAAAAGTGTAATACATTTGTTCTTTAATTATTTTAGAAAAACTAGCGATTTTAGAAAAAGATTAACCAAAAAATTTTTATTTATTTTAATTACATAGAAAATTCAATACAAAATTAAAATAAATAGAAATCGTATATTATATTACTAAACATTTTGGAAATATTGAATTACACATTTTATAATACGAACATCATAACCTTTCTAAAAATCATACTAATAATACTAATAACTGTAGGAAATTTTGCAAATATTCTAATAGATGTTAAATTTTCATTTGAATTCAAAATCTTTCTGTGCATTTATATTCATTGTTTTCTGTAGTAAAAACAAGGAAGAGTTATTTTGGTTATTTAAAAAATAAATTAGAATATTAATAATTATTCTTATTTTAATATATATATCTACTTTATTAAATTTGAAAGAAACAAATATTCTTTCCTAATATTGTACTTAAAATATTTCTTAGTATTCTTTTTTAATTTATTTTTTTAATGTTAATTTGAATTGAAAATATTGTTGTGTAATAATTTTATTGCTTTCCATAATAAATATCAGAAAGAGTTAATTTTGTGATTTAAAAAATTTTAATATTTTTGCTTTTGATAATTTTGTTCATTTCTAATCCTTCATTTTAAAATGTAAGTATTACTGACATTATTATTTTAAAAATTTTATGCAAAATAGTTTTGAAATTATGCAAATATTTTCTATCGAAAGTGTAACTACGGAGGCACACTGGGAAGTTGATATGTTTCGCTTTTACTATCGAATTCTCATATAGTTAGAGATAGCATTTTTTGAGTAACGCTTTAGTGGGGATTGGAAGATTCGAATTAGGATTTTTTTATTAGACACTTTTTGCTGCGGAATAGTAGATCTTAATACGTGACGTACAAAATTTACTAAAGCGTTACGAATTCTGATCTACTTAGTAATTCTGATCTACTACTCAAAAGGAACTATCGCTTAATGGCACAGTTCTTCCCGAACGGTGTTACTAAGTAGATCAGAATTCGAATGTTTGCAGGGAAGAGAAACTTAAAAAATTGAACGTGTTAGTGTATTTGATTTGCTAGTTGCAAATGTGTTTGTTATGTATAGCATAAGTAAAAATTATAATTTCTTTACTCTCTTTGTTATGTGTTTTGTTTTTGGTTTTGCTTAACCATGCGACATAAATCTGCCTTGTTGAAAGCTAGAACAAAACTAAACGATTTTTGTTTCTTATTCGCTCTTAATTGTTCGGCTTCGTTTAATATATCATGAATTCCAGAAGAAATCGATGAAAAAATTTCGGTATTGTACTTTGTGTCCTCCGATATTCTTAAAGTTAAGCAGACATTTCCTCTAGGGAATAACTTTAATAATAATATTTATTTATTTTTCCAAATTTCGATTTTTGTTTATAGAAAATGGTCAAAGATGCACAAAGTATCAATGTTTAAATATTCAAAATTTTTTAAGTTTTTAAGAAGGAATTATATCCTCCTTAAATAGCATAATTAAAATATTAATACTTTTTTAAAAATGTGTATTATAATGCAACTGCATTTTTCATTTCAACTTAAAAATAGAATTATTTGTTCATCAATTTAATTTAAGTTTTTTGTAACGGAAATGTTTACTATTTTTAAAAATGTTTAGTAAAAAATACCATCATTTTTTCCATAAAAAAAAAATTAAATATTTAAACTATTCTACGTTTTGTGCAGAGTGTGAAATTATAAACATATAAAACTCAATACGTTGATGTCCGATTTTGATATTAAAATTTGGCAGTTTTACTTATTACAACTTTCCAATATTTAAGGTAATTTGAAAAAATAAAAATCGTATAAGGAGAACGCTTTCAAAAGTGCAAAAATGGAAAAAATGGATCTGCATTTTTCTAATAAATTAATTTTCGTATTATCATGACTACGTCTCATTTCTAAATCCATCGAAATTCTTGAAATCGTACTTCAGTTTCAAAAGATATGGATAATTAAAAAAACGACTTTGTGTAAAATTTAGATTTTTTAAGTAAGGAAGTATAATCGCGAATAAGACCGCAAATTTTCGGTCATTTGAAAAAATTAAAATAGTTATATTTTATTAATGATACAAAGTGTGCGTGGAATTTATTATATACGAGATTTTTATACATGTTATAACGTGGTTTTGTCGTCGGCTGAGGTCTACTTAGGGATCCACAAACCTTAAGTAATAAGACGTTTGTTTCTGGGGGGTTAAAATATAAAAATAGTTTCTTTACTGAATACTCCAAACGTATTTCAAGTACAAAATATAAAGATATTACGAGAGAATAATTTCTATAACTCCAATTCGGATACCGGCTTAATAAATGTTTTCTTCACTTTCTTCTTCTTTAACCAGGCTTATTTCGGCTCTTCGGCGTATGTTAATATCGATTCGGTTGATCGGCTTAGATTATGTTTGTTTCGGTTATTCAGCTTATAGAAGCTCGGCTCGGTTAATTTGCTTGCAATAGGCTCGGCTCAGCTTTGAACTTTCGGCTTTGACACCCCCGGCTGCCAAACTGATTCGGGTTTATGACGGGATCGGTTTCTGGTACAGGTGGCAGTTTCGGGAATCGAAGGCTCTTGATTCGGTAGTAGAGTTAAGATCGGCGTCGTCCGCTCGTCTTCGACACACTCGGCTATCATACTGGTTCGGGTTTACGGCAGGATCGGCTTCTGGTACAGGTGGCAGCTTCGGGAATCGAAGATTCTTGGTTCGGTAGTAGAGTTTAGATCGGCGCCGTACGCTCGGCTTCGACACACTCGGCTATCACACTGGTTCGGGTTTACGGCAGGAATGGCTTCTGGCAGCTTCGGGGATCGAAGATCGTTTTCTACAATACGTACAATGCTTTCTTAAAGCTAATGTCTAGCTACTTCTCAACTACTATTACTAAGAGATCGAACAACCGAAGTCACTCGTGAGAACGAACAACCGAAGTCACTCGTGAGAACGAAGCAACCGAAGTCACTCGTGTAAAATTTATTTAAGGGACTCAACCGAAGTTGAACGTGCAAAATACGATTATATTCTACATTCGCAAAATCGAATCGGCTTTTCCAATTATATAAAATAATATCAGAGGCTTATTGGCTGATTCTCGTCTTGTTTGAATCGCCCCGACTGTAATCAAACTTTGTTTACTTATACTTAGTCATGTATCAACTAAATGAGAAAGCAGTTGTTATACATATGTGTAGGTGTGTATGTAGTATTTACAGTAGGGGCGCTCAATGTAATTACCTATTACTAATAAAATATTCAATATATTAGTATGAAAAAGAAAAATAATTAAAAATACATAAACAAAATAGTAAAGAAAAGGAAGAAATGGTAGTAATTTCATAAATTAATATATTAAGAAATATGTACGTGAAAATAGTAGTATTGAGTGTACTATTTCCACGTTACAATGTGTAGTTATGTAAAAATATTCATCCCAAAATGATCTCTATAAAAAGAGAGAACAAAAGCAAAAATAGTAATTATTTAGAATGCTAAAATGAGTTTTTTGTTGAGTGTGGATTAGGGGTTGGTAAAAAAAACAAAGATCTGGAAGCCCTGCTATGTGTATCAATATTCATATTAAAGCGAAAAACACAGATTCTGATATATTCTGGTTAAGTAAAGCGACGGCGACTTTTGTGGTAAAATCATAAAAATCATAATATAAGTTTTCTTCTACTGATCCGATTTAGGTATTTTTTTCGTGGTAATATGAATAGTGGTAGTCGTTCCAAATCTATTAGATTTTAAAATTTTAATTAAAAATCCTCAGTCTTAGAGTTTTTTGAAGATATAGTTCTATAACTTTTTTCCACTAAATCGATATTGCTGATTTTAAATGCCAAACTGCTTAGGAAAACAGTAGACAATAGGGTTGAATTTCATTTAATTCGAGCTCGTAGTTTGGTCGTGAGAAGGATTCCCACAGACGGATAAACGGACAGACGAACATAGATTAATCGACTCAGAATTTCATATAGACCAAGAATATATATACTTTAGATTATTTCTTGGTATTGCACACGGAATGACTAACTTTGTATACCCTTTTTCACCACTATTGGTGGTGGAGGGTATAAAAAAAATTCATCATAATTACTTTTTATGTTTGGAATATAATAAACGGATAGCTTTGGTCATATTAAACTAAAGTGGGAACAAGAAATTAAAAAATTAAAATATAAAAATAAGAATTTGCTATTATTTGTTTAGGAATCATTATTTCTTATTTAAAAGATACCAAACATTTAGGTCGCATTGATGTATTTTTCCAAAATACATCATATTAGATAATTTATGTGTGACTTAAGAGTGGAACGTAATGTTATTAAAATTGGATAGTTTTAAATAAAAACATTTTTTGTAATATTTTTTTCTTAGTAGAAAAATTGCATTCCTGTAACATTCTGTATCATGGTAAGAGTTCATAATGAAAAGTTCGTATGTCTATTTTGAATGAAGCAAAAAAAAACATCATTTGGAGTTATTAAGAGATTCCTAAGAAACTTAAAAATATGTGACCTTAAGAGGGACCAATCGAAGAGTATCGTTGTGCATTTAGGAAAAAATGTAATGTCTAGTTTTAAAATTACTTATGGTCTGTTTAGAAACGTCAAAAAACGAAGGTTGATATAAATCTTTTTCATAAAAGTTTGACTTAATCACTGATTCCCAGTTTTTTTTTTTATAGTGTCAATATTTTTTAATAACAAATACCTCTTACGAATTTACGACTCAATTATTTGGGAGAATTTTACGAGGTTTTTACAATTAAGTTTCAGGTCCTTCTGTTGTCTATGATTATACTCAATTGTGTCACTTTCTGTGGACCTAAAATAGCTTTAATCTTTATATAGACCTTGTCGAATCATAGATGTTTATACAATATAATTCCAGATTATCAATAATCCAAATACTTGGTCCACAAAAAACCTTAGATAAATTTCATCATAGGCTTTTTGGCAATGACGCCTTAGCTTTAATAGCCCTAGTTTTGCACAAATCAAAGATCTTATTATGGCACGTATTAATTTGGCTTCTGAAATTTCCCTTTTTTCTTTTAAATCAATTCCTGATATAAATTCTTAAAAACTTTTAGAGCAGCAATAAAATCTTTACAAAATAAAGTTAATTTTAGGCCTATTTGTAAGTTTTTGCGTGAAAAGTATTTCACTCACATTGTCCCATTCATCTCCTTTTATTTGGTTCACCATGTTTATGGTACATTAAAGCTTTATAAAAGAAATGATTTTTCATTTTAATAAGAACACTTAACTCTATACATAATTTTGTTTAGCAAAGAACTGGCAACCAGTAATGCTAAATAGAAAGAAATAACGATGACACAAAATGTTATAAAAATACAAAAAAGTCCATAAAAATCTTGCAACAAAACAAACAGCGAAAGTAATTTATTAAAAAGTTTATGAAAAGTGTTATAGCATATAAAAAAGTAAGCCGAATATAACATTTTATTATACCCACCATCTGCAGCCTTTTGTGACACCTTATTATGAAATTTGTGGTGGGCGCTAAAGTGAGCCCATTTTTTGTTTCCAAGTTTACACTGATCCTTGAACTATTTGTACAAAACTTCGATGGCGTAGGTGCTTTTGTTTAAGATACCGGAAAATTATATACTGGAGTTATGACGGATACAAGTATTTTCTAGTATTTGGCCCATAACGTTTTGTTTATTTGCCGATTTTACCGATTTTCAATACCAAACAAACCTTATATGAGAAAAATATTTCGCCCTTTAGGTGATCCGCCCCTAGCACTATCGTGCTTTAAACAGGCAGACGGGAAGACGGACGGATATAGCTAGATTGTATTAGAATTTCACAAGGACCCAGAATATATCACGAATTCAAGGTGAAATCAGTGTGCTTTCCAATTTTCTTGAAATTAAGCGTACTTTTTTCGCTAGGGAATAAAATTTATAAATACATTTATCCATTTTTATTTGTCTAAATTCCGAAAAACTCGTTTTTTTATTAACGACCTTTGTTAATAAAAATGGTCAAAAATGTGCGAAGTCTCAAGGTTTAAATAATCATAACTTTTTACGTTGCAATCCGATTTCACTGAAATAAAAACGAACGAGAAGATAAATATGACCTCTTTAAAGTGAATATTAGAATTAGAAAGTATTATTTAAACAAGTAAGAATGTTACATTCGGCTTGGCCTAATCTTGATTCCCACCATCAGCAATTTTTTTAAATTTTTACCACGCCCATTTTTATTTACGGTTTTACATTGGTCCTTGAACTATATGTGCAAAATTTCGTTTTTTAAAGATGTCGGCCGAAATGTGTAAAGTGGAGTTACTAAGGACTCCCTGTTTTTTTGAGTACTTGGTCCATAACTTTTTCTTTATGAAACGATTTTAATAAACCTTATCTAAGGAAAATATTTGAACCAAATATATATATATATATATATATATATATATATGAGTAATTAGCAGAATTGTCAAATTTTAATATCGTATCTTCTTTGAAATTTTTAAATCAATAAAACCGGACACCTACAAATTGAGATTTATATGTTTAAAATCTTTACGTAAACGTACGAAAACTTAAATAGTTAAAAATATATATAAAATTAATGAAATCGGACTTCGGATTCAAAAAGATATGAAAAACTAAAGATACAACTTTGTGAAAAATTTTGATTTTTTATAGAATTAGAATCTTGAAGAAAAAAGCGAATTTTCAGTAATTTGAAAAAATTAAATAGTTATATTTATTTGGTGGTATAAAGTATGTGTATGCTCAATATGAAAACCTAAGGTCATTTCATATTTGATGTCTCATGGAATTCATAATATACATTTCGATATTTTACAAACGGAACAAACAAACTCTTTTTGGGTTTGGTATAAAAAAAAATATATATTTAGAAAGACAATTAAAAGAGGATGAAACTCTGTATAATTGTATTTTAAATACTTTTCTTGTGATTTTTTAACACTTATTTTAAAACAAAAATAGTAAATAGCATCAGAGTAGTTTGTCTTATTTTATTAAAAATTTTTAATAATAATAATATAAATCTATAAAATAATTGAATTTATTTTAAAAAAAATCAATACTCTAATTTAAAACATTCACTTTTGAATTTGAATTGTTTTCTGATTCAGTTAAAAACATTTCTGAATCATGTGCAGAACTTAATGCTATTTACCGGCATTGTGACATTACATTACAAAGTAATGAGTGCGGTAACTAGAGGTTGTTACCAAATACAAGAAACTTTTGCTAAATATTTGCCTAAAAAGTATCAAAAATTTTAATCTATAAAATCAATTGTCTAATACTAAGTTTTATTAAAATATTAACCCTTATATTTACAACCGCACACCCGAGTATATTTTTCATTTTCGAAATATAATATTTTGAGATGCAATTATCATATTAACTTTAAAATTCAGATATTCGTCAATCATATTGTTGGATATGATATTTCAAAGAAACAAATGTAAAAAATATTTGATGAACCTCAGTTATCTGTTTTCTGAAGGGTACCCCTTACATTTGCATCCATTACTCCCGGGTATTATATCATCACCAATCATTTTCTTCTAATTAAAACAAATCATTCTCAGTGAAAAAAACTGTTCGAAGTATTTGAGAGGGGGCATTCCAGAACCTTCCAAATTTGACATACCCAAGTACGTTGGTTGTATGGATGTGTATACTTTTTTGGTTGTTAACATAAAGGTTAAACAAGTGTTCCCAAAAATATGTTTATTATAGAAAAACTAGAACGTGGAAAATAAGTAGAACAAATGCTTTAAAAGATGGTGGTTGGGTTACTAATGTTTGTGACGCTGTAAAGGTCTTTGCTTTATTAGCTGACAAAGCTTTATGACTTGACCTTAATATTTAAGATCACAAAATTTTCTAAAGTTTAAAGAAGCAATATGGTTGCAAGATGGCTAAGGTTATGTACCCAACACAAGTAGCAACGACACAAAGATAAGAAAAAACAAAATACTTAAGTTCTTATGTTTACAATAATGTATCTAAATAAAATGTATATGTATATGTTTCAGATATTTTTACAAGCTTAATGTCAAGCAATGAAGTGTGTAAATAATCGTATATACGCAAAAAAATATAATAAAGTAGAGGAAAGAAAAAATCATAAAATATGTAAAAACGGAAACGGAAGTGGAGTGTAAAAAAATTAATTTTGTTTTTCAGTAACGCCACTGCTTTTGAGGTTGTTTACTATTCTTTTAATTTTCTGCTTAAATACATTTGAAGATAACTTATAAGAGCGTAGCAACAAAAAATATATATATTTTTTTTTCAATTATTTTTGTTCTTGTTGATTTTTCTTTTGTCCCTAAATAAGCTTTACATATAACAATTTGGAGACTCTAAAATATTAATTTAATTTTAGTCGACATTATTAGGAGGGGTCAACATTTTTAAATAGAACGATGTCAAAAGTTAAAAGTAATATTGGTAGAAGCAAAAACTTTTAAATACAATTAGGAAAATTATTTTATTTTATTTATCATTATAATTGTTATTTGACTTTCTCCAGTTAAAAATGACTACAAATTTATTATTTCTGACTAAATATAAATTTCTCCTGATATGTTTTCAGCCTAAATGCCACAAACGTTAATTCATTTCATTATTCTTTCCATATTATTTATAATGTGTTAATCTAAGCTTTTCTTTTTTGTCACATTTTACAACATTTTGCACTTTATAACTAATTTAAAAAGTATTTTTTTAATTCCAAGAGATATATAGTGTTTTTTGTCTTAAAAACATTTTCCTTTATTTGTAGTCATTATTTTATTATTTACTTTTAGTGATTATTAAAACAATGAAAAATAATATTACTATTTTGCAACATGTGATGACTTAGAAAATAAAATTTTTCAAGGCAAATAGAGTGACATGAAATTTCAACTCTCAATCAAGTCTTGTTATTCCACATAGCTGTCACTGTACATTTTGTCTTTACTTGCATAGTCAGTCAGTCAGTCAGTCAGTCATTCATCATAGTTATTCTCCGGTTGATGAAAACAACATTAGAACACAATTATATATATGAACGAGTACATATACGTTTTATGAAAATATTATTGACTATTTTTACCCTCTTTTGTGAATGAAGAAAAACATCAAAATGTTTTTATAACCGCTGCCAAATGTATGTCATCGTCTAAAAAAAAAGAAATATATTAGCAGTAATGATGATTTTTAAAAATTATTTTGTGGAAAGTGAATTAATTGAATGCTTTTTAGATAAACGTGTACTTAAAAGCAAATGTTATAAATTTTTAAAGGCAGAGTTAAGTTAAAATAGAGACAAGGATAAAAGATGTTAGTTCCGGATGTCAATTTCATATGTATATTACAGTGTACCAAAACAACACTTTTGGAATTCTAATATATGAGCGAGATACTAGAAAAATATGAAAAAAAATCAAATACTTTAGTTCTCTAACAACGATTTAAACTTACGGATCTAGTACATTTTGATTAAAAAAGGAGTTTTTTTCTCGAGATAAATTTTCAAATTTCGGTAATTTTGAAGTTAAAGAAAACCATTTAAAATTACTAATGGTCCGAATTTATAACAGAAAAAATGGATTTCAATTGCGAAAGTTTTTATATCAATAAATTTATTTTTTGATTTTGCTCCAATGAGCAAAATGATACTATTAATTAACTGAAAATAATTTTTTTAGTTTAAATTCCAATTAATTTTTTTATCGATTCAATATGAATTATAATTAAAATTTGATTTTAAAGCAAAAAACAAAAAGGTTTTATTGATTTGATTCTAAAATTAATTAAACGAAAATGCTGGCTTAAAAACAAACTGTAAAAACGCGATACAATGTAGAATCTTAATGTGAAATCTCGGCTAATGTGAAAGCACTCCATCCGATGCTTAGCACCAATATTCGAGTTTTTATTCCGAGAACTTCCGGGACGAATTTCTAGGTAATTTTGCCAATTTTCCACTTCCCGAATAACGGGATTTTTTGTTGGGAATCCCGGGAATTAAAAAATACCAAAAATGTGCACTTTTATAATTTTAGATGATTACATTGGTTTGCACTCAGTTCGATGTAATTAAATGCAAAGAGTTGATTATAATGCCAGAATTAATAATTTCCGAACTAGGAAATACTGAAATCGAAAAACTACTTAAGTATTTGAAAATTTTCTATATTTGAAACCAGTGCTATTAGAACACAAAATTTAGAAAACCCCTTCAACAATGTTTACACATTAATTTTCTATATTTAAGCCTAAAAACATTTTTATGCTTTGGAGAAATTCAAGTGAGTTTAAAAAAAATATATTCTCGTAGATATGTTTATTAATGGTTTCTTAAAAAATATTTTGTGGCTGTAACGAACAATAACCAATAGAAATATTTATTAAAAACTATTTTGATACCTATTACTTTTTTGATACTTATTACCTAACTGTATATATATATAGCTATATTAGAAAAGCCAACTTCAAACATATATTTTTGTTTGAAAGTAGATGGATATATTTGCGTATAAATTGTATGTAAAATATACCTTTTATTGTTTAGTTTTCATGCTTTTTAAATAATATTGTATTTGTCCCGAACATCCTAAATAAAATCCCGATTCCCGGGAGTTGAAAAATGTCGGGAAATTAAAAACCCTAACCAGTATACTAATGATCTGCAGGTACATTTAGCTATATATAACAGCATAGGTCAGCTGTATGAGGGCAAATACAAACATTCAACCAGCCTAACATCATTATCCAAGCTGCTGAGGTAAAAATGACGGCAAATGGTTAAAGTCCTTAATCCTTATATCTTCCACATCCTTCACAAGACGTTAGTATACAAGAACGAAATCCACTTTGTACAATTTTCTTCTTAGGGAAACGCCACGGGGAGACCTTGGGAATTCAACATTTTTCAGATGATGATGAATTGAGGAAATTTTTGTGTAAACTTTTAGGTGGATAGTGAAGCCGCGATTAAAGCTATCAATTTCTACGTACTAAAGTCAGGGCGTCCAGACGTCTTACTTAAATCAGCCTGAAACCTAAGCTAGCAGTGGTCTTTATACCAAGGGCTAGTGACAAATCTCAGCAATTGCCCAAATGATATACATCAATAGACCTAAGTTAATTTTTCTTGAAAACGCTGGTAAAACTTTTGGATAATTACGTTAAGAAAACAACCTATCTTTTGATGAATACAATACACCGTTTTCTATTTTCTTATCAACCTCGGCGACTGCTATTCATCAAGTTACGACGTTGTTACAGAAGGCTCTGAGCGCTAAACAGCAATTGTTTCTCCAATTATATATAATGCAACGCCAACATAGACATCGTATCTGCATTTCCTAGAAGTTTTTTTATGTCAATTTTTAATTTTCCTCTGCATTATTTGCAACTATGTAACTAATGAGCTAATTTATAAGCTCATTATATTAGGGAAATTAATTGGAAGCATACATGGTAGCTAGTTGCCTCTAATGTCATCACCTTATTAAAATATTGAGTTAAGTTGCTATTTTTATCTATGGCAAGAGGAATATTAAGGTCCTTGTGTATGTTTTCATTTTTCACATACCAGGGAGCTGCAGTTATCATTCGTAGTATTTTATTTTGGAGTCTTTGAATTTTTTCAACATTTTAAACTGAGGCCGTGCCCCATAGTTGGATACCATAGCACCATGTTGGCTTTATAATTGAGTTATAGATCAACAGTTTGCAGTCTAGATTTAATTTTGAATTTCTACCAATAAGCCAGTTAATTTGAAGTGATTTTAACTTCATTTGGGTTAATTTTGTATCTATATGTGATTTCTACGTAAGCCGTCGATCTAGATGCATACCAAGATATTTATTTCCATTTTTGGGGGTATAATCTGATTATTTATCAGGATTGGGGGGCACGAATCTCTCCGCAATTAGAATTTAAATTACTGAAAATTATTTTTATTTGTACAAAAATTTAAATTGAAATTAATAAAAGTTATTTGTCTTAGTTTTTAAATTTTTGTAATGTGCAATCTTTTTAATCTAAAACTAGTATTTATGAGAGTTCGTAATAAGCATAATTTGTTGTATGAAATATTATTCTTGAGACCATAAAAATGTGTTCGATATTAAAAAAGGTTGTACGGAAAGTTTCGGTAAAATCTATAGGACCGAAGAAAAGTGTTCCCTATAGCCATAGTTTATTACAACCGGTATTCATTATAACCATGTTCTACTGTATTACTTAAATGCATATGTAAATGGATTTTAATTAGTAAAATGAAATTTCAACACTTTATTATAAGTCAATTAGAAATTAAATAATTAATGATTTAATAATAAACACTAACAAAGTTGCAATACATATCAATTAAAAAAGTTTTTGACAGATGTCACTAAAAAACATTTTATAGAAAATATTATTTATATTCATATATACTTCATTAATATCAATTGCAGCGATGCCAACTATTACGAACTTAAACGCGTAGAAATATTTGATATGTACTAAAAAGGACTAAATTTAAAAAGACAACAATTTTGTTGTACAATTATCTCAAAATATTAATAGCAAACTGGGTAAATTGTGAATAGTGTTTGTTATTGTAAACCTCGATCCAAAATTTTTTTAGTTCTTTCAACAGTTTTTTTTTTTTTTTTTTTTTTTTGTTAATAATAAAGTTTCTATACGAATTAAGATCTTTGGAAAAATAATAGAATTAGTACAAAAATTGTCAAATAAAATAAAAAATTGTGGAAAATTAATTTTACTCCATTAAAATAATTTTCCATTAAAAAAAAAAACAAGTAAAGTTTCGGGCTAAAAAATATACTTCCTTTTTTGGATTACTAAAAACGGGATAAATTTAGTTTAAAAAGGGCTAAGTTGATATCACAGATCACGTGTATACATAAGATTATATGACCTTTGACTCGTAATAGAAATCAATAAAGAAATATCTCTGTCACTAAAATTCTTCACATACTTATAAACATTTATTAATAATCTTTATAAGTATGTGTAGATATATATTATTTAATACATACAAGCAAAATAATAGGAAAGTAATTCGAATTCGTATTGCTTAGAAGAAACATTTTATTGCCGCAATAATAATATTAGTATTGCGGGAGAGATTGTACGTCACAAGCGATTCATCTAAGCAATGAGAAATCAATACGCCCGAAAGAAAAATAGGCAATATTGCCAAAACTCATCTAGGTGAAATAAAAAAGATACCGCCAGATAATCTTCTGGAAGATGTAATAAATATATAGAAAAATTATCACTAAATAAATCTTGAAATAATATAATAAAGAAATATCTTACATCTCTTTTTCATTTTTGAAAAATTTTTCGTCAACCGAAAAATAAAAGTATTTATTGCATTCATTTCTTCCAGATGATCTCAATTAGATATCATTATTTTATTGCGGAGGTGATAATTACCTTACTAAAAAAAGGTCGATATTTTGAGGATAAAAATAATAAAAAAAATTTAAAATTTTGTATATTTTTATTTTTTATTGCTTAATTTTCTTTAAAGTGACAAAAATGCCATATTAGAAAAATATTGCTTTGATGATTTTCGTCCAAATAATAAAAAGAAGATATTGCGTAAATTTCTTCTAGAAAGATATCTTCCAAATGTTTATAGGGTATATGATGTAATTTCTTAATAGTATTCTTTCTTAAAAACATATTAATATGTTTTCATTTTGTGTATTTAATGTTTTTTTTTACATTTAATAACAGAAAATAATTCCATTTATTTTGCAATAATGATCATAATGATGTTGATGGATGAGCTACAGAAAGAAGTATTCAAACTGAAAGCTATTAATAAATCAATTGATAAATATCAGAATACATAAAGCAAACAAAGAAATTCAAATAAAAGAAGGAACAAATAAATTAAATCATTTATTACACAGAAAAAATTATTATCGTATATTTTTCAATTAACGCAGTTATCTCATTCTGCATCTAAATTTAATAAATATATTCAAGTAAATATAAAATAAAAATAAAACTTAAGTAAATTTTTATTTCTCACTTAAATTTGTAATTCATTCAATCATCTACATGATTGCTTTGATTAATTTTTTAATTGGAAAATTTTTTTGTTCATTAATTTTTTAAAGTTTTTAGTTATTGATATAAACATTTTGGTGAGAAATGCAAATTTAAAAAAAGTTATTTTCTTATATAGTTGATGATTGGTGACTTTTTTCTGTGTTCAAAAAAGACTTTCATTTCCGGATTTTTTGTTAAATTCATACCAATTAAACCTAATGCCGAACAAAAAAGGATTTAGTTTTACCTTTTATTCTCCATCTGTAAAGAAATAATCATACTGACTTTCATTTTTCTACATAAATAAAAACGTATAAAAGTTAGAAGATAGAAAAGAAAACAACTTATATATACAACTTATATATATATATGTATATATGTATGTATATATATATATATATATACTATTTATTATGGGGAATAAAACTCACGAAGATGGAGAACAAAATCCAATAAATAAACAACAACAACAACATGAAAATATACACAAAAGAATAACAGCTACAGCATGAAAAATATACAAAAACAAATTAATATCGTTTGTTATTTTGAGTGACACAAGTCATTTTTCTTTGAAAAGCATAGTTCAATACTGCAAATAAATAAGAAAACAAAATTGTGAAAAGATTTGAGTTACTCTTCTTTCCCTTACTTCAAGTCTATACTAGACCAATGTTTATCAAAACAAACGTCAAAATTAACGTGAATTTATGAAAGGTAGAAACAGTTGTACAAAAACAACAATAAGGTGAATTCATTAATGTTATTTATATATGCATTTTGAAGCTGTAACCACCAAAAATAATAATCAGTTTTTTAACTGAGGTCACATTATATAGATTCTGTATATTTTTTCTAGTTTCACAAGAATTATGATAATTAAAGAGAAGTACTGCATAGTGATCAATAAAATTATAATTTTTTTTATAAAAATTAAAGATAAAAGATTAGTAAACTTAAAAAAAAAAGCTAATAAGTGCAATTTTAAATTTAAAAAATAAATTAAAAATACTAATAGGCACACCATAACACACTGGTTTTAAATAGAGTATTTAATACGAGTATTTTCGTTAATTTAAAAATTACATTGTTAATACAATATTTCGGATCTTTCGTTCCACAGTGCTTAGATAATGTGAAACTATAATCGTATTATTTGCCCATAGAGCGTGGCTCGATATTTGTGTTTTATATGTTGTGTCTATTTTTTCTCCTTTAATTTTCAAAATGCTATACAACTTAGTATGTGACGAGTAGATTTTTTTTTATTATTATATAAATAGAAATATCCATACAGTTGGGTGTATATAAGGAGCGCGCGTCGGTGAGCATAAACATGAATACATCTCAATATTTTGTGCTATTCTTTAAGATGTTTTCCTAAGAGCATAATTAAGACATATAACCAATTTTATGTACCTACACATTTAGATATATAAAATGATGATGAATGTACATGTATATATTTATATACTTAATACAAAATAAGCGCTCGTACGCACTCATCATACGTATCATTTATCATCTTTCTTTCAAACCACAAATTTTTACTTTTTACTGTTTTTAGCATAATAACAAATAACATCAGCAAAAGTGACAGCGACAGCAATAGGAGCAACTAATATAAACAACCATATTTTCCAGTATTTTATAGTCCTTTTTGTATAAAAGAAAAAAATAAAAATAAAATAAAAACAAAAACACAAACACACAGCACACACTTTTTTCACTTTGTTTCATCGTTTTTCTTCCAGCTGATTGTTTATTTTTACGTTTATTTTTTGTTTACATTAAGCAAAATAATAAGAAAGTGATTCGAATTCGTATTGCTGAGAAGAAAAATTTTATTTCCGCAATAATAATATTCGTATTGTGGAAGTTTCCCCCATATATATATATATATATATATATATATATATATATATATATATATATATATATATATAATTCTCGTGTCAGGGTGTTTGTAATTGAACTCCTCCGAAACGGCTTGACCGATTTTTATGAAATTTTGTGTTTTTTTTTCGATATGAGAATAGGTCGTAAAGTATATTTCATATCACGCAAGGGGTAAAAGCTCCCCCTCATTATATCTTCTTAACTAATAAACCAGGTTTTTTGAAATTTGGCAGGCAAATAGTGTAACATCTGGAGCGAACTACAGTCCATAATTTTTATTGTTTTCCCCTCTGTGTATTTTCTGATCTAATCAACAGATTTTCTGAAAATTTAGTAAGCGAATAGTGTGACATTTTGAAAGAACTATAGCCTATAATTTTTATTATTTAGGACCGGAAATGGGGCAAGAGGGGTTAAAGCTCCCTCTCCCCATCTTTTCTTAACTAATCAAACGGTTTTATTAAAATTTGACATGCAGACACTGTAACACGTTAAAGGAATTTAAAGATATACATTTTTTGAAAATTCCAACATTTAGGGCATAAAATAAAGCAAAAAGGGAAAAAACACGCCCACCCATCTCCAGACACTTACAATACATTGGTTAATCGTTAATATTCACTAGAAATAAGTTATATGTAGCAAAAAAATGTTTGCCGGGTTAGCTAGTATATATATATTATAAATTTTTGCTTGTTTATTGAATATTTTTTTTTTTTAACTGATAAAAAAACAAAACATTATAAAAATTTCATATAAATAATAAAAAAAAGATATTGCCTAAATTTCTTCTAGGAAGATATCTTCCAAATGTTTGTAGGGTTTCTTTGCAAGAATATACAGAGAAGGAAAATTGGTTCTGGTATAAATTAACAAAATTTTAAATTTACAGAAATTTAATGAAAGAAAATTTTGTTTTGAAAATTTGATTTATAAAATATTTATAATTTTAAAATTTGATTATTTATTTCAAAGTTTTTAGTTCAGAGAATATTAAAAAATATACCCATATGTTTCCGATAACAAGTTATATTATTTTGAATTATAAAATTAAAAAAAAAAATGTGATTTTGTGTGATTTTTATCAAAATGGTTTTTCACTTTCAAATCAATTGTTTTACACAGGACTAAGGCTTGGAGTCTGGGAATTTTCGAGAGGGAAAATCCCGGAATTTCATGTCAAAATACTCTTGGGAATTCCCGATAATTTTTTTAAATTTCCCGGAAAAACGGGAAAATAAATATTCTCGTAGTTTTAAAATTCTATAGCAAAATTTTGATATTTTTAGCACTTTATATCAATATCAATGAAAGATTTATGTCACTCTAAACATGGCACTTGCAAGAGTTTAACGAATATAATACAACTAGAACACTATTTGAAAGGAACGTGAATTAGGTTTTTAAGTATTGAATTAGGATTTTTTCTCTCAGATATTTATGTATTTGTTTATCTGTAGTTTAACGAATTTACTTATGAGTTGTTTCACATGATTTTAAATCAACTTTAGTTTTGTCATGTTAAAATTTTTGATTCTTGATTAGCTGTTCTTCTTGAATATGTAAATTCAAAATGTTTATTAAAAATAAATTATTTTTATATTCAATTTATATTTTTAGAAACAAAATTGTTTCTAATCATTTTGTACTCTTCATAATACAATTTTAAGTTACTTCAAATTAATTTGAAACAAAATTATTTAAATATTATTCCACTTCTTGACAAGTCAGATTAGAAAATATTTCAAAAAAATAAAAAAAATTTTATAAAATTTAAATAAAATTCCAAAGCCTCCAACTAATTTTAAAATAAATTATATTTTTTTTAGTTTGAATACAATTATTTTTTGTTTTATTTCCTATTTTAAAAATGAAATAAAATCTGATTCGAAATATTTAATTTTTTTATTCATAGAAAATTTTTCAATATTTTTATCTAAATTTGTTTAAATACCCAGCAAAAACTTTTTGGTTTTCGGTAAGAACAACTACTTATTAAAGTAGTTTCTTGGTAATGGGGTGTCATTATTATTTGCCTACTCTGTATTACATTAATAAGTACTCAATAGTATAATAGCGTAGTAATACTGCAATCACGTGGATGAGTTGGCTAGAGCGCCGGATTATCAACCAGAGGATTGTTGGTTCAACCCCATTCTGAAGCTGTTTGTTTTTTATAACAAAATGTTTAAAAAGATATTTTAAACTAAATAGAGTTTTTGTCGCTTAGGATGCTATGTGCGAGATGGTGTACTGAGTAAGAGGTTAGTCAGTAAAAACGAATGGTTAGTTGTGTGTCCAAGTTCGAGTCTCACTGACGGCAAAATTTTTTTGTTTTTTTTTTATTTTTGTTTTCGTTTAGGTACATATTTTTGAGTACCACTAGAGTCAAAAAATAACTACATGAATTTGTGGACAGGTCGAACAAAAATAACCAATTATTCAGGCAAAAAATAAGTAGTTTATTTTTGTTTCCAATTATACCTGCTAGCTTACCAGGAGAGCAAAGTTTTTGCTGGGTAATTTTAAAATTGTTTGGAAACAGCAAAATAAGTAATATTTTTTTTTTACTACTATAATTATTTAATACGTTTAAATAAGTTTATTTCGTTGACTATTGGTCTCGTTATTTACTCGGTTCTGGCCATTAGAAGAAACATTATTTACTACGTTATTCTGTCTAACTTAAATAATTAAAAAAATTATTCATTAAAAAAAACATTCATTTGATTTAGTATCGTTAATAGAAATAGAAATCGTTAATGTTTTTATTTAAAAATTAATAAATTGGTTAACAAATATTTTAAACTAGAAATAGAAAATGGAAGTAAAATTGAAACAATTCCCATTTTTATTTTATTCACAATTAACACCTATAATAGGTTTGTAGAAATGAATATTAAATAAGTAGAACTTCGAAAAATATTGAAACAGCATCTCTTATTAAAGCAATGGATCTGTAAATGTTATAACTTCAAAAATCTTATAAAGAAAGCTAATCTCATGTTATATTTTCACGTATATTTTTAGTATTTTAAAGATTTATGTTTAATTTAGTAAGAATTAGTAAAGTGGAAATAAACGTCAAGCTATTTGTAATGAAATTTATCCAATAAATTAGGGTATATTTTTAAAAAGTTTTAGCATCAAAAACACAATAGTGTAAAAATCTGGGACACAGTTTTTAACATAAATTACGAAGGATACTTATTTTATTTCTATAAAATATTTAAATTTTTTTAATTGTGGAAATAGCGTTATTCTTTTGTGTTATTTAATTTTTAGTTAATTCGATACGATTTATAATATTTTGTTTGTTTTATTTTTTTCTTTTTTTGTTTTGTTCCCGTTTCATAGGAAAAGAAATATTGCGGGAAAAGAGTGCTTAACGTAAATACATGTAATGAAAATCCGAGGGCATTTGGGGTAACAGTCTTCCCGCTAGCCCTATCAGAATTTCATTAATTTTAATTTTTCTTTTTTTATTTACTTCTGGAACTCAAAAATTTCAAAGCTGAAATTAAAAAAAAAACACCTTGATTACTTACAAATGTTCCCTAAGCACGCAAAAAATATTTAATAAGTCATGTCTACGATAACAACGGGGAGACCATTTTGCTGAAAAAAGTAAATTTTTAAAACAAGTTTTCCCCAAACTGGGATTTTGGGTATTTCGGAATAAAAAAGTGGGAATCTGTTTATGTTCTTCTTTTAAGGACAACCTTTTTTTATATCTCACTAAAATTTCATAATGATAGCTTTATTTATAAACATTTTATTTAATTTCAAATATTAATTTTTGTTTTTTTTTTTTTTGTTTTTCTTTTTTTTTTTTTTTTGTTACAAAATAGCACTAAACATCAGAATTTTACGTTTTTTGATAAATTTAATGTAGAAATTTTATTAAAATTATTTCTCAAGTTATAACCTCTCCAATGATATCAAAAACTTGCATAAATAGTTTACACATTCGTTTAAAAACTAACTGAAACTTGAGCCCCTTCAGCAAAATTTGCACATTTTCTTTCATTTCTATGGTAAATGTTTGCTGCAACATTCTACACATATAAGTCCACAGCTATTTGAATATATTTTCCTTTGAAATAATTTTGTGTAACTTTTTAATCGTTGAATATATTTTAATGAAATTTCAATTATTATTGCCGATATATTTTCCAACTGTTATGGAGCAGCACAAGTTCCTAGCTGGTCTCGGGGCCCCCGAATTTGGTCATCCCGTTTCAATATTTCTTATTTCTTATTACCAAAAATAAATTAACATAATTACTGTTTACTACGAACTGAATGAAGTTCTATGTAAATATATGGATTTCTTTAATGAAATTTTTATCCGTTATTAAAAGAAGACCTGAGTTAAAGATATTTTTTTAAAATAAAATTTAGTGTATTCAAGTCATTATATTCAGCATATTAAAGTATGGCGTATGGTTTGAACGTATCATGGAAATTAAAACCACTAATGCGGCACCATCACTGAAGCAGTATGATTATCTGGGGCAGAAATAAAAAAAGAAAAAAAGTAGACTGTAGGAAATACTATCCACGCAATCCAAGTCTGAAGTTAAATATTCATTTAAAGCTGTGTTACGACGAAATAAACAACCAGGTGAAGCAGCAAAAATATTGGATATCCTTCCTAATGCATCCCCAAGACGACTTAAGCGGATGATAAAAAGTATTCTAACATCTTCACCAGCTTCTGAGTTTTCTGAAGATAAACCGATAGCGCTTATGCTGGACTTAGGACTAAGCAAAAATAAATATATAGAATTAATAAAGGCTTTACTCGATAAAAGATACATAATTCTTCCATGTTACAAATATGTACTGGAAGAAAAGTAAAATATTGTCCCAACATCTAGTGAAATAGACAATAAAAAAGCATTCAAGGCTGCTCTCAACATTTTCGAAAAAAGAGGGATTGGAACTTGATAAATCGGATCTGACGTTAATATGCAAATGGGGATGTGTTTTTATGGCATTGTTGGTTCCACTACGCTTAAGAAAGGATTCGAATGAACCATCTACGTTCACTAATCGTACTAAATATGTTTGAAAAAATCCAACTGCAGGATCTAAGGTATATTACAGACCAATAAAGTTTCAATATATTAAAAGAAAGTAAAAAAAAATTGCAATTTTCACAAACTGTTGCAGACAGCTCTATAAATATTAATACAGATGATCTAAACTTTGGTATATCTCGACTACATACGATTTTTGGAATACATGCTTCACATTGTGTATGATCTCAAATATAGTAGTATGTCTGGAAACCAACAAAAAAAAAAGTGTTAGGAACAACAAGGAACTTATGAAAATGAGAGCAGATGAAAAAAGGCGAATTCAAATTGAATTTAAACTGATAACTAGTCTTAATATGAAACACGACAAGGAAATTGTTGTCAAAAATACGAAATTATATCTCAAATTACTGGAACTGATGTGGAAATTCTTCACGAAGATGTCACGTGATATTGAGAAAGGTTATTACCAACATAGTCGCCAGATTTTGGATTCAAACATGCTACCACTAAGTCAATTAACAGAAGAGGCACAGGAGGCCAGAAACTCTGACTTCAAGCACATTCAACTATTTAATACAAGAACAAATTTCGAGCATATGTCAAAACCAGAACCTTTAGAATTACCTTTTATTGTTTTCCGATATTACTGTAACATCGATAAGAAACTAGTGGAATATTAACAATAATGTAATTTCCAAAAACGAAATAAAATCAAATATAATGAAATAAATAAAATATACTTTTTATGTTATTAAGAATAATTATTTTAAGCCTAAAGCTAATAAATTACTGATATCCGAGGTGACTAAATTCGGTAATCCTCCCCCTGCTCACGAGACTAGCTAGAAAGTCGAGCTCCTCAAAAATGGTTGGAAAATATCCCAGCAATAACTACGTGAAATTTTATTGAAATATATTTAACGGTCCAAAAGTTACACAAAATGCAACTCTAAACAAATCGAAATGATTTTCTAAATTTTTATAAAACTCGTTATTGGAAAAGGTTGGAAACTACATTATTGTTAAATACCATGATTTTCTACACTTACATATAGGCTAAAATATATGAAATCTATTAGCAAATAATCCCATTTTCTGCTAAATTTTGTTATTTTTCTTAACTATTTTGAAAACTTTTCAATATAGATTGATATTTTTGGAATTATTATTATTATTATTGTTTTATTAGATTCAAATATTACAAAAATTCTCTATGAAAAGAGATCAAATATTCATGATAGTTTAATTTAATTTTATAATTTATAATTATATATGAGCTTTGTATCGATATAACACGACCAGTTTCGATCGTTATTGTGATGGAATAAACAGCTAAATATAATTTTTCCCAATGTTACGATATTGGTTTTGGAACATATTCTAACACAGGGAAAGACAATTAGGAATTATACCTATTTTGACACTCCTCCGATGTGAAATAAGTAAAATTTCATCCTTCATGATTATTAGACCGTTTCAGTCTAAGTTCCAAATATATGCGTTTAGAGTCAAATTAATTAAAGTTGTTGTAATAGGATCTCACTTCAATTAAACAGTATTCGTTAAAATAATAAATGACCTGCCTCCAAAAGTAAAGTTGCTAGTTTGATTTTAGTAAATAATATTTGGTATGTTAGAAGGTTTTTACGTTACCATATTATTATCATTAAAACAACGATTGGTGGCAGTAGTAGCTTTAAATGGCCACATGTGTTCATTCGCATAATATCGAATATCTACTGTCACAAAACTTGTATAAATTTTTTCATGTATGACCGTTTAAATATTGTGTATTTAAGATAATATTTAAGAATCTTTATATTAGAACTAAACAACAATATTATTTCAATACAATCATAATAATGTTGTTCTAAAATATTCCTAAATTATTTAAAAGATTGGTGAAAGAGTGTTTTCATGTCATGAATATCCTTTTGTAGTTAACGTGACATTAAATTTATGTACGAGTATGTTGGTAGAAATTGATGGCAATGCAATCAAATTATAGTATTCAGTACTTCTCAATAATTGTTTTTATCAAAATTTAAAAAATTCCGTTGATTTTTTTTTATTTTTTGCTCGCATTAGTTTACAACCTTTTTAACAAAGTTTGTAATAACTATTCTTATATGTAACAATTTGTAACAAAATGACATACAATTGTTGGCTAAGTCCACAAAGAATAATATCCCTATAAAATTGAATAATTTAATAACGTTATAGCCCTAATCAACACAATCAGCAATCATCACATAGCCGCAGCACACATTTACCATAGAAATGAAAGATATTGTGAAAATTTTGCTGAAGGAGGTCAAATGTCAGTTAGTTTATGAACGAATTTGTAAACTATTTATGCAAGTACTTGATATTACTGGAAAGGATATAACTTGAAAAATAATAAAGTAAAGTATTATTACTAAATTTTTTCATTAAATTTATCAAAAAACATAAAATATTAATATTTAAACTTAAATAAAATGTATATAAATAAACCTACCATTATTTCATTTTAGTACAGTATAAAAAGGTTGTCCTTAAAACAAGAGCATAGATATATTCCCACTTTTTTATACCGAAATACCCAAAAACCCGGTTCGCAGAAAACTTGCTTTAAAAATTCACTTTTTTCAGTAAAATGGTCACCCTACCGTTATCGGAGGAGTGGCTTATCAAAAAAAATTGTTTATGTAGGTATGTAATCAAGGTGTTTTTTTTTTTATTTTTAATTTCAGCTTTGACATTTTTGAGCTCCACAAATAAATAAAAAAGAATAATTAAAATTATTGAAATTCTGATAGGACTAGTGGGGAGACTGTTACCCCAAATGCCCTTGGATTTACATTAAGCATTCTTCTAGAAACCTAAAAAAAGTGGTCCAGAGGAAAATAATGGATTTTAAAGTGAAGAAATCACAATTTTTTTTTAAATTTTTTAATTCAAACTAATATACTTTTCTTCAGAATTACATAGGCAAATGATGAAATCACTAAACTTATTTAGAATTTTGTACAATATCTAGAGAATATTTTAGGAACATTTTTGAGAACGCCAAGTTAAAAAACTAAAAAAAACATGTTCAAAAATGTTTCAAAATTTTACTTCACTCTAAATATCTTTTAAAGTAAAAGAGATATCCCACACATGTAAGCATATTTTTTGAAGAGAATTATAAGGACTTTCTATGTGTAAAACTTTTTTCAATCAAATCTTAAATAAAATTTTGGCGATTTTTTAAATAATTTTCATACCCGAGATGACCAGCTTTGAAGTTCCACCCTCTGTCCCCCAGACCAGCTAAGAACCTGTGCTCCCTTAAATCAATTGAAATACTCCTCTGGATAGATCATGTAAAATTTTATTCAAATATATCCAGTAGTTCTAAAGTTGCAGAATTATTTATAAAAAAAATTCGTTTTGGGACCACTGATCGAAATGATTAATACGAATGGATTCAACATGTATTCGAGACGATTTGCACTATTGAGCAAAAGTAAACAGTTCTTTGCTAATATTATCTTTTTTTCTATTTTCTTAAAGGAAAAAATTCACTATCCTATTTATTTATTATAACAATCAAAAAACGTATGTATTCGGGTTCATAAAGTATTTTTGGCATTTTCTATGCGAGAAGCTAATAAGAAAACAACAGTGTTCGTATAATTTGTATAATAGTGTGCCACCGGCAACACATTTTCTTACGATTTTTTTAGTGGGACAGAATTCTCTCAGATTTTTCATTTATATAATCACTAGTTATGTAGGATAGTGAATCATGCGCTAAACGAAAAATGAGATACAAAAATGATTAATAAAATCCATTCATTAGAGGTTTGTTTAAAATAACAGATAATAAAATTAGTTATAATTAATTTAGTTATTGAAAAAAAGAAAAATTTAAATATTGTTAAAATATAAAGTGTTTAGTTTTGCATCCATCGTAACAGATAATGCATCTCTTTTCGCGAATTAAATACATAATATGACGAGTCATACTCTCCAAAAAAAACAAAAAAAAAAAACAGCAAAAATGTTCACATCATCCTATATCCCTTATATTTGTGGACAACTGCTTCACGTTTCCCAATTTTATGTTTAATGCGAATCACACACTTTCAAATGAGTTTAAGCTTGGGCTTTATGCGTATTCCTCTATAACTTAAATTCCATGTTTTAAGCGAGTTTCGGAAGAGTTAGCAATTGTATTTGGACTTATGTTTGGATCAATATTATGCTGAAATGCAATGTCTTTAACATAACATTTTCAGAAACCGGAACAGTTTTAGCCAATAGTTCAAAGAAATTGTACTAGCGCATTATGCTTTTAATAAATACGATTCGACCAAGATCACAGTATGAGAAAAATCCCTAAGTCATTTCAAGTACCATTCATTTGTTTCACAGTTTTCTTTAACCTAGTAATATTGAAAATTCCTATTTTGAAACGAAATTAGTTATTATTATCGGACAAAAGCTTATTTACGTTTATATTTTCTGACGTCTAAACAGATTTCCACTTTTCCAATGTCCAAAATTTACAACCTTTTTTGAAATGTTTAAGTGTCACTAAAGTTTTAGTTCTTTTAGATGTTTGCCGCAACATTTTCATATTTCATGGGATACTCGTATCTGGATAGACTACAAACATTAGCATTGCAATTATTTATTTAATTGAAATTTCTGCATTTTTACAATTTTAAAGACATCTAGGCGCTATGTGTGGTAAGTTGGATATTGGGTTTGTACTATATTTTTGAAGCATCATTCTTGTCTATAAAATACAAGGGATTAATTTACTCGTCCTATTACCTAGAAAATTATATAACCTAAAAACTTCTCATGGAAGAATATTTTATTTGGTCGTCAATGGGTTAAAATGTGACGTGATAGAGAAAAACAAAAATGTTCCTAATGATTGGAATAATATATTTTTCACGATACTTTTCTAGTGTTGACGTCTGTTATTAATAAAATGTGGAAATGGTATAAATGTGAACACTAGCATATTTTAAAGATTTTGCTATTTTTTATATTAGAGAAAATAATATATTTATGTTTAGTATTTAATATTTTAAATTAAACTCTAAAGAGTATATTGGAATGTTCCATATCAAAACGGATAGAAAACAACCAGTTTTTGATTTGACATCTACGATTCCAATGAAATTCACTACAAACATTATCTGTTGGAAGTGTTTTTTAAAAAATTTTAGAAAGGTATACTTGTTTAACTGATAAGAACTTTTAAAATATACATGGTAGGTCAATGGATTTATATTAAAAATGGATTATATTAAAAACAAAGATATTACCTTTATAACTAAATGTAGAAAGTTTATTTATGTCATAATTTCAAAGGTCAAAGTTTGACATATAAAATTCAAACTATTATATCCCAAAAAACGGTATTTTTAAAATTCTTAAAATTGTAGGTATAATGTTGATATTATTCTTCTACCTACTACGTTTAAAATTTCAAGTTGGACACTCATTTAGCATAGAAGTTATGGAGCAAAATACAATATAATTACTAATAATTTATTACTAAATTACTAAAGATACTAATACTTCGAAAGTTCAAATATTAAATCAGATTTATAGAAATTAATTTATTTATAATATTAACATAACTCTTCTCTATACTCGTGCAAAATTTCATTTTGAAAATTCCTTTAGTTTAGAAGTTATGGAGCAAAATACAAATTAAAGTCAAACATTTTTATATAAAATCTCATTTATTTTAAACATGAGCTCACAAATCGCAATTTTTTGGTTTATAGTGATTTGATTTTTATATGTCCAACTTTGACCTCTGAACTTGAAACTTGAAAATTTATACATATCGTTATATCGTCTTTAATATGAAACAAAAACCATAGATCTACCGTGTACAGTTTAGCATTTATTAACAATTACAATCTTTTCGAAAAGTTTTAGAATAATACTCAATTTAGATAAAAGATTTTCTCCAAACTTCAGGAAAATAACCACTAAATATTGATATGTTGTATAAGTAGGTTATTGGAGATATCAGAGAAAGTAAACATTTCTTAAGAACGCAATTTGGAACACCGTCAGGTCCATGTTTATCAGAATACTTCAGATTCTATACAGCTGTCTCTTTATCTCCAAACTTCAAAGTGATAAAAATAGTTTGGATTATTTTTCTTTTCTCCTTAAAAAGATAATCGTTACAATGATTATCTGGATATTTTCTGAATTGTAAACAGATCTTGATTTTATGAAATATTCCATCTTATAAAGTAAATTGATAAACAGGATTTCTGGTATTTTCTATAATTTTTTTTTTTTTTTTTTTTTCTATAATGTTTTTATTTTTCAAATTTTTTAACCTATTTAGCTGCTTTTTATTTCACGGCTGTCTATGTGCAATTCTCATTCATCATTGGAATTGATTTCTTTAAATATTTAAAAAAGTCATCAGAAAATTTATTCAAAATGGTGTCAATATTACGAGGGTATAATTTATTGTAAAGAATATATTCAAACCAATTTTCAGAAAAAAGTAAGTGATTAAATTTGGAATAATCAGCTTTGCTAAAATCGAAAACCATCTCATCGTTTACATTGGATTGTAATGATAGTGCTTTTTTTTACATATAGTCTTAATTAAAGAGTGAGGTGATCAGCATCTTCAGGTGTTAATAATGGATTAATGCGAAGAATATTAAATTTTTCAGGTTGCTCAACAAATACAAAATCAAGTAATTTGCTAAGCTTGTTTACCATGTCATTTATGGGGAAGAGTCCTAAATCAGCAATAGAATCCAGTAATTCAGTAGATATTTCCGAGCTTACCGCACTATCTAAAGTTTGGAATATTAAAACCACCAGGTTTGGATTGATTAGCTACAAATATGATCGGGTTAGCATGTTGATCATAAATTTGAATGTTTGACGCAGAAGGAATATTTGGACGAGACGAGACGATCAAAAATACTTTCGGAGACAATTATCTTAAATGAAGCTCTATTGCGCGCATTTATCTTGTAAATATGGAAATCATTGTAATCTTCGATGCCAAGATTCGTTTTAATATAGAATTCAACATCATTTATTTTGTATCTACTGAAATACGGCTAGAAAATATGGTTTTCCTTGGAGCTATAATTTTTAAGGACTTTGGAGTAATTGCTGTAAATAGATTTATAAGTGGGTTGTCGACGACATCTAAATTAGTTAGTAAAATAAATTCTGGAGGCTTACTAGTATTAGGATTTGGAATCATGAATTAGATACCGTAGTAATAACTAAAGTCGACTCTGATGGAACTACATTATAATTGGAGACATGTGAAGTTTGTGAATTTAGAAAAAAGTTTACTGTATTTAGTTAGTTTTCCTTGCAGAGAAGAAAAGTCTTTTTTAATTCCATCGAACTCAACTTTATTTCCTTTAAAGGAATTGTAAAATTCAATGCCAATTACTCTGCAATTTGAAAAAGTCACCGCAAGTTTTTGACATTATCCGATAATGCATCAGCATCACGAGCTTTGAGGCCACTACATTTTACATTTTACTACATTGAAATTTTTATTCATACAGCCCATATCGAATTATTATTAAACGAATACAAATATTATCTAGGATTAAAACCAATGATACGTAATTGAATGGCAACACTGCGGATAATTATCAAGAACACTAATTTGTTGTTGTTTTTTGACAAATAAAATTATACCAAATGAATGTTCATGAACATACAAAAACAATTTCATGTAAAAATAAGTCTTAAAGTATATATTTTATTATTGTTGTTGTTGTTTAAAACAATAAATAAAACAAATTTAATTAAGACTTAATTGCAAACCCAATTCAATGAACTTAATTTTTCGCTAATTAAGATATATATGTGGAATATTTATCTTAAATAAAATAACCAGAAAAAGCAGTTATTGATGGTGTTTTAACTTAAAAAAAATATATATAAAATTACAACACAAGAATTTTCACAGCTGAACTTTACAAGGTTACCAGACTGATATGGTGGTACTAAATTTTTTATGATGTAAAGTACAGTTCGATTCACAAACTCACTCAAATTTATAAAAGTTATATATGAAATATTTTCAAAAATTTTTTGTAAATACGTAAATACACTGCGGAGTAAAAGTGCATAAATTTTTGTCGCAGTGTACTTTTCAGTCATTTTCTTCTTAACGGGACATCTAAATAAAGTCATAATAGTAGAATATATTGATTCCATCTCAAAGCGGACAGCAATCGGATTTTACATCTCAGATTTTTATTCCACGGCTCTTTCCAGTTCAAAAATATAAAGTTTTAGAAAACGCAAAGAAACTAAAAACTTCACAAAGGTGTAATTGAAAAATTTTAAATATAAAAACATTATAGAAAAAAAGATTATAGAAAATAACAGAAATCCGGTTTATCAATTGATTTTAAGAGATGGAATATCTAATAAATTCAAGATCCGTTTACAATTAAGAAAATATCCAGATAATTATTTTTAAGGAGAAAAGAAAAATAATCCAAAATATTTTTATCAGTTTATAAATCCTAAGCTTGGAGTCTCTAGATATCGGTCCATGATGAAGTTTGGAGATAAATAACCCATAAACGATGCAGATGTTTACAATATGTTTGCTATTTTCTTCTTATCTGCCTATTCTGATAAAGAATTACGTCAACTTTCCAATTATCCATATCCAATTTCTGATGCGACCCTAATAAACTATCCAACATTAGATAAATTGATGGTAATGACAGCTATATAAAATCTGAAATATTCTGATAAATATGGACCTGACGGTGTTCAACATATCAATATTTAGTGGTTATTTTCCTGAAGTTTGGAGGAAATCTTTTATTTTTGTTTAAATCCGGAAGCAGATCCAACATATTCAATTATAGAGGTATTGCTAAACTGAGTGTTATTCCAAAACTTTTCGAAACGATTGTTGCTGAAATCGTTTCGCATTAAGTCGTTTGTTATCTTTCCCTATTCCAGCATGGATTTAGAAAAGCATGTTCCACTACTACTTTTTGGAATTCACAACCTCAGTTATAACTACATTTGATTCAGGTTTACAGACTGACAAAATATATTTTGATTTCATTAAAACTTTCGATAAAGTAAATCTCGATCTCCTATTGTTCAAATTGGAAAAACTGGGATTTTCTCTTCTTTTCCTTAAATGGATTTCTTCATATCTTAAAAATAGATAGTAATGTGTATTATTTGGAGGGTGTACATACATCGAAAACCATTCCTGTTTTGTCCGGTGTTCCGCAAGGTAGTCATCTCTTGTATTAAGAATTCTAAAATATTAATGTATTCTGATGATGTAAAACTGTTTCATAGCTGTAAATATTCCTTTCAATATTCTTTACTTCAATCAGATCTTGAGAATCTTTATGATTGGTATATGATGAATATAATGGACCTGAATTTAAGAAAGTGTAAACACATGATATTCTACATAAGAAGTCCATTACACTATAGATACAAAATAAATGAATATCAACTCAATCCAGTCGAAAAAATTCTTGATTTGGGAATATTGCATAATTGTAAACTATCCTTTAATTTCCAATTATTAATAAGGCAAAATGAGTTCTGCGTTTCCTTAAGCGCTGGGGAAGAGACTAAGACTAATCGTAGAATATGCTTCTGTGTCTGGAATCCTCAATACAAAGTTCATATCATTGAATCGGTGCAGAAACAATTAATTGTAAATAACTTTAAAAATAATATATATGCTAGCCTGTAAGGATTTGTAATTTCATTGGCTATTAAATAAATAAAAAAAAATATTGTGGAAAATTTCCATCTCTGTTACATATATGAGGTTTAACAGTTCTAAGTACTAAAAAAAATAATTGAGGCCACCTGTTCGAATTCGCCTTGATACATTATATTTGAGCAAAACACAGTCATATATTAAAGCAGTAGGAGTTATTTTTGTACCTATATCGCAAGTACCCAGCAGGTGGTAGTAGTCCTTTAAGTCATAAACATCTACAATATAAATTTAAGATGCAACTATCCAGGTGGCAAGTAATATGAAGTAATATTATGTAGGTAAGCACCTTTAATTAAATGTACGATCGTAAAATATGAATAGCAAGTTTCATCTCGATTTTTATTGTGGTAACAATCTTCACTAGATCTGACAGTGTAACTTGTACTTCCTCTTTGTGCTAAATTTTGTATCAACATTTCGATATGGTTTTGGAGAACAAAAGTATTATGAAAGCTATGTAAAATAATAAAACATTAACCAATTCTAATGTATCCTACAGCATCATACGTTAAAATTTGTTAATAAACAGACCGTTAAGAAATAATACATCAATAAACATATTTTATTACACTCAGATTTTATTAGCATTTAATTACAAGTTTTTACAGTGCAATTAAAAGTAATTTTAAATAATTAAATTTATTTTTACAGTAGCAGTGATAATTATAAGTTCATCTAAATAAAAACGAAAATCTTTTCTTAAGCTTTATGTTGCTATTTGAAACAATTGTGTCAGCTTAAAAATTCTACATTTATCTGGATAATACAGAAATATGCATAAATCCTACATCTGCCTATACAGTAGAAAAATTTGCTGCTGTTGGATCAAATTTACGAAAAAAAAACATATAACCTTAGTTTGCCCTTATTATTAAAAGCAAATAAACACACAAAACAAGATGTAAAATTTCTGATACGAGTATAAATTTTATTGTCTACTATAATATTTCAATTAAAATTCTAGAATTTATTGAGGTACATTTTACCAAAAGCAATAACAAATAAAAATTTTATAGACTTAAAAGGAAATTAATTTTTGAAAATAAATATTTCCTTAGCAATCCAACCAACAATTCTAAAATAACCTTAAAAGTCATCCTAAAATAAATAAATGATTCAAATTCAATCCTTTTTTTTTTTTTTTTTGCTTTTCTAAGTATTTTCAACACACAAACAAATAATAGCGGTTTTTAGTGTTTATTTTTAAGTTTTTTTATTTACTTTGGTTGGTTTTAACTCAATTTAAGTTTTTAACACTTTATATTTGTACGACAACACTTTATATTTCTTTTCCTTTATACACATTAAAAGCAAAGAAAACTCACAATCTTTTGTAATATTTATTTTTAAATAGATTTTTCTTGACGCTTTTTTTAAGGTTATGTGTCATTGTATTGCTAGAATAGAGAAAAAAGAAAACCAAAAAAGATTAAGGAAAGCAACATTAAGTTCAGAGGTTTGGCACACGCAGAAAAAAATATAGTTGTATTGACCATATACTAAGAGTAACACATTATGATTGGAACACATGGTCACAGGTAAAAATAGTTATGATTTTAAATAATAATTGTTATGATTCCATTTTGTATCCGATTTTACGGCTTGCTTTTTAATATTTTCATATTATTGATGGTATAATAAATAATAATAATAAATATATTATTACCCCATTCTAACAGATTATGATTTTATCTATCTTCTATATATATATATTCTATATTATATATATATTATATTATATATATAAATGGTGTTTGTAATTGAACTCCTCTGAAACGGCTTGACCAATGAAAATAGGTATGAAAATAGGTCGTAAAGTATATTTCATATCGCTAGAGGGCGTAAAATAGGCCACAAGGGGTAAAACCTCCGCTTCCCTATATTTTCTGAACTAATAAAGCGATTTGCGTGAAATTTGGCAGGCAAATATTGTATTATCTAGAAAGAACTATAGCCTGTAACTTTTATTATTTAAAATGGAAAATAGGGCAAGAGGGCTAAAAGTTCCCTCACCCTATATGTTCTTAACTAATCAACTTAAAATTTGTTATGCAGACACTGTGGTATGTGAAAAGAACTTAAAGATATATATTTTTGGGAAATTCCAACACTTAGGACGTAAAATAGGGCAAAACAGGTAAAACTCCCCCTACCAATGTCTTCTTAATTAATTATCCAATGACCAAAATAATCACTAGAAATAAGTTGTATGGCAAGACAACATTTGCCGGGTTAGCTAGTTTTATTACATTATTCCATCTTGTCAAATTATTATCACATCTTATCATGTTATTATGCAATCTTGTCATAGTATGATTCTGTTTAAAAAAACAAAAATTGTTTATTGAGTCCATTAAATTTGTTCCAAAATAATAAACAAAAGTGTTTATTAATCATAAGAAATTATTTACATATTATTAATTAATTTTATTTATTTGTATCATCATATGTTGTGAAAGATAATACAAGATACTTTATATTATTATATCTTATATTACTTGAAACACAGCAATTATAACAAAACCTTGTCTACTTATATTAATTAATGTATAAACAATAAAGGTGGAAAACAAACGTTAAAAACAAATTATATTCAGAAACAAAAAGCAAAAAGTTATGAATTTTGAATCATATTTTTAAAAAGCATATTTATTTGTAATATTTTATTGTTATGGGAATAATAATATTTTATGCTTTGAAAAAAAAAAACATATACAAAATATAAAATTTTTGTGGTCAACTATATTAAAATTTTGATTGAATGCAAAATTTTGAATGATAAAACTGAAACAAAAACATTATTATCATGAACACAGTATTATTAAAATTAATAAATATAACAATGAGAACTTAATATAGTTGTAGTGGCAATGCCGTAACCATATTTTTTTCTCAGCGTGTAGTTGGTTGTAAGTATTAGCGTTTAAAGTATTTGGCAATTTATTATGTAGTTTGTCGAATACTGTCCCAGAGAAAAATGGGGAAAAACATCTAAAATATTAATATTTTCACTACTTCAAAGGTAGAACTAAGTTCATATTTTGCACTTTTTTGTAATTTATTTATAATTACCTCTGAACGAGAGAAAATAAATGTCCTTTCAGCAAGAAAAATTTTAATTATTTCTAAAAAAAATTAAAATTACACTAATTTGAAAGTATGTTTTTTAACAAAATTTAAATGATATTTTTAAGAGAATAACTTCAAAAGCAGTAAATAAGAAGCATAAAAATTGACAAATTTTCCAAATATATATCGAGTTACAATCAATACTTCTGCAGCTCTTTTTTTTAACACTTTGAATCCCTTTGTTTGTTGGTATGTCAATATTCCTTCCTTTTTTTCTGCCCAAAATTTTCACTCACACTCTTTTCTTTGCTCTTGTACCTTGACACTTTCAACATAATTTCCCTTATTACATTGGCATGTGTCACTGGTAACATTTTCTTTGGGAGTCAAAGAAAATTCTCGTAAAAAGGTTAGAATAACAATAACATGGGTTATATTATATAAATTTTTTAACAGTTCAATACAAAGGTATTTTACTTTTTTGTACTTTTCTGTTTCCTTCAGTGATATAGGTAACTTTCCAATGACTTTTTTTTTTGTAATAAATGATTTTTTCCAAAAGAAAAAAAGTTTTCCATATTTTTTTCAAACATTAAAACGTTAATATTAAAACGTTGAACTGAAATGTGTTTCATAGACATTTAGTAGGCGAATTACGTGTAATTCTATTTTTATATCATAGATAATGTCAAGGTTTGATGTCACTGAATTTGTAACTGTCACGAATTGTTGCAGAAAAAGTGAAAATAACTTTTGTATTTAAGCTGTAAATTAAATATTCATGTAGTTGACAAGTTTGTTACCTTAAAGTTAGTCCTAAATTAGAAATAAAATTATATTCCATTGCCTTACCTGTAATGAGAAAAAAATTTAAAAAAATCTTATTAGATAAAGAAAATAAAGCTTAGAAATTCTTTTTAATTTAATTTATCTAAAATAAATTAGAGTATGTACTCCGTAAACATATTCTCAAGTGCACAAAAGTACTTTATAAGAATCTAAATTTTGCTTATTAAATTTTGTTGGGAACGAAACGATAAAAAGTAAAACAGTCTTTTCTTTTTAATTAAAAGCAAACGCAGAGACAACTACGGAATAATTGTCAAAGTAATTGCAATAAAAAGTGAAATCAAATATGTCGTTGTATGTCTGTATGTTCTTGTAAAAATATAAAATGAAAAATAAAATTCATTTTCGTTTTTCCCTTTTTTTCCTCTTCTCCTAAAACAATATGCTAGAATTTTCAAAATTCAAGGATGAAGAAACAAATATAATGCCACATCCTCTGCTCGAAATGAATAAACAAACGTGCAACAAATTTAAAAACAATACTCCATTCGATATTCTTTTTTTTAAATTTCTTAACATGTTAAATTTTAAATTTAGTTTTAACGTGAATATAAAAGTGGCTAGAAGGAACAGATTAGTATGCAATAAAAATTTCTGTTATAACTAGATTAAAGAAAAAAAAAATTATTTAATTTATATTTATTGCTTTATGTTCATTCATGAGTAATAAACCTTTATAACGATATAATAGCAAAATAAAACTATGATTTTCATATATACATACATACATACATACGTACACACATACATACATACATACATACATAAACAAATACACAAAATAAATTCTTAAAAATTATTCAATTTTTCACAAAAAGAATACAAAGTACAACAATATTCATATGTATATAAATACTTTCTTATAATCCTTTCAAAAAATATAAAAATATATATCTAGGAACTATAAAAGGATTAGGAATGCAATAAAATCTATTTCAATTTTTATATTTGTTGCATATGCATGGAAATTCAAAAATTGTTTTCATTGTAAACTCGTATTTATGGACGTGACGAACAAATACAGTAGTACAGTAAGCAGTGTGGTTAACAAATATAGCACAATTTGCTGATGGTCTACAGGAGGAATCTACAGGAAGCGTCAAATTTAGGAGACATCCAGGAATCAAGTTTGTTTCGAATTGTTTTTTTTTTTTCTGAAAACTTTTTACTTATTTGAAAAGTAATACAATAAAAAAATATATATATTTTTTTTTAGAAAACGATCTTCAGAAAATACGATTTTAATATACGGACGGAAAGACGAACACGGTTATTTAATATCTCATAAAGATTTTAAGCGGAACACAATGGTATTCAGGTGTACTACAAGGATTTTATTAAAATAAAGCAACACAAATTAAAATCATGTTTTTAAGAATTTATTTCATAAATTTAAATTAGAATTTCCACAAAACGGTTACAAATAGCAGAAACATACATTTAAAAATTCATAAAAAGTTTAATGAACACTTCTGAAATGCTAATTCCAGATAAATCCAATTAATTTTGCTATATATTTTTAAGTATAAATTGTGATTAGGTAAAATATCACAATTATTGCTAAATTTAAACTTTTGTTTACAAATTGATTTTCAACCACTGCTAGACGAAATGTCTAGCATAACCTAACAAAGAGCCCCAGTGGGAAAATATGACAGTCCTATACTATTCAGGAATTTGTAGATGACTACTTCATCATTTTAAATAAAAAAACAAAATACATTCCAGTATGATAAAGGCCGAGGCCTTTTTTGAGGAATTATCATACCTTTTCCAAAAAAAAATCCCTTACTACTTTGCTACTTGCTAATTATTCACTGCTAAAAATTTTCAAATCATTTAGTTTTATTTTAAGAAAGAAGGATTTACAAGGAGATTATTTTTTGGATGGTAATACTCTTAGATTTCATATAAAAAAATCAGTTGCTAATGACGTCAAACTCCATATATAAGAACATTTAACAAAAAAATACTTCTGGAATTGCTATTACCTTCTTTAATGTGCCTTGATCATATGTGTCGTTAGAGAAGGTACGAGTAGTCTGTGATTTTTTTTTATAAAATAAAATTGCAGGCTCTTTTTAATGTAGAGTCTATAATAGACAAATTCTTATCACCAAAATTTTATCAGGATAAAAATTTGCCTAGTGCGGAGTGAATTTGTCGGTACATAGAAAGTAAAACGGCATTCTAAAATCGAGTTTATTTTTCTTCTTTTTCGAAAAATTCGTATTTAAGACAAGTATAAAACGGGATTGCGTAATTTATACTAAATGAAATGAATAATAATAATAATTACAAATTGTACTCAAATCAAGTAATTAATTCTTGATATGAAAATTAAGACTAATTTTCTTGGAACTAAGAATAAAAATATGTAAGAGAATATCTCTCTCTCAGTGTCTATTTGTTTCTTTCAAGTCTTCTCATATAATTTATATCAGTCTGAATAGAGCGTCGTTTAAGTACTTTAGCGTTTGTTTTTAATCGGCTACTGTTTAAGTGGAATTTTTTTTATAAATGAGTGACCAATAAGCTGAATTAATTTCTATTGAAGCATTGCCTTCAAATGACGACTTTCACCAGCTCCAACTCCTAAAAGATTTCAATTTGGAAGCAGTTTTTTGTTAAAAAAATTAGTGCATGTGGCATACATAAAGTAATTTGAAAATAATTTTAGTACAATTTTTATATATTTATATTAAAATAATTCTAATTAACTTAATGAACATTACTACGATGTTAAAACAAAGGGGGAAGAGTAAAACAGATTTTATTATTCTGACTTTATTTTAGAATTTTTTTCAAATTGAATTTTATGACTAAAATGTAGTCGTGCTAGTGAGTGTGAAAAAAAATACATTCAAAGAAAGGTAGGAAGTAGTAGATAAAAAAAACATTACACAAAATAAATTTTTTAATGCATTTTTGCATTCCTTACATTAAAACTATTAATATAGTCATAAAAAATATTATTCATATTTATCTAACTTTATCTCAAAACATTAATATTAAAGAAATTGATGGATATTAATTACCAAACAACTTATTTCCATAATTTTTTTCAGTGCATTTTGTACTCTTTGCACTCTCAGCACGACTAAATGAAAAAGCTCTAGAATACGTGTGAATTCAGCCAATACAATTGTGCTATGAAAATGATATCCGTATTATAAATATACTTACATGTATAAATATGTAACTGGGAATTTTACTCAAATCAAGTCAAAAATTCTTAATTACAAATAAGAAGAGGAAAAGTTGAAAATTAAAAAATTTGTTCTTTATTTATTTTGAATGTTGGTATTTTATCTTTATTTAAAAAATGTTTAACCATTTCTAACATTTCATATCGTAATTGGTTGTAGATATACATCTATAGCCCCTCAAGTAGCATACAACAATTTGCAATATATGTAAAAGGACGATATAAAAGAATAAGTACCTCCACCTGGTATTCGGGTAGAATTTCGTAAGAAGCTTTCTTACTGGAAAAAGCTAGAGGTAAAATTCTCTGATTATAATAAACTGTATTTATTTGTTTCAATTTCTCGAGTCGAAACTGGAAAAGGTTAAAGGATTTCAAAGGAGAATATCCTTTGAAAAAGGCAAATATAAAGAATTAAATTCAGTATATATATATATATATATATATATATTTTGTTATTTCATTTATTTATTTATTTCAAGATTACCATAAACTAAAAAAAAATACTTTTTTATTTCTACTTATCTTTATAATATATATAAAGTAAGTATGAAAATTTTAGAGACAAGCATCTTATGGATCAATGTAAGTATGAATTCGAGCTCAAACTCAATTCTTTTATTCTTAAATCAAGTATGTATCCGAGCTTAAAATAAGTTATAAGTTTTTGATTATTTTTCTCGATTATTTTAAAATTAATCCTAATTATGCACTTTAAGTTTAGGTTTGAGTTTAAATCAAGCCAAGATTTCAGAAAACAAGAAAAAATTAGATTAAATCATTCCAAAATGGACTCAAATAGAGCTAAAATTAAGAATTTTCTACATTCTTGAATAAATTATTTCGAATTTGATTCAAGGATCGGTTTAGATACTACTCGATTACTCAGTTTATTTTTTGAATGTATTACATTATTATCACACAATGATCGCAAAACGAGATATCTAAATAAAATTTAACATGTTCAGAGCTGAGGAGTTCTCGTGGAGTATTTTCATGGAGGAGAACAGGTCCCAAGCGAGTCACGGAGGTAGAGGGTAGACCTCCAAAGTTGGTCACCTAGGGTATGTAATTTTTTAAAAAATTCGCCAAAACTTTTAAATTCAAAATTTGGATATTAAGCATATTTTTGAAAAATGATGGTAATATTTGGAATGTAATTTTACCAGTAGAGGTATTCAAGTGAAAGTTTTTCACAATATAAACAAATCTGTTTTCAAATTAGGGAGTTATTTGTACCAAAATACTAATCTGAAGAAAACTTGTTTCAAAAGAATTATCTTTTTTCATTAAAATGATCACCCAGCCGTTGTAAAAGGTAAGGCTCATAAAATATTTTTTTTGTATTTAATCAACATATAGGGGTACATAGCCAACATATTTGTTGCTGATCTCGTCTTTGACATTTGAGATTTATGTATATCTTTATGTATTATATTTATACAAAAATTCCGTAGTCAGAAAGAAAAAAAAATAAAAAAAAAAAAATATATATATATATATATATATATATATATATATATATATTAAAAGTGAAAGAATATCATCACCTTTTTGGAAAATAACCCCAAAAGTGTGAAATTTTTTTAAAGTTTCAATTTTAGATTAATAGTATAACTTCTTATCGGATAAATATATTTACATGATTCTTACCGCGGTATTATTTAAAATTTTTTAAGAAATCTAGTGGATTTTTTCAATATTTTAGGGCCAAACTTAAGGCCCCAAAGTTAAAAAAAAACTAAAAAAATTATGTCAAAAACGAGGCTAAAGTTACTTCGACCTGAACATCTCTTAAACTGAAATAAATAACTTACACATGTAAGCACATTTTTTATAGATATTTACAAGGACTACATATGTGTAATTTTTTTACATTTAAGTCATGAATGAATTTTTGGCGAATTAAAAAAAATATATACCCGAGGTGACCAACTTTGGAGGTCTACCCTCCACCCCTGTGACTTGATTGGGAACTTTGCTCCTTCAAATCAACTCGAAAACACCTCTGTTTCGACTGTGTGAAATTTATGAAATTTTATTTAGATATCTCAAACGGTTCACATGTTATAGAATTATTTATAAAAAAAACAGAGTTTTTATGGTACTTTTACATAGCTTATTTTGACCTACATTTTCCCCTATAACTGATAAAAGATAAAAAATTACATGTAATACAGACAAAAATTTGATGTTTGTCGTGATAAAAAAAATACATGTATAGACACAAAGAAATAAAACATTGCACATAAGACAGCCGATTTATTTAAGGGCAAGTTCTTCCCTACTAGCTTCTTCAGGCAGGGAGCAAAATATTGCCTCCAATGATACGCTTTACAAAATGGAAACGAGTTTGTAATGCATGGAAGAGGTCTTTTGGCTGCGAAATAAGGGTATAATATGGTATTTTCGAGCGGTTTTTGGCACTTCTCTTACCCGCTGGGAGATAAGAATGAAAATACACAAATACATTAAAATTTGAACGTTCTCTCTTTTTTTCGATCAATGATTTAATGTCGAAAGTCATTTAATGTTTCTAAAAACAAATTTAAGTAAATTAATTTACGTTTTTGAATCCTATTTCAAAATTTTTATTTAATATATTTTATCGGTTTAACAGGTTGGTAAAATTTTAAATTTTTAGCATCGTTAAAAAATTATCAGCAATTTTACAATATTTATTCTTTTAAAGTCAAGCCCAACAATTAAGGTTTCCATTTTTTTTTTTTTTTTTTTTTTTTTAACCATAAGAGAAGATATAATACATGTTTGCCTTTTCTTGTTAAGTAGACTTTAGAAAATATTTAATATATTTTTAATTAATATAAATTCAGAAATCTTTTTCACACTCTAGGCCAACATCTTGGCCCAATGAAGCGCTTGTTATACTTCAACTACATATTTTATAAAATAATGTGTTGAAAGCCTTAGTCTATTGATGCGTCAAGTTTCAGCAAGATCGGTTAAGTAGTTAAGAAGATATTGATTTATTAGCGTCTATATTTTAATGGTACATGGAATACTACACTCTATGTGTTTTTTTCTTCTTTTTATAATATTAAAAGAAATGCTTGCACCCATTTCAAAATAAAAGTCGAAAGTTTCCTTGCACAAACTATGCTAGAACAGTGATTTTCAATTACTGGTATGGAACTAAAGATAAATTTTTAAAATTTTTAAATTATTTTTCCTGTATTCAACTTATCGCTTTCATACAAATACTTCAATGGAACAATGTAACTCCAATGGCTTTAAAGATTATTTAGGAATTTCTGGACTACATATAAAAGGTGCTTTACGGTGACAATGATCTATTCAACACTGATTCCTTGGAAAATGGGTTATTTTTCACACTTCTATTGATGCAGCAATGGAATATTTCTACGTAATATAAAATCACCCAGAAAACCTCATCCCATTTAATATCATTTGGCTAGTGTATTGCACTATTTCAACGTGGAATAAACTCCTTCACTATCATTTCAATATAGGGAAATTTAATGTTATGCCATAGACCAAATAAAAAATTGTTATTCTTTTAAAAACCAAAAATGCACTTTATCGGCTTGCATCGAAAATACATTGGTTATCTTCTACAGAGAGGATAGTGATATTTTAAGCAGCGATTATTATTATTATTTTTTTTTTTTTTCAGATCTTTATTTATTACATTTCCAATAGTGATATTCCTAAAATATTCAAGTTGGTGAACTCTCGTTTCCATATTCATAGACTAAGAACAAGTCTCAGTGATATGTGAAATTATTTATATTGAAATTGCGTACCTATAACGCATTCAATTAAGTCAAATATTTTCTTAAAGCACATATGAACAGCTTTATGGTATAAAATACAGATACATTTTAAAGAAGATAAATACCCAAATTAAATAAATTCCAATTATAAAAAGTATTTCACATATTTCAAACTCTTCTGTAATTGCATGCAAAATACGAAAAAAATAAAAAAATATATACTAAATAAGGACTGCGCACGAAAAATTGAGTGCATATAATTTAGGTTACAAAAATGAATCGAATGGTTCCATCTCTTTGAAATGTTGTTTTATTAAAATTGTTATATTCTAGTTTTAAAATTAAGAAAATAAAATAATTTTTTATTCGTTTTTACTAAAATATTTAATATTTTCAGTTAATTTTTCGATAGAATGGGTCCACTTTTTTAAACTCTATTTTATTTTTCACTCATCTTTAAGTGTTCTTTAAATATGTTTTTACTATAGCCCAATATATTTCAAATGGACTGAATTTTGGACCATTTGTTTGATGCCAATAATTTAATTTTTGTTGTAATTATGAGATGCGATATCAGGTCATAAAAATTATAATTCGCTGTGCTTTCTAATGATAGAAAGGAAACTTTCCCGAGAGCACTCATTTTTTTATGCACGTACAAATTATGATTTTTTATGAACTTTTTTATTTTATGGGTCTTCAGGCTACCTTTTTCAAGATTTTCTGATAAAAAATTCTTAGCAATTATTCTATTACAGGTACAACAAAATTTATCACATAGTTGCTGAGAATAATAACAAATGTAAAAACGTATAATAAAAGTTATAACCCTTAAAGTGTGCACAGATTTTTTCTTGTGCAGTCCTTATTACACCAATACAAACTCACATGGAGCTTCTTGCACACACTACAATAAAAATGCAATAAAAAATTTTTGTTGTCAGCAAATATACCCTGCCAACATTTTCTATCACAATTTGAACTAAACCGACACTTCATGTAGTTAATAACAATTGAATATAATATAATTTTCTTATCGAAGAAAGAAATGTGCCGCAATTGTAATACTTTTTAGATGACACAATTTAGTGCAATCTATGGGTGTTGAAGTACTAACATTTAGAAATGTTAAAAAGTACATCAATAAAGTATCGAAATATTATCCCTTTTGTATAATTAGCGTGTTTTAGATATTTTTAATTATAATTGAATTAAATATAATTGAGCTCAATTGAGCCATATATTCAAACACGCTGTAATAAATAACTCCCTATAACTATCAATTAAATATGAAATCACTAATTAAAAATTAACAATGTTTTATATTAACTCATTTTTTATTTAACACTATAAAAGCAACTACACTGATCAATTTTGAAGTTGTACATTTACTGAGCGAAATTATGCTGTGCTTGTTCTTTTTCTTTGCTCTGCAATGTAATCAGTCGTCCAAGTAAATTTTTTTAGATCAAAATTCCATACTAATGCGTTTTGTTATTGCAAATTTGTGTATTTTCTACTTTTTAATATCCAAAAGTGTCAAAAAGACACTCCTTAGTGGATGAATGAAAAAGCTCTCCTTCAAATGTTGGCAGGGTACTTGTACTATTGTCTGTTTTATACAAAAAATTTATCTTATATGTAAATGTATGTAAAGGTATGTGTGTAGAATCCTTAAACAAACAAGTTTGATTTTTTTAGAAAAATATTACAACGGGAAAAAGAAATTGTAAAGAGGCCCTTCAAAATATCTTGTTGTCCTGACAAAAGGACACTCAGCTATATTACAATATCAATACCATTATATACGTTAAGTCGTTGGAGCAAAGTTTTTTTCGAAAGAAAAACCAAGGCCTTGAAAAGGAGGGACTTACATTTTTCTATTGTTATATATTCTTTTTTTCGTCAAACATGTCGATATTCAATTGACTCTTGTTGGTTGCAATCACTTCTGTTCTATTCAAATATTATTTTGTATTGAGGTGAGGGAGTGCATGAATGATAAAATGAGCTGAATGAATTTATATTTTTAAACGTGCATATGTATGCATAGAGAAGAGTGAATGAAATTTTGTAAAAATAAAAATTTACAAAAGTACGAATGAAAAATTGCTAAGGGTCAAAAAGATTTTTATCAAAAATAAAATGTTTAACAAATTTTCAATGAAGAAAAATATTTAACAGAAAGAACATATTTTGCATTGTATGTAAGGTAAATTTATAATTTGGTAGTTAGGGTACTAAATTAAAAAAGAAAACATATTATTTAGTTGTTGAATGTACATAAGTACAACATTTAATTAAAAATTAATTCGAAAATTTACTAAAGAATCTTTAAAAACATTTTGTTGCTCAAGGCGATGTAATTTATGCATTATGAAGGAGTTGGTTTTAGTTAATATTATTTAAAATCAAATTAAAATACATTTAATTAAATTCTTAGTATATTACACAAGGCGAAAAAATGTTTCTGCGGTACGGGATTTCTCAGTCAATTTGGATACATGTGATTTTCAAGTTATAAGTCTATAAATCACTTTTTTGTCTAATTGACTCCTAGTTTTGAAGATAGAACAATATATACAAAATCGATGAGGTTGCACCACAGAACAATTACAAGTCCAGGTAAGGTGCAACACCATACCAAATATCAGTTATACTGGTAGCTTTATCTGGCAGCCCCAGATCCAAGATAGTATTCGGCAGACCAATCATCTATCCATCTTAAACCTTCATGATTACTGGAACCTCAAAAAAAGAAAAACGGATGGATTATTTGTCGACAACTTTTAGTATAAAATACGGATCACGAATTGGAACATTGAATGTACGCACGCTATTGCAAACATCTAAATTGTCTCAGCTGTTTAAGGAATTTAAAAGATATTATTTGCTGGTGCCTGGTATTGCCGAAATGAAATGGTTTGATTCTGGCGAAATGAAGATGAATGAGGGTTTCAAATTATTATTTTCGGGAAGCCAAATGGTTCAAAACGTACAAATTGTGTGCGAGTTTTACTCTCCAAAGAGACATAGGACGCACTCATTGAATGGAAGCCACATTCTGATCAAATCATCTCCATCAGATTACGATTTTCGATTCCAACGATCTTGTATAGACCACGTAAATACAGTTCGCGTAATAGTTGAACAATCTGTAGAATGGCATTCACCTCTCTATCTCACTTTTATTGATTTTAAAAAAACACTAGGCCATAAGGAATGTGTTGGAATGTAAGGGATACAAATACAACCACAACATAGGTGATAGAATTTCGGTAATGACCTGTGTTACACAAGGATACGTACTCTTATCCATGATATTTAACATCGTATTAGACAATATACTAAACAACGCGATTACAAGAAACACTGGCATAACATGGGATCTTCATGGAACATTAGATGACTTAGATTATGCTAACGACATTTGTCTTTTCGCTCATAGAAGTTCCCAATATCATCTAAATTACAAGAATTGTGCAATGCCGCATCCGCGTGCTGGCAAAAGATCAATGTCAACAAAACAAAAACTATGTGCAACAATACGACAACAAATAGGCCTTTTTCTTTGTGTGGCACGGAAATGAAATTAGTATCCTTCTTCATTTACCTCGGGAGTATTGTTTCTTGAAGTGGTGGATATAGTGCAGATATTAAAGCATGTCCAAATAGGCTAAAGCTGCCTTCGGTGTTCTCTCCTCGGTTTGGCAATCTACCTCTATATCCAGGGACACTAAAAGTCTTCAATGCCAACGTAAAGCCTCTGCTTCTCTACGCGTGTTCCTAAAAGGAACATATATATAAGGGGTCATATCTAGTCCGTTTTTAAGAAATGACATGAAAGTCGATTGCAATTTAAGTCTAATGGCTTAAAATATTCTACGGATTGTTTTTCGTATCACGTGTTTTTAGAAAAGAAAATTATAAATTTTTCCCACATTTATTACATAAACACCTCAAAATATGCAACGAAATATAACGAAATGTAAAATCAAAAGTTTTGTTGTCAGTATTAAAAAGATTACTAATAATTTTTTCATTTCTTTTTTAGATAAATCCTACACCAGATGAACTTTAGTACTTCGGTAACCCTAGTGAAATTTCTGTTGAACATTTTAACCCATTAAAGTAAGTTTTAGTCGACTTTAATGTCACTTCTTAAAAATAGACTAGAAATGGCCCCTTATAATGAGAGATAGATGAATTGAAAGTTCTATTGAAGTTCTATTTAAATGCTCTAACTATTTTTGTGAAAAAAATTGAGCTTCGAAATGTATTTATATTATTTTTTTTCTATTCATCCGAGACTACGTTGGTGTAAAAGAAGAAAATTTTAAGAGCCAAAAAACAAAATATTTGCTTAGCAGCACAAGATCCTTTGGAGGATTTATTACACTCATTAAATGCTACGAATTGCAGATGGAATGATTCCGCCCCATGTGGAGATCTCAATTTGTCGCATAGTGATATTTAAGGAAAATTGCGTAACACCTAAGTAAAGTGATCCTAATTATAAATTTTGACGTGAGTACGGACGACGATAATGAGATGATAGGGGTCCAACGTGACATTCTTCTTCAGGAAAGTCAACTGTTGGGCCAGCTATCAGAGACGGATGAGATTCTGGGTATCTCGAGGGATTCCTTCACTGGGACCAGCGCCACTGAGAAACTTGAGAATCTTACTCTCGGCTCTGAAGATGAACATGAGATCACTGTAATCTCAGTTCGCGCTCAGAGTCTGGAGAATAACTCGAGTGTTGAGGCGCGGTCTGAGCGGGGGGATGGCTCGACGAACTCAGAGGGTCATTCGTCTGGCAGTGGTTTAGTTCGGCAAGACGCGGTAATGCTTGATGCGACAACCGGCGATATAAACCGAACTAAAGAGGAGCATGCTCGTAGTGGCGCAAGAGCCTCTCTTGGTTATCTGCACAAGATAGCCAAGAGAGGCCCTTTGCCACTTACAGGTAAGGATAAGTACCTTATCAGGAAGCACAGGAGGAACGTCAAAAGATTCGAACGAATCTACGGCCCTGTCTGTGTCTCTTTGGGAATGTCTTATCCTGAAGGATTGTATGTGGATGCTGGCAACACTCCAGAAGTGTCTCGTGAGAGCACAGGAGAAAAGCCAGCCTCTTCATCAATCCCTACCGGAGTGAACTATTCTGGTAGTGGCAACCCGGGCAAACCTGCAGTCCTAGTGAAACAGCAGGCAACGTCTGGTAAGCCAACAACTACCATTGAAATGGTTGGTCATACACCATCCAGCAAACCTGGCAACCAACAAAAAGTTGTCAGAGATGCTAGGCCTGGAGATGATCAGCCATCAACTAGTAAGAGGACTTTACTTTCGAAGCCTGCCAGCTCCAGTAGTGGGGCTGTACGAGCTTCGATTGGGAAGCCCTCTACATCGAAGAACGCTGGTCAAAACCCATCCGGCTCTCTTAAAGGCCCTCATAGGGGGGTTGTTAAGAGGGCCAGGTCTGGGGATGACCAGCAACTTTCGATGGCCAAGAAGGTTGTTCACACGCCAAACAGCTCTAGTAAGGGCCTCCATAAGGAGGTTATTAAGAGAGCTGTATCAGGAAGTGAACAACCCTCAACATCGAAAAGAGCGAAGGAATCAGTGTTGCAGAATTGTATTCAAGCTGCTGTCATTGACAGGGTTGATCCAGATGGGAAGATCAGCGTTGAGCAATGGCGACAAATTGAACACAAGTTCATTGAGGAAATCGCTCTCGTTAAAGGAAGGCCGGATGAGGTATCCTTCAAAGGCGCAGACTGGATGAAGGGTGTCAAGACTATTAACTGCGGGAACGAGAAATCATTAGAATTTCTCAGGAACGCAGTTGCTAGGTGCGACACTCTCTATCCAGGAGCGAAGCTTGAGGTGATACTCGCATCTGAGCTGCCCCTGCGTCCAATAGTGGCAGCATGGTTCCCTCCACCCATTTTAGAGGTTGGAACCATTCTGACAGTATTGGAAAATCAGAATAAGGGTCTTCTTACAGGTCAATGGAAGTTGGTTAACACCATGACTTGTAAGGAGAACCAAGGCAGAGACTTCAGATTCGCAGTGGATCAGGAGTCTCTGAAGAAGCTGGAGTCACTGGGGGGAGTTGTCAATTTCGGATTTGGGGTGATCAGGTTTAGGTTCAACAAATCTGATAAACCCAAAGAGGCTGTCAGTGGTGCAAATTAACTTGCATCACTGTGAGGCAGCCTCAACCGAACTGACAAGACTCCTCATTGACTCCAACGTGGACGTGGCCCTCATACAGGAACCCTGGATTAAGAACACCAGGGTATGTGGTCTGAGGGTCACGGGGTACAACCTGTTCATACCATCCACAACGGAAAAGGTACGGACATGTATACTGGCTAGGAATAATCTAAATATTAATTTTCTTCATTCCTTTAGCAGTGGGGACCTTACAGTCGTCCAACAGGAAGCCGCAGGATGCAGCGGGCTTATAATGGCGGCTGTGTACATGCCGTATGAGGCAGCCGATCCACCAGGTATCGCTCTGCAGCAGTTGGCGGAGCACGCTAGGAGGAAAGGCGCGTACATGGTCTTGGGATGTGATGCGAATGCTCACCACTATCAATGGGGAAGCAGGGACATCAACAAAAGAGGTGAGTTGGTATACGATTTTATAACTTGTTATGATCTGCATATCTGTAATAGGGGTACTACTCCTACGTTCAGAGCGAAAGATAGGGAAACAGTTATAGATGTAACGCTGGTTAACCGTGGGGGAAATTATGTTAGGGATTGGAGAGTAGTTTTGGATTAATCTTTTTCTGACCATAGCATGATATCTTTTGGTCTCGACTTTGAGAAGGCGAGGGAGCAGCCCTATAGGAACTCGAGAAGGACAGATTGGAAGTCCTTCAGGAGGTCAGTCTGTAGGGACCTTAGGGATACTGAGGACTGGAGAGATTCAGTTGAGGGTATCGAGTTGGCGGTGAATAATTTCACGAATGTTATTAGGAATAGTTTTGCCCTCAATTGTCCAGTGATTTATCCTGGGAAAAGGAAACAGCCGAAATGGTGGACTAGGGAACTTAGGGACCAGCGGTCTACAGTTAGGAAGCTGTTTAATAGAGCCAAACTAACGAGGAGTGATGAGGATTGGAATAGCTATAGGGATAGTTTCCCTAAGTATAAGAAGGACATTAGACGAGCGAAACGGACTCCATGGGTAAATTTCTGTGAATCGGTGGACTCTGTTAGCGAGTTGTCTACGTTTAGGCGAGTATTATCCAAGGACCCAGTGGCACCTGGATACATACAACGTGCGGATAACTCGTGGACAGAGTCTAGCTCAGAGTCCCTCAGTTTACTTATGGAGACTCATTTTCCAGGCTGTAGGGATATAGAATCTGTTGGAGGGACAGGTAGCGTCAGTGATAACCTACAACCCGAATCAGATGCTGGGGATACCGATGTGATAAGGGAGATGATCACTAGAGACAAAGTATTATGGGCGGTAAATTCATTCGAGCCATACAAATCTCCTGGCCCGGATGGAATATTTCCGGCCATGCTACAGAATGTCGATGAAAGAGCCATCTCTCTATTGACGGAGGTTTTTAGGGAATGTCTTAGAATGAGGTACATTCCCAGGGGGTGGAGAGAGGTAAGGGTCATTTTCATACCCAAAGCGGGTAAGACGACTCACTCGAAGCCCAGGGATTACAGACCGATCAGCCTATCGTCTTTTCTATTGAAGACAATAGAAAGACTGATCGATCTTTATCTTAGGACTAGTATAGGAACTCAGGTCATTAGCGAGTCTCAACATGCTTATCTCAAGGGTAAGTCCGTTGAGAGTGCTCTGCATGACGTTGTGAGTTACATTGAGCGAGGTCTGCTGCAGAGGGAATATACCATGGCGGCTTTTCTCGATATAGAGGGGGCCTTTAATAATATCACGATAGAGGCTATCGAGGAATCACTTGTTTCGCTGAATATAAGTAAGCTCCTTGTTGAGTGGATAATTCTGATGCTTAGCAGCAGAGTTATCAACTCAAACATGGGAGGCACTTATATGAGGAAACTCGTGACTAGGGGCACACCGCAAGGGGGGGTCCTTTCTCCATTACTGTGGCTCTTGGCCGTGAACGTCATTTTAAGACAGTTTGATGCTAAGGGACGGAAGATTGTGGCCTACGCCGATGACGTTGTTTTACTGGTCTCTGGTTTTTATCTACGATCAGTGAGGTCATGCAGACAGGTTTACGTGATCTTTCCCTTTGGGCCAACAGTAAGGGATTAGGGGTAAACCCCGAGAAAACGGAACTAGTTTTGTTCACTAGGAAATACAAGGTCGAGCATTTTAGCTTGCCAGTATTGAACGTGATTGAGCTTGCATTGTCAAGTGAGGCCAAATATCTGGGTGTGTACTTGGACAGTAAATTGTCTTGGAGGAGAAACACCCAGGAGAGGGTCAGGAAGGGACTCAATGCCTATTACACCTGCAGGAACTCTATAGGTAAGAATTGGAGCCTTAGGCCGCAAGTTGTATACTGGATTTACACTTCGGTGGTAAGACCTATTCTTACTTATGGCTGTACAGTCTGGTGGAAGGTATTGGGTAAAGAAACGTATAGGAAACTTCTCTCTAAAGTTCAGAGGTGTGCTTCAGTTGGCATCTCAGGTGCCAGGAGAAGTACACCTCAGGCGGCGCTGGACATAATCCTCCACCTTCTTCCAATTGAGGAATTTGTGAGGGGTATGGCTGTCCGCGGCCTATTTAGATTGAAGGAACTGGGATTATTAGGTACCTCTAGAGCGGGGCACGTCAGCATACTAGATGAAGTCAAATTCAACGGTAGGACACTATCCTTGGCTGAGCCTACGGATTATGTCGGGACTACGATTAACTTCGGGGCTACTCCCGCTTTGGTGTTACCTAGCAGGGACCTCTGGGATGGAGTAGAAAAGCTCTATGGAGGGTGTGCGGTCTTCACGGACGGTTCGAAAATGGAAGTTGGCACTGGTGCAGGTGTATACTTTATGGGAACTGATATCAGACGATCCTACAAATTGTCTGACAGTTGTAGTGTCTTTCAAGCGGAGATTCTTGGCATTTATAAGCCTCTAGGCTTGATTGAGGGGAATGTTGAACGAGGGTCTGAGATTACTATCTATGTTGATAGTCAGGCAGCGTTATTGGCTCTGACTAGTAATTTTGTTAGGTCCAGATTGGTACTTGAGTGCAGAAGAGAATTGAGAAGGTTAATGGATTCCTATATGATGAGACTCTGTTGGGTTCCTGGTCATTGTGATATTCTTGACAACGAGATAGCCGATGAGCTAGCTCGCAGTGGCTCGGAGCTAGATAGGTCTTTCATAGAGTCATCTGTTAAGATTCCAATTGGGTCCTTCTTTAGGGCCATAGGGGAGTGGACTCTGGACAACACGAATCGAGCCTGGAATGACAGATCGGACTGCAGAGTTTCTAGGGCATTATGGCCTAGCTTAAAACTGGCGGATTCCAAGCATCTTCTAGGTATGAGTCGTGGTAGTCTTTTTTTTTTAGAGTCATAGTAGGTATGGTTACGGGTCATTTCTCAATAGGGAATATGATGAGTAAGTGGGACATTGGCACATCGGACTTTTGTAGAACGTGCGATGATGTTGAGGAGCTAGAAACAGTGGAGCACATACTCTGTCACTGCGTAGGGCTTCAACGTAATAGGTTGAGGTGGTTTGGAAGCCATACACTACATGAACTAGGTGAGGTTAATGGCAAAGGACTTGTCAACCTCATAGGGTTTGTTATGGGGATAAAATGGCTTAGGAACAATCATAACTGATTGATTGGGTATAGGTTCCACTTTTCTCTTTTTCTTTTTCTTCTTTTCATAAAGGGATCACAATGGGCCGTTTGGCCTCTGGGTGTAGGCGTGAATGCGCCGCCCTTTCCAACCTAACCTAACCTAACCTATAAATTTTATTAGGCTTTCTTATTCAGAATGTATCATTCTGTTGAAAATAAAGTTTTTTGAATCTTTTAATATGGGAGTTTCGTGGCAAAAATTAGGCATTTGCCAGAAGTTTTATTTCATTATTACTTTTTGATGAAAACTGCTACGTAAACCCATTGTACTTTGATGGAATTTTAAGAGGATCGCAATTGAATAGATGCGTGAGTGATCTAAATGATTTTTAAGTGACAATTTTGATAATCATGATAAAGATCATTCCGACCTGCCGAAAAAGTTTATAGATGAAGAATTGGAGTCTTTGCTCGATCAAGACTCGATTCTAATACAAATAGTGCTTGTCCGGGGAAGATCAAACAACACTTTCCAGATATCTAAAAGCACTTGGATCAATCCAAAAACAAGTAAATTTGATGCCTCATGAACTGAAACCAAGAGATGCCTAAAGGCAATTTTGCATATCTGAAATGCTGCTTCAGCGCCTCAAAACGAAGTCGCTTCCGCATCCAATTGTTTTAAAGAAAATGTGTGAGCTGAATAACTCATCTGGAATATATTTCACTTCACAAAAAAAATAATAATAATAAAAATAAAATAAATAAAATAAATAAAATAAAAAATATGATGTACCCAACAAAATACACTTTATGTAGAGTGAACGATCATAAAAACCTGCCGCATGACTTCAATTAATTAATATTCATCAATTAAAGGAAGCTTATTGAAAAACTTAATTGAATTTGTCGGATAAAAATAATGCAACATAATTATAGAAAACCGATACCATAATTACTTACATGCGAATACAATTAATACGCACATAATGAACTCCATACATACATACATGCATACATACATGCATACATACATACGTACATACATACAATGTCTAGAATACAGTAGTTTTAATACTTATTTGTTTTGCATTTTATCAAGCCATACGTTTACACATAAAAGCATAATTCCATTCTGCATGTACAGGGTGCAACAATTTAAGTTTACGCTTTCTGAAAAGGCAGTAAAGTTTATTTATACTTTTCAAGCCAACATAATTTTAAGTTAATCTCTTGAAGAAAATGTTCATACGAGTATTATTTTAGTCCATATTTTATAACTTACAAAAAGTTTCAAAATCAAATATATGTACATATACTTTTAAAAGTTCTTTTTATAATCAACCCAGTGTAAATAGTGATTTTTCTTTAAATACTTATAACACACTTTACATGAATTTATACATATGTATTTACAAGTACTCATGTTTTTTTACGTTATTTTAATGAATTTGCAGATTGGAATCAAAAGCTTAAAAGTGCCATTAAACACTCCCTGTGTTGGTGAGTAGTTTCAGCTTAATTAAACACAAATTTGAAAATGATTATGTTGCTCACAAAATACACTGACATACTGACACAATCACATACTCTACGTTTTTACTGGTTTAGAAGTAAAATAAAGGCAAATTACTGTAAAATTACATGCAGTTTGTTTCACTGTTTATGTTGATGTAATGATGTCAATTGCACTAGACATAGATATCAGGAACATATATAGAAAACATGACATTTAAACTTACACTACTCTAAAGGTACTTCACAGCATACGCAAAAAAAGGTACTTGTTAATAATGAAAAGTAGCAGCAGCAGCAGCAAAAGCAGCAGTTGATTTGTATTTAGCAGAGGAAATTCAAAGAATTGAAAATTTATGGGTAATACATATTTAATTAATTAACACAATTATTTATGAAATGTTATTTAAATTAATTAGTTAATTATAAAGGGACTTAAGGTTTAATAAACTAATAATAAAATGGAGATGAAAATAAAAATACGAGGTCGGATCAATAACTTCGTGACTTTTCCTAGTAGTTATATGAACTTCCCTCGTAGTTATATGAAATGCAACACTATTCCCATCAAGTACCACCTGTTAATAGATACTGTCAAATTTTGAGCAAGTGTCGTCATTTACTTTGTGTTTAACAGCTGTTCAAAACATACAACCTCGTGTATTTTTCTAAAAATTGAAAAGAAGTGAATTTCGAGTGCTCATTAAACATTATTTTTTGCGAAAAAAACCGTCAATCAAACCAAGAAAAAACTCGATTAATACTATGGGGACTCTGCACTGTCGATTGCAATGGTAAAAAACTGGTTTACTGACTTTCGTTGTGGTCGCACAAGTACAAATGACGCTGAACGTTCTGGACGGCCAATTGAGGTTAGTACACCCGAAAATGTCGAAAAAATTCACGGTATGGTGTTGGCCGACTGAAGAGTAAAAGTGCGAGAGATTGTTGATGCCATAGGCATTTCATATGGCGGTGTTGTTTCGATTTTAAATGATCAGCCGGGTTTAAGAAAGTTGTTTGCAAGATGGGTGCCGCGTTTGCTCTCAATTTACCATAAACGTAAACGTGTGCCAACTTCAAGGGATTGTTTGGAGTTCTTTAACCGCAATCCGAATGAGTTTTTGCTACGTTCTGTAACTGTGGATGAAACATGGATCCATTACTTTACTCCGGGGAAAAAGCAGCAGTCTAAACAATGGGTTGAACAATGGGTGAACCTGCTCCGAAGAAGGAAGTATAATCCACATCGATTACCTTCAAAAGGGAAAAACAATAAACGGCGAACATTATGCCAAATTATTAGACCGATTTAATGAGGATTTAAAAAGAAAAATTTGACAGTAGTCTATTATTCTATAATCCGGATTCTGTAATCCACATTAAATATAAAAATTAATTTTTTTTTTTTATTTAAATTTTAGCGTATCTTGAAAAACACAATTAGAATTATGATTTATAAGTAGGGGGTTTTTCACAAGACTTCCCGTTATTAGTTTCCCGCAATTTTGCCAATTTTTCACTTCTCTTCAAATGTGCGATTTAGGGACATTGTACGTGATCTTTTGTACTACAGTTAAGGAAAAAACTCTACATACACCCCCTTATTTTGTGTTTTTAAGATATTCGTTAGGCAAATTAATTAAGCGTTTCTTTTAAATAAATAAAAGAAAACAATATATTATTAATATTTTGTAGGACCACCTTGGGCTTCAATAATCGCCTGAAGATGACTTGTTATAGACATCAGCAAATTCTCCGTAACACTGAGAGCAATTTCCGACCACGCTCGAGTTTGGGCAGTTTTCAGGGTTTCACGATTTCTGATATCATATTTACACGCAGATTTTTCTAAAACGTCCCAAATATGCTCAATTGGATTGAGGTATGGTGACTGGGGAGGTGTATTGAGTTGTGTTGGTACATGATAAAGAAGCCAGTCTCGAAAAATATGCGCTGTATGCATGGGATCGTTATCTTGTTGGAAAATCCATTGGTGTCCCACTCTTAAGCTTTCCACAGATGGCTTCAGATTTTGTTTCAATATTGTCTTATTCTGATATCTGTCCATAACGTCTTCAACAAAAACCAATCGACCAACTCCAGATGCCGCTATAGCTCCCCACACCATAATACTGCCCCCTCCCCACCCCCCATTGTTTCACAGTAGGTATACAATTTTTGGGATCAAGTGCAGTGTTCGGTTTTCGCCAAACCTTGTTTCGGCCATCATTCCCAAAAATATTATACTTACTTTCATTGGTAAATATAACTAAAATCCATTCCTTTCTGTAAATATGCCTTAGCAAAGTCCAGGCGAAGTTGACGATTCTTGGCTGAAATAAACAGCTTTTGTGTAATGCTCTTCTTTTTAAGCCGATATCATGCAAAACGTTTATTACTGTTCTTGATGAAACAGTAATATTCGAACATCTTTGCAAGGTATTTGGCTAATTTTGGAGCACTTATTTTTGTATCTTTTTGAACTTCTTTAAGGACACTACTGACATCTCGTCTGGAAAGCTTCTTCGTTCTTCCAAGTCGTGGCTTGTTTTCGGTACTGTTGGTGTTTTGATGGTTTTTGACAATAGTTTGCACTGTAGAGCGACTTATTTTTACTATTTTAGCAATTTCCCCGTAAGATTTCTTTTCAAATGTTCGAACTGATTGTTGTATTTCTCTTCTATTTACCATTTTTAAAGTCAAAACGTGTTCTACAAATCGTTTTCTGAATTTAAAAGATTGTAATGTTTGAGAAATAAAGCAAATCAAGAAAACTAACGTTTTTTCCCTTTATCTTCTTCATTCTCTAATTAATTTTAAGAGTTGCCAATGCTGTATGTAGACTTTTTTCCCACCGATTTCTATGTTTATCGCCAATAGTTTATAAATTATCAATATTTTAAACTTTTTTTTCTTCCAACATTCTTAACTATTAATGTCATAAACATTGACATCAAAATTATTTTTAATATTATCACTAGTTCTCTAGAAGTTCAAAATAGTAGGGTAGGATTTTTTTCCTTAAATGTAGTTAGAATTTAGAAATGCATAGTATCGGAAATTTTTGTTTAATTCAAGTTCTAAACCCTGTTGTCATCCTAGCACATAAAAGTTAAACTTCCCTTCATTATGCCTCAAATCGAAGTACACCAGAAATCCTTTTTTTAATATTCGTTTTATAAATTAATAATAATTTGTTTAAAAATTGTCATGTGTAATATTTTCTTTCATTTTTTTTTTATCATTTTTTTCTATCATTCATACCACAATTATTAAATTTATTATGGATTCATAAATTATGGCAATAAATATCACTCCATGTGTGTATAAATAAAATGTCAACAGACAGACTGAGAGACAAAACAAAGCAAGGCAAACATTTGCAACTAACAGTGTTGCCAGTTAAGCCTTTTTAAGGCTAAATCTAGCCTCTTTATTTTGCTTTTAGCCTCAAAATTTTCTTTTTAGCATTAATTGCAGCAAGAAAAAATAATTTCTTATTTGCTATAATCAATTTTATTTTTACAGAATCATCCATTTAAGCAGTCTTGTGGATTTATTTGCAAAAAAATCGATATTAATAATATTTTGCAAAAATTTTTGCCTGGGACTCTTCATTATTCAATTGAAAACTAATTAACTAGGAAATCAGTCTCTTTGACTTGACAATATTGCTACTGAATTGTTTGATCAGCCGAGTAATAAAACCGCGATAATAAAAATTTCGATTTTAACTATAACAATAATTCCTTTATTTCCAAAATTCTTAAACTAAGGCTTAACAAACGATCATAATATTAAGTAAGTAAAGGCCACTGTGTTGTTGTTATTCAATTTTGAGAGACAAATAAAATAAATTTATCACTAGTAGTGTTAATCAGAAATCGCCAAAAATCGCCAAATTAAAATTTTATTTGGTTTTTTAAAGAAATACTAAAAAATTAATTAAAATTTTAAGTGTCGTACAATTTTTAGTACTTACAATTAGATTTAACAAAGTCAACGATAACTGCAATAGCTAATAATAGCAATGTTCTATTTAAAAATTTTAACAAACTGGGTACCTTACTGTTAAAGCTAAATCGAGTGCACTGAATTCAATGGTGACAGGCGTTTTTCGAAGTTAATGCTCGTATTCGCGATATTTGGTTTTAAACTTAATTATGAAAGTAGCGAATTTATTTTTATATTTATATTTATAATTATATTTATATTTATATTTATATTTATATTTATATTTATATTTATATTTATATTTATATTTATATTTATATTTATATTTATATTTATTATTAAACAAATAAGTCGATTGTATATATATACTCCAATCATAAATTAAATTACTTTCAGCCCGATTTTAAATGTTTTTATATTTTTGTTTGAAAAGTTGCTCATTGGTATTACTATTTAGCTTGTTAGCTTATAGAATTGAAGTAATATTTTTTGCCAGTTTAAAGTTTTGTTTATTAGAGTTTAAAATATATTTGATAATAAGAATTAATTATCATACATTTCAATGGAATCTTAATTGTTTATGTTGTTTCAAAGGTTAACCCCCGTATTCGCAAAGCAATTTTAAATTTAAAATATATTTTAGAGACAAAATTTGTATGAAAAATTTGATTTAAAACGCATTTTAAATTTCATAGTTATTTGTGAATACGGAGGTAAATTATTCTATTTAAGCTAAAAAACTCAATTTTCCTAAACTCTTTTTTAGCCTTTCAAAATTAAATATCTCAAAAACGAGCGCTTTTAAAAATGGTTAACACCACTAAAATCAGCGTCGCCGATTTTTTGAGCACAGTGTAATTGAATTGAAAACTGCAACTTAAAATATACTTTTCCCTTTTTAGGTCATCAACTTTTAAAACTTATTGGACTTTATCATATTTTTTTAAAAGAATAATTCTAAAATTATACAACAACATTGGTCCTATTAAACTTATAAATTATTTCATTGTGACTGAAATCATTAATATCCTTAATATATTTGAAAGATGATAGAAAACAAATTATCAAATATTTAATACATAAGTATTGTAAACTATATTTTTGGGAATAAAATTTCATAAACTAAGTTGAAGCTATTTACAAATTAAGGCTCTTCATTTGGCTAGATATGCAAATACTAAAAATAGTCGATTTCTAGTAAGAAAATTTAATAATTTTCTTCCACAATTGCCTATTTAGTCAAATTTTAAAAATTAGCCTTCATAAATCGCCATCATGTCATATATCGCCAAAAAATTCGCCCTGTCGCCAAACAGAAAATTTAGTCACCAAAAGCAATTAAAAGTCGCATCATTTGGCGAAAAATAGTCACATTTGACAGCCCTGGTAATGTGCATATGCAAAAAAAAAAAAAAACAATAAATATTGTATTCTTGTTTACAACAAAAGCAATAATAATATTAATAAACAACAATAATATTTATAACGAAAACAAATATAACCTAAAGGTTAATTACCAAAATAAGTTACAGTAAGCCGCATTAACAAAATTTACATCAAATTACAGTGGGATGAGTGGACAAAAATATGAATGAATTTAAATACAATAAAAATGGAAATTAAATAGAAATAAATATAAAATAAAATAATGAAACTAAAAACATATTAAGGAAATATTATAAAGTGACCTAACAGATTATTATAATAATTATTTTTATACATATTTCGTTAACCATGAAAACTAAATATATTTCATTAATATAATTTAAAAAATTATATAAACGTGAAAAATCACCCCCAAAAATTTGGAAATGCTAAATCAGAAAAAGAAACAGGACGAAAAATAATTTAAAACATTTTTCATATGAAGAAAATTCTAAAATTTGATATAACCCAATTTGTATGGGAATTTTTAGACGATTTGTGCTATTCTACTTTTTATTTATAAATTTATTACAATATCTTTCAAAAAATATCAAAAGCTTATGAGAACGAGAACTTTTTTCTAGCCATATTTTTTGGGAACTTTAGCCTTTGTTTACCTTTTTTAAAGCTCAATTTTTCGCACCTCCTGGTAACGCTGATTGCTTACGTTAGTGAGAAATTTCGCCAAACTATTATCAAAATTATTAATTTTATTTCAGATAAAACCTAACGGGGAGAATATTCTTTTGGAAGTGCTTTGGTCTTTCCCATAACACAGGAAAATACTGATCCTGCAACATATATTGATTTGGTTTAAAAAAAATACCAAAAAAATAAAAATAAAATCTAATTTTAAATATCTAAAAGTGATACCTACACAAATTTTTCCTTCTGCTCAACAATTTGGGAAATATTAAAACATTTTTAAAAATAGTTTTTTTATGTTTATCAAAGAATCTTAAAAAAATGCTTAAAATACTTCTTTGTCTGCTTTATCATAAAGCTGGATATGTTAAAAATAAAACGAGCTATATTTCAATATCAAAATCTATGTATGACTGTTTCATTTCAGTATGAGTGAGAATAATTGTAAATAGAGTCGACATTTATATATCGATTTAAATGGAGTATGAAACGATTCTCTTGAAATATACGCATCTTTATGATAAAGGAGGAGAAAGAGAATTTTTTACCGCTTTTGATTTTTTTACGATTTTTCAAAACTATTATGATAAAATTTAGTGCTTTTTTTAATACAATATTCTGAAAATGTTGAGCAGTTTGAGAAATTATGTATGTATAACTTGGAGGTAACTCGATTTATTAATTTTTTATATTTTAATAAATGAAATTAAACAATTCGTTCTCAAGATATGTTGCAATATGTGATTCCACCTCAATAATTTTCAATATAACCATTTACATTGAGAATTTGAGACAATTCGAAGTAAAAGATTTATATAGAAAAACACTTTACGCTATAAAATTACAATCTCTCTGTAATTTGCAGATTTCCTCCATCTAGTCATCTAGAAGACAAAATGTAGTAATAACTATTTGCCAACAATATCCTATTTCATATGTTTGCATGGAAAAGTCTAAGTTCACAAATGTGTGCATGTGTTGGATTGTATCTGTATATGTGAAAATTCAGACAGGTGTCAGAATAAAATACCAATTTTCATTCATATATGAATAATGTATGCATTTTTAACATTAATGCTACCCTTGTACAAGTACGCATACACGAATTCATATATATAAATACACTTAGAAAAAAGGTAAAGTAAAAAGATTTTAGTTTGAAACATTATCCTTTTGAATTTCATTTCTGAGGTGTGTATTAGACCATCCATGAATAGGAAATTTTTGATTTTGCATGCCCCACCAGCAGTTGCTGGTAGATGGGGCTAAAAAAAATATATTTGCAAAAATATAGAGGATCGATGGTAAACCAGCCAGTCAACTTTGGCTTTTGTGCCAAAAAAGGTCTTAAAAGTTACTAAAATCTTTGTTGCGTTATAACTTTTTAATTTAATATTTTGTGAAAAATAACTACATAAGGTTTTTTAATCACAATAAAAAGCAAATAGTTTTGACATATAATTTTTTAGCCTACTATAACTGGTAGCACTTTTTTTAAAGGCCATCGTGGACCTAGCCTGTTAGCAATGGTTTTTATTATTTCGTAGAGTAGAGTATATATGTATATATCGATTGTATAAAATGCATGGTATAACTTGACTTTTTGGATCATTATAGGGAGTATTTTTATATTGGATCAAACAGTCGCTAAAAATTTAAGTGTTGCCGATTAACTGAAAATTATAAATCTTTACATGTTGGCCCATGTAGCCCCAATCAATCAGTAAGTATCAGTGAAGCAAGCAAAATCGAAGCTTTTGTAAATCCCATGTGTATTTAAAATCACTTTAAAAATTTTCCATAACTTTAAAGAGAAATTTACAAAATTTTTGTTTAAAAATCTTCTAAGTGTTCAATTTGTCTTTTCTAATTCACATCTTTCACTTTTGATGACATTTATATATATTTGCAGTTTTTTTTATTTTCTATTTTTGTTTTTTTCTTATTCGTCATTTCGTATTTGTCTCCATCTTCATTTCGGTCTCAGTGTTTTTTGTCCCAAGTAGATAACAGTATGAAGATTAATGATGAGCCCACCATACTGGAAACTGAATAGATATTACATGTCATTTGGACATTTAGCAAAAAAAAAAAAAAAAAAACAAAATGAAAAAAAGAAACGAGAGTCCAAGCAGACATATAAGCAGACAGACAAAGCAGATTCACATACTATTAAATGAACATAAAAAATTGGCATAAGAACAGAAAAAAATAACTAAATGACTGCGTGGATAGTAAAAATGTCACAACAGACATTCAGGAAAAAAAGAGACTACATAGCAGTTACAAAAAACTATAAACTGTAGAGGCTCACATAAAGTTTCGTATGTATAAATGCGCCATTTACTACTTATTTACTGCCGCCATTACCACCAACTGTCAATAAAACATACCAAACCATTAATCATTTGAGACCAATTTTTTCTCGACATAAAAACAGCAAAGAAAAAAGTCAAATAAGTGAAACATTTTTACTAATTTTTCTACTTTTATTGTATTTCTTTTTTTTTTTTTTTTTTTTTGTAAATAACCAAACATAAAAAAGATCAAGCGACATTGTAGTCAACGCATATAATCGTAAAAATTGATTTTTATTCTGTTTTTACGTATATTTGATGAAATAAAACAAATACGATATGGCTAAATGTCATTAAGTTCAAATTAATATTTAAGTAACCTTTTTATTGCTTTTGATTTTATTAAAAAAATGGTCCTTATTGTAGATAGTGTTGGCCATTTTATGGAGAAATATTATTACAATTTTTATCTTTTTTTGCAAAAATAAAGCAACTAAATTGTTGATAGTACAGTCAAAGTTACATTAAAGCGCCTCACGAAAAAATGAAAATTATTATGTTCTTATATAATTCCCTAAATATTACATCTGAATGTTTTAATTTCAATACTGATACTATTGAAGATTACAGGTAATTAATTCTTTAACATCAAAAGGGTCAATTATATACATTTGGTTCCAAAAAAAAGTCAAATCAGCAAATTTTGCAAATAAATTGTATGAAAATATTTATTATATTTAAAAATCTATGAATTTATGTAAATGTAAAATGTAATACATTATTTTAAAACCGCAGTAATAATTGGAATAAAGATTATTATTTAACTTAACCTATTATAGACCGATGATTCAAAAATATTACTTTTATTACTAAAGCGTTAGATGAATACATATATCAATATTACTGAATAAGATCTTGCCAATGATTTCCTAAAATCTAAATTACAATGGAAAATATCCGAAATATTCAAACTTTAATAAAATGGTATTAAATAAATTCATAGAAATTTTTACTAAAATCTTAATATCATGAGAATGAAGGCCAATTTTAAACAAGTAAGAAAGTTATGTTTGGCTTTGTCGAATCAATATGGCCACCATCTGCAATTTCTTCGTTCCACTCTAATGTAAAATTTCACCTTATATTGGAAGTGGGTGGATTACTCTCATTTTTAGTTTAAGAGTTTACATCCACGTTTAAACTATTTGTACAAAATTTCTATGGAGTACATGATTCTTTGTAAGAGATATCGGCGGAAAGGTATGAACTGGAGTTACAATGGAAACCCTGTGTTTCTAATTTTGAACAGGCGGACGGACATTGTCCATATAGTATATATATTCGAAGACCCAGAATATATATACTGTACAATATATATACTATACCCCCCTTCATTTTTTGATGGCGAATATAGAAAACGTTAGTTAATGATATATTTAACTCATGTGTATATTATAGTTTGTACCTTTTTTGATCGAAAGTTAAAAACTGTGTACACCGTTGATTGAAAACTATATTTTTGGAGGTATTTTAAAAACAGTCCAGATCACGGGAGTGAAATAAATGAATTCAAATATTTTTGGGATTACTTTATAACATAGATATCTTTAAGTTTAGATTGGTACATTTGCAATATTTTTTGTCTCCGTACAAATCGAGGCACTTTAATGTCCTTGCATATGTTAAACAAGTCAGAAAATATAGTCGGTCAAGCCCGACCATATGATTCTCAATATATAATAATATATTAATATATAAGTGCATCGAAATTTGGGAAGAGATTATATGGGACATGTGCCTAATTGTGCTGCGATACTTGTATCAGGTGTAATTTATATTTCTATAAAACATACATATAAATTCTAAAATTTCATTGAATTTATACATTCGGATAATTCCCGGAAGTAGTCCTTTGGCACTGGAGTTTTTACTTATATAAACCTTATTTTTATTATATATAAATATAATAATAACATTTCTGTGGGTTCTATGCAGGTTAAAACGATTTTCTTAAGAAAGTTTCGTAAATGCAGTTATGCTCAATTATAGACCAATCTTCATGAAATTTGGCAAACCAATTTTTACTTATACAAAACTTATTTTATTAAAATATTCCTATTTTTAACATATTTATGAGTGTTAAAACTCTATTTTGGAAGGATATTTGTATGGAGGTTAGGTGAAATAATGGGCCAATTGTAAACAAATGAATAAGTTTCCTTTCCTACCTTTATCTTATTCCGAATCATTTTTTCGTCCAATCTTCCTGGGCTATAATATCTTTTATAAATCCATGAATAAACAATTTTTAATTTGAATATTGAAAAATTAATGATTTTTTTTTTTAGCGATAAATCATAATCCTGCTTTGTTTTTGTGAACAGAGTCGTCAAATAGAAAGCTGTGGTTTCAAAGCCGGAAAGTACTGATCACTTTAATCAAATTCAAATAAGTAGAGATATACGTTATTCGAACAAATTAATATTTTTGATTATGTTACTGGAAATTTGTCAAAGAATTTGTCAGTATATTGTAGCAGTGGTCAAATATTTTTACCTACTCATTCGTTTCCAAAAGTTATTTACTTCAAGTAATTCTGCTTGTTTTCAACGTTTTGCAATTGTTATCTCTAAAATGGAAATATTTCGTTACAAATTTTCAATTACAATTACATGAATTTATAATTGAAAAAATTACCAATTAATATTACTGTAATTACAATTCCATACATAATACAATACTGAAACTAATCGTTGTCCAACCCATATGGTTGTGATTTCATTTTCTATAGCTTTTTGTGATCGTAGCAAGGATACTTGTATACGCAGAAATTATAATTGTGTTATTATTACGATAATTTTGTTACTTTTACAGCGACAGTCGGAAACAAATTATAGTAAATTTCAATAATATTATGTTCACGGTAATAATATTATATAATTACCAAAATATTTACCCCAATTAATGTTATTTTCATAACTATAAAAAACTACGAATAAACATAATATGTTAACTTTCTACAAGCAGATATACTATGGTTGAAAAGATCATAATTTGTTTATTATTATTTATGGCCATAATAATTTTTGCAGCAACTTTGTAATCTAATCATAATCTTGCCCTTAGATTATGGTTAACACAGTCACATTTTTCTCTGCGTGTACCCGCCATATACCCTTTTTCTAGAATATTATAAAACTGCCAAAATTAATTATTTATTAGAAATATCTTCCCATTTATGTGCATTTTTTATTTATTTATTTATTTATTTTAATAGCCTCAGTACATCAAAAGTTATAGTAATAAAAATAATTTTTCTGATTAAGAATAATTTTTCTGATTAAGAATAATTTTTCTGATTAAGAACGTAATATTATATTTATTATAAATTTTACTGTCACTCTTTTTTTATTTATTTATTTGTTTAATAGCCAATGAAATTACAATTTTTTTTTGCAGGCTAGCATATATATTATTCTTAAAGCTATTAACAATAAAATATTTTCATAATAATTCAATAACAAAAACTTATTATTTAACTAAGTTACAAATACTCCTCTTAATGTGTATTAGATTTAATGAGAAATCAATATATGGATAGAAACTGTTGAATTGATTGCATATACGTCTCATGGGATCAAAGTTGGCATAATTTCTTCGAAAATATTTTATTTTTAAAGGAGTATAACTTCTACTTGGACGATTTGGGATTACGAATTCAATCTTACGAAGCATGAACTCAGAATTAATTGAACCGTTTACTAAGTTAATTACAAATGAAATATTCATATATTTGCTCCTACTTTCAAGACTTTCATATGATGGTAAATTAATATTAGGATTCCATGGAAGATTTCGAAGACAAAATAAGAGAAATTGTTTCTGGACCGATTCAATTTTCTTCATATGAACTTCGTAATGACGATCCCAGACCACGGAAGCATATTCCAGGATTGGTCTTACAAAAGATATGAATAATTGCTTGGAAACGTAAGGATCATTAAACTCTCTTCCCCAGCGCTTAAGGAAACCTAGAACTCCTTTTGCCTTATTAACGATTTGTGAAACGTGGGAGTTAAAGGATAGTTTACAATCAAGCTACACACCCAGATCAAGAAATTCTTCGACTAGATCAAGTTGATATTCATTTATTGTGTATCTACAGAGTACTGGACTTCTTCTATAGAACATCATGTGTTTACACTTTTTTAAATTCAGATCCATTAGATTCATCATACACCAATCATAAAGATTGTCAAGATCTGATTGGAGAAAGGAACATTGATAGGAATAGTTAAAGCTATGGAACAGCTTTACATCATCAGCATACATTAATATTCTAGAATTCTTAATGCAAGCTGGTAAATTATTTATAAATATTAGGAATAATAAGGGGCCGAGATGACTACTTTGTGGAACACCAGATAAAACAGGAATGGTTTTTGATGTACATTCTCTGAATAATACACATTGGCATCTATTTTTAAGATATGAGGAAATCCATTTAAGGAAAACAGGAGAAAATCCGAGTTTATCCAATTTGAACAATAGGAGATCGTGAAATCTATGTATATTGCGTCTGTCTGTAAACCGGAATCAAATGCGGTTATAACTGGGGTTTTGAACTCCAAAAGGTTAGTAGTAATGGAACATCCTTTTTTAAATCCATGCTGAAATGACGAAAGATAACATACAACTTGATGCGAAAAATATTTCAGTAACTATCTTTTCGAAAATTTTTGGAATAACACTTAAATTAACAATACAATTACATGGCTAAATTTTATTTTAAATCCAAAAAGAAAATGCTGAAAAGGTAGTAATTTTAACATTGTATTGTCACAAGAAGGAAGTACTTAGTACTGAAGAAGATCTGCAAAAGGAATTATTTTAACCCATGGTTGCCATTCACTGCTTATAAAGGAAATTCTTAAATTCTTAAAAAAAAAATTTTAATAAAAATACTGTTTTAGCTTTGTTAAACTATAACAAAAATACTTTTGAGTTGATGGAATTGTAATTCGATTAGTCTTTGATTGATTTTTGTTTAATATAAAATTTCTGTTCTCCTCATACCAACTGTAAATCAGGGATGAAAGAGGAATAATCAATTTTTAAGTTTATTTATTTATAAAAGTTTATAGAAAACTAAATTGTAAAAAATCCGTACATTAATCACTGGTTTAATTCCTATTCCTTATCAAACTGTCGATATTTTTTTTTTTTGAGGTTATGTTCTATAAATAGATTTTTGGTGAAAATTCATTACATAATTTCCTTTTTCAATTCACTAAATTTTCAATAGTTCGCTTTTAAGGAATTGAACTTAGGATCAGGAAATTTGGTGTCAATATGGTTTAAAGATCTTCAAATTTCATATTAGAAATAAAGTCATTAAGAATTCAATGGCTTGTTATCGTATTTTGTTACTTCATTTTGTAGCAAAATAAAAATCAATACTAATTATTGGATTTTTCAATAAATAAAGGTTGTAAAAAAGTACTATATGTTTAATTTAAAATTTTCATCCTTGGCCTATATACATTTTGTTTTTAAATTGCGGTAAAGTTCTTTTTGACTATCAACGTTGATGAACGGCTATCTGTTCATCTTGTTTAATATAGAATCTCTGGTACATCTTCAAAGTTAATTACGAGTATAAAAGTAAAATAACTCTCTGCATTAAAAATTAAATTTTGTGTTATTTATCATTTTCATCTAAAGACGAAAACATAAAATCTTTAAAATTAACCATTATTATATTTTATTTCCTCTAATGATGTAGAGATATAAAATATTAATGTACATTTAAATGTATTTATTTTATAAGATAAATAAATGTACGACATACTAAAACTATGTGTAACTCGTACAATTATACGTATTAAATGTAATTTAAGTTAATCATGTTTTATGAGCATTTAAAATGTATACTTGTGTGTGTGTTTTCTTTGCATTTAAGATCTACATCTATCACCTGAAATTTACAATTATTTCTTACACCCTACATTGAATTAAGTTAGATTTAGAAGCGATTTGAGACAGTTTTTTGTTTTCATAAATCATAGTTATTTTCAACTATAAGAGAATGGATATTTTAAGTGTTTTTTGTATTATAAAAATCGTTGTTGAACAAATTTTAGAATACTTAAGTTTCATAAAATAAAAATTTCACATTAATCATAGTAGGGTACCCACATTACTGACCTTAATCGAAATTCATTTTCATAGTTGTTTTAAAAAAATTTGCAAATGTTTTTTAATGGATTTTTTACAAAATCTACAACAAAAATGAAACAAATCCAAAACCTGAATTTAGAAAAAACAAAACAACGGAGAAACAGCAACAAGGTAGGTCGGTTTGTCAAATGCACGGCCTATTATTAGTTGGGGTAACTAGTTTTTCGTATATTTTATGTTCATTATAACTTAATAAGGCAATTTAATCAAACACATGCACAAAGACATAAACGGACATGTGTTTGAAAAAAAATGTTTTTTTTGTTAAATTATGCGTTTTTTTATGCATTCATTCACTAGCTAAGAGTCTGGCTTTGAAATTTTCTTAAAAAAAATCAAAATGTTTTATGGTTAAGACTAGTTTTATGTTTGCAGTAATGTGATGTTGCATACGTACACTTATTTACTTTATTATTATATTGTTTTTCTTTGGAAGCGTTGTTGTTTCTATCTATTTTCCAAAGTACACTAAGGTCTCGGTCTGCGTCATTAATGGGTGCCGGAGAATTGCAATGCAAACTCAAGCGACGCAAATCGAATCGCTACTCGTATTTTCCTAATAATTGGTTCCAGAATAAAAATATTTGAACTGAAAAAAAGTAAACTTTTTATTAAAAAAGGAGCATTTTTTGTAAAAAGAGATGAAATTAAAATACATATATAAATTCTATTTTGATTTTTTAAGCTTACACAGAGAATTTAATCCATTTTTTTCCATTCAAATTTTCTTCAATACCTTTTCACCTATTACTAATAGTAATTATGAAACTCTTTATTTAGCGATGCAAATCCAAATCATAACGACTTAAATCGGGACCTGAGTGTATGTTAAATGTCATTTTAACAATAACAACAATTACTATAGCGACAACCTTAGCTATTGTTGTTTATATTGAATTTTTGATTAACATTGAACTTGATTTTGCAAACGCGATTGGACCATGTACATAGACTTTTTAATTGGATGAATTTGGTTTTATTTTAAAATATAAAATGAAGAAATTTTACTTAAATGCGTACAAATGTGCAAAAATTGATAACAATGAATTAAGTTGTAGTAGGAGAAATTTATTATTATTTTTTTTCAAAATAATTTTTAAACATCTATGTCCAATTTTATTTAAAGCCATAAAAAATAACGTTTAAGTACATTTTTATTAATTTAACTACCAATAAGTTTTCTAATAAAATATATTGCTTAAATATGAATTAAATTGAAAACTATTAAATATTTTCAATTACTCTAAATAAATAAATGGAATGTGAAATTTATTTAACAGCATTTTATGGTCCTTATAAATATAAAATATATACATACGTACAAGCAAGACTTTACTACTGCTGCTCGTATTACTAAAATTATAATTAAATTTTTTTACTTTTTTATTATTAAATTACTATATATGATTTTCTATTATAAACATAAATCAATTATATTGCAATTTGTATTTTGTTGTGAAAATAAAACTCAAGAAAATATATGTAGCTCAAGAAAATATATGTAACAATACTCATAAATTGTAACAATATCAATCTCACCATCTCTGCAAAAAGAGAAGAGGACAACAGCATTATTTAAGAACCTTTTAAAACATGTCCTTCAAATGAGAAAAGCCAAGCAAGCAACCAAACAACTAACAACTAAAGGACAATAAAATACTGTTTCCACTAAGATAACAATACTTAATTTAGGTAAATACTTGTGCCAACACTTTTAGCACATACGCACTTAACTACTTCACACTAGGTCTCTTAAGAGAAAATATTCCCATTCACAAAGAAGAAGGACCGACCATTCACTTGAGTTGTGTGAGTACATCATGAAAGTAAAATTAACTGAATTCTGGTTTTAGAAAAACGTATGTTTTACTTAGCACTAAAGGATAATATGCTGTTTATACCGAAACAAAAACTTGTTGATTTTTTGGAAAACTAAATTTACAAAATCAAATCTTTTATATACCTTGCTTTCTCCCAATCTGGTTTTAACGAACAATTTTATTTTTTATGAATTTTTATTTAAATCAAATTTAGTTTATTCTTGTTTTTTAAAATGTTTTAAACAATAATTAAAAAACAATTTTTACACAAAATTTAAAATACAAACAAAAGAATTCAAGAAATACGACAATTTTATTTTATTCATCATATTCAAAAGCTCCCTTTTATGAAATTAACTGAACCGACAGTATCATAAATATTTATTTTACTAGTTTTCATTTGGTTTTCAATAAAAACTAGATGAAAATGGTTTTTGATTTGTAGGGAAAAACTAAAGAAATTTATGTAATTTTTCAATCAAAAACCAATTAAAGCCAAAAACTACTAGTTTTTGTTTGGTGTAAGTGGCATTCAACACAAATTTAATAGTTTTCATTAATGTTAATCTTAGCTTTTTTGAGATATAGAAAATAATAATATTCAGAGTAATTTCGGTGATAAGTTTGAGTCTTTTTCATAAGAAATGTCATATATGTATAAACAATGCCCTTTTAGTGTAAATTGTCGTAAGTAAATTATATCCATTTTGTTTTGTATAAAAAACAATATTACAAAATTTTATTAAAACAAGAAAAACTGTTTCTAATAAAATTCAAAAGTTGTATGTAGAAAATTTTTGCTAATTTTATATGACAATAGAAAATAATTGTCTAAACTAACTATAAATATAAATGTTGATTAAGAGAGTTTTTATATAAAGCACGATAAAAAGAAATACTAGCCTTCTGAAGTTTAAGCGATTTATTATTATATAGTGCTACCATATCTTCTTAAAAAAATCCGATTTTTTTTTGTTTTAACTTAATTTTAAACTAATTATATTTTCAATCAATTGATACATTAATTGAAATATAAGAAAGAATACATATTTCAATTTAGGGGTTATGAGCATAGTAAAGATTATTTACACACATTAACATATTTGTAATCTATTACTTTATCCTCGATTATAAAATGTTTGAGTGACTTGGTAGTCATTCAAACATTGTACAATTCATTGCATAATATTTCCAAATTTAAATAATAACAAAAAATTAAATACTGCTATTATATTTAATATGTTAAATACTTTTGTTTAAGGTAATAGAAAAGTTTAAAATCTCATTAATAATATTTTAAATATCCTTTTTAAGATTTGATGTAATTTAATAGGTTAGCGAAAGGAATATATGTAAGACATAACTTTTTGTTAAAAAGGATTATGAAATTTTTATAACAATTTCCTAAATATAATTTTCCCTTGTTATAATATGGCAACGATTTTTTCGTTTGTTTATAAAAATAATATTTATTTCGAAAAATTTTTTATACTTCAAAAAAAAAAAAAAAATTGTTACCTTTTTTCTTTATATCATGGTATAAAGTATATTTCGAACATTCTATTTAATAATTTTTTTTTTTTCAATAAATTGTTCATATATTTTAAGAAACATTATTTTTTTTTTTATTTGGAATATACTTTCTGTGGTAAAATTAGCAATTTTTGGAAAGTTTAAGTTGTTACTAGTTCAGCCAAAAATATGCAAAATCATATTTTTTCTGGGCTTCAAATGAATCAAAAAGAATTTTGATATCGATTTGTTGCAGCATTTTTTTTTTTTTTTTTTTTTGCATATATTGTACTTGACAGCATATTTTGGCACATTTTGTCATATTCCATAGAAAATCTTTATTTAGAGCATATTTTATCAATTTAAATGACATAATTTTTAATTTCCTATACTTAAGAGAAAAATATTCCTTAATTTGATTTAAATTTTGTAATTTGCTAATACAGAATATTAGCTTTGAACATTTTTAAGTGCAAACGGAATCATTTTCTTTAAAAATTGCTAATAAAAATCAAGTTATTCGAATAGTACATAATTTTAGTTAGAAAAATAAATGTTTTAAGAATATATTTCTTAACTCTAAGGGCATATTTTCTAATTTAAAGTGCATTTTTTATGCGATAAAACACTTTTTTAGAGCATATTTTTGGTTGCCCTAGTTATTACAGATAAAATTGACTAAGTTCTATTATTTATATCCAATTTGACAAAAAAAAAAAATCTTATTATATTTACAATAAAGATGTTGCTAAATACATAAATTTTATTGAAAAATTTATAATAATTTACATTTAATACCGAAAAAAATAAAGGAATGAATTTATTATTTTAAATGTTGTTTAAAAATTTACTTCTAATTCTTTACCAAAATAATAAGAGAGTTAATTAATGACACAAGTTTACACGAGGTATAAAGCTTTATATATATATATATATATATATATATATATATATATACTTGGTTTGTATACGAGTTATTCGAATCATGGTTGCACGAGTAAAAAATATTTGCCCCTTTAAAAAACGTCAATATAAATATATTAACTTACTCTATCGAGAACTTTTTAGAAACCCTTAGTCGTGAAGGGCAAAAATCAAGGGAGATATATTTGTCATACCTTCGACAACTAATGACTGACCAAATCTTTAGAAAATGTTTAACGTCTAACAAACTGTCTGATATACACATATTTATGGGGAGTTAGTTGCAAAACAAATATAAGTTTGGAGCTCGAATTTCTTACCAATATAATTTTCTTTATTCCCGTTCTGATTTTTTTCAGTTAAAATATTGGCGGTGCAAGTAAAAAAGAGGAGAGCAAATAAGTAGAAATTTTGCGAAAATAAAAAAATAATACCAAAAATTTTGGTACAAGAGCATTTTGCAATACAAAATACTCAATTTGACCCATCTTTAATTCGAATTTATCACTTTTTATTCTAAAAATGGGTTTTTGAATTTCAAGTATAGTAAAAATATTTTTATTGATATCTTGGAAACTAGAACCATTTTCTTTTTTTTCGAAACTAAGTGCAGATTCGAATTCAGCACCATAAAAAATTTATAAATCACTTTTAGCTACTCAAGTCTAAAACCTTGTGTAATTACTTAATTAATGCAATAACTTTTTCGAAAACAGCTGGGAGTTTTTAGGATTTTCATATGATACCACAATTACATATTTCCTTGAAAGAAATATGAAAAAAATCAACAAAAAAAATCGATTCCTTGATGAAGACCTCGAAATGATAACGATATGGCAAACATTTTTGAATTGCATTATGAAGTATGTATTTATATAAACTTTTACAGTTCATTTCAGTCCATTTTTTTAAACCTACTACTGTATACTTATTATGTCTAGCACATATTACTCATACGCAAATGTAGGCATAGCAAAAAGTAGAAATGGAACGTTGATAAATATTTACTAAAGTAATTAAAAAGATTTTTAATTAATAATAAAAAATGTGGAAAAATCCATGAAAAATCTTAGAACTCTTTTAGTTCTAGAACTGGTATATTCATTACTACTTCACATTCTTTAATAACTTTCTTAGAACTAAAAAAACTCCACCTACTAAATAACATGTTTTATAAGCGAAAACAATATGAAAAACAGTTTCCTCTTTTGGTGCTATAACTGATGAATTTTTGTTCTCAATGTCCAAACAACATTTGCATTCCGTTAAAAGTTGCTGTTGGATATTACATCCTTTACCTTTTAACATTAACTAATTTCAGTCTTTTTATCTCATTTCACAATTTGCTATACAAATTCAATTATATACATATATAATTTCTTCTACATATATACCAATATAAAAGTGTATCTTTATCTTGTTGTTGTCTCCTATTGACCACAAATGACACATAATGACATTGATTTCAACTTATGTGGTTGTATTGGTTTTACAAAACCGTATTTATTTTAAATGACTACACTTAAAAGATACACAATTTAAAAAAGCAAATTGAAAAAGTTTCTCCAAACATTTTCAATTATTTTTTGTTTGAACTTTTATTTTGTATAGAAAATGAAACAAAATATAAAAACATAAAGACCACACGCATTTGCCACAAAAAAACACTTTATACGAAGGAAAAAACTGAAGCAAAAAGTTAAATAAAAAAAATTACTTTTTTAATTTGCTGTTACTCTGAGAACAGATGCTTGTAGACAGACTCACTTGTTCTATATAAGTTTTAAAAATTTTCAACAAGAAAAAAATCCTTGTCATTTTATTTTATTAAAAAAGTATTTGAGAAAAATAGGAAAATCTATGTTGTTTTAGAAGGTGTGGACAGCAGCTGCCAATATGAAGGAAATAATAATAAAACATGAATATATAGCATTTTTGTGCTAAAAGTTGGTAAATTAAAGTAAAATTTTAGTTCAATAATGTTCATTTTCAGAAAACCAAAAATGCATCAAATGTTAGAGTTATTTTCAAACACATTGAACATTGATTACATTCAATGCATTTCTAATTACCATGACATCCAAAATATGCCCCAAAGAAAATGTTTTATGCGCATAAAAAATTGGAAAATATATTTCTTGTGGTTAAATTTTAAATTATCAACTATTTTTACTAAAAATAACTTGAATTTTATTGACAATTGCAAAAAAAAAAAATATATATATATATATTCTTCTTATGCACTTAAAAACATTCAAAATATGCACAAATTTTCTTTTAAGGGCAAAATTAAAATTATACTCTTTAGAGTAATATATGCAAAATAATACTCTTAAATATAAAATGCAAAAATATGCCATTTAATTGTCTAAAATATGCGCTAGCATAAGCATTTTCTATAAAAAATGTACTGCTAAGCCAAAAAAAAAGCAAAAATAAGCTGATTCGACTGAAATTTACCAAAATATGCCTTAACAAATCGATGCCAAAATTCTTCAAATAGTCTGAAACGGATAAATAACTAATGGATTGGTTCATTTGAAGGCCACTAAAAAGCATGAATTTTGAATATTTTTGGTTGCCCTGCTAATGACTCTTAAATTATGTTATATAAAACAGGAGAAATTTAGATATTGCCACTGAACTCGTGTCAAATTTTAATATTTTCAAAATGTCTTTTTTAATTAGAACAAAATCTACCTACTTAGCATAAAATACTCTCGCCAAATATATTTTAAAAAGAAGTGGTTACACATGTTTTATCAGATATATGTCAAGTGTGACCACAACTTAAGATATTACTATTTCAAATTCATAGACAATATATGTCCCAAACCTTTTTAATAATATTCACAAAGTTCTTTCAAATGTCAACCGTGCACAATACAGCAAAAAAAAATGAAGAAGTTATGACTTTAGTATTGCATTGTCATTGGAATACTGAAAAAGATCTGTAGAAGTGCTTTTTTAATCCATGGCTGTCATTAGTAGGATGCTCTTTGCTTTTGATTCTTATTTACAGCTTTATGAAGTTCTCTTAAGAAAAATATATAATTATTTAACAAAAATATTTATTTAGCTTTGTTCAAAGATATCAAAATCAAATTGGAATTTTCTTATAAATTATTAAAAATTTTTTCCAGCTGAGTAATTCCATTTTATATTTAAAAGAATTTTTATTCTTGGATAAAATTTGGTGCATGTATGGACCAAATTATATATATATATATACATACATATATATATATATATATATATATATATATATATATATATATATATATATATATATATATATATATGTATGTATATATATATATTTTAATGGCCATAACTTTTGTTGTATAAAAAATATCAAAGCTTGTGTTTAAAGATGTCATAAACAAATTAGAAAAGAAAATATTTTAAACATATATATTTCTTTAACACATATATTTAAAAAAAAATCCATCTTTAATTTTGTTTTATATTTTTTTGGTAGGAAGCCTTATCGCTATACTTACTACAGAGAAAATTTAAGAGTGGTAAACATTTTTAAATTTAAAATGGAATTACTCTGCTTAAAATTCATTTATTTTTATTTTCTTTAAAGTAATCATTAATTACATCTAAAAATGTCCAAAATATTCACTTAGTCCTATTCTTTTTTATAAGCACTTGCTCGCTTTTTGCCGAGAGAATTTTGAAAGCTATGCGACTCAAATCGATGCATCTTCTTCAGAAAGTCTAATTGAATCTTTTAAAGTTTGAAAATTTAATCTATGCCTTTAAACATAAACAGTAAACCTAAAATTTCAAAGCAATTTCTTTAAAGAATGTGATCTAAATTTATTCAAAGAAAAATGTTTTCTGTTATCTGCTAAATTGATAACATTCGATTAAATAAACCTAAATGTCTCATTTTCTTTCCTCGACTTTGTGCAACCTTCAACACCCACCATTATTCCAACTTTATTTTTTATGATACTAAGAAAAGAATAAAAAACAAAAAAATAGTAATACGTTTGAAAGATAAATTGTCAGACATTTCTGATGTTTTATGCCACTGAGGAGTGAACAAAGTGAAAAAAAATTAAACAAAAGAAATTTACCATCAAAAACAGAAGCGAAAAAAAACATCAAAATTAATTGAATTGTAGACGTAGTATTTGTTTCAAATTGAATTCAACGCCAAATAATTATTGTTTAATTTTCTTTCCCTTTCATTGTTGTTGTCGTCTTATAATGGTTTCCTATGATTTTTCAGATCATTTTCATCATCTTAATTGCTGCTACTGCTGTGTGGGCATAAAGAAAAGGAAAATATGTTGGTTGGTTGACTGGTGGTGGTAGATGATAAAATTGTAAATAGAATTATTGATAACAAATAATAATGACGGATTTATTAGCGACGTTTTCAATATAAAAAAAAAAACATTTAATTTAATGAACTTAATAAATGTCTATGACATTAAATACAACGCGGTTTCTTCTTTTGTCTCAAAAGAATTTGAAAACATTTTTATTTTTAGCTCATTTCAGATCAAAAGGGAATTTAAACAAATTATTATGTTTATTTTAGACATACGTTCCATTAAAGTGTAAAAATTAAAATTTATTTATTAAATCTTTTAGCTCTAGAAAATATGTGATATATGTACATATCCAATAAAAAATATTTTAAACCAATAAAATATCTTTTTCTTATTACTCCCTTATGTTGTGATTTTAAATACTTCTTGAAAAAAAAAATAAACTTTTACTTAATAAAAACTATCATATTCTTTGCATTACCTAAATAAATGACACTTAGCAAATTTTCTTCTACTAAATATCTTGTTGCAAATTTGCAATAAGTCTTTCATTTATCATACAAATGTTTTCTTCTGTTTTTTTCCTCTGAAAGTATGCAAAACTCTGCTTGACTCAATATTTTGTATGGAAATTAAATCGAATTACAAGAAAAATGACAAAAAAAAGTTATTAGAGAAGAAAGAAAGCTGACAACAGCAAGACATAAAACATAAAAATGTTTTTTATCTAACGAATATCAAAAGCAGCAACAAGACAAAAACAAAAGATGACAAATGAGTATTGATGACAGAACATTAAATGAAAAAACCAGAAGTTGCAAGAAAACCAACAGAACTTACAGCAACAACAATAACAACTAATGAAAAGAAATGTTTATGATTTTTATAAATAAAAATGTCAACAATTTATAAAATAAATGTCAACAAAAATGTTAAAGAAACTACTAAAGCGAAATTATGAGTATATCCACATACAGAGAGACTAAAAATATTTGAGACAATATTTGCAAATACAACATCAACCTGTACAATAATAACCTAAACAATAAAAATTATTTTAAATTAGTTTTTAGTTATTCAAGTTTTATATTCTAAGCATGAGAATATTTTATACACTCTACTAAAATTTGGATAAATATATCTATCTATCTCATCGACTAATCTAATTAACAGAAAAACTTACATATTCATTCGAATTTGGGAGCTAAGTTCTAAAGATCCTACGGAATCAAAGTTATGGAATCTAGCACACATTGGGAATTTCAAATCAACTAGGTTAAATTTACTCAAAAAATCACACAATCGTATTAGAAAAGTATTCGAGTTTAAGTTTGGAAAATGGGTCCAACAGATTCCTGAGGAGTGAAGCAATGGGATATACATTTTTTAAAACGCTTGCCAATTTTGTATTTATCATATGATATCAATTGTTCTTCTGATAAAAGACGTTACTTTTCCTGAGACTGCATTCGCATTCTGTTTGTTAATTCCAATTTTGGTAAAATTTGAAAGGATCCACACTGGTCCGTCATAAGGAATTTTACTTGCTTTATTTTTTAGAAATATCTCGTTGAAGTTATTTCTCAGAAAATTAAAAATGCTTTTAAGAAATTTTTATTCAGAAGAGTCATGATGCTTTCTTAGGCAAAAATACTTTAAAAAATCATCATTTTTGCTTTTTGAACGCGGGGAAGATAATGACATGAGGTTTTTTCTTCTATTTGATTAAAAATTTTGTTTTCTAATTGAAGGGAAATTTGATGAAATCGGATGAAAAATTCGTCTAAAAAAACTAGACAAAAGATTAGTGAAATTATGGGATACTTTCACTTAATTGTGAATAAAGTCGACACATATGCACCGATTTCAATGAAATATAGCTCGTTATATTTCTAATATATTCATCTTTATAATAAAGGAGAAAAATAAAAAATTTTAAAGATTTTAAATTTTTCATTTTTTTTTTATTTTTAAATTTTTTATAATTTTTTCGAAAAAAATTTGTTATCTCTGAAATTTTGAGCAGTTAAGAAAAAATTTAGTGCAGCTTGGAAGGTCATTTGAATTAAAATTTTTAATATTCCATTAAACCAAATTAGACAAATTCTTGTCGAGATATGCATTAATGTGTGATCAACCTAATTCATTTTCTATATAACTGTTTATCTCCAGAACAAGAGTCAATAAACAAAAAAAAAAAAAAAAAAAACAGATTTATATGCTTAAAACTTCATGTATCTAAATTACCTGAGAATTCTCATGCTGCAAACTAAATGTTGCTCTGTGTAATCACTAACATCAATTTCTATTATCTTCCTAGGATATATATCAGTTACACTATTATCAATTCAAATATGTATACAAAAGTATTATAACACTGCTTTTAGCACTTGCAACAAAAATACTTTTAAAATAGAGGTTAAACCATAAAATATATATGTATATTATTTAAAAAAAATAAAAAAAAACCACAAACATAACTTAAATTATGATGCCAGTGATGATATAGTGTTGTGTTAAACATTAAGCAAAACACATGTTTAAATGACACTCACTTTTGACCCTCTATGCCACAATAGAAAAAAAAAAATACTTTAAAATTTATAAAAGAAAGGCACAACACGTAAATTCTCTTGGCTTATGTTATGCATACTACTGCCAGTAATAACAACGAACGAACATTGTGTTGCAACTAATAAAACAAAATCCATAAAAAAACATTTTTATCTTACAGTAGTTTTTCAAAAAATAAAATAAAAACAAAATTGTTAGATGCAACTAAAAAAAAACAGATATAGACACACTAACAGATGTAGGCAAATGAACAAACAAACACTTCAATGCACTTCTTTTCTCTGACAAAATCAAACAGCAAACAAAAATTGCAAGAAGAAGCTTAAATAGACATTCTACTAAATCATTTCGTTTATTCTAAGCACGTATTAAACATAGACAACAACATCAACAACAACATCTAACTACGACGTTAAAATTTTAAAAACTAAAATACAAGAACTACAACCAAAATACTAGTATATAGCTAGAAATACTGGGAGGCACAGTGCAGTCCAAGGGACAAATTGTATTAAAAAAAAAAGAACAGAATGAAAAGTTAATTATACAATATCAGCGAAACAATTACTGTGGCAAATTAGTGCATGAGGTAAGAACCGGCTACGTGTTTTGTTAACATTTTATTTGTTACGATTTTTTATGCCGCATCCCCATTTTCAATTATGTTTTTAAAATTTATTTGAATTCGTTACAAATTGTGTTAGCAAATTTTAGAATTTAAATTGATTTAATTTCTTATCATTGCGGTTTTGCAAATAGGTTATTTCAATTCGGAATTTCACTTTACATTTACCGTAAAAGAACACATATGGGATAAATATATTCAGTAGTCCGAATTTGGCACACATTATCGACGATGTCTTGATAATTTGACATAGTCCTCGGCGACACAAAGATGACAACTACGAGCAACTAATTATAACAAAAGGCACTTATATCCTGCAAGACAATCTAAGCAACACTGTCATGCACATTGCTGTAATCTATTTTTAAAAAAATTGGTTCCGCTGAGATTTGAAACTAGGCCACCACAGCAATCTCTTTCTATTAATGGCTCTAATAATGCTTTTACTCATCTGGTCGTAAATTATGTATAAAAATAGATATTGATGACATTTATCATGTAGCATATCGTGTGTCTGGTTTAACACAGGACATTTTCGTTGGATATTTCAGATATGTTGTCGTTAATATGGCTCAAAGTATGACAATTCAGTGCATTTTCTTACAAATGGGTTAAAACGACAACATAGGTGATACATTTGTTATCAAACTTATCTTCTGCATACATTCTATTGACGACAGATTTTAAATTTTCCTAATGAAATTCTCGATGAAAATGTTGCCAGTCAAGCTCTTTTAAGGCTAAATCTGGTATTTTTATTTTGCTTCTTCTTAAAATTGCCTTAAAAAGGCAAAAATGTTATTTTTTCAGCAATAAAAAAATAATTTCTTATTTGCTATTATTAATTTGTATACCCTGCACCACAGGCGTAAAAGGTAAAGTTTGTCATTCCGTTTGTAATTTCTACAGTACACATCTAGGATTCTTATTGATAGGGAATTTGATATAACGATGTCCATCTGTCCGACTCCCTGTTGAAATCAGTCTTCAAAAAGTCCGAATTTACATAAAAATAAGCAAAATCAGTCCATAAATACCCGAGACATTGCCAAAAACCCAAGGATCTCTTATAAAAAACCTATTTATTTTCGAGTTTCCTAAGCCCCTATATAACTTAAAGATTTTTTCTTTCACAAAAAATTCAGATTTTTTTTTTTACTGAAAAGGTTAATTCAATCAGTCGATTAGTATCCTGAATATCGGTCAAAACGCATTTTTAAACATTTTGAAGCCCATAAGATACGGACTGTATTTTTATATAAATCGGTCATAAATATTTTTTTTTTAATTTCGTTTTTTTTTTTTTTGAATCAACCAAACAACCGAGTTATTGAAAAATGATTTTTTATTTATTTAATGACTGCTTTCCATATAGTTGTGTTGTTATGGGCACTGAAAAAGAACAACAATAAAATAAGCAATATCATATTTAGTTCTTTTCTACTTTTTGAAGCCCATTTATATGCTAGAGACTTCGTTCTTTCTCAGAACATTCGAAATTTTTTCAAAATGTTTATAATGAAGAAATTATGAAATATTGGCCAAAATGCATTTTAAATCTTTTTGAAGCCCCTTTATAAGCTACAGAATAAATTTTTATACAGAATGATCACAAATATTTTTTTATATAACATCTCAACAGGGTGAAGGGTATATAAGATTCGGAATAGCCCAACAGCAACTTGTTTTATTTTTACAAAATCATCCATTTAGCATTTTTGTGTATTTATTCGCAAAAAAATCGATATTATTTATATTTAATAAAAGCGCCTGTGACTTCATTCTCCAAATTAAAAGTTCCTTAACTAATTTTACGAAGTTACTAAGTCGATTATTTTAATTATTTCTTAATATACTTCATCAACCATGGAAACTACTTACTTATGAAAATAATTAATTTGGAAATGCTTAATCAAAAAGGAATTATAGTTCAAAAGTGATGAAAAATATCTTCAATATACTGGGTAATTGTTCATATGAAATATAATCCAAATTTTTATGGGAATTCTTTGGACGGTTTTTCATTGAGACATTTTCTAAAGAAATTTATTACACTTTCTTTAGAAAAATATGAAAAACTAATGAGAACAAGAAAAAATACGTTTCTAAATTGAAAAAAAAAGCTAACTTTTTTCTGTCATTATTTCTTGGGGTTTTTTTTTTGACATTTTTTAAAGTTTAGTTTAGCCTCTGTTTTTCTCATCTCCTGGCAACACTGATTATAAGTATTAGTGAAGTGTGTTGAGGCGCAGAAAATACGCATTCTATTATTATAGTCCATAAACTCTGCCTTAGTACCGTTAAAAATATACATATTATAACTTATTTAAAGCGTAAATATAACATCGTTCAATAGATTTATAAATGAACTTCAACTTACTTATTGAGGATTCTATTACAAGTACATGAAGATATTTCATCACTTACCTGGAAAGAAAAGATATTAATTTAAATGAGTATTTTATAATTTTTAATTCAAAACTAAATTACACGGTACAACAAGAAAAGATTGTCTCAATAAATCCAACGAAAAATGAAAGTGTACCAGTATTCTAACAAAACCCCCAAAGGGTATTGAAAGTTAGTTCAAATTGCGCCTTCTTGAAATAGGAATATTTTGGAGCTCTTTTTTCAATATGATTGGAAATAAATAAATTTATTTATAGCAAATGTTTTTATATCTTCTTTTTTTTTCTATGCTACTAGGTTTTTACTGGATGCCACATTCTTTATTTAACTTGAGCTCGTTAAAATTTGTATATGGTGGTACCATACAGATTAAATTTACGGTAAGCGAACAATTTATTTCCTTGGATTATTTTTCCCGATCAAGTATTAGTTACTGCACACATCACGTGAATTATTAACTCGAAATAGATGATTTCATTCCAAATTGAAATATCTGTCCAGTTGTGGGAGGATTTTCCTTCCACAATTGGGGGATACATAATTAAGATTTTGTAAAATGGGTACACATTCCGAGGGAAATTCTATTAGCGATAAAGTTAATTATGTGAATTGTCTTAGTAGCATCAAGGAAGTAGTAAAATTGATTTTTACTATAAGAAGGTTAAAAACTGGACCTATAGATACTTGATATATGAGCTAAATTTCATTTGAACTTTCAAAATAGAGATTGTTTACAAAAAGCTTATTTACCCTACATTTCCTTTCGAAAGATGCACGATATATATTTGTACAAAATATCAGTTAAATCGGTTGAATAATATAAGTACTCCTATATTGCAAACAATCATATTATCAAAAGTAGGCGTAAAAGGGAAGAGGATTTAATAAAAATCTTGTTTAATATCTTAGAGAAGCTTTAGATTCTATAAAATGAAAAAGTGCTCCCAAATTTCGAAAGTGTAAACGTCCATAAAAATTTTATTAATCTGATGGCATACTTTCAAATCTTCTTGGAATGATTGAGGCATCATTTGATGAACCAAAACTTGTTGCATAGTATTATGCATAAGTCAAAAAATTTTGATTTTAGGCCTTAGAATAATTATTTTTTTATAGCACATTAAGATCTACCATATTATAACTGGAGTAATTCACTACCATATCGTACTGAAAAAAATGTGTTCAATTCTCTTCCGTTTTGGGGATTTTATCCAGTATGAAGATTTTTTTTCCATTTGTTCCCGTTTTGTAATTTTTTTGTTGCATGTTTCTTTTTTTAGAGGTTTTTTTCGTTTTGTGGCTTTTTTCTTTTTGTTTAAGATATTTTTTTTTCAATTTGGCGAATTTTTTGTTTTTAATTTTTTCTTACTTTGCCTTTTTTAGCTTAGTTGATTATATTTCCTTTTGGCGACTATTTCATTTAAGCGTTTTTTTCTTTTAGCGATTTTGTCGCTTTCATATTTTTTCTTGTCGATGATTTTTTACGTTTTTAAAATTTTTTTCGTTTATATTTTTTTATTTTTGCTATTTTTGTCTTTTTTTCGTTTTGCAACTTTTTATTATTTACTAAACAAAATATTTCAAAGTATTAAACTCTTTACTATTTTTTAATCACTTCTCTCTCACAAATATCTCAATTAAGAGTCTATTAAAAAAAAAAAAAAAACTCTAATTCAACGTTTTTAAATCTCTGCAACTTGTCTACATTGGTTTTGTAAAGAAATAACAATAATAAGAGACATGAGAAATAAAATAAAGAAGAGTTTAATAATTTCATATGTTCTTTGAGACTTATACACATATATGTGAGTTTTGTATATGTGTTAGTACCAGCTTTTACCGCTTATAACTTCTAATGGTGGAAGGCCAATGTACACAGCACGCGGCTACGGGTGGCAATCAGCCGATCTTATTTTCTCACGCGGACATCTCACAACATTACCAGATTAAATTTATAACTATCTTTTTAAATTTTCCTTTGTAAATTTTTCTAAGCAAGTGATTGAATTTTAAGCTGGCAATACCGCTACCGCCTGTCACTGCACGATACGTCATTGGCCTTACGCTATAAAACACTTATCCGTTAAGTGTTAATGAAATTTTTATTCTGCAAATCTATGAGAAAATACTTTTATAATGGTATATTTTTTATTAATCGGATGTATAGTGTCGTATAGTGCCTATCTATGAGTTATATAGATATGTGTAAATATTGTACTACGAATGCTTATACAATCAGTTCGCGTTAATCATTTCGTGCAAGAGGCGCAAAAGTTATAACGTTTTTAAATTTAATATATAAACATTTTCACAAACTAGAAGGTTATGTACAATTATGGTAAAAATTCCACGCAATATCAAAACCCACTGAGTTATTCAAATAAACTTTGAGGCCATCTAATAGCCAACTCCGTCAAAAAAAATACTACAAAATGTTGTCATCAACATTCGATTAAACTATATGTTACTTTTAGTCCGATTAGTTTATATAAGATCAAAAAACTTATTAAGGATTAAATTTAGTTAGTTTGGTAATGGCCCATATGTATAATCAAAATATTTATTTTTATTGTTAAAAAACCTACCCCTAAAACACTGTGCATTGCTGACACTATTGATGAGATGCTGATGGAGATGTGAATGATGTTCGACAATGACCAAATATCATGTACTGCTTAGTAAGTTCGTAAGTATGCTGTGTGTATTTTTAATGTACTTCCATGGAACTTTAGTCTTACGTTTGAGGAGGAAAAAATAAAAACTACATAGTAAATAAATAAAAAAACAAAAACCTTCCCCATAATAAGCAGGTATTTGCAACGTTATATTTTCAATCTAAAAATAGTATTATACCCTTAGAGATGATGAATATTGGCGTTGAAAGTTTTTAGTTCCATTAACAATGTGACTGAAAGCAGGCAAAATATAATATGAAGAGCCAACCATAATTTGTTACAACATTCTCGGTATAGATGTAGATTATTACAAACTACGAGTATTTCATTCAAATATTTTTTTTATTTTATTATTATTTTTTTTTTTTTTTTGCTTTTTTTACAAACACTAATTATTATGGATACCAGCCAATTACAATAAAATTGTATTGGGAATTGAAGAAACTAATGTAGTCAACAGAATAATTCTGTTTGTCATATTGCTGTATTAAACAACAAAAACAATGTTTTAAAGTAAAAGATATAATAATTTGTATTTATGGATAAGAAGTGCTGGAAACAAGTGGAATTGATGTGCAAATTATGATAAAAACTTAAGAAACAATAATTTAATAATTAATACGTTTTTAATTCAAAAGACGAAACTGTTTTTGAGACTTAAAGAAATAAAATAACTAGGGAGTCAAATATATCATAATCAAAATCACTGTATTTAATGAAACTGGGACATATTTGGATGCTAATTATTATATAGTTTACATGATCATTCAGACAGGCGGACGGACACTGTTGAAACGAAATATATAACAAAATCTCAAAATTAAATGGTCGGATCGATAAAGAAAATTTTACTATTACAAACAAAATAAAACTTCACTAACACTGGCTGCTCAAATTAGATTTTTACACAAGAATAACATACAACAAGTTCTAAATAAAGTTAATTAAAAAAGCAGACAAATTAAAATAAATGCAATCTACATAATTTGAAATTATATATATTGATCTGTTTATGACAAACTACAAGACAAAAATATTATGTTAAACTAAAAAGTTAATGCAAAGCAATATAATTTATATTAATGACTATTTGCTTAAGCCCTAAAAGGCACCCCTAATATTTATAGAGTCAAACCAATGAAAATCTATGGCAAAAGGTAAATAACACTTTGTTTAACATTTCCACGAACATATTTCCACAAAGCACCTGTTTTTTATACAAAACTGGGGAAAATATTAATAACTTTCGTCTCCATATTTCATAATACACACATACAACATACAAAAACTGTCCAAATATTTCTGTTTATTATTTATTTGAATTTTAATATTTATTACATTTCTAAGAGTGGTTATTTATTTTCTTTTAATCCAAACAAAAAAAAAAATCACAACACAATATATGGATATCATACTTTATTTTTTATACACTGAAAAACAACAAAACAAACTATGAAAATATGAAAAATACATAAAATTAATATCAATCATACGCCCCCTATTTCGAATAATTTTTTTTTAACTCTTCAAATCAAAATTATAAATTTATTGCCAGTAACAAAAACAAAAACAGAAAAGAAAAATAAAATAAAAATAGCAACAAATTGTATTTATAATAAAATATAAAAACAAATATTTGTTTAAAATTAATACATTTTTTTATTTTATAGCATTTTAGTTTGTCTTTTTTTTTTCGTTGATAGACATACACTCCTATACAAAACAAACATGTGATATAAATATAGAATTAATTAAATTATTAAAAAATAAAAATAAAAAACTAGCACAGCTATATTAAATCATAATCAGATCAAATTTGTATTAATTGTATGTGTTTTTTTTTTCTTGGATGTTTTTTTTTTAATTTTTTTTTTTATCTAAACTTTATTTTTATTAAATGAACACATGGAAAACAACCATGTGTATTTGATTTAAAATGGAACTTTCCATTCATAAAACTTAATACAGATTTAACGCTAATTAATTCTATAAAAACATTAAAAGTATTAAATCTAACCAAGGCTGAATTATAAACATTTGTCCTCGTGATATAAAAAAAAAAACAACTTCAGATTTATATAATTAGTCGTACTGAAGCGTGGGAATTGCTATGAGGTCAAGGAGAAAAAAAAGGGTTAATAATTTTGATAGGCAATAATAGTTCAATAATAATAATCTGTCAGAAAAAAGAGTATAACGTGGTCAAAATCATAACAAATATGGAATTTTCGAAGGTGTCCTTTATATGGGAGCTTTGGTCAGTTATGGACCGTAAATGGATCATAAAATTAGGTAATGTAGTTTCTATATGTATAAAACTCTTTTCATAAACATATTAATATCTGTGTGGTATTTATGCACGATTTCTATGGAAGTCATGGTCAATATAAAATAGAATAATCTGTTTGAAATTTGGTACTCTGTTTTATACCTAAATTAAATTTATTTTTTCTTTATATTGAATCCCTTACTTTTGTCTTTAGTTAGATAAATTAATAGCCCGATTTCAATCAATTCCAATAGAGTTCATCATTGTGCCATATAAGAGACCTATGCATCAAATCTATGTAATTAATAGGTAATCACTTTTAATGTAATCCTTTCTTTCGCTCACAGTATGTATCCGATTTTAATAAATATACCGTTAGAAAGGTATTTCCTCATAAATGTGCAGACATTAATTTTTTTTTTTTTTTTTTTTTGCTTTTGGTATTTTAGAAGTTATAATTCATATACAAAACTAACGTATATTACACAGTGCAACAATAAAAAACTGCCTCAATAATTCCAATGCGAAATAAAAGTGTAACAATATTCTAGCGAAATCCCTAAGGAGTTTATCAAAGTTAGTTTGAATTTCGGGTTTATGGCCTCTTGAAGTTTAAAATTTTTGGAGCCATTTTTCCAATATAATTGAAAATAAAAAACATATAAACAGTTTAATCCAAATGCTATTATACTCGTATGTTTTTCTTATGTTATGGAATACTGGTATTATTATACTAGATTTCTAATGGATGACATTAAAATTTTGATGACAGTGGTAAAATAAGATCACAGTATAACAAAAGTAGGGAAAAAAGAGGCTTGGCAACTATATAGATTAAATTTTATAATATATAATATTTTATATTCCCTGTGTTTTCAAATTTTATGAAAAATTGAATATTTCTGAAAGTGGGCTAAAAAATTAAAAGTGGTCATATATATAAGATGAGGGGCATTTAATGATAATCTAACATAATCCCTAGGAGAAGCTTTGCATACTACAAATTATAAAAAATTATAAATACATTAAAATTTACTGATTTAAATTTTTTTTTAGTTTTACCCACAATGAAAAAAGTGCTCTAAAATATACGAAGTTTAAGTGTCCACAGAATTGGTATTTGAACAAACTTTGGAAAACCCTTTGAAAATTTTATTAATCTGATACTATCCTTCATTTTCCGTTGGGATCATTGAGGCAATACTTAATGACCCAAAATTTGTCTCATACTTGTTATTTAAGCCTCAAACAAAAGAGCGACTCAAATTACTAAACTCTCCTCTATTCTATTATTTTTCATACATATCATACAACTCTCTCAATTCAAATCAATGTCATTATTTGTATATCCTTACAAAAACAAACTAGACAAGACACTTTTAATTGAAAGAGTTGTAAGATAGTGGTGATATTATAAAATATAAAATAGAATTATAAATTATAAAATAGCTAAACGCTATGAATTTCTTTGTTTATTTTTTGTATTAGTCTTATCCATAATGAGAAACAAAATTGGAAAAATAAACAATTTGAGTCTATTTTTTAAAGGCTTTTGGGTTTCCTTTTTTATACCGCTCATTTTTATTTTTAGCAAATATACGCTTTATGTAAAATTAATTAATTTATTTGCGTTACCAAGATAAGCTGATTTGTTCTTTTATTTTGGATATTTAAAATCAGAGGCCATAACTTTTAAGACTCCTTTCACAAAAATTAGAGTATAACAGTTATTTTATGATTTTTATTTTATTTCTTTTTTGATATATACATATGTATTGAAAAACAGTGTTGTAAAGCACAAAGAAATCGCCAAAAAAAGAAAAAGTCTAAAAAAAAGGAAAAAAAACTCCAAAACGAAAAAATGCCAAAACAGAAAAATTGCCAAAGCGGAAAAAAAACCAAAATGAAAAAATTCGCCAAAACAGAAAATATTGAAAAAGTGGAAAAACAAAACCAAAAAATACCAAAATGAAGAAATTGCCAAAACGAATAAAATCGCTAAAATGAAAAAACGCCAAAATAAAAATATATCGAAAACGGAAAAAAACGCCAAAATGAAAAAAAATAGCCAAAGTGGACAAACCACTAAACAAAAAAATCGCCATATTATATTATTTTTCACGAATTTTGAAAAATCCAGGATCTATAACATTTTTAAATTCTTAAAAAATTATTTGAAAAAAAATATTTGAGGTATTTAATTACTTTACAGATTAAGATTGGTTCAGTATTTGATTACAACTTCAATCGTTAAACTTTCTATTATTATTATTATTTTTTTTATTAGATTGTTAGATCGAGTATATTTTTTCTCAAAATATAAAATTTCTTTAAGAATATAGAACTACAAGTCTTATATAGTTAGCTGAGACCATCCTGACTTAGTTTTTATTAAAATTTAATTTTAACCTATACATTCTAAAATCTTAAAGCTTCGATTAACAGACCGAATGTTGACTCTGAAACTTAAATGTCTTGTGTTGTATAATTTTCAAATATCGGGAAAAATATATATTCTATTGCTTTCAAATACATTTTGTTCTCTAGTTAATACAGTTTTTCAAATTATAGGTACCCCGCTTTGAGACATCATAGCTCCATTCGTAAAGGAAATGGCTTGGAAATTACAGATTTATTTCTAAAACATTTTTATTCGTGCCACCGTTTAACATATCTAATGTCAAATAAGAAACACATATAATTCAAAATTCATTACAAAATGTAACATTTTAATTCTCATTTGTTATGCTGAATAAATTTATTCATTACTATAGGTGTTAAATAATTGTAATCCTTTAGTCACACAATATGACTTAATTTCCCTTATAATTTTTCCTCCCCAAGTTTTTTTTTTTTTTTTCTTTTCTCTTTGTCTAATTAAAATTGTATGTATCTGTAATTAAAATAAATGTTGGCAATAACTTATTACAAAACTCATACATTTATGGTTGTATATGGGGCTGCATACACATCCGGCGGCAACACATATTGTTCCAAAGAAACAACCATAAAATTGTTGTTTGTAAAGACACATAATTAATATGCGAACACGAGCAAATATCTCTTATTCGTAAATAAGCCAAAGTACATTTTGTGCTTTTGGCATATCTCTCCTTACTTACTCTTCTTATTTGTCAGCTGAAATATTTAAAAGCTAAAAAAGGATGCCAGAATATTTAAGAAAAAAAAAAATAATAATAACTAAATAAACAAAAAACTTATATATTTTGAAGCATTTTTCTCCTTTAGACTAACTTACTTAACTAAAATGATGATGGAATTTAAGCAGAACACAACAGCAGAATCTTAGATTCTTAAAAATTTTGTGTCATGAAAATTAAAGAAGACAACAACATTTTGTCATGACAACAGAACATCTGTTAAATAAATGGCAAAAACAAGATGGACCACCCATTGAGTTGTTTATTATTATGGTGGAAAATACTTGCTGTATTGGTAGCCAACAGTAGCAACAACTTGTAAAGTGGCGCAAAATATAGCACCAACACTATGACTAACTAGAGCTACTGTAGCTAAAGTGTCACTGTAGCCAACAGTCATACTAAAAATATTAGTTTTTGTTCTTCTCCTACGTTTTCGTTTTCATCTTTCCTGCTTTCATCTAAGTGATGTTGATAAAGCGAAGGAGGAGGAAATGAAGATGTAATTTAATAAACAGGGTGCTAAGTATTAAATGAAGAACCAGTTTTTAATTTTTTCCTTAGCATGGACGTTAATAACACTATGCTAGTTACAAATTTTAACAAGCTGATAAAGCTAATTCGAGTACGTTGGATTCAATGGTGGCACTCGTTTTTTGAAGTTATCGCTCACATTCGCGATATTTGGGTTTTAACTTTATTATACAAGTAGCACATATAATAGTAAATTATAAATAACAGGTATATCATTTATGCATATTAATCATTAAATGGGTTGATTAATTCCTGCCCGATTTTTTAAATGCAATTATATTTTTATTTGAAAAGTTACTCATTGGTAACACTACGAAATGTAGTTATATTTTTGTTAGTCTAAAGTTTTGTAATCTTGCATCTAAAATATATATATTTTTAAAACTAATTCATAATCCTATACTTCAATAGAATATTTATCGTTTATTTTGTTTAAATTTAAGTATAAAACTTAATTTTTCTAATCTATTTTTTATCCTTTAGTATTAGAATATCTCAAAAAATAGGTCTAACTTTTGAAAATGGTTAACACCAGTAAATTCAACATCGTCGATTTAGTTTTACCTATAGATGTCCATCTTGTTAAAATAAATTAGTCTGATTTTCGAGAACAGTGTAATATCTAATCAATTCTTAATAAATATTTTATTTTGTTGTTCTTTTCATGTTATCTTTTTTTGCTATTTTCGATTTGTAAATTCTACTTCTTTTTTCGCTTCTATAGAACTCTTTTTTTACTAAATATGTTTAAGGCCAAACTATTATTGATTGAAAAGTAATCTGTATAAAAATTAATACATAATAACATACATAATGGCCACCTCGAGTGGTAATTTATATTAGTTTTAAGCCACGATTTAAAAAAAATATTTAATTTTTGCTCCTACAACTTAAAATTATTCGTTTTTTTCTTTCGACAGAATTAAAAATCTTGAGTTAATAATTCCAGTGAGATCTAAGATCTCTAGACACCACCTAATCTTGTAATAACATTGAGTTTATGCGATTCTTTTCTCCCCAGTTCATAGTGTTGTCATTTTTGCGGCAACCTCTGAACAAAAGGACAACAATGATAGACAAGATATTGAGGTAATATTGAAAATAATGGAACTATAACAACTAGTCGTCCAACCAAAACAAGCAACCATCCAAAACTCTAAAGTATGACAATCATTACAATAAGAAACAATACAAAAATAAAAATATTTCATTCCAAAGGACACACACGCATGGCGAATTTAAACAGGTGACCTTATTTAATCATCTGATAATTTCTTTAGTACTTAGAACTGTCAAACTTCATATAAGCACAAATTTTGCTTATCCACTGAAGTGTCAAACTCCGTGTATAAAAAAGTTAATGAATTCGCCTTATTACTATCACCTGTTTCATTTCGCCATGGACACACGGTTAATAAGGATTTTAATAAGGATAATGATGGTGTTATTGTGTAGCAACAGCAACAACTACTTGAGACAAAAGTATGACTGTGACTGACTGGCTGCGTGACAGACAGTTTATAAACTAAAGATAACGAAATATTATTAACAATGACAACAATAAGAAGAACATTAAAGAATAGATACGACTTTCTTAACAAAAGCCATCGAAATTAATAAAAAAAAAAAAAACAAAGAAAATATTATACTCGTAGAAGCTTATGAACATAGTTAAATAAAGACACAATAACAATTATCCAAAACAACAACAATAACAACTATTTATGTATAATAAAAATAACGCAAAATTATAAGTTTATTAAAGAAAGTTTAAACAGGAAGATGTTTTCAAAAAAAAAAAAGCATAAACAAGGACACAATGAAATCTTTAAGTTGCTAAATAGGTGTCATGTTTTCATTTAAATGAGATCCTTTCGGTTTAAAATAAAAGGATGCTGTTTTCTTTCAAAATTTAAAATTAAATTTTAATTAAATTTCAAAAATATTTTAGAAATTGTATTACTAAAAACCTGACGTTTTTGTAACAAATTTTATGATTTGTATAAATTTTATAGGGATTTTAAAGTTTCCTAAGTTGCCCTAAAGTAATTAGAGAAAAAAAATTCCATTTATTTAATAGTTAACAATTGCATTGAATATTTTGTCTGCAATTAAAAAATGTCTTGTACGTACTTGTGCTTTAGTTTACTTTTTGACAAGTTAAAACTTTAAACTTTTTACCAAAAAAAAAACTAACGATGCTTTTGTTTCATTTAAAGAATTAAAATGAAGAAAAAAACTTTTCCAAAATTATTATAATTTCAACTAAAACACATGTACTAATTAAATTTCTTGAAGTGCTAAAATTATAAAATAATTTGTTTAAATTCGACCAAAATATGTTTCAGACTTTTTATCTTGGCATTGTAAATAATTGAAAAATTTTGTTGTAATCAAAGATACATGCAATGATTTCATTTTAATTCACGTAACTATAAATTTTTGCAGTTATTAATAATTTTTAAATATAAACAAGACAGCTGATTTATAAATTCAACACAAACTGCGCAAGTTTGTGAAACTAAATAGTCGCACAAACTTATAAATGTTGTGCAAATGAACTTTCATTCAAATTTTGACAGTTCATTTGCATACATTGCACAATTTGCGAGGATTTTGCGTGTTATCATGAGGAAATTTATAATGACTTTGTTACAGATGAATTTAAAATAAAAGCAGGTATTTCACAGCTATGTGTTCTTGGACCTGCCCTCTATTTATATATAAGTATATATATTGGGGTATAAGTATACACCAGTTAGATCATGTTGGTATTCATTTGATAGGCGACTTACTTAAATAATAATAAAGTCATCCTGTATGAAACCGTTCTAAAACCATTTTGAACATGTGCAGCATTGTTTTTATACTGAAGGCCCAATTGACGGGTGCACCATGGTATATAAGAATATTAAAATGCCCATAGGGATTTAGACATATCATTAAGAAATTCAGCGAAAAATATTTCCTGAAACTTTAAAGTCCCAGCCACTTGCTTGGTTCCTTTCTGAAATTCAGTCTAATTCAAGGCTTCACAAATCCGACTTACCACCCCGCTAATGAGTTGGCCATTTCATATCTAGGCTATCCTTAGAGAATAAATAGCCTTAATTTTAGTTTTAAGATTTAAATACTTATTGTGAGGCCTATGAAAAATATATTTAGTAAATAAAAGCTAAATAAAAAATATATGAAGAATTTAATTTAATAGATTTTGCCTATAACTCGGTTGTCTATAGTCCGATGTGATTAATTCAAAAAACCGAAATTTTAGCAAAATATTTATAACAGATTTGTACAAACACGAAATCTGAAGTTTATATGGAGGCTTCACAAGGTCCAAAAATGCGTTTTGACCCATATCTCAGTCACTAATGAAGAGATTTTATTCATTTCTTCCGCAAAAAGATTCCAAAAAAAGAAAAAAGATTTCAAATTTTTTGTACAGAAGTCCCTAGTTTATACAGGGGATTAGAAAAGTCAAAAACAAGAGGCAAACAGAGATCTTTTTGGTTTTTTGGGTGATATCCCGGCCATTAAAGGACCGATTTTGTTGATTTTTACTAGTGTAATTCTGAGGAATATTCTCTATAATTTGATGTATAAAACATATATATCCGTTAACTGATTTCAACAGAGCGTCGGACAGGCGGATATCACTACATCAATAAGGATCCAGAAAATATATACTTTTTGGGGTCTTAGATGAATATTTTAGAAATTTCAGATGGAATGAAAAACTTATGTTTACACTTTACACTTGTGGGGTTTACAAAAAAAAAAAATCTTTTTTTTTTGCTTCTGCCACGAACGTCGATTTGTGGTTTTATTAAAAAATATTTATGCATGCAAATTTTGTTCGCGTTAATCATCAATCAGTGCAAAGTTATGGCGGTTTAAAGTTGAAACTTAAAAAAAAACCTTAAAAATAGAGACAAACGCAATACCTAAAGTACTATCAAAACATGTCCAAACTATTACTACATCTTTAATATTTATCGAAATGCACTGAAAATAAAAATGTTTAATTTTATTTTTGGCACAATTTCGAAAGCAGAAAAAATGTTTATTGGCTAACAGATGCTGATAATACTTTAGAAGTAAAATAATACTTTTATTTTTAAGATTTTTTTTTTTTTTAATTTCAACTTTAAACCTTTAAAACTTTTGCACGTATTGATAAACATAATAAATGCGAATATACTTTGCATGTTTAAATATTGCTTAATAAAACCTCAAATCGACGTTAAATTAGAATAAAAAATATTTTGAATATATTTTTACCAAAATTTTTCAAACAAAGTTGTTTTCTAATTTATATACTCGTATATTAAAATCTATTCTGATTGCAATATATGAAAAATAGCTTGAATAGATTTCATAGATTTAATTTTTTAAGAAATAAAACGAAAATTTGTTAAATTGTTGATATCACTGGAATTCGTATAACAGAATTCTATTATAGGGAGGGAATTATATATATATGTATATATATATATATATATATATATATATATATATATATATATATTATATGTATAGTGAATTATATTATAGATAGAAAAAAATATTTATAAATTTATAAATTTGGACCAGCGTTACCTTGCCCCTTTTTCAACCACCTAGCCCCTTTTTTGCCACTTTTTTCAAACGGAACTAAATGGCGACTTTTTAAGACTATCTGCTAAATGACAAGAAAAGAGCTTTTTGAAATATCTGACCCATTATATATTAATTTCAATTAAGAAATTAGTTATTATGCGATTGTTTCATAATATAGTGTTGTAAAAGAGACCCCAAAAAATTTATAAATGAACTGAAACTATTAAAAACTAAATCTAGTGATAAATTTTATGAACTAATATCACTGAACATCAAATACCGAATCTTTTTGTATCGGATTGTGAAAATTAAAAAATAGATTTAATGAAGTCTTGTATCCAAATTTATATTTTTTACTTTGCCTCATCGAAGTGCCTCAGCGGAATGTCTTTTTTTTCTTTATCACTAATGAAAAATAAATTGTCCAACAGACTTAAGATCATCACCTGTGATTTCATGCTTTCAGTTTTAAATTTTTTAGACGGGGGTTTGTAAGACCTGAGTCCGAGTGAAGACCTCATACAAAAGTGCAGAAGTTTAATTAATAAAAAGAGAATTTTATATTTACTATTTTTATGAATTATTTTTCTGCAAAAATAAAAATTGTTATAAATTATTTATTTATTATAAATAAAAATTAATTTCGTAGTTTTTCTTAAAATACAATATTTTTTATTTTTGTTTTTACCAATAAAACAATTTTTGAAGAATTTTTTTAGATATTAAAGAAGTTGGCACCTTTTTTGGCGATCTTCTTTGGACAGTTTTTAAAAATTCTTAACGATAACGCTGCTTTGGACTCACTATTCCGATTTAAGCAAACTTTGTCTTAAATTAATGCTCAATAAAATGCATATTACTTGTTTTTATAGAAAATCCATTTTTGAAAAGAAATGGATAATTAAATAAATACTCGTCCTTGTATATAGGATATTTAATAAATCAAAAGCTTATTTAAGTAGGAGTTAAATTTAATGTATTTAAAAAAATACCTGAAAAAAAGTAAACTTTGAAACGTGAAATAAACTTCGAAGAGCTCTAAATCTTTTATTGACGTAATAAATGTGTATACCGAATTTCATCGAAATCGCAGATGGTGATTTTCGTCGAGTGTTCGAAAATGTTTGTTCTCCCTATCTCTCTCTCTCTCTCTCTATATATATATATATATATATATATATATATATATATATATATATATATGCACATAAAATGGAGTATACTTAATATAAACTTATAATATTGCTTATACGTACCGATGTACTTTATAGGAATTCTATTACACTATGTGGCAAATTCTAGGTCATTAAATATTTCTCAAAAAAATTCCAACGCGAGATGAAAGTATACTATTATATTAATTAAATCCCCAAAAAAAAATTTCAAAATTAGTTCGAATTTCGATTTTATGGACTCTTAAACTTCAGATATTTTAGAACACTGCACAGGGGGCCCCCTTCAATAAAACTTGGCAAAGAGTCAATATTGAAAAATTATTTTTTGCAAAAAATTTAATATGGCTGTAAAGCTAAAACTTTTCTCTCTATAACTTCATAATTACTTTCTTAATTTATAATATATTGAACCGTATGCGAGGCATCAATTTTTTTTTTTTTTTGTTATATTTTGTTTCTATTGCATGTAATTTTTAAACTTTCCACTATTTTAAATGAAATGGCATATATTAAATCGCAATTACTTGTAAAGTTTTTATAATTAGCAAAATCTTAACATATAATTTTTCAATAAATTTTAAATAACTTTTTCGACTTTGAGACTTTGGCCTCTTTTGGCTTCTTTGTGACCATATGCGTATAACGCACTAACATTTTCTGAGTCTAAACGCAATTTATATATTTGCCTCTTTTTGCCCCCTTCCATGGGGTTTTTTCTAACATTCTTTTTAAAAATGTGGAATTATTTTACTACTTTTTATGAATTTTTCAAATTTTTGTTGAATTTTACTTAAATTATGATTGAGTTAAGGAATTTAAGAGCGTAATACCAAATTTAGAAGGAAATTTGTATGATGCGTAAGGGAAATAATGAATCGATTCTTACAAATTTAAGTCAACTTTGTCCTTATAATATAGTAAATATTCGAGCAAAACTTTATTACAATAACTTAAAAATGTTGACTTGTACAATATTTACGTAGACAGACTGCCAGCCAGACTAAAGGACGGATATTGTTATCTCGAATCTGGAAGTGAAGCTAAGTTGAACCTTATACTCTGAATTGTGTGTTGGACTAGTTTATTCATGAGTTATAAACATCAGCATAAATACCAATTACCCCAATATTAAATATTTTGTTTCTTGAAATTGCAACAAAAATGTGCATTGAACGCAAAGCTCATTTAAATCTAAAGGACTTCCAAGTCTTTTCGATTTAAATTTTTTGTTCCCCACTGTGCGCTGTTTTCATTATGTGTGTAAATAAGAAATATTTAAATTAGTTTTATAGAATACAAAGGTTCTCCTAGATATTATATAAGGGTTATATAAGGGTTAAATGCCCCCCCCCCCTTTCAAACCCACTTTTCATAACAAGAAAGTAACCCATTATTAAAAAGGGTAAGTGTCATCCAGTCAGCACTTCCTTTAAGGATATAAATGTGTGCCATGTTTCATTTTAATCGGTTCAGTAGTTTAGACATAAGGCCAAGTCAAATAAAGTAACCAATATTATGACATTGGAGCGTAAAAAGGGTGGCGTTCAGCAAAAATCTAGTATAATAATGCTTGTAGTCCATAAAACAAAAACATATAATAACATGTGAATTAAATATTTAAATGATTTTTTATTTTCAATCATATTGAAAAAAAGGATCCAAAAAATTCGAACTTCAAGAGGCCATAAAACCGAAATTCTAACTAAGTCTGAAAAATCCTATGGGAGATTTGCTAGATTATTGGTACGTTTTCATTTTGATGCAATTTTTTCATGTTACACTTTATTAACAACAAATAAAGTGTTAGATTTTTAACTCTATTATACATTTTTAAATATTAGATTAATTACAACCACCAAAATGTCTTAACCGACAACATTTCTGAAATTCATTGAAAATCTATAATTCAGAATCATTTACAACCTCTGACATATACTCGTATATTGTTGCTATTTTATAGACTACAAGCATTATTTTACTATATTTTTTCTGGATACCGCTCCCTTTTTATTTAAATATTTTTTTTAATTACATTTCTTGTATTAAAATATACCCCACTAATGATAAAACTTTACGTACCCAAATTATTTAACAAAAATAACTAAAAACTCATAAAAATATTAGAAAATAATAATTTATTACAACAAATTCCAATAAATTTTAAGTAAAGTATGCACCAGAGCATATAAATCAAAAAGAAAATTTTTATTTCTAACAAAAACTTTTTTCTAATCATTTTATGGTTGTAACAACAGCAACAAAATAAAATATGTAATATAATACTAATATAATACTATAATACTAATGTAAAAAGTAAAGTAATTTAAAAATATACAATATTGTAACAAATATTAAGTTGTTATTTTGACATTTTTATTAACAAAAAAAAAAATATGTATATAAGTACTCTAAAACAATTTTTATGTCTATAGATGTGTAAATTACACATATATTATTGTTGCTAATAGCTGTAACTATTTGTGAAGTATTACATCCACATTTAATAATATATTTTATATTCTATTTTGTTTTCATTCTCTAACTCTGGTGTTAGCTTTTTAAATTAGAACCCATACATTTGTTGTTTATGTTACACATTTTGTTACCCAATTATATATTTAAACATATTGAGGGCAGATACGACAGCAACGATTCATTTATTCGATATTGGTAGGATACAAAGCGATAAGATAACAATTTTATGTGGCAAAATATACAAAATGAGATTTACACAAATTTTATACATTTTAAGGGAAATACAAATACCCTGCCATTATTTGGAAGAGTGTTTTTTAACCCATCAACTAAAAAGAGTCTTTTCTGACACTCCTAAATGTTCAAAAGTAGAAAATAAACAAACTTGTCATAACAAAACACATTAATATCGAATTTTGATTTAAAAAACTTGACTTGGTCGATCGTTTACATTCCAGAGCAAAGAAAAAGAAAAATCACGGCATAATTTCGCTCAGTAAATCTAAAACTTTTAAAGTGATCAATGTTGTTGCATATATTAATATAAAAAACTGTTCATTTTTAATTAGCGGTTTCTGTTTTTAAATGTTGCATACTTAATTTAAAGTTACAGTGAGTTATTAATTTAGTTTAAAATTATAGTAACTTATTACAGTGTGCTCAAATATAAGGAAATCATTTAGCTTAATTATAATTAAAAATATTTACTAAAAATATTTCAACTGCATTAAAAACTTATTTACTTATTATACAAAATCGACTATATTTCGATACTTTAATGATGTATTTTTTTTTTTTTTTTTTTTTTTTTTTGCACTTCTAATTAATAATATTCCGACAACCAAAAAATGCACTAAATAGTGTCATCTAAACAGTATTGGAATTGCGGCACATTTCTTCCCGAACAGTGACTCTTTTTCGATTAGAAAATGATATAATATTCGACTGTTAAAAACAACTTGAGGTTACTTTTTAGTGCAAATTTGGATAGAAAATGTTGGCAGGGATGTTATGTATAAATGTTTGTGGATGTTTGTGAATATATGTGGATGTATGTATGTATATATATAAAAACTGCTATTGAATAAAAGCTACAAAATCACGACTGCTGTTAAAAATTTAATTCATGTAAATCAATTATTAAAAAAATATCCCCGCAAAAGGAAACCTCCAGGACAAGCATTTTGAGAAATGAAGTCAATTTCATTTCCAATGGATTTTTAGATATTTTTCATGTTTCTTCCAAAGCAACAATATTAAATTTAAATATTACATAAAAGGCCTTAGAGAGATGCATTTAACGTCATAACAAAAATTTCGAACTAGGCCCAAACGTATCCGAATTCTTTTAATTTTTCACCAAAAATTTATATTTTAAATGCACCTCTTAAATATTATTCATATAATACCAAAATTGCATACTGTTCCTTTGGATATTGGAAAAAAAAATCAAAAAGCTCCCATTTAATCTAGCTTACTAAAGGGTTACATTAGTTTAAACTTTTTAAGAAATAGTATCTTAAAATGAAATTAACCCTAATATAAAAATATTTAGATCATATTGTGGATCATATATGGTAGGGAAGTCGATATAAAATATGCGTCTATCTATCGTTCTGTTGTGAAAATAAATGATTTTATAAAGGTTTTCATTAATTACATGAAGCTTTCCGATTTCGTTGTTAATTCCATTATGACCGAAAAACCCTTGCTCTAAATCACATGCGTATCCCGAATATGAGATAAATTTTAATTAAATCCATTTAAAGAATTTTGGGTAAATATAATTGAGCTTATTTAAACCAAAACTATACAAATAAAACATTTAAGAACCAGTTGGAAAATTTCCATTTAAAAGTGAATATAAAAACAAAAACTATACTTTGTGTAGAATCCTATTAGGAAAAGTAGGTAAAGAAATTATAGCCCGTGAATGTCGTTATAAAAGTGGAAAATAAAAATATTGAATGTCAAGTGATAACTAGTGCTGATGCAAACATTATTACACAATATTGTGCAGGTAGTCTTAATCCCGCTAGCTGTATAAAATCTACAAATACAATAATTAACACATTTAATGTTGAGAAGTTGCCAATAAACGGTAAAGTTAGTTAATGGATTTATATTTGAAAATAGCAAATTTATAGATAACTTTAAATTGTACTTAACTTTAAATTTTGGTTTAAATTTAGCCATGGATATGAATCTTATAAAAAAATGTGTCACTTGTTGAAAAAACTATAGATATTTTTGAAGTAATATTCAAGAGAAATGTAAACTTCGTTTAAAACCCGACTGTGGACTCTCCAAGAAGAGTCCCATTTATGAAGCCTTAAAGGCTAAACTTAATAGAATGATTAATCTAATAGTCACAGAACGTGTAAAGGAGCCAACAGAATGGGTCAGTTCTACAGTTTTAGTGTCCAGGCCTAACGGTAAATTAAGACTTTGTCTAGATCCAAGGAATTTAAATAAAACTATTTTGCGACTCCATATCCAATTTCCAAATCCAAGTCATCCAAATTATGCACGTTTAATACTCCCTTCGGCAGATACAAATTCCTACGAGTATCCTTGGGCATAGGTGCTGCACCCGAAATTTAACATGCTGAAATTATAAAATTCTTTAGTGATATTCAAGGCTTGTTAATACACATAAAAGATTTTTAAATATATATCAAAACTGTTGAATAACATAACAAAACTCTGCGTAAGTTTTTTGAAAGAGCAAGAAAAGTAGGCCTAAAATTCAATAAAAAAAATATAAGCTTCTACTTCTACTTCGAATATATTTTTAATATAAATGGAACTAAGCCAGACAAAGAAAAAAATAAATGCTATACTACAGATGCCAATTCCAAATAACTGCAAAGTTCTTCAGGAATGGTAAATTACCTTGGTCTATTATTGAGAAAAAAAAAGATATTGCATGGCACTGGAATAACGCTCATGACAAAGAATTTAACAATCTAAAATTATAAATCACAAAGCACCTATGTTATAAAACAATCAACACTAACTGTCGATGCAAACAAATTATGCCCAGATATAAACATAACTGTATGCTTTATTGTTCGTTTGCGTGAGGTTTCATCTATACACATATGTTAATGAAGTAAATGTAGAAACCGATAACAGACCATTGGCGATATTATTTGGTAATCCACTATACAAGAACCTTGCAAGACCACAACGTTTTATATTGCATCTGTAAAGTTAAACTCCGTAAACTTTTATATATTGCAGACACATTATCAAAAAAAGGTTTTAGTTGAATACGATAATGGCATTTCATTACATTCTAATTTTATAGAAATGCATTTTGAATGTCCTCTTTCTAACGTAAATGAAATTAATCAAGTCCAAATGTAATAATAAAACTAAAATCAATATTTACATGATATGGCATACCAAAAGTGTTCATTTCGGATAGTGGCCCTCTATACAATTCTAAGGTATTTCAAAAATTCTGTGATGAATGTGGAATTGAACACAAGACCTCAAGTACTTACTTACCTAGGACAGCAGAAATAGTCAAAAAGATGTTGATTAAATGAAAAGAAAATAGATCTGATCCATACCATAGCTCTTCTAATGAATAGAAAAACACCCGTAGGAAATATAGCCCAGCACTGCAGAGTTATTAATGGCAAGGAATTTAAGAACAAAGTTATCCACTTTTCAGTCTAAATTAGTTGATCAAGAACAATATAAAAATCAATTAAAGATCTGAACAATGAAATCTACTGATTATTATAATAAGACCACAGAGAAGCATAAAACAATCAAGACAGGAGATGGTGATATTCAGAAAAGAAGTCAAGGAGAAATTATGAAGGAATGAGAAGAGTCAAGATCTTTTGTTGTGAGAGACAATGAAGTACTTTACTTTAGGAGAAGCGAACAACACATTTCACAAAGACTTGAATCCTTGAAAATGAAAAAATCATAACAAGAACTAGAAGGAAATTAATGTTTCTAAAGGTTATCAGAAATTATATAAATTTAAAAATTGTTTTAAAGTATTATACATAACATTTCGAAATACTAAAATATTAAAATAAAATTAAAAGAATTAAAAAAACAGAAGATGTTATATATTAAAAAAAAAAAAAAAAACATTGTCGATTTAATACATATGAGTTTAATTAGAAGTTAAATCTTTATGAAACACCCTATTTTATATTTTACTTTTATGCTAGGAATACAATTGAGTTGTTGTTGGAACGTACAACGACCGTATTTTTGTTGTATTTACGTTGTATTTGCGTTCATTTTACCCACAATTGTGACGTGGACGTACATTTTTTTCTTTTTTTTTTTTGTTTTGAAAAAAATGTTGAAAATTTTCTTTATTTACTTTGTTTCAATTTTCTTTTCAAATAATAAAAAATTTAATTTAAGAAAATACCTTAATTGATTTTTTCATATTTTTGTTTTTCAATTGACAAATACAGTCGTACTTTTCGTACAAAATATAATTAAATCTATCACAATGTATAACGTACATACGGTTCAACGTATACGTCAGTTGTTGTGTGCTTTTCAATAAAAATTTAAAAATTCTAATTTGACAACATACCTACGTAGTACTCTTCTACGTTCCTACGACGCAATTGTGTTCTTAGCAATAAGTTTTAGTTTTTAATAACTTGTAATAATTTAACTTTATTCATTCCAATAATAGTTGAAATACAAATACACAAAAACAATATGATAATGTATGTTAAAGTAATTTTCGAAAGTAGGCCTTATATAAATGCTAAAGTCAATTATGCACCGATCTTATGTGAAAAAATGGACCGATCATAAACCGATCATAAGCAATTTCTATGTTAATATCAATAGAATTATTCATGCTAAACATAAGATTAAGATTTACTACAGACATTGACTATTAGAAGTATTTCTCAAATCATAAACTCTTAGATTCATGGCCAATTCCGGAACAAAAATATGAAAGCTATAACATCTTCAAAAAGGTGTACTTGTTTAACTACTAATAGCTTCCAAACTGTACATCGTAGATCTCTAGCTCTAGTTTCATATTAAATACAAAGATATTACCTTTATAACGATAAGTGTAAAGCTCATATACATCAAGAGTTCAAAGGTCAAAGTTGGATATAGAGTTAAACCATTATATCTAAAACAAAACTGTTTTTTTTATATTCTTAAAAAATATATATTATGTTGACATAAGTCTCCCTACTTATGTAAAATTTCAAGCTAGACCCTCATTTAATTTAGAAGTTGTGAAGCAAGATATTATAAAAAGCAAATTTTTTATATGTAAAATTTAAAATATTTACAAAAATTAATTTCAAAATATGTTTCTTTCAAGAGTATATTTAAAATAAATGAAATTTTACATACAAAATTTGACTCTAGATTATATTTTCATATATAACTTCTAAACTAAAGGAGTGTCCAAGATGATATTTTTTATGAGTATGGAGAATATCTGCATCATTGCCTCCAAGTTTCACTACGGACGAATATCCAGAACGTTTAGAATTTACAAACTGGTGAAAGTATTTTGCATTGTTTTTAAAGTTTCTTTTCACCTTAAAAAGATAATTATTGTAACATTGGATATTTTCTGAATTTTAAACCGATCTTGATATGGAATATCTCATATAATCAATAGATAAACCGGACTTTTTGTGTTTTCTATAATGTTTGTTGAGCTATTCTGAACTCCAAGGTGGTTCATGTGCAATTCTTTTTCTCGTCATTGGAATGGATTTCTTTAAACATTTAAAAAAAGCCACCATAAAATTTATTCAAAATTATGTCAATATTACGAGGGTGTAATTTATTGTATGGAATATATTCAAACCAATTTTCAGAACTAATAGGTGATTTAATTTGGAATAATCAATTTTGCTAAAATTACATTAGATTGTAAAGATAGTTTTGTTTAGATGTATATGTTTAATTTAAAAGTGGATAATAAGCATCTTCAGATGTTAATAATAGATTAATGTGAAGAATATTAAATTCTACAAGATGTACAAGATCAAGTAATTTGTCAAGCTTGTTTATTTGGAAGATTCCTAAATCAGTAATAGCATCCAGTAATTCAATTCATGTTTTCGATCTTATTGATGACCTTAAAAAGCATGAATCAGGAGTTTGTAATATTAAAATCACCATGAACACCAGGTTTGGATTGATTAGCGTTAGCATGTTGTTCATAAATTTAAATGTTTCAAGCAGGGGTAATATAAGAGCAAATTATAAAAATTCTTCTAAATTTGGCTTTAACACGTACGGCGATAAATTCAATATTTTGTTAAATTCAATCATTGTTAAGAATATTTCTTCCGAAGGAAAAAGAGTAGAGACAGGAATCAAAACTCCGCCATCTTCTTTACCCGCTCTATCACGTCTATAAATTTGAATTTACTGCACATTATTTCAGAATTATTAATTTCTTTATCATAACTATTTCGGAATCACGTTTCAATGAGTAAAATGATATTATGCTCAATATCTAAGCTCTCTAAATATAGTTGAACTTTGTGTTCATACCTCCAACATTTTGGTATGCGATGGAGATAGCCGAGCAGTTGTAACCATTTTTTGGGCAAAAATTAATATTTAGTGGATTATTTAATTCAATCAGTTTTATTGGATTTGGATCAGAAACCTTTGGAATAATTACGTTATTATCATCACGGTAAATAAATTTTCAAACAATTATATTTTTTAACCAAAATTGTGGATTAACAAGACAATCAGAAATATTTTCTGAGACAATTATCTTAAATGAGTAAGAGTAACTAAAGTCGACTCTAATGGTATTGCGTTATAATTAGAGGCATTTGAAGTATGATGAGGCGGAATAAAATTATTTGAATTAAGAGTTACAACAGGAGCATGACTACTACTTGGATTTGCGATCGGTAACGGGATAGAATAATTATTAGTAATAACCCCTGTATTTTTAGGAATTCAAGGGAGTGTTCTTGATGACTTAGCAGTTCTTTTACGTTTTAGTCTCAGGGTGGCAGCAAAACTATCTAAATTTGTGAATTTAGAAAAAAGTTTACTGTATTGAGTTAGTTTTCCTTGCAGAGAAAGAAAAGTCTATTTGAATTCCATTGAACTTAGCTTCATAACTTTTAAAGAAATTGTAAAATTCAATGTCAATTACTCTGCAATTTGAAAAAGTCAACGCAAGTTTTTGGCATTATCCGGTAAGGCATCAGCATCACGAGCTTTGAGACCACTACATTTTATGTGGTAATTTCCAGAAATACTGCAGTTTTTATTCATACAGCCCATATCGAATTATTATTAAACCCATACAAATATGGCAACACTGCGGATAATTAGCAAGGATAATAATTATAATATTGATCTTAGTAATGGAAAACGAAGTGGTAATATTAAGGAAAATATATAACGGGGTTGTTTTTTGACAAATAGAATTATACCAAATGAATTTCCATGAACATACAAAAACAATTTCATGCAAAAATAAGTCTTAAAGTATATACTTTATTATTGTTGTTGTTTAAAATAATAAATAAAACAAATTGAATTAAGACTTAATTGTAAATTCATTTCATTTCATTTTTGGTCCATAACTTCTAAACTAAATAAGTATCCATCTTCAAAATTAAGTTTTTTATGAATTTTAAAAATATCGTTTTTTGTGATAGAATTTTTTGATTTTTATATATTCAACTTTGACCTTTGAACTTTTAATGTAAATAAATTGTATACATATCATTATAAAAGTTATATCTTTTTCTTTAATATGAAACTAAAACCAGAAATCTACCATATGTAGTTTAAAAGTTATTGGTTATAAAACAGGTACACCTTTATAAACCTTTCTGCTTTTTTTCGTTTTTTAAAACTTCATATTTTTGCACCAAAATGGGCCATGAATATAAAAGCTTATGTATTAAGAAAAACTTCTAATATCCGAATATCAAATCCGAAAACGATTGTTTTCTGTCCGTTTTGATATGGAATAACTCAATATGTATATTAAAATATACAATAAGTACGTAAATTTCCAACTGGACATTGTTATTACATAAATATTTAATCATACAATATCTATAATTAAATAGTAATTAAAAGACAACTATATTTGTTATAAAAACAAATATTTATGTATGTATTTTGTTATTATAAATTTAATTTTAGACTTAAAATAATATAGGAAATAAATACTTTTGTTTTTCACTTTTACTAAATTTAAATTGTTATGCTTTGTTGGTTAGTTGGTAGATTATGAAAAATTAAATACGTACTTTAGAAATTTTCATTTAATAATTTTGTATTTAATTCTAGAACAAATGTATACTATTTCGATATTTACACTAATTTTTAATAAAAAGGGAATAAAAAAGATTGACAAAACAATGCAAATATTTATATATGTATGTATTTAATATTCATATAAATAAATAAATACAACAATATAAGTAAAATATTAAATAAATTGTTATTTCCGTTTCCGCTTTCAATTATATTTATGAATATTTAATGAACATAATACATAGTTCTTGTAAACAAACTTGGTCATTTTAATAAATCCAAAATTATACTATTGACTAAAATATTTATTTGAAGTAACAGCTGAGGCAAAAAGATCCTATGGGTCGTAGTGCTCAGGGGCTATTTTGTCTATCTATCTAGCTATCTGTATTTCTATCTATTTATCTCCCTATGTAGATAATGTGAATACTTAGTTGGATATATATTTAAGAAAAATTATTAGAACAAATTCTCTAATATAAAAATAATTATGTTATTATGAGAACTAATCCCTTTCCTACCGCTGCATTTTCAATTCTTACAATAGAATCTAATTTTATTTCCTTAATTTGTATACCCACATATTTAACTTTATAAACTGACCACAAGTTTGGCCTTCTCCTTCCTTTCATACAACTTGCAAAAAAAGTTTTGAATTTTATAAATTTAATTTAGCAAAAAAATAATAATAATGATAAATAAAGCACACACAATAGCGTAAAAAATATGAAAAAAATAATATAAAAAACAATATTATTATTTTTTCTATAACTAATAACTAAATTGATTGATTCTTGCAGAACAAAAAAAAAATTAAATAAAAACTAACAATTCAATTGTAGAAAATCTTTTCAACACTGTTGCATGAATTATTGTTTAAAGAAAAAGAGAGAAAAGAAGAATAGAATGAGTTGTAAAGAAATATTAACAATAATATCAACACAATGGCAGCAACAATATTTCAAATTCTCTATAGCAACAATACTGATTGATGTTAATAATAAATGTAACAGCAACACATAAAAACACAACTGCAGTACAATAACAAATATTGACAAAAAATAAAAAAACGACAGCAAACACACAAAATTAATAAAAAAAAAAAGAAAATTTAAATTGCAGTTGATTTTTTGTTTGCTGGGATATGAACAGAAAGTTATATGATAGTTATGTCCACAATTTGGTTCTAAAAAAAGGAAGTTTCTTTCTCCAGAAACTCTACTGTTTCGCAATTTAAAATTATCCAGAAATTAAGATATCGCATGAAAAATAAATACCTTTAAAGAAAGAATGAATTTCTTTTAAAACATTACCCAGCAAAAACTTTCATTGCTAAATATTATAACAATACGCTACTTACAATTTAGCAACTTAAATCATTATTTTAACACGGTGATATCATTAGAGGCAACTAGTTCAAATATGTGCTTCCAAATAGGGACTTAAATAATTAGTTACTCTAATATAAATGCATATTAATCTGTTCAATAGTTACATAACTAGTTATGTGTAATGTAGAGAAGAGTTAACTGTTGACACAAAACAACTTCTAGGTATTAAAGACGGGATGTAGGTATTTTTGCTATATTATCAAATTTATTATAACGAAGGATAAATATTTTTCTTATAAAGAGAACTTCATTATTTAATCCTTTTTTTAAATCTAGAAAAATGTTTTGCCAATAAATTTTTACAATAATACTTAATAAAAATTTAATAACACTAATACACTTTACCTCCTCGTACAATAGACAAATAAACCACTACATGTGCAAATGAAACAAGCACAAAAAAAATTTTATAAATCAATAGAAAAATTTATATAAAAAATAAAAGTTTATTGCAAATAATAACAGCAACAGCAGCATCGGAAAAACTAAATGGACAAGAAACAACAATAAGTAGCATTTCACTTTATAGATCTGTGTAAGCACAATACAGAAGTAATAACAGCACCTACAATAACAGCAACATCATCATCATCAATGTCCATTCCTTTTGCCGCAAACCATAAAGTTAAAACGTCAAAATACAATTGCTACTAAAAGCAATTGCAAAATCAGAATCAAACAACAGCAAGCACATCATCATATACGTTCTATAAATATTTAGAAACTAGAATTTCCCAATGCGCTTCGCTATCCCACTTGATGCGACAAATAATATTTACTTTATATGGTGGCTACTAGTCGCCCTGAACCTATTCTATCCTATTTTTAAAACTATCAATGTAATACTTCTTTAGATAAGCGAATATTAATATTTCTTTCGTCCTATTTTCATTTCATTAATGCGATTTAATGAGCTAGATGTTCACATGAAGTTCGTTCCTTACATATACCATAATGAATATTTGCTTTGTGCGGGGGGTACCATTCCCCCTGCTCCGATAGAAAAATAAGATATCATGTTTGAATTTGGTGACACATAGGATGACAGTAAAAATTTTAAGCACATATGTTCAGCCGTTTGAGAGTTTTTAAAAAATGGTCGTAAAATGTGGGCGTGACATCCAATTAAGATCCAACATATTCTATAAAATTCTCCAGCGCAGACTCTTTCTATGTGTAAAATTTCATTTACACACAATTTACATTGATAACGTGCAAAATTGAAAAAGATAGATTTTTTAAAGTAGGCGTAAAATGTGGGCGTAACCACCAATGGAGATCTGACATAGGATATAACCACCTCCAGCACTGGTACTATCTGTGTTCGTAAAAATCGGTTGTGTTCAATACAAAAACAGACAAACAAATAGCCAAACAAACAAACTTACATTTCATTTTTATAATATATATGTACTCGTATAAGGATTACGCAGAAGTAACACAATGACAAAAGCTTGGAACAAACTGTGAAAAATGCAATTAATCATTCTGATCACATTGCTGCAGGGGCGGAAAATCATACGAACATATCTACACGAAATAATAAAACAGTAATTTTCAGTGTTTGCAAATAACTAATACAAATGCGTACAGATTATTTTTCAAAGCAAGGATATTTTGATTTTAACACAAGAGGCAGTCAAGTGACTGCCTAACTGTCAATAAAAATACTAAAGTATAGTCAGTTTAACTCCAGACATTTTTGGTGTATTTAAAACTTTAGCATATTCTTTCATGACATAAAAAAAAATACATAAATCATGCCTTTAGATAGTGACTCCTATTTCTGAAAGAATAGGGAGCTTGGATATATAGAATCTAGACAAAAGAAATTAAAAAAAAAAAATTTATTTAATTACTTAAATATGGTTACAAAAGAACAATTTTTAAAGTTTCACAAATTTAATATTTCTCATCTCTGATATTACACATAGTACTAACAAAAAGTACTATGTGTAATTTTTCAATTTTTTTTTTTTTTTTTTATTTTTCGCACCATCTGAAAAGTTTTATTATTAATTTTCAATTTTAATCTACTTTCAAATAGATATATAATTTTGTATGGTTTTCATATAAAAACTAAATTGTTTTTTACTTCTCCCGAAAAGTTTTTCAAAAACACATAGGACTTTTTATCAGAACATCGGCGATATGTACTACAAATTGTTATTAAATACGAGTATGTTTTCAACACTATTGCATGCTCGTATACATTTATTAGCAACACTTTAACATGCTCTCTAATACAAATATTCACATATAGTATTTTACGTAAAGCACATTAAACAAGATAGCGGCAGTTCGGAAAGAATTTTTTCACCACCTTTTATATATATGGAGTTTGGCGTTATTACCAACTGTCAAGAGAGAGAAATTTATTTTTTTTACATATAGTTTGATAGCAACAAAATCAGCTGTTCTTCTAACACTAGCTTATAAATAATTATGCCATGATTTTACCACTAGTAAATATACAAGGAGCAACTATTATACTTTAGAACGCCAATAACATGAACAACAACAGCAAAAACTAATCACAAAGAAATAGATATATAGACAAATGGACAGACAAAACCGTCATCAACAAAAAGCATCATAATGAATGTATCCAAGAAACGAACTACAACAACAAAAATAAGAAATAAAATAACCACATTAAAATTTAGTATTAACTATAACAACAAAATAAATACTTATAATATAAAACAACAAAGATATTTGCTCTATGAAAAGAAAAAATTAAAAGAACAAATTCTTTAAGTATCTAATCACTAAAAGTCGTTTATCTAATAACATGTTTCTCAATATCAAGTGAACTCAGCAAAAAAACGTTCAAGTGTAAATGCATTTTTTTTTTTAAGGAAAAAAGTTTAATAACTTCTAAAACAAAATTAAAATTTCACAAATTTAAAATTATTTTCACTATCTTTTAAGAAAGTTAAAACAGTATTTCTTTTAAACAAAATTATAAACATAGTTTTAAGAAACCTTCAAAAGCAATGAACTTATGACAACTATGGGTTAAAAGGAAACTTCTGCTGCTCTTTTTCAGCACAAAGTACATTCAGTTTTTTTTTTTTTTTTTTCTAGAATACGTTTACTTAAGTTTAGTTTAGACGATTTATTGAATCAGAATATGTATGTTGACCCCATATTTTTAAAAGTATCAAAGTTAGCATATTCTATTATCTTATGTTTAGTTGCTTAGACGATTTGTTGAAACAACAATTTTTTAAATTGTCAGCAAAAAAAAAAAAAAAAAATATCGACATAAAATTAAACGTATGAATTTTGAGTTTACACGATGAATATGTTGAGTCGTATACAAATTTGTTGAATGTTGAAGCTGTATGAGTTAAATTCTTTTTTTTTTTTTTTTTTTTGCAACGGATTTACATCTCAATTAAACTAATAAATTGTTTTTTACTTATACGTAAAAAATTCGTAATACAAAACAACTACTTTAGTAGCTTAATAACAATTGATGAATGTAAAACATCAGTTCTATCGTCAAAGAAGTAAGAAAGTAGTTGGCCAAGAAAGACCATATAACACATGTAACACTAAATAAATATATATATAATCAAGGAAATTTTCGAGATTTTTGAGGAGGGTCTTATATGGCATATGTGGTCATTTGCACACTTTACTTTGTTTGTGTCAATTATTATCTTGATGCTAACATTTATGGGAAATTATCAAAAATTTTTAGCCTGGCTGAAATTGACTATAATTCTTAATAAGTTTTGTGGTAATACTATTTTAAGCAAATACTATTTTAAACTGCTAAATTTTAGCACAAAAAGTTTCATTTTATAATCATGATTATTGTTCAAAGTTCAAAAATTTTTAAAAAGTGCTAAAAATTACTTAACTTTTTCCCATTATTCTACTCTTTTTGTTCACGTATTTATACTTTTTGATCTCATTCGATCTTGTATAAACTAATCGGACTTCGCAGATAAATTCTGTGTCATCTTTCTTATAGTGCAGACTATCAACGGATACATACAGGGTCGTCAACTTTTGATGACAAAGTTTTTTAATTTTTTAAATTGTTTGGTTTTTTTAGGCGGAATCTGTGCGCCTCTCAAAGGAATATAAACATACAATTAAGGACTGATACTTATTGTAAATGTGCTATATCTCGTTGATATGCCCGAAATAGTCATCGTAGTAGATAGTTCCAAACTTTGGAAAACAAAAGCGAAAATTTTTTAAAAATTCAGTTTCTTGCCAGGCACATTCATAGTTTCGTAGTTTCTTTTGTTATTTTACACAATAAAATTTTTTGAAAATTACGTAAAGATTGCTCGCAACTATACATTTAAATCAAATGTCATTGATAGTTGAAAACTGGACACAGATTTTGCTAGGGCCACACGATGTGCTTATAGCGCGAAATTAACCAATGATTGGCATAAATAGATGGTATTGGTAATGCTTAATAGAAATTTGGAGGCGCATCAAAATATTCCGAAAAATACAAATTTTATGTCAAAACTCAAGAAAAAAATTCTTGGGTAAAAAAGATTTCAATATTAAATATTAAATTTTTGTATAATAAATAGAGAAATAACTTAGATTCAATCCGCATTTTGTGCAAAATTTTTAAAAATCTTGATTTTTATTATAAAAAACCTTTTTCAAATCTTACTAGGAAACCTTAAAATATGCCACACTGACACCATGAAACACTGAAATATCAAAACTTTTGTCTAAATAACTCAGTAGGTTTTGATATTATGCATAATTATTACCGGAATTGTACATAAACTTCTAGTTTGTAAAAATTTTTATATTATATTCAAATATTTGAAATATAATATTGTTGTCTATCCTCTAGAAACCATTTCTTAGTGACTTCTACAAGGCTTTCGGACGATTATTCAAAATTTACAAAAACAAAATATATTATCGTATATTAATCTCCCAGAAGTATACTTTGAAGTCACTTCTGGTAGATATTTTAGCAATAATTCGGATTTAACAACAACAAAATACATTACTATAGCGCAATAATCTTCTTGGCGTAAGTAAAATCATGTTCAAGTTGACTTCAGTAATAATTCAACTTACACCGACTTTAGACGCTGCCTTTTTTAAATTTAGTTTTAAACAACCTTCGTAAAATCTTGAACATTTATACGATGATATTCAGTCATGCCTATTTTTTTTTTTTTTTTTTTATTGAAGTTTGACTGACTGTGTTATCATTTTTTAAAAATATCAACTTAAAACCGTCATAACTTTAACACCCCCTGCATGAAATTTTTTACGCGAACTGATTCTTCATGCATTAAAGTCACTTTATATTTATAAAAAATGGATTTTAGTAATGACCCTTATATGGATTTTGTGCAAGTTAAAGTAATTTTTGAAAGTGGACATTATATGGAACTTATGGTCATTTATAAACCGATTCTCATAAAAGTTAGCATAAAGATTTATACATATGTAAAATATATTTTTGTAGCATTTATGAGTGGAATAAAATTTTATTTCAAGAAGATATTTGTATGGGGTCTACTATAGATAAAATAATGTACCGATCCTTTCGAAAAATTTCATCAAAATTTCTTGAAAATAGCGACATGCACTTTGTTTACAAGATTTGAATGGACGGCCAGAATCATAAAGTGATTCTGAGACGAATGGTATACTTAAAGGTGGAGATTTTCTATGGGATAAAGATATCAGGATAAACGAATAAAATACCTATAGATATTTTGGATATAAAAAGGAATAACATTTTCATAATAAAAAAAAATACTATTGAAATATCAATTCTATATGCTAACAAATTTTTCATATGTTGAAAAACTTGCCAACGTTTTTTAACAAATATCATATTTGTTAGCAAACGTAGAAAATTTGTTATGATCTAATAATTTTGTATTTAGCCGATATGCTAAAATCGTCAATATACGTTTGTTGGCATTGTTAACAAATAGCCAGCATATACTGTAAACATACATATGTTCTGAGTTTACATACTCGTAATATATTGTTGGTAACAAATTTTTTAGCATAAATATGCTGATTCAACAAATAAAACTAAAACTATCTTTAGATTTCCTTTTGGATTTGAGAAAAGCTTAAATAACTTAAGTCGTACATCTGAACTTTTCAAGGGAGCAAAAACCATACAAAATTACATATTTATCCTTCTAACAATTTCGGAACTAATCCAAATATTTAAAAATAAATTAAAATAGAAAATGTGCACAAAATATTAGACAACTGATATGAACTTTTTCTATATCAACATGAGAATGCTAAGCAACTTTTCTTCTTTATACTATTGGAATAGAATAGAATGTTCATGTGCTACAGCACAGTAAAAGCACTTGTCATGAAGTTTGAATATTAAATGGGTAAATAATAATATTACTTCCTCAATTCCGACTCTTTAAAAGATGAAAAAACCTTCATAGATCCAATTAATCCCAGTCAGCCAGAAACTTGCAATGCTACCAGTTTTTAACTACTTAAAATTTTAGTGAAAAACTCATTACTTTTAAATAGAGATATTCAAGAATTCACATCTTCTAGCAAGTAACTAGTTGTATAACTAGTTACTTTCTAGGAGTCAGATAATGTGTAAATATAAAAATAAATAAAAATATTGGCTCAACTGAGATTTGAACATAGGCAAACATTTTTTTAAATATTCCCAAGACTATCTTACTTTTATATATATATATATATATATACATTTTTTATATAATATTCAACGAATACTAAAGAGAGTTTTGGTTTAATACAATGCTATTTTTAATAAATTTCAACGTATAAATTTCATCAATCACTTATGTCTTATGTCATATAAATCACTTATGTCTAATAACATTCGACCACAATACATGGATATATACCTCTTTTACATTTTCACAATATTTCAATCATACCGATCTCTATGAACACCGGTTCTGGACTGGACGGTGTTATCTTTAAAACCTAATCTTGATAGAGTCTGTCACACTTTGGTCAACACTTATTGTTAACTTCCTAGCGAGCTTTCTTAGGGATACCATTATGCGGTTTGTTGATATGTTCTTTTTGAACAATATTTAATATTAATTCAGAAATAATTGCCGTCTCATCTCTTTTTCAAAAAAAAAAAAAAAAAAATATCTGAATGATCTCTTTTGAAGATGACTGCAGTAATATTTACCATTCGCATTCATTAAATTGTAACACAAGATGGTTTAGAGGTTTAGTATAAGATGAATGTTATGCTTACTAAAAATCAGTATAATGTTCTTTTGAATTAGCACAATTTTCAAGGGCCTTTGAACGAAAAATATATAGTTCTCTTTGGACAGTTAAAATATATACCGATTATTATCCGAAAATATAACAAATTTCATGAATGAATTGGTCCTTAACTTTAATGCTTCTCAACCGGATACTGGACGAAGCGAATTCAGGATTTGCAATCACATTGATTCATTAGATTGTCGTCGCAATATAGGATGTGTTTATCTACTCTATATATATAAATATTTTTACTAAATTAAGGAACTTATTTTCATTATCGATTGTTTTTTTCAGAAGAAATCGCACGACACATAAGAGGGATAATTAATATTTTAGCTACACAGAAAAAGAAAATTAATTAATATATTCAAGCAAACATAAAATAAAAGAAATAGTAAAAATAAAACTCAAATAAGATTTTTTTCTCATATAAATTTTTAATTCATTCAATCATCTTTTTAATTGACTTAATAAAATTTTTTTAATTGGAAAAAAATTAATAGAATTGATATAACCATTCAAGTGCGAGGTGCAAATTTTAAGTGAATGAATTATTTTGGTGATTGGTGACTTTTTTCAGTGTATATTATCCGCATTTGAAATAAATCCCTTACCGAAGTCCTTTTTGATGCTTTCAGTGTAGAAAGTTTTGATATTTTTCTTTTGCTTTTAAAAAATATTCCAAATATCAAAATATGGTCATATTTTTAAAGGAAGCGTAAAAATTACCTTTGTTTGTGAGCAGATTTTGAGGTTTTTTCATTGATATTAAACACTAAAATTCCTAAGCCCATATCTAACATAATGATATATATTCAAAGAATATACTTCAGTTTGATTTTAAGTGACCGAATTAATAAATAATATACCAAATGATTTCATATATCTGTGATATCTGAAGTTTTAACATAAGTAACACAAGTATCACCAATAGCAGCAGCTAAACAGAAGAGACTATAAACTTCTATCATGTGTATAGTAAAAATAGTGTTTTATTTTTATTGCAGCTGTTGTTTTTCACAGAATATTAGTCAGTGTATCTGTCTGTCTGTCTCTCTATCTATCTGGATGTCAGTTCGCCTGTTTATATCTATCGTTTTACATCTTTTATATCAGGAATGGAGGTGTATGCGTATACTGAGTTAAGTTTATGTTTCGTGTTTGTTATTTCATATGATTTCATGCTGTATTTAACAAATCTATTAATATTAGTTTGTCTTAATGTACATTTATTCATTCATTCTATCACTCCTTCACTTGCTCGTTTAGTCATACTCTAAGCTCATTCATGCATTTCTATTTACAGAGTTTTGCACTAAAAACTCGTCATTTATTTCAAGTCGTTGGGTTACTTCCGTGCCACGAGTTGTTGCAAAATTGCTTTTTAGTCTATGGCGCAATAGAATAATGAATGTATTTTAAGTTTGTTTGTGTGCTCGTATACATAAGTTTCATTCATTTTATAACCTGATGTTCATTAGACTTCACCAAAATTTATCGACTTTTGAATTTTGACCGTAACTTCCCCTAGAATCATTCATTAGATTGTCAAAATATATTGTGTGAAATATTAATGAAATCGGATATCGTGTGGGAAAAATTTGGAATTTTTACAGTTTTTAAATGTGGTTAAGATCACTTGTGTAAGAATTTTACAAAAAAATTATTTAGTTTTTTTTTGAGAAATGTTTGAATAAAACGCTATTTTAAATTAAATTTGAAACATAATTACTGAAAAATATGTTTTTGTTTCTGCAAGATAATTCAAACTCCTTTACATGCTTGATTAAAAAAAAAACAATGATTTTTTAGGCTGTTTCAAAACTTCTATTTCAAACTTTTTAAAAATTTCTTAAATAAATTTCAAAAAAGTTTAAATGAAACTATGTAGGTTTATAGACAAGACCATAGGAAATAAATTAAAAAAAAAAAAAAGAATTAGGTCAATTTGCGGATTTCTGGAAAAAGATATTTTTGCAGTTTTTTGTTATAAAGAAAATTCTTTTGAAACTTATATTAATACTGAACAAATTTAGCACAGAGTAAATATTTCAAAATTTTAAGGAAAACATCACGAAAAATAAATGTTTTACTTAAACTTCGATGCAATGATATCTGCATCTGCATCTTTGATAGTTCAGCATGACTTTACTTGTAAAAATGAGGTAATTGTGATTTAATTTGTCCATGATATTAATTACGTATGTTTAAGAATAGATGTGTTTAAAAAATGCTAACCCTAAGCTCAGTTGAGGATTAAATTTGAATTTTCTTACTGTTAGTGTCAACGAAAACCTTTTAGTTATATTTCCATAAGACTTTATCGAAATACAAATAAAAACAAATAAGTTTTCATTATTTCCTTCCTTCTTTAAAACTTTCAAATATTCCAAATTTTGACTTTTTACCTTCGTGTTTTAAAGATTATCCTTGTCCAATTTTCTTAAAAAACTCCAGAATGTATTTTCTGATACATCTTTTGTCTTATTCTGTAAAAATTGATTTTATAACTAAATTCTACAAAAAATGCCTTTTTACCGAAATCCATAAAATATAAAACGAAGGCACGTCTTACTCATGCAAAGTATTGACCTAATTCTTCTTTTAGATTTATTTCCTGTACTGTTGCCTATAAACATAAACATATAAACTTTTTTGAAATTTGTTTGACAGACTTCATAAGAATCAAGATTTTTTAGTCAAGAATGAAAAGGAGTTTCAATTATCCCGCAGAAACAAAAACTTATTTTTCAGTAATTATGGTTCAAAATTTATTTCAAAATAGCATTTTATTTAAACCTTTGTTGAAAAATTAAAAATGTGTTTGTACCATATTTAAACAAGTGTCTGGGGCACTCGTAATAACTTTAACATTTTTTTTTACTGATTTTTACTTTTTAAGTCTTGTTTGATAGATACTTATATGTAGATTATGATTTTTTAACATCTAGTAGCAAAACAAGGTATTTAATAGCTATTTTTTTTTTTTTTTTTTTAATTATAAAAATCTCAAACTTTTCCTACTTTTCCCACCCTACAAATTACAAGTCCGCTGATTAAGGTATACGATTTAAACGATTCTAGGGAGAGTTGCGAACAAAATTCAAAAGTCAATAAATTTTGGTGCAGTCTAATGTGCATACATATGTAAGTATCTTTTGCTTGCACCTAAGCTTGTTTAGATAATTTATCTATGTTGAATATAATTTCTTGGAAAACTTGAAAAATATCAGATACTCGCTTCCTTAAATTATTAATTATATCGTTTAGAATGTCTAAAGTGAAAAATTAAACCAGAATAGTTGGAATATAAAGGAATTGCTTAAAGGTTGATTTTTTTATCAGCAATATTAGAGGAAAAGAGTAACTTAAAAATACTCATAATTAGTTGTTAATGAAACATGATTTTATTACGAATACATATAAGTATTATTATCAATAATAAATGTATTAAATACCTTGATTTCAAAGCTTCCTATAACTAGAACTGAAGTAAACTGGAAAATGCTTTAATTTGAAATATTTTCAATCTCATACATCAACTTAACACAACGTTACGATTAGGTAATTTCTGGTCGTTGCACATTCTACACCCTGCTCTATTGACTGTGCAAAAAATCAAATTTTGTTTTACAGTATTTCACTTTAAAATCAACAACATTGAATCTCAAATCAATAATTGCTTTTATGTAGTAAAGTCTACAATTTTCTAATTTGTTGATGTTTCAACACTTCTATTAAATCCTTGCAACTTTTAGGCAACACATATGTTTTATCATGGAAAGCAGAGAAAAGAAAATTGAATAAAAAATAATACTAAAAATCTATAGATTTTACATGAGATCCTAAAGAGGTCTAAACATTAACACAACACACAAACAAGGTAAAAAATGAAAAATAAAAATAAAAAAAAAATAAATTTCTAACGTTAGCAAAAATGGTAAATAGAAGAAATTTAGATTCAATTACAGCTGGTGTTGCACATTGAAAACTAAGACGTGTTATTAGTTTATAAATACACTATGGAAACGAAAAACTTGGAAGCAAAACAAGAAAAAAAAGTCAATAAAGATTGTGGAGCTGATGTTGCCACTGATGATGATGCTGACGATAATAGCGAATGTTGCATGAAAAACTCTTTAAAGTTACGTGTATGCAAGTTGTTTGCAGTTGTTAAAATAAAATTATCTAATATAAAGTCAATTTCATAATCAATTGACTGCAAGTGTTCATATCAAAGATTATCGAAAGCACACGTCAAAAATTATATAAAAAAAACATCTATGATTTCTATTAAGTTACAAATTGGAAAAAATATACAACTTATAACTGAGTTTGGTTTTTCAATTTATATAAAGCGTATCATACAATTGCAAGTTTTTTACTGAACGTTTAATGAAGCCATCGATAAAATATTTATCTGTTTCAGAACAAAGCATTTTGACATCGATTTTTAAGTGCATATTTTTACATATTTTAGCGGCATATTTTTTGTTATTTTTTTGCATATTTAATCCTTTTAGAGCATATTTTAATATTTTGAGGATAAATTTTTTTCCATGGGATGTTCATAATAATAAGAAAACCAAAAATATTTAGTATTTAAAATTAACTTTAATAGAAACTATTTTATTGCTGAGGAGCTTGATTTTAAGCGACAAGGTTGAAGAATTAGAAACAGATTAATTCATTTTGTTTAAGCCATTTTTAAATGATCTCAATTAAAGCTATTTTTGAAATGTAATGTAGAGGATGTATTAGCTTTTAAACTTGTTCGGATATCATCAGTTAATTTTTTAAATACAATGTTTCTTAATTTTTGAATGAAATCATATGATAATCTTAATAATTTCTAAACTAATCGTAATATCTAGAATAAGATGGATAAGCAAGTGGAACAATAATGTTTTTATGTGATATAATAAAAATTGGGGAATTAGATTTCTACACATTTTATTTTATAACATTAAAATAAGGAGTTTTAATAAACTATTAATAAAACACTTCTTCTAGTAAAAACATCATAATTTATTTAAAAAAAATACAATTTTTTTAAGTCCATATTTTTGCTTTTTTAGAGCAAATTTTTCGTTTTTTAGAATATGTTTAATGAGCATAAAACCCTTTTTTGTAGAGCATATTTGTAATTTCCGTGGTGATGATAAAATAAATACGTTTTCCTTTGCGTATGTAACACATATAAATATTTTTATACACGCCTATCTAAAGGAAACATTCCTTAAATAATTAAAATTTATTCTAGAATATTTACCATTATTTGGTATTAATTAGTTATTAAAAATAATTAAAATCAGTTCGGTAGAAAAAACTTTATAAACAAAAAATTAAAACTACCTCTAAATTTCTTTTTAAATTAAAATTCTTGGCGAAAAGTATTAATGATTCGCTATTGCCTACTGTAGCAGTATAAATAAATTGTTTTATTTCCATTTCAAACCTTTTGGAGACCTTTAATAAATATCCCATTTTAACTATTAAATTTTATCTTGACAAATTTATTTCAATTATATTTAATAACCATTTTATATGAAGTCATAAAAGTTAAATGATTTTTCTTTTAAAATACTAGAATTTAGGCAAAAAACATACGCACCGAAAAATAACAACATTTAACCTTTTTTTTTTTTTGTTGCTATGGTCAAAAAGAATGCCTTACTACTCGCTTGTCACTTCAATAAGCCAGCAGTTTTCTTTTTTTCTATACAAAGCAACAAATAGAGAGATATTTTATCCTAGATAAAACACAGAAACTAGTGTTGGCAACCACATAAATAAGCACTATAATAAAACACAATGCAAAAGTATACAAACACTCGAAAAAAGAAAAAATATGTTCTGATCCTTATAGTAGACAAAAAAAAAAAAAGAGAAGCCCCATGGAAACACTTAAGAGTGATGGTGTCCTCCCATAGAATGTTTAAAAAAAAAAGAACTATACAGTAAAGTAATCATTTAATCTCAAATAGTATTTATATTTATATTTTTTTTTTTCTGCCTGTCTTCAACCCCTGAACCCATTTTTATGGCAACTGAAAAATAAATAAAAGCTGTGGCCCTAATATTGCATTTGACACAGTTTGGTATACGTTTTTATGTGTGTCCGAGAGAAAAAAAGAGTCATAAATAAAAGTGACACTTTCTTTTTGGGGTTAAATAAAAGTAAGTATCAGAAATAACACATTAATAATATTTGTAGTAGTTTCTCTATAAAACTACTAAAAAAGGATACTTAATTTCCTAGAATTAAAAACTTTCAATTTTTTGACACATTAAAACTATGAAGAGAAAGTCAGGAGAAAGGGTGAAACTAATTTACAGAAATGTTAATAATTTTCCCTATTTTTTGACTTCTTATGTGTGTGTGTGTATTACTCACATTATGTTTAATTATTTAAAACAATTAACTAATGGAAGATATTTTGATAATTTGTAAAATATTATACATTGAAAAATATTATTATTTAACAAAAATTTTCTTTATGATACATTTTAAATTCAATAAATATAAAAATTTTATTTTTTTTATGTAGCCTAGAGGTTTAGGCTTCAAAGCTGCAAGTAATGGAAATATGTTCGAACACAAGGCCTGTAAGCTTCAAATAATCAACTCAGTTAAAATACCATATGGATTTGCTTCTGAATACCAAAATTGAACCGATTCATGACTTGATATCAATATCAATATTCAATATCATATTGAAGCATACCGAGGAAGTATGCTATTAAATAAATAATATAATTCAAAAAGTACCAACGATATGTTTTATATATCCTTGATAAAGAAAAAATACAATTTAAAATTTCCTTTGATGTCTTTTGGTTCAGAAGATTCGTACGGTACTAACAAAGTGCCAGTTTTGTACATTCTAACGGTTCGAAGATTCAAAAACTACCAAATTATTTCTATTATTTTTTAGTAAAGAAGAATGTGACAAATAAGATTGTGGACTCTCAACCACATAGAACAAAATATCCTTAATTTCATATTTCCAGGTTAATTATTATAAAAAATATTATAGATTAGTAATATTAGAAGAATGAAAAAATACGACAAAATCCCCTCTTAAGGATTCTCAATTACTTAGGACCATACATCTTCAATTTTATGTTTCTAGGCGCAATATCACAGAAATTACTATTATTGTGATTTCTTTCCTACATAGTATCATATATATGTAATTTAATGTCTTTTCGTTCAATATTATAGAAAATTCAAAAAGTACCATTAGAAGAACAAAAAAATACCACAAAGTCCCCTCATACTTCTCATGACTTCTCATTCATTTCGGACTACATATCTTTAATTTCGTGTTTCTAGGTTCAATATTATAGAAAATTCCAAAAGTACTATTAGAAAAACGAATTCTGAATTCTGACCCGATTAACTATAGATATTGATTTTTTTTCTATATTAACTTAGGAGATATAAGGTTACCGATTTTACCCGTTTTTTTTTTTTTTTTTTTTTTTTTTTGTTGGAACGTTGAATAAGATGTTGTTTAGGAGGAATTTAGAATCCACATTTCTTGAATAATTTTAAGCAAAAAAGTAACATTCAGCATAGTTCCACGTCTTCTAAATATTGGTAGTTTAATTAATGCAAATTTACTTGTATGTAACGGCAAAACTAGTAATGTATTCTAGGGTAAGCGTCGCAAACAAAAAATATGGAACTGTTTCTGAATAGATTCGATATGATCAATATGTATATAATACAACAACTGAACCATATTCCAGTATTGATCAGTATTGATCAGAGAATTCTTTTGACCATCTTTTTATAAAAGCAAGACACCTCTATCCTTATTTACAGTCATATTTATATGTGGTTTAAAACTAAGTTTTGCATCGAACAGAATGGACAAATTCTAACTTTTGTCCAACTAACGAGAAATTTACATCAACAGAGTTTTTTTCTGCAGAACCTCTTGTGCTTGCATTTATTTCCAGCGTTACAGTTTGGCGCCAACTGCCACTTTTTCAACCACTTATCCACTTTTTTAGCCCTTTTTTCAATGGAAGTAAATGGTGGCTTTTTAGACTATGTGGTAAAGACGAGAAACTAAGTTGTTTAAAATATTACAAGAAAATATAGTGATGTAAAAGAAACCCGAAAAATTTATACATGAACTGAAAATGTTAAAAAATAGAGCTAATGATAAAGTTATAAACAACTATGTACAACATGAAATGCAGAATATTTTTGGACCGGATTGTGAAAATTTAAAAATAGATGTGATGAAGTCCGGATTGCGAAAATATATATGTATATATATATATATATATATTCTAATTTATATTTTTACTTTGACTCATGGCAGTTTCTCAGCGGAATGTCTTTTTTTAAATTATCACTAACGAAAAATAAATTTTCCAATAGAATTAAGGTCAATACTTATGAATCCATGCTTTCAGTCCTAAATTTGTTAAACGGGGGTTTGTAAAACTTGAGTCTTTTTTTGTCTTTTTTCTTTTAATAATAAAAATTATTATAAAATATTTTGTTAATAATAAAATTTAATTTAGTAGTCCTCCTTAAAATACAATAGTTTTGAGGATTTTTTAGGTATTGAAGCAGTTGGCAGTTTCTTTTTCCAATAAACCATTTTTTGATATCCCCTTTTTGGACACTTTTTAAAATTTCTCATCGGTAACGCTGACTACATCTTGTGGAAATACATGGTCGTATTTATAATTAAAAGTAAAGTGCTTCGGGCAAATCATTTACGAATAGGGAGAAGAGTAATATTCCATGATGTGTTTAGAATTGCAATTTTTATAATATATATATTCTGCCATTCCAAAACGATTTTATCCATTCTAAGATGTTTTGAAAAAATCCCAACAAGTTTAACTTAATAATGAGGAAGGTTGGTTGGTTTTGTAGAATATTTGTGGTAGTTGAGCACCCTTTTCTGAAGCAATGCCGCTGCAATGACAATAAAGATGAAACATTGTATTTCGTAACGAATTTTGACCAAAAAAGTTTGGGAATAGAACTAAGTTTTGCAATACATCTGTAATTTTTTATATCACACCTATTACCAGATTTCAATAAGAGAATGATAAAACAATTTCTCCAAACAGTTTGGTATGCCATCTAGTCCATGATTAACTAATAGCATTAGAATACGTTGAAGAAAAAGTCTGCAAACATATTTGCAATAACAATTTCATCATCAGATTCGCTATTTTGGAATTTCGTAACAGGTGGGAATCCATTAGATCTTTTTAAGTTTACGAAGTTCAAAAAATATATGACTAAAATTGGAAATACGAAAAAAAATTCAGAAACATAATTTTATACTGTCTATAGCAACATTCGTTTCCAAATACATTTCGCTAGCTGACAATTACCTCGAAGCGTAGGAAAAGTACTACCGCCCTATATCATTCGCTCTAAGCCATCGACACTCTCTTAGTCAGCCTATTCCCATGACGAATCCTGTTAATCTATCGAGATCTATCATCGATATACTGTCCAATTCGTCAACGAATCGACTGCCTAACCATTTCTGCTTACTTAGGTGTAGACATGGACAGTGACATATAATATGTTCCACCGTCTCTAGTTCCTCATTATCTTCGCAACCTCTATCCCAATTCCCTGTCATTCCCCCTATGGGACAATGACCTGTCAGAATACCTATCATAGTCTGCAGGTTTTCCCTCTTCATGCCCAAAAGTAGATTTGCATCTGCCTTATCAAGTTTAGGCCATAGGACCCTTGACAATCTGTAGTCCGTTCTAAGATTCCATGCATGATTGGTTCTATCCCGAATCCACTCTCTAATTAAGCTGAAGTAAAAGCCCAGAGGTGGTCTCACACCACTTTCCTTGCAGCCCTATGCAAAGCTGAGCCGTTCCTCGAAGTGTATATTACATTAATATTAATGTCAAATAAAAGCCTATCATTTATTTGATACTAAAATCCAGTGGGAATGAAAGTGGGAGTGGGAGTCAAAATATTTTCAGGTCTCATAATTTTATGGACAAAAAAATAATTCCATAACCTCAAAACTCATGCTTACATATTTCGCAATTTTTTTCGCATTTTGAAATAATAAAAACTATTTTCGATGAAAAACATCTTAAAAAAAATTAAAATCATATTTTTATAAGGAATATAAAGAAATATTATCATGAATCGTAAGATTTAATCGACTATATTTTTTAAACCATTTTTTAAACTATTATTACCATAGTGATCGATTATTAGACTTTTTGGAGAAACCGATTTTCGAATAGTAGAAATTTTTAAAAAACCGGTTATATTTTTTGAAATTCCGAAAAAATTGGTTAACCGCTTTTTTATAGAAGTTAATATTTCCATCAAAATACTATAATTCTTAAAAAAATCAACAAATCCTATAATATTCAAAATAAAATTTATTAAATAATTGTAATAAAGGTAAGAAAATAATCATAAAAATTGAGACCAAGTATGTGGTTAAATATGGAAATCCATTTTGCAGCTAGACCTCTTTCAAATACAACATGTTTAAAAAAAGATTAAGCTCCCACTAAAAAATAGAGCTTCGAACGAAGAAGGTTTATAAGGGAGAAAATTACAAGTTTCGCTTATGGTAGGCATGAATTTTATATGGCGAGTTCCCGGTTGGAAGCATACAAAAACATATGCATAAAGAACCATTTAAAAATAAATTTTACAAAAAATTAAAATCTAAAATTTATACTTTAGTTTTTGCACACATATTTTTGGTATAAAAAGGAAATCAGAATTATTGAAAACATATTAATAAAAACCTAAGAATTTAATTAGGTTATTAACAAATAAAAATAATTTTAAAATCTAAACAGAATCTAGAAATTCGTTGTTTGTTGTATCATTTTTATTCACACCTACATTTTTATAGCACCAATGTATTTTTCGTTAATTATAGCTTTTTACAAGTCTTCAAGAAGATCTTTTCTTGAAAGTTTTTCTCCAAAATTAGCTTCTGTAAAGTAAAGAAGGTTTTCAAAATTTGTATATATAATACTTACTAAATAAAACTTCTAAAAAGGAGTCGTTTTCTCCTTTGATTTCCGTCAACATTAAATTCTAAGATTAGGTCCATAGATAAGATAGAAGTGCTTTCAACGGACGAACGATATTTTAGAAACTATCCTTTTAAATCTTGTTTTACATTAGTTTTCTCTTCAACAAAAAAATCTTCGTCTGCAAAATCGGCAATTTCTTTACAATTATATTCTGTCTCAATATTATTTCTTGTTCCTTCTCGAGCTAAAATGTCTTTAACTATTCCTCTTTTAACTTTTTATTTGTCTTCTACCAATCATTTTGAAAAAAGAAAAATATATAATAAAGATTTAAGAATGATATATTTGTACAATTATCACTTTATATATATTTTTTTTTTTTTTTAACTTTTAATAAAGGTTTGCGCACGCGTCACTTCAGAAAGCCAATTTGATACTGATAAAGGCCCAACCAGTGAAAATAAAAATCATCTTTTCGCAATCAACTGTTTAGTTTTCAACGAAACCAAAATAGAAAAGACACCATGAATGCTGATGAAGTGTGTAGCTGGTGTCTAATTATAGTCCACAAACTCTGCTTTGGTATTGCCAAATAGAGACAACAAGGCAATTTACGATTGCAAACTTGTTCACAACCTGCCGTATGCACATGACATAAAAATTTTAGGTAATACGTATCGCAGAAATCTACAGAAAATATATTTTTTTACGTAGCTGCGTGACTTTTTGACAACCCTGTAGTTTATTTGCTTTACAAAATAACCAGAAAACAGGGTTGTTCACACAATCTATGTTGAAAAACATATGATACGTTTGCTTTTGTTGACTGTTTATACAAAATGTTTCACGCCACTTTTCTTCATTCTTCATTGCATTGCCAAGTTGACCGGTTGGGCCTTGTTATTTTGTTTTTAAATATTGAAAGCATCGATAGAAATCGATAGCTCTTTGGAGTTTGTTTTAATATTTTTCGTATAAATCGTATCGTTGTACGTTGCTTACAAAGCTGCTTCGTAGTAAGGTACAAACGTAAGGACTTTAAAATTAAAAAAAAATGTTAGGAATTTAATCTCTTATTCTATTGCATCTGTGGAGGGCTTACTGCGAAGTGCGGATGGATGTGATATTATTTTAAAATATACACTTAGTGCTCAATAAATTATAAAAAAAAGTATAATTTTATGCGATTTTTACTGGAACTTACATAATTAATTCCAATTTAACTTTAAACTATATCTATTATATTTTATAAATTTAATTCAGATTCTATTCCGATTGAATTGCTTATCAGATATCAAATAAAGTATGAAAATATTTTTGTTAATTCCTTAAAAAATTAAAACCAATTTTGAAAAAAACGATTAAAGTCTCGAATTCAAAACGCAAAATAACAATAAATCGTTTTTGGTTGCAAAAGTTGAAATCCTTGTATACCTGTGTTGTTACTAAGTTTTCAACATAATTGGTGATGGCAGATATGCCTCTGTGGAAAATGATCTATATTCTGTGTTGTATTACTGGGTACTTATTCCACAAATCAGTTATTGGAGTAACTATACTAATCTTAGCACCTTATTGACCTTATTTTTGCAAGGGATAACATGAAAATGAGACCATGACATATATCGAGTCAATATCTAGAATACTAAAAACTGATCTGCCTCAGCATTATATGTATAAATAAATATTCTTCAGATTAAAACAATATAATGAGTTTGGTATAAGATCAAATAGACACTCATCGTCGATATGTGAACAGTTTTCTCTCGAAATAGAACTCAAAAAAAAATATCTTAATATTGAAATATATCAGATGAAGGCATAATTTTATTTAAGTAAAGATCATTTACAATAAAATAACAAAAATATACGTATACGACGAATTTAAACCTTCATACATCTAAACGGGAATTGATAAAAAAAATTTCTTTATTTATTTTTTAATGAAAATATTTATTTCAATTTTTTTTTTATGAAAATATTTTACAAGTTTTACAAGTTTTGAAGTACATTTTCGCTCATTCTAATCATTACCCGGTGCGGGGTTCAAAAAAACAAGTACCAATAATATAGCAAATCAAAAATTTCGATTTTGTCCTAGTAATTATATTGAAAGCTTATAATCATTTCGTTATAGATTAAAATCTTGCTAAAATTTCTAAAATAAATTTATATATAGAAAACTTATTTTCTTATAAAACCCAGAAAAAAACGATCAAGTGCTCCAAAAAACAATATTTTCATCACTTCAAAAAGTTGAACTTAGAGCATATTTTGTGCCTTTTCAGAAGTTACTAATAATTACTGTCAAAAAAGTGAAAATAAATTTATTTTCAACAGAAAAAATATTAATAATTTTTAAGAAAATTAAAATTTCCCAATTTTAAAAGTATTAAAGAGAGCTAATTAATTTAATTTAATTTAATAAGGCTAATAAAACTTAACTTTTATTAAAAGATTTTATAAATATAATTTTAAGAGAAGTACTTCATAAGCATTGAACAAGAGACATTAAAAATAGCATCCTACCAATGACATTCATGGGTTAAAATAAGAACTTCTGCAGCAGAGACTTTTCAGCTCTTTTCAGTTTTTTTTTTTTTTTTTTTTTGCAACTTTTTAGTAAATACTTAAATAATTCTATATTATTTAATTTAAACAAAACACTAACTGATTTCTGGGAATAATATAAAATAAACGTATAAATTTTGTAGAGCAAAAAACTCATAATTTTTGAAGTAAATCTCTGTATCGTAAAAAAAATCTTGAAGCGTGTGAAAATGTTTGCAAAATTATTGCGAATACATTAACGATTCTACAGATAAACACGGTAAAAAAGTTTTTAGGTTCTTTTTTCTGCAAACAGACTTTTTATCTAGGCAAAAATTAACACCTTTTTAATGGCTAAAGAGAAGAAGAGACAAAAAGAAGTATAAAATTCATAGTTAAAAGCAAAAGATGATGATAAATGATGACTCATTTGGTAGAACTAGAAGAAAAAAAAATAACAAACCTAAAAAAAGCAACAAAAAAGAAAACTGGCTTTCCAGGTGTGCCAAATACAGTAAAATATGTTAGGGTACCTAATTCAATAATCTAAACCAACGGTTCTCAAACGGGGGTCTGCGACCCACATTGGTACCGTAGGGATATTGTAGGAGGGTCGCAAAGATCTTTTGCTTGAACATAAAATTTAATGTATTTTTTGATTGGTATCTATTTCTTTGTACTAATGAAATACCTTAAAGTTATGATTAAAAATTGCAAAGAACTGAATGATATTCACATGTAGTAACTAATAGATCATTTTCGAGATCTTCTTCTCAATCTCAAGAACTTCAGTAGATTTCTTTTTATTATTTTTTTTTTTTTAATTCTAAAGGTTTGTCTAAAATCTATAATTGTTTGAAACCAAATGTTTTCAGTAAAATTTCAAAATAATTGGAGAAAAACTTTCTCAATTTAAAAATGCATTTATTATTAATTAAATTATTTCATATCTGATTCTGAAATGTATTTAAAAATTCTTGCTGTGGAATTTTTGAAGCTTCAATAAATCTTGAACGATTTTCTCTTTAGCATTTTTCTAACTTTAGTCTGATTTAACAATAACGTGTCAAACGTGTCAAATTGAAAAAAAATATTTTTATATATAATTTTTTAGTTTTGCTTATGAATTTCTTTTTAGGTGTAAGAATTATTGAAAAATAATACTTGAATACAAACTTGAAACTCAAATTAGTTGGAAAATATTTTGTGAAACATATTAAGATTATCATGTTTCAAACGCCTGAGTTTTCTGAGATGCAGTTAATTATTTATCTCAAAATTGCAGTGGGTCGTTATCAAATTGTAACGTTGAAAGAGGGTCGCGAAGCAAGATCTTGTGAGAATCCCTGATCTAAACAATAAAAATAGTCCCAGCATGATTTTGAGCTCACAACCATAATTGGAAGACTAATCAATATTCAAAGCGCTTGCATGACTCATACAACAAAGAAAGAAAATTCAAATTTAATGGACCAATACTTTTCTTTAGTTAATTTGAATACCAAACACCCACTTTAAAAAAAATTCAAGTTTTTTTTTCGCTTATAAAGTTCTAAATGTGACAGCATAGAAAAACCCATGAACCAAGAGCATGCGTGTTAGCAGTAGGCATCTTGACATGAGCATGTGCAGACATCTGCCATCTATAACTTCAGCCATGGTTGGCTGTATTTCGCACTAAAGTCTCAAATGTAAATTTTGTTTTATAGGTTTAGTACGTTGGTTATTACCCAATTAGGGAGTTTTATATACAAAAACTTTATATTATTGGTCTAACTGATTGGTTGCTTATCTGCCTAACTTTTGTGTCTGTTCATTTTGTTTCATTAAATGCCTGCATTATTGTGATGGTGATGGTTACGCTTGGAAAACTTTTTTTAGAATTTTTGTGTTGTTGTCTTTGATAATAAATAGTTGTTTAGTATTATTTTTGTTGCTGTTTACGCTAATGTTGTTGTAAAGTGTTTCCTGTTATTAAAATGTATTTTTTGGTTACTGTCACTGGGTTTATGTATTTGTGCAAAACTCTATATTTTTTTATAGAATTTTCAGCTTGTTGGGTTGTAGTTAAAGTAAATTATATATAAAAATATCTGAAGTCAATAGTCGATATACTAATATTGCAGCTGCCTCACACGGAAGAGCTGAGGGTTTTAAACTCTGATGTAATTGTATCCCACCAATTTTATGGTATTTTCCATTTGAACATAATAACACTAGACTATCGATAAACCAGAGATACGATCACAAACGCATCAAAAAGTGATACAAAATTACATCTCCAGACTGGACTACTTTCGAGCTAGCTACTGCGGTTATAATTTGCAAAATACAAAGAAATTCTTTATTATTCATATAGTTCATCGAAGAAAGAGTAATTTAAATGAAATTTAAATAAGAATTTAAGTTTCTCGAATACGACTGAGAAGAGGAATTTAAACTAAAATTTTCTTTTCGTAATAGACTTTTTCCCTTACCCATTATTTTTATATAATAATTTCATTTTATTGTTTACTAGCATTTAACCCGTTACTGCGTTAGCTGATTTGCGAGACTTGGCAGCTTTTTTATGTTGAAAAAAAAAACTAAATGTAATACCAAAAGTGAAAAAACCCGAAAAATTAAACTATGTCCCCTAACTCCATGGGACCAGTTATAATATTGGTGACTTCATAAAATGAATAACATATATCTCAAGCGCACTCTTTAATGATTCCAACTTCATGTCTCCGGTTTTATATTTATATATGTAACAATCAAGGAGTGGGATATCGTACCAATTTGTAACGCTATCATTAAGTAACTCAGGACATATATATATATATATATATATATATATATATATATATATATATATATATATATATATATATATATATATATAATAGATTTGTTGGTACCTTGTTTATGGTTAAAGTACAACATTTTTAATTTTATCAACTTTTTACCCTCGTATTTTACATTATGTTTTTCTACTGGCATCTATTTATTTATGTATATGGACATGAATGAATAATAATCATGATTAAGTTTTAGGGCAACTGTAAAATGTTGCCAATATATTTGTTCACATGTATAAATGTGATGATATGAATGTATAGAAGTATCCTATTTGTTGTTGATTTCTATTGTTGCAATGAGAACAAAGAGGAAGTTAGCAAATGCATTTAAAGTTTCAACATAGTGACCCGTAAAAAATTACCTCTTTTAGTTGTGCAAAAAAATAAAAAATAATAATAACTCAAACACGTGTTCTGCAAGAAAATGTGCAAAACATAAGAAAAAAAAAACCTGAAAAATAATAAATAATTGCCAAGACAATTAATGATGTTAGAAAATAATATAAATATTTGCAAATGCAAGAAAGAAATATAAAATGGAACCATGGTTGCCAGATAAATTTGGTGAAAAATCATAAAATTTTGATTAAAAGAATCGTTTAAATCGTCAAATTGACTATTTTAAATCGTTAAAAAGTCGTCAATATCAAAAATTAGTTATTTTTATATCTAGAGCTTATATTCAAAAAAGGCTATCTGCAAAACATCATTTGTTCAGGAGTATACTAAAACTGTTTTTTAACTAATTTTTCAACATCTTGCAATCCGTTGTGCTACGATTTATTAATATTACCGCTACTAAACCTCACACTTAAAACTAAATCTTTTATGGTAGATAGCTCTTTTTTCTTAATAGATTTTTAAGATTTGTTATAAAATGTTTAAATTTAAATTTATAACGTCTTACCAATCAGGAGATAAAAAAAACAAAATTTGGTGGTTAGCAGGACCATCTTTAAACGTTATAACTGTAAAATATCAAGTTTAGATACTAAAAAAAACATAAATGCGTTCATATTTAAATTATAAATTAATATTGAAAAAAAAAATTACATGAGAAAAAATACGGAAAAAATTGTTTCCAAGAAAACATTAAACTGATTAAAATTGTATTAAATTTTATTTCAATACAATCAATTTCATATCCAATAAGCTGTTTACAGAGTTTCAATATTACAATCCATTGAAAAATTCATATCTTAAAATATGCAATATCAAGTCCGCTAAAAATATTTAAAACATCTCAAAATATTTACATAATGTCAAAAGCTATTTTTTGACTATTTTTTATGATTTTATTTTACAAAATTGCTCCTATATTGTATGATTCATATAATTAAGTTTATAGTAAAAATAATGATATTACCTTTAAGTCATATACATTTTTAAATTTGCTATATATTATATTAGCTCCTTTTTTATAAATGAACATTGACAAATTTAAGAAGATTTTTTATTTTAATTGTTTATATTTATGCACCAACTAATTTATTATTAAAGAAAAATATATAAAAAGTACTAAAAATAGTTATGAATTTCCTTTTGGAAGAAATCGTCAAGTTTAGGATAAAAATCGTCAACTCGTCAACAAACATTTTTAGGACCGACCAAAAATCGTCAAAATGACGATAAATCGTCAAATCTGGCGACAGTGAATGGAACAAAAGAAGAAATTAAAATAAAAAGCAAAGGTTGTCAATAGAATGACCACAGTTTTAAAATAGCATTTAAACGATGCGTATATATTCATATACATACATATATATATATATATCTTCAGTTCCCTAGTCTAGTATAATTTTTACCCCACGAGTTTTCGTTTAAGGAAAGGACTTTTTAGTGTAATCTGGTTTAAAAAGTATTTTATTTATAAAACAAATAAAATAATAAAATGATAAAACTTGATGCACTAAAAAGCCCACCTATGGACGAAAAATTTTGTTTGCATAAATTAGGAAATTATTGAGATTTTCAACACATTAAAAAAAATTTATTTCAAAGGTTATAAATCAAAAAAACGCAAAAATGTCAAGGCAGAAAATTGAAATTAAATTTTTGAAGTCAAATATCTTTTAAAACATAAAAAATAATTTGGTATATTAAGCATATTTCTTTCTATTTAAAATTGGTTAAAATTTGTAAAACTTACAAGCTCCGATATGTTTTTCATCCACAATGTGGTCAACTTTGGCAAATTGTAGCGCCCACAGTGCTTCAATTACATACTCCAAAAAACAATATTCTAAATGCCTAATTCCTTCTCCATCGATTTTTTAAGTTTCTTTAAAATCGGTACAGCGGTTTAAAAGATCCAGATTTATTTTGCGAAAGACCCCACCGTGCAATACCAATAGAACTCGTGAGAGTCAAATGTTGAGACATACGGACGGACATAATAGGATCATCATATCCTTTTATAATAACCCATAATAAGTGGTATATTATTTTGTATTATATCCTCCAGTCTTAAACAAATTTTCGTGATGATTCACAGTGAATCAAGCCCATGGAAAAAATAGAGGGATATATCCTACAGTCATGAAGTTTTCAACTTATATGTAAATTTATCTGCTAATTTGAAATCTAAAATCAGATTTTTTAAAAATTATTGAACATTTTTTCCGATATGTGGAAAATATTTTGTACAGTTAATAATTACTAAATGCTTTTAAAGTAACTAATAGCAATCACATATAGCATCGTTAATATATAAGTAAAATAAATTAAATTTTAATTATTACTATTTTTACTATTTTATTGAAAATTATTTTAAAATTTTGTTCAGTATTTATTATGTTCTTCTTATAAAAAATTTGATTCAACATTATTCATGTTGTTGCCACAGCGAAATTGAACTTTCCTTCTATTGATTATGACCATCAGCTGTCTTAACGTTTCCCTTAAACTTAATTACTTGAGATTCTTCTAATATTTTCTGACATTAATCTCCACCAATATACGATGTCTTTGCGCCACTATCAAGTAGTATAGGTCTGTTTAATATGCAGAGGTTTAAAAACGTTCTGGTATCTAATGCATTAATTATCATAGAAGAAATCACATATTTTCCAAGGTTTTCTCTACTTAACTAAAATTTACGAAGTTTCATTGTAGATCTCAATTGTTTTCTAGATGGATTAGGTTTTAAAAATATTTCGGAACGAATCTACATATAGCGCCTGAGTATTTCATGATACGGTGTAATATTTATCTGTTTTGATGGAATATTATTATCAAAGTGGGTTTTACTTTTCAATATATGGGTATTTTTAAAAATTTCTATTGGGTTTTCTGAGTTTTTATCAATCTTTGTAAAATTTAGTTCATTAGTCTTTTTGGTGGATGTCCGCTCATTTTTCGACGGACATCCGAAATCAGATTTTCCAGCTTGGGTAAACACTTGCGACATGAGGGTCTATATTTTTCTATGGCCCCGCAGCCGTAGCAAAAAATACATCTGGGAGCTAAACAGTCTTGGTAACGGTGACCAGGAGCATTACAATTCCAATATTTCATAATATTTCTAACAGCAGATACCTCGTTTATCTCATTAAAAAATTCATCCTTATAAATTTCACGTATTTCTGATGATGGTTTCCTAAGGATCTCTGAAACATTTGATCTTCTATATCGATGTCTTTGAGATGAGTGAGAGAATAAATAAAATAAAATTTCTCATGCTTCCTTTCCTATTTTCGTAACGATACCAGTAATATTCAGATATAATAATTCATAACGCAATTCTGTTTTAAATTTCTTAAAACAATTTCTAGAAATTCGAATTCGCTAACAGGGATACTTAATTTATCGCTTATATTCATGATTGAATCTAGAAATGTATCAAATGATTCAGAACTTTTCTGATTTCCTACGATGCATATCATCTTTGATATCGTAATCTGTTTTAGTATCTTTAAAGCATCTCCTTAATGCATCATGGCGATCAAATCACACCGAGGTAGTATCAGTCTGCCGATAAAACCTCCGGAGTCGTTTAAGTACTTTGCCTTCAAAAAGAGAACATACGTGCTCAACGTGCAAATCAAAATTACCGTTTAGATGAATATAGGTTAGGGTATTTACCTTACATATAAATTCATCGACAGAAATGTGATTATTTAATCCAGAATATTTTAAATGCTATTTATTGATCAGGTTGGAAATTTGATGAGAGGTATGATTTGAGTTATCAGCATTCATAGGTAGTGGTATTGGTCCACTACGTCACTTGTGAACTTCTAAAAGATTGAAGAACCGGACCAGAATTTGAAAATGATAAACGATTTGTTCTCCTACTCAACTTAATGTTTTCTTCTTAAATGGTATTAGCCCTATTAAATTGCTTCCTAAATTGAGTTTAAATTGCTTCCTAAATTGAGGTTTTGTATGATTGTCTGCAGCTCATTGGAAATTCTGGCATAAAATTCTGCTTTAAAAGCATTTAATGATTCTGAAATAATATTTTGAACTTTTTGTTCTCAAATTTGATTATGAACGCCGTCTGTTACCAGGAATTTGTATTGTCCCTAAGCAACCTAAACTTCGTTGGTGGTGGGTCATGAGAAATAGACTCCCTCTACTTCTAGAATTATAGGGTACGGACCGAGTAGGCAATGAAAGTTGATTACAAGAATTCAATGGATTACGTATTTGACGAAAAACAGGGCAAATTTCTATCCATTTTTTTCAAACATGGAGAGAATTTTAATTCTTTTTTTTTTTTTAAATTACATATAATATGAATAAAAGCTAAAGTTTAAATACATTTTTATGTATTTTCTTTTTCTTTTGACGTCCAACAATTTTCGAAATAATGATATCTTTAGTTATACTGGAATCTCCAAATATGTATCTTTATACTTCATTTTTTTTTATAAATTCTGAAAAAAGGATTTAAAAAGATGTTTGCAATTCTAGAGATTGACAAAAATAGATTACATAAAGATTGTAAATAATGGAAAATTTAGAAAAAAAATTGTAGGCGATTTTAGCATTTTTTAACCAAAAATGTGTAAATTTATTTAGATATTAGAAAAAACATTCTGATAAGTAATAAAATTAAATTAAAATATTTTCTTTTCTCTAAATAAATTCTCTGATATCACGGTCATAATAGTGAATTACATATATATTTGCTTCGTCAAAATTAATCTTCATGATGATATGATATCGTCCGTTCGTACATCTGGCAATGACAATGATTTTTTATCCGATGACTACATCTGCAGATATTCGCAGATAAAATATGAAAATTTCATTCACAATGAATTAAACTTTTAGGCGCGGTGGTAAGGAGTGAAAAAACTTTTATTCCATTTAAAATTAATTTTTAATCTAATCTGAATTTTAAGCCCTATAAATTATTTTTTACTCCAGTGAAATAAAGATTCGAGCTCGGAACTTAATGGAAGGAAGTGAATTTTGACATTCAGCTTGGTCTTCGTGTCTTATACATTCTGTTATAAATCATCGATAAATACGTGTACGTTACGTGAATTATTCGCTAAAGGTGTCAAAAATCAGTTTTTTGCATATAAGTATGTATCTCGCTTATTGTACATGTTACGTGTTTTGATGCCATTAACACATTTATAGTGTAAAAATTCCGAAGTTTAATATTTTTTTTTTTTTTTGTCTTAATTTTCACAATAAAAATTGTATAAAATTTGAAGAAAGAAGATCTGCAAATATTTTAGCATTTCCCACATTCGGTTAGGTACAAAATTGAAGGAGTAAATAACAATATAAATTAGCAGTTTTTTTTAGGATAAAGGAACGATATCGAACAATAGACTAATTCAATCTTCAACATATATCAATTGGAAGGTGGCTACAATAGCTGTCCCCCAATTGACTTTAAATTTTCAGAATTGTTTTTTTTTAGTTGAACGCTTTAATTAATATAATTTATATAATTTATAACAGCAGTGCACATTATAATTAATTATATTTCCATATTTGTAATTTTATAACCAAAAACTATATACATACTATATGTATAATCTGTATCCACAATAAAATTAATTTATTTTTCAAACTTACAGAAGAAATAAATTATTCTTGCATATATTTATACATTCATACGTTTATAATTATAAAATGTACACATTAATAAAATATATTGTTTAAAAAGTCCATTAAATTAAAAAAAAACTTCTAAAATCACTGTAATCTACGAGCATATATATATATATATATATATATATGTGTGTGTATATATATATATATATATATATATATATATATATATATATGTACACATGTATGTAAATGGAGGAAGTGTTTTACAGTTGTGGTAAAAATAATTGCATGACCACAATCTGCCACAAATTCAATTCAACTTTACATTTTAATATTCTTTGTGACCTCGACCTTTACGAAACAGAGTCTAAAAACACATGAACAAATGAACACAAAATCAAAGCTGGTTGGTATTTACAACTTCCGACACACAGTGGGGTAGAATCGCCAAAAATGATGTTTAAATCAGGGAAAATGTATTGCGCATTTTTTATAATCTTTGTGCAATAATTGGCTCATTTATAGAAATTTTTAACGTAAACTTCTGTCCGTCCGACTGTTCGTGCATTAAAAACAATAATTTCTGTTAATCTGTAGGTCATAGTTTTAAAGGTAACCTTATGAAATTTGGTGCAGGAGCCTATGGGTGAATAATATATCATAATAAAATTGGTTAAAACTTAAACATTATTTCACTCAGGCCCCATATTAAAATTTTTTCAATAATAGGTCAAATAAATGCTCATAAATATCTTTAATATATCCGTATTTAAATAATATTCACAAAAAATGGGTTTTGTTTAAACAAAAATCATACTACCAAATTTCATGGGGATCGGTCCATAGTTGGCGCATACAGGAACCCCTCCCGGAATTCCTTTTTCGTTCATAATTCCTATACATATAATCGCATAAACATAAAATTTGATAAAAATAAATCCTATTTAAGTATCAATCTTGCAACCAAGTTTCAGAAGGATCGGTGCATAAAGGATCATAGCTTCCATATAAGACCCTGTCACGTTAACGCCAATTCTCTATTACTTTTATATACTTTTACTTTTCTACTTGTTTTAAATATTTCTCAAAAATTCCAGAAAAGAAATCCGCCAAAGGTGTTATTTTTTCATGCTACACATTATACGAAATTTTTATTTTCACCCAGTTTGTAAAAAACTTTTTGAATTTCTATAAAAAGTAGAAAATTTGCGTTTTTAGACCGATAAAAAGAATTAAAAATATTTCTATAACATTAAAAACTAATAAGTAAATATGTTTGTAAGTACCTATGCTTAAAAACTACTTTGTAAAAAAGCTACTTTTTATAAAATAAAACACAAAGATATATAAAATTTTAACTGACGGTGCACTCCATGGAGTGTGAAAAAATTAAATATTTTTTAACAGATAATAATGCTTCATTTTATCTACTTTTATCTATAATCAAATACTTTTTCGAAATATTAAATTTCAAATTTCAATTAATAGCCATTTTTTTCAATTTCACCCCTCTGTGCGACACATGCATTCAAGTGAATGTGAATGATGTAAGAACCTCAATGAAACTTATTTATTTTTTTTTTTTACCATAAATACACGCATTAATATGAGGCAATAAAAATTAACGTTTAAGTGAAAAATTACAAAAAAAAAAAATTAACTGTTTTGAAATTAAGCATTAAGAAAGGAGAAATTTTTAAATGCATTTGTATTCTATTAGAAGTAATTAGAATGTTGCAATTAGTTAAAAATATTTATTTTCAAGAAATAACTCTCTATCAGAGGCTTAATATTTTGCAAAATTTTATTGAAAAAGGTCACAATTATAAATTTAATTGAATCAATTAACATTATAGTAATATTAATAATAAAATGTATAACTTGACGTTTAGTCGATCCTGAACTTTGTAATATTTGAATAAATTAGCACAAGTTTATTGCATTTAGAATTAATTGTAACTAAATTTAAAGAAACACAGTGTGCTCTTGAAATGAACTAGACTACATTAAGTAGATCATTACGTCATTCTCATTATCCATAAAAAAAAAATTTTACTTGACGGATTCAAAAATTTTAAAAATTAATTTTTTTTACCAATTTTGAATTTTTAATAAATTTAGAAGAGAAGTCACGTGAAATATTGTTAAAAAAAATCTGAATTTTTTCTCAATTTTATCAAATTCCGCTTCATTTTGGCCTATTATTTTACATGAATTCCTACTTTTCGCTAAATTGTATTGAATCTGCCATTCTAAGCCACTAGTACAAGCCCAACATTTATTAAAATCAATTAAGAATTAATGAATTTACAATATTTTGTAATTGTTGATATATGAAATATTAATAGTTAAAAAACAATTTTAAAATAAATGACGAAATGACGAATAATTGACGAAGTTATTTATATAAAAAAATAGGCTTAAATTGTTTGTTACATAATGCGAATTTAAAATAAAAATGCAGTGAAATATATATATATATATATATATATATATATGCATGTATGTATGTATGCATGTGCCTACTACTTACTGCTATATATTTATTATCGAAAAAGGTATTACATCTGAACTATGAACTCAATTAAAATGCATTTTAACATGAAATTTTAGAATAGATCCTTTGAGAATCCTTTTGTTATTTTCCTAAACTATTCTATTTCGTCTGCAAAGTATTTCATTATTTTACATTTAGAGCTAAATTTTTGCTTTAGTACTATATTTTTAACAACTTATTTTTCAGTTATTGATATAGAAATGTAACCTCTAAAGACTTACAATATGTAAAATAAATATTAGGTTTCATTGCTAAATTTAAAAGAGTTAAGTTATTATTCATAATATAATTTTATAAAGTATTGTATTTTAATAAATTTAAAATTTTATAATTCAAAAATAATATTACTAAATAAACCAACTATTAATTCAACTTGTAGTTGTTATTAAAATTTCTACTATAACTACAATAATAACTAGAATAGTTCTCTGCATAAAAGCTGGGTAATATTTACTGTATATGGGGACTGCAAATACCCCAGTTCCTAACCATTGCAAATTAACAAACTACGTAATTCGATTAGAAATAAATTTCCACAATAGTTTCAAGATCTTTAGTGTTATAAGTAGCTCTTTAGATATAAATATTAATTTTGTATGGGGGCTACCTGGTTATACCCAGCCTAAGATGAAACAATTGCGAAACCTAATAAGAAAATTATTCCTACATAATGTTAAAGCTTTCACTGAAATAGATCTTTAGATATGCAGCAATTAATATTTACTTTTATAGACCTACCCGTCATATCTTAATCTCAATTGAGGAACTTGATAAGGAAATTATTCCCACAAAATATTTTCCTTTCACTATTACAATTTTTCTATATGCGATTATTAGGATTTTACTTTGCATGGGGGGCCACAACTCCCCCTAGACCTATTTTCTTCTCACTTATGGAATTGAAAAAATTCGGACAGCGCTTCAGATTTTGCTTTACACAGATTTAAGTTAAGATTTCTTTTAAAACCATTAAAAAATTCTATAGTCCGTAACAAAAAAAAAAAAATTTAAAGTGAAATAATTTTATCACTTTTTTTGGGAAATAACCCCTAAAATGTGTATAACTTTTTATTGGATAGATATATTTATATGAATCATGCAGCAATATTATTTAGGATTTTGTTGGAAATCTGGTGGCTATTTTGAAAAAAAGGACTCAAATTAAGGCCCATAAATTTACAAAACTTAAAAAAATGAGGCCAAAAATTAGGATGAAATTGGCTTCGACCTAAATATTTCTTAAATTAAAAAGAAAAAACTTACTTACACATATAGGCATATATTGTGTAAAGATTTAAAAGAACTATCTATATGCAACTTTTTTACCTTCAAATCATAAATGAATTTTTGGCGAATTTTAAATCTACCCCAGTGAAACGCTAGGAATCAGTGTTCCTCCAAATCAACTCGAAAACACCTCAGCTCCAACCATGCGAAATTTGATTTAAATATCTCCAAAGGTTCAAAAGTTACAGAATTATTTCCAAAAAAAAAGTGTTTTGGACCACTGTGCATATGCAGATAAAATATTAAAAATCTAATACACAATGGCTAATGGGGCAAAAATAGTCGCAAAATATTGGTATGGTTAAAAAAAGAAAGATTTCAGCATCTCATAAATGTTAAAAAAACTTATACATTAAATTTTGAAAACATAAATAAAAATTAAAAATATACTAAGATTTGTTCAATTATACCTTGCATCATTGTAAGTTACGCAATTTTTTATAATGCTTATAACGCAATAAAACAATGTTATTTAGCCATATTCAAGTATTTAATTTGGTACCAAATAATTTGCTTAACCGATCCACCTGTAGCTGTCAGTCCGTCCAACCATTATTAATTTAAATGTTCTGATCCAGTTATAGTTCATATTTTGCAAGATATATAAAGAATTTGTTTGAATTCGCCATACAAACGTTATGATACCCAATTTTGTGAATATCGGCCCAAAAATTAGTTTTTTACATTAAGGACTCTAATATAGATAATTTTTGGGGAATCATACTTGCATTAACTTTATATGGATGATAGTATCGATATAAAACTTGCCAAAAATCTTGTGGTGCTACTTTCAAGAGTGCAAATTATAAAAAAAATTAAATGGATCATTTATATTATATTAATGTTTTAGTTATTTTTTTTTTTTACATTAATAAATAATCTAAAATTCAAATCCAATATTAAAAAATTAACTTTAGAAATAATTTTATCTCAGTATAAAATTTCAATAAAAATTTCAATTAAAATTATATATTTTTTATGAAGCTAAGTTAGAAAATTAAAAATATTGTTTAATAGTGCAGGCCAGGACAAAAAAGAAAATGTTGTTATGTTTTTAGTCCTTGGAATACTGGCTATAACCTGCATATAAATCTTATACACTTCAAAACTTAAAATTTACTTAATTTTGTTAGTTAAACAATTATTAGTTTTAAAATGAACACTAGTTATTGTTCAATTAATAAACAGATTTTAAAAATAGATGATACTGTATTTTAAAATATTATTTTGAAAGTAGCCTAAGTCCCTTCATCAAAAAAATCGAGCTAGTCATAAAACTATTTATAGTTTTACGTAATGGTTTTATCTCAATTTAGGATTTCTTCTTTATTTATTTAGAAATCGTATCAAATTAAATGTGAATCAAATAATTATGTAAAAATGTAAATATTTTCATTTCAAAATAAACGACTCATATTTATTCTCTGTACTTAAATTTGATGCTATATTCCAGTAGTTTAAAAAATAATAACTTTGGCGGCGCTCACCTATTTCAACAAATGGCATGACAAAAGTAAGTTTTGGGGCAAAAGTTGTGGAAAATTCGAACTTTTGAAATTGAATTTTCTGCTGAAAAACTTCTGAAAATATAGAAGTAATGACTTTTAATCAACTAAAATTTCGTTATATAACCCAGGTATTTTAAATAATATTTTTAAACCTACGTTCTTATTTCCTTAAACAAATCGCAGCCTAATATTTAAATAAGATATGATTATTTAAAATTTTTTTGTTTTTCTTTTTCTTGATACTTTGCTATAAAAATGTATATAAAAGAGGCAAATAAAATTGAAAGCAACTCATCATTACAGGTGGCAACAATAAAAAAAAAAAAATTGTGAAAAAACAAAAAGAAAATAATATTTTGAAAATTTATCTACATACTATAATATCCTTTTTATGATACAAAGTTTATTATGTTTGTTATTTTATAAACTCAGTGAAAAAACATTCGTTTTGTTTTCTTATTTTGTTTTTGTTATTATTCTTATTATGAGTATGATGATAATTTTGCATATAAAGGAAGAGAAAAAGCAACAAAAGAGTCCTTCGACTTTGACTTAAAATAAATAATGATAATCAACACACTCTTTTGTAAAATTTATGAATAAAACAAAATAAATTTATAGAGAGATTTTAAAACAAAAAAATAATACATACATACATACATACATACACACATACATACATTCATATATATAAGTATTTTTTTAGCAAGGAATTTTTTGAATTTAGCATATATTTATGACAAAGAAAATAAACGCCTAAGGAACGTTACCTTGTTTTCCAACCAAAAAGGAAAACATGTTTGACGAAATATCTAAACTTAAGGATATTATTCCTAAATGTATGTAACTTATAAATTATTACGAGAATTTAATAAAATGCCTTTATATATTTACAGCAAAGATAAATGAGTGATATAAATGTAGTATTTTTTACTTACTTAGGAATTTAAATTCTAATCATTCCAATAGACTTACCTGAAAATAGATAAAAAGAAAATTTAATTAAAAATTATAAAATATTGAAAGAGTACAAAAGCTCATTTAATCTATTTTGAAATATTTTCATTTTTCATATTCTATTTTAATATCAATAGCTTCTCTGGATTGTCTTAGTTAGTTCTTTCTCTACTAACTTGTACCAATTCTGTAATAAATTCTTCGTAATTTGTTTAGTAACCTGATACTTATTACAAATTTATTTTATTCCATTCATGTTCTATTTATCACAGAAATATTTAAAACCTCTTAAGTTTATTGTCAATATGAACAAAATTGACTAAAACAATAAAAATTTTAATACATTTTGGCTCATCACGTAATTGATATTATTTTTAAGAATTTTAGTCTTCATTTCTGTTTGAATCTATTTTTAAAATAGACTGACTATTTAAATATAAGGAAAACGTATATACATATTAATAATATTAATAATAATATTTTTATTTCGAATAACAAAAATCTATACAAAAAAAAAAAGAGAAATGTTACAGGAAATTGTATTTTAAGATTATAAAGCACTCCATACAAAAATAATTTAATTGCCTTAACAAATTTTAAAGCTGACTTCTGATTTCTTTACTAAAATCTCCTGCTCTATATTTAAAATTCAACAATAAATTTCAAATTCTTAACATACTTAAATATTTGGCAGCAATTTTAAAAGTACAATGGAATTAGGCAAAGAAAAAAATATAAATTTTTTTTCTTCAACTGCCAACACTTCTAAAATAATAAAAATCGTTAAGAACATGTTTACGGTAAAATAAAAATAAAAAGCCTACAAAAAATGACGTTTAATAGTTCTGTACATATTTCATGGCATGCTAAATTAAAAAAAAAAAAAAAAAAAAAACACCTAAATTGTAAATTGAGTAGGAGCAGAATTTAAACAAATTGTTGTTACAATGAATGCCCATTAAAAACATAAAGAGTCAACATCACACCATAATTTCCAAAGCACATTTACCTACTTCCTCAACCAAGTTACAGCCAACAGCTGCATGCTAAAAGCCAAAGCCAGACAAAAAGTTATTTAGATTCTTTTATAGTCCTTTTGTAAACCATTCTACAATATGGTGTGGTATTATTAAAAAAAGAAATGTGAGAGCAAGGAAAAAAAGGAAAATGTTTATCCTGAAAAATAATTTTCTTTTTAGAAAATAGCTTGTTTTAAATATCTTAATATATGACTTTTACTACATGCATACATATTAGGGTATCCAATCGATTAACTGTTCTAATAATTTAAAATTGTCCATTTTCGAATAACGAATAAACCGAAAAATTTGTTTCGAATAACCGATTAACCGAAATTTCATTTTCTGGAGTTATAAATTTTGAACATCTCATTTTAGTCACTTTTTCTTTACTTTCAAAGTATCAATAAGCGTACGTATTCTTGTGCTTATGAAGTAGTACTTACAGGTAGCATCCAAAGATGTTATTCAAAAGAGATTCAAATGAATTGTTCTGCTATAAAACTAAAATTTTAAGATTCGGTTGTAATTTTTCAATATACAAATTGAAAATAATATTATGAATATATATATATATATATATATATATATATGTATGTATATAAGAATATATATTTTTATTAAAAAATATGTTGGTTTATATAAAAATTGAAACTAATTTCTTTGCGCCGATAACAAAAGAATTTGGGTGCTCATAGTAATTTTGCATGAAATCGTAAACATGATATTAAAAAAGACTAATTTACTAAATAAAGATGAATGGGAGAATATTTTGTAGTATTAGATCAAAAAGTTAAATTTTTTATACAAATAGACGAAATAGTAATAAGATGAACCTTTTGTGAAAGAATATATTAAATATAATTAGGGAATTCACATAGTGTCATAAAATCATATGTCGTATAATAATAGCATGTAAAATACGAATGTTGTGAACAACCCCTCATAATTTAGTATTTAGTATTTAGAATTTAAATCAGCCAAAAATAAGTGAAAACCCCAAAAATAATAGCCACTTTTGTGGGAAAAGTACATTTTAGATATTATGATTGCAGACTCAAGTAAATACACAACATTCTTTTTATTTGTTTTTGTGTAAAATCTGATATCTGCTGATTAAATACGACAGCACAATAAATATAGCATGCAAAATTCTATTATTTTAAGATACTTTTTGTTTGAGAAGCAACAGCAATATTTCTTAACTATTGTAAAATTTTAGAACATTATGACAATATGATGTGATAGCACATCTTGTGAATCCCCCTATTTTAATGGATTAAATATAATAATTAGTGTTATTTATTGTATGTCTTAAACGTATTACTAAGCCTATTCGGTTAATCGAATAATCGGTTATTAATCGATCAACTTTTAACCTCAATTAATTATTTGTCCAATAAATAAATTAATATGAAAATCCGAATAATTGAATACCCTATTGAATATATAATTTATAATCTAGTATGTTTGTACGAGGGATGCTATTTATGTTTAACGAAACGGTAAACAACGTTCTCAGAAAATTTGTTTATAAGAGGATTATTTCTGTTTCAAAAAGTTACTTAAAAATCGTCTTCGTGAAAAAATTTATAGGTAGATTATGTATGGCAACCAAACTTTAGTTGTGTTGCCCACTGGCAACGATCACCTTGAATGAATGAATTGGGTTTGTTACAGCCTAAATAGATGAGCTCATAATAGATGACACTCTTCACAACTCACCAAATACAATGCCTTGTTATGGATTTTCCTGGATGGAAGCATATCGTGAGATCGAAAAATTTCCGGGAAATAAATTCACTAAAAACTATTCAATATTGCATAGATATCCGAGCGTCCAGAAAAGTTTTTCTCTTTTAACCCCATATAAACGAGGAAAAATTCGTCCCATGTTCTTGAAAACATACTTATGAGAATGCTACAGATAACGAAATCTGGATCTATGCGTATGATTCTGAAACAAAAGATGAGTCAGCAGTATTACTCTCTCGAAGTTTGATCAACCCTATAAAAGTAAGAAAAATTAGCTGCCAAACTTAGATGATTTTCCAGTAGGATAATTCTTAATTGTAATAAAAATACGTGTTTTTAAGGTGCTTTACTCAAAGTGAAAAAAACTGCCTTAGACTTGATTCAAACGTATCAGAAAAGGTATTGACCTTCATGAATACTACTCTATTAAATAATATCCTTTTATACGTTTTTCACAAAATATAAAACGCACCCCTCGTATGTGTGTTTTTAAGGTCAGGTCTATCTATGTTTAAACAAACTTTCAATTTTAGTTCAAGGCAAATTTGCATTTTATGTTAATTTTCATTTTCCTTTCTTTTTTATTTAGTTTTATATTTGAAAACACAATTTACCCCTCTGCAAGATTATTTTACATCTATTTTTAAATACATTTTTTTTTCCTATATTTTACAAAATTTTTGGGGTTCCATTTTACGTGTCGACGGGAAACTTTTAAAGAAACAATTTGTTGTTGTTTTCCAATAATAAACTTCTTAATAATAAGGAAAAAGTTTAAAGTTTCTTTCGTTTAAAAAATTAGTTTATTTCATTACAAAATTTAAATAAACTAAATTACATTAAAGATTAAGAAAAAATAATAATATTGATAATTGTTTAATTATCTCGTTGTATTTGCTGAAATGTTTAAAATACATTTCCTATGATTATTCGCATGTTTTTAAGGTCCAATAAAAAAATTAGTGACCCAAATTTACCTTTAAGCGTACAAATAACATGACTTTGGCGCATTTTGAATTTTTGTTCAAATCTCTACACAGAAAATATTTCTATACTTCTGAAATGGATATTAACATAAACTATATAAAAATAAAATTATTTTCATAAATATTATAAAAATGTACATAACGATAATTTTAGGAATTTTAGTTCATTTATATAAATATAGTTATACAAACAATTTTTTAATGATACGAGAGCGGATCAGTAAGTCCGTGACTTCCCTCGTAGTTATATGAAATGCAACACTATTCCCATCAAGTAGCACCTGTTAGCACCTGTCTTTTTTCTTTTCTTTTTCTTTTTAAATTCTCATTAAAACGGTCAAATAAATTGGCATAATATTCGCCTTTTATTGTTTTTCCCTTTTGAAGGTAATGGATGTGGATTATCCTTATTGGCCGACAAACATACATACATAGGCAAACATACATACGAAAGTCAGTAAACTACTTTTTTACCATTGAAATCGATAGTGCAGAGTCCCCATAGTATTTATCGAGCTTTTCCTTGGTTTGATTGACGGTTTTTTTTTCGCAAAAAGTAATGTTTAATGAGCACTCGAAATTCACTATTTTCCATTTTTAGAAAAACACACGAGGTTGTATGTTTTGAACAGCTGTTAAACACAAAGTAAATGACGACACTTGCTCAAAATTTGACAGTAGTCTATTAACAGGTGGTACTTGATGGGAATAGTGTTGCATTTCATATAACTACGAGGGAAGTTCGAAAAGTCTCGGACTTATTGATCCGCCCTTGTAAATGCATTAAAATGTGTAGCCGAAAATCATTAAATATTTAAAATTACAAGTTGAAAATATAAATGAAAATTTAAAAACTTTTCTTCTTGATTATCTTTTATTTGAAATAAATATGAAATAAAATTTTAAATATTATGAACTAAAAGTAATGAAAAGGAAAAAATTTTATTCAATTTTTATGTATAAAATTAGTTCTGTGTATTTCTCTTGTTATTGAGGTATAGAACTTAAAAAGTGTGGACAGTGTCTGCCTTTTTAAAAGCTGTTATCGAGAAAAATCTTAAATTCAACCGGCCACCAAATATTTATACACTTTTAGAAATTTAACTTTGTGTTTTGTAACTACGAATTGTATAAACGAAGATTAAGTACTTCTAAAACATTTACATTTTCACCACTTTAAAAAATTAAACTAAATCATAACTTCAACAACTTAAAAGTATTTTTAATTATCTTTCAACAAAGTTGAAAATTTTTCCATAACAAAATTATAAAGACATTATTTTAAGGGAAGAATTAAAAAAGCAGTGAATAAGAATTATAAAGAACTACATTCTTCTAATGAAAATCAATACTTTTGAAACTCTTTTTCAATAATAAAGAGCTTCATTACTTGAAGCTCTTCTTCACGAGTTTGTCTTCTAAACAATCTATCTGAACAGATTATTCAGATAGATCTCCACCACCACTTTGAACGACGGAGTATTAATATCCACATAAGGGATGTCACTACCTACTACAAGGAATCAGACGACCTCATGTATAGCCATCACTTTCGCCTGGAATCACGAGTCATTAATTCTCGGCTTGTAATCAATAAAATTCATGGGCGAAGGAAAATGATCTAGATGGAACGAAGACCGAATTGGTACCTTTACATGAAATCATTCTGTGCATTGGTAGTAGTTCTTGTATGGTGAAATATATTGTCTCTCAATCACCACTTCAAACCAGTCTGTAGATGTGGTAGCACAAAGTTTGAAGTCTTGTATATATTTAAGTCGAGATAAGATTTTTAAATCATAAAAGTAACATTTTAGTTCTAGACTATAGACGTCTTTACTTTTCCATAATATTTGTAATTTTTAACCAGTATTTTAGCTCTCCTGAAAAATTTTAAAATTCGGATTAAGTTGTTTTGTTCGTTCACTTTACCGCTCACCTTCTATATTGGGTGCAACTGTAACTACCAGATTTGATCAAGCCGAATGTAATATTTTTACTTGTTTTATCTGCTTAATGGTTTCAGAGATATTAAAAAGATATTAAAGAAAGTTGTGTCGAAACAGAATGTAGAAAAAAAATCTCTCTTGATAATCAAAATTTATCTACCAAAAATTTATTCACGTTTTTTCATAACATACTTAAAATTGCGATAATATTGAGGCCTAATTCGCGAAATGAAACTTTTTTGACCAAAATAAACTAGACTTGAGATTTTCAATCGCAGGCAGGGATCTAAAAATGAGTTTTTAAACATCTTCAAATATTTTCTTCCGTATTTAGCTTCAATACGTATCGTTTGCAGGATCTTACTGCAAATTTTACTGTAAAAAATAGATGTAAAATGTCTCATTAATGTAAGTCAGTTAGTGTATTTTACAATTTAATAATTTCATTTAGTTAAACTTCTGTGTAGAAATTATTTAACATAATGTATATTTCATTGATTGACCCCTTCATTTCACTGCAAAAGACAAGAATGTATCTATAGAAATCTAAATCCAAAAATAAATCGCTATAAATGCAAACTAAATGTAAACAACGAACAAAAATTATTTTAAATAATAGAAATTAATGATCCTGGAAAAAAAGAGTTTATTTTTTATTTATTTATTTATTTTACCATTTTTTTTTTTTTTTTTTTTTTTTATTTAAAGTTTAAACTCTTGTTCAGCAAGGATTATAAATATAAAAATTTATGTAATTGAATTGGTTCCAAATGAAGACAAAAAAAATTAATTTAATTTTTAGATCATAAAAAAACATAAGAAATAGAACAAAAAAGGTTACAAAAACAATAGCATAAAGCAATATAAAAGAGAAAAAATTCACTAAATAAAAATGTATTAAATATTTATAATAAATTTGTTTATTTGTTCCAAGTACACAATAGAAGTTTAGGGGGCGGTAGATGAATTTTTATTTAATATTATTTTATTATTCCTTTCTTTTGTATAAAGTTCGTGCTTTAGGTATTTTATGTTTCCAATTTCAAAAACACTTCAAAATTACTTTTCAATAATTTGTTATATTGTTTCGTTTAAGAGAAAAAAAATAATATGAATTAAATTAGTTTTAATGTATTTTATTGCACTCTTTTCCTTTTCCTGTCTTCCCTTTTCCTTTGCAAAAAATTTTAACTGAAAGCTATAGGATTTTGTCATAAATCCACCTACAAATCGCTTTATTGCGTGTATTTTTTCTTTTTGGGTTGGTAGAACTCATGTTTTTTTGTTTGATTTAGATTTCCTTTGGTTCCCAATTGACCACTTTCTACTATTATAATTTCAATTTCTATAGTACGTTTTATACAATTTTTTATTTATTTTTCAAATATAATTTGTATTAGGAAACGAAATAGCCAAAAAAAAACAAAAGAAATTGGTAATGTTTAAGTGAATAAATATTATTTTGAACAACAATTAATTGTAAATGTTTGATTTTTTGTTTCTTATATTTAACACCATAGACAATGGGGTAGGTAAGTAAATTGAGTTTAAGAAAATTGAAATTATTGGTTGAATTTTTTTAATATTTGATATATAGAAAATGCTCTGATAATCTAGTTAAATAAGATTTATATATAAAATCTGTAACGATTTTATTTACATTGCACACGTTTTTAAGGGACTAGTGCTACCTATTATAGCGACTGTGCTAGTCTTGGCCCATAAAACAAATAAGATCTTAATTCGCTACAAAGAATTCTAATTTAGGTAGCTTCACTTCAAAAATTTAGTGAGGGTATTATTATTATTTTCTATATGAAGAAAAATTATATAGAAAGAAGATTGATATAGTTAAATTTAGTTAGGAATGGTTCGAGGTTTTATGTCTGTTTCTTTCTTAACCCGCCCTTCATACTGAAGAAACAAATTTTCCATTCGAAAAAATATAATAAAATTTAAAAATTCATGTTTGTAAGAAATTTAACATAACTAATTGAGGTATTTTGAATTAATTAGTTATAATTATTAAATATAAATAATATAAGAATTCCAAATTACAAAATAAATAAAAGCATGAATATCTTTAATAATTTGTAATAACAATAAAAAAAAGTAAATATGTGAATTAATATAATAAGAATAAAAGGACTTACATTATTATTCCACGAAATCTTCAAACGCCTACAGACGGCGGAGAGGTTAGATAATTTGAATGAATGGTTTTTATATATATATATATATATATATATATATATATATATATTGTGTGAACGTGTTTATTTAAATATGAAAGAAGATTATGATTTGGTTTTCAAATATTTAAATCGGGAGTTGATATTAACAAAATTAATTAACGAAATAATATATTTTAGGGGTTGTTTGCCCAACTTTTTTTTTATTTATCCTATAAAAAAAATAGGATTTTGAATGATAGGCTATTCGAAAATGCGAATGGTCACCTAAGAATATTTAATCAGATTTTTTTTTTTTTTTTTGTAATGTATATAATTTAATAAATACTCAATAGGTTTTCGTCAACATCCAATTTTAAAGACTGGTGAATACTATGGGTATTGATTGATGAAAGATTGAAGGATTTTAAGTTTATTGATATTGTGGGCTTCAACCAATTCTCTAGATTTTGCCGAATGGAGAGAATATGCAATTTTATTACTTCAATATTCAAAGAACCAGAATATGATCACACAAAATCGAAGATATTTTTAAATATTAATTATCCTCCAAAACACAATCTATCCAACTCTTTAAAAAATCTATTTTATTTTATTAAGTTTTTTTTTTTTTAATAGACAAACATCTCAAAGAAATTTTAAAACAGAATGAATAAAATTTTAATTTTCAACTATTTTCGATCAACAAAATTTTCACAGCTATCTAAATTATAAAAACATTATATTGAAATTTTCTAGACATAAAATTAATACACAGATAAAACTTTGTTAGTAATTAGAATGAAGAATCGACATCACAAATCATACTATCTTTTCAAAGAAACATTTAATTGCTTAAGATTTCAATCTGCCACCACTATTTATTCAATTGTCTTTCTAAATACCATTTTACAGTTTTAAAAACATCATACTTATCACCCTACGAAACTTTTTAATTAAATGATTCTACTGCAATTAAATGTTGCTCATTTTTCGTTTTTAATTAAGACTTTTTTCTCTTATACTTATCAAAACAAGAATAATTTAATTACAAAGTCAAATCTAAACAAATAAATATTTAATTGTTTTTCCAAAGAGAGATTTACAGCTTTGAATAAAAGTGAAATTTAAAAAAACAACAAAAAAAAAAAACAAAAAGCAAAACTCAAGCAACTCAAGCAACAAATTAAACAATTGAGTTGAAATTTAAACAAATGAAAATAAATAAAAACACATTTTAAAACAAATAAAATGCGAGAAAATTTTCTCAATTCAAAGACTAAACAAGCAATAAGAAAGCAAGAGAAGAAGAAACACTTTATTTAATATACAAAAACTCCCCTAAGCTGCAATTAGAATAAAGAAACAAAACTAAGTTTATATGACAACAGCACACAGTGGGGCAAATAGTTCAAAAATAGATTCAGTTAAATTATATTATGGAAATTTTACAGAGAAAAAAATGTTCATATGACAACCAAATATGTGGGCCTTTGAAGGTTTCAATTATACCTATTTATACACTTTTTCTAGAGCAGTGCAAAAAAGCAATGGAGCAATAAAAACAACAAGTTTGGATGTCATAGTAAAATTATTTGTTATATTATTTTAAATATTTAATGTAATTTGTAACTTCCACGGGTTTTTTCCTGTCTTAACTCATTGTACCAAGAATTTTTATATACAAGCACATATGAGCATTAGTGTTATAACTTTTTTTGGACCTTAAAATAGCATAGCACCACCTTTTAGCTATTATTGTCCTGATAAATAAAACCAAACCTTTTGGTCGACTTGGATAAAAAACTTCACGTACCGAACACGATTTCTAAAATGACTTCGTACATTTTTAAAAATCGCGGTGAAACATTTAGATGGCAAAACATATGTATTACGTTTGTATCAAATTAACTATATATTTTATATTCCTCTTTCACCTAAATAAGAGAAAAATATTGTAATATAGCGAAATATTTTGAAGAAAATGACTTTGGATTTATCGGTTATATAAAAATCTGATTAGAAACTAATTTTATACATTTCAGGTGCACATTTTTTTATATTTATGTTGTAAAATGTCGACAAATTTAGCAATTCAAGAAAAATACCATCAAAAAAATAAAAAAAAAATATATTTAATTGTTTCCTTTATAAGTTTTATATTAAAATCGCGATTTCACAGAAATTGTACAGAAAAATTTTTTAAAATTATTTTATATCAAATAAGACGGTAAAAAGTGATAAAAACTTAAGTAGTTTAGTGAAAAATTAAAATCTTTGATAAAAAAAAAAAATATTGTCTATAAAACATTTTCACCTTTTTAACGATCGGGGAAAAATAGTATCATATTTATTTATACCTTTCAATGCTCTACAAGCACTGGAGATTTGGCAATTTTTGGTTCTAAAAATGGCCTGTTGACGAATTGACGATTTTCGTACCAAATTTGATGATTTTTTTCTTGACAATTTTTTCATAAAAAGTAAATTAGTTGATACATAAATATTAACAATTAATATAAAAATATTTTTAAATTTGTCAATGTAAATGGTTCACTTATATAAAAGATTGGCATAAATTAAATGCTCTAACTCAGCTCCGATTTTTTTATTGTTTCATTATTCATAATAATTTTAACGCTGACAATAATGATGTAAAAATTTTTGAATGCAACTGATTAGTTTCGAATTGATAGACCATTGAAAGACGTATTTTCCTAAGAAAAACACATTAAAAAAATGTTTGTTATTAAAAAATTGGGTAAAAGGGAAAAATTATGTAAACGTAGCCGCTTTTGGGCAAACCACAGAGTTAAAAACTCTTCCGCTATTAAAAAAAAAAATTTCCAAAAAAAAAAAATGACTACTATGTTAATGGGACTTTTATAAAAAAATATTTTTTTTTTATAATTGCACATTCAAGAGCTTCCCTAAATGTTTGCAATAGGGTGAACTGTATAGGAAATATTGACTATTTTAAGTGAGTTAGGGAGCCTAATGAATACCAAAAGATTTATGGGAACCAATATTATATTAGATTCAATTATTTACGCCTTTATTATGAAACGGCAAATAACCACTTCACAAAAAGCCAAACCCCTTAAACACATTTGATTTTGAAATCCTTAAGTAGCAGTACCAAGTATCCGAAAACATTTTTGATAAATTAATTCAAAATTAAATTACATATATCATCGATGGGCTTACAAAAAGGCCTATTTTTATAACTTTTCAAGGGCAAAATAAAGAACTTATTTCTTGTTTGAAAGTCATTCAAAATTACATATTTATCATTTTTCTGCATATATCATCAAACTTAATAGATACTAATTGACTTTCATAATAGGTAATACAAAATTTATTTAATTTTTATTAATTTCTTTTTAATCTAAAGTTAAATTATAAATAAAATACATTTTTCATCAAAAAAAAAAAAAACGTAGAAAATGTTCATTAACGACTTTTTTGACATTTTCAAATAATCGATTTGATGATTTTCACGACTTTTTTTTCTCAATTTTGACGATTTTGCATCAAATCAAATTTATCTGGCAACTATGTCTGTCTACAAAACCTTGCTATGGTATTTTTGATATTTGCAAAAATTGCAAAAAGTTATTACCCTAATGTACATACATAAACGTACATACTTATGTAGCTATAAATTTCTTACAATTGCATATATATGTTTTTAAAAGTTGATGATGTAAATACATCTTTTACATCCGTATTTCAAAGAATATTTGTGTTTGTATAAGATAAAGATGTACTTCTTTTATTTATTTTTTTAGAATAAATTTTTAAATTTTAAAGAAAACAATGAATTAAGTGGTATTTAAAGCACTTAAAACTATACATTATTCACAGAGAAGCATTAAGGGCAGTCACATGACGACTTATAATTCGCAAATAACAAGACTTTTGAAAGGAAACTCCAGGAAGTGAACTATATATAGGAACTATTGTCAATTATGTATCTATACGCAATATTTGTATATTAAAGTATTTACGATACTTCAATCACTTCGTATATCAAATGATTTGACTTTACTTGAAAACTAATGGTTAATTAGATTTCTTGTGACTTTAACAATAGTCGAGCAGAGGAATTTTTCAACGGTATGTTGCGATACAGGTACAATTTTTTCTTAATTTACAATAAATTTATACTTGACCTAAATAGTGGATTATTCGGTAAACAAAACATTTTATTCAATTTCTTATACAAATATTTGATTTGTGATGATTTGAACAAAACTGAAAATTTTGTATTAAAATTGCAGTAATGGAAAATGCAAAATAAAATATAAATTAAATTCTATTAAATTATATTTCTACAAACTATAATAATAAAAGAATGTAATATAATCTAAATTGGATGGACAAGATGGATTGGGATGGACAAGATATTGTGTAATATTATATCGAAACAACAAATGTCATGCAGGCCTCTTTCATTGTTTTATAATAGTTTCGCCATTTCATCACATAGAATATATAAACAGCACCATTCAAGGTTAAATCATTTGGAATAAAATCATTTTTACTAAAAAATTTGTTTGAAATTCAGTGAAAATAGAATTTTTGCAACGTATGGTTATAGGATCTTATGACCACAGTAGAAGCTATTATATTTGCCAATATCGGAAACCAAACAACATAAGATCAGAAAGTCGAGTATGTTCTGCGTGAAAACCGGCTGAGATGAAGACTCAATGTATAGTAGTACCTACATCTGTTTCATGCAAAGAAACTCAATCAAAATATTTTCGTAATTTTTGTTCATTGATATGTAAAGGCAATTTATAGAGCTTCTAATAAAATTAATTTTATTTTCGCAGCTTCTCCTTATACGAAGTATCTGAAGCTACAATTGTACCTGTGCAGTCTTTAAAGAATGTATAACGTAAAAGAATCTATTACATAGGGAAGAAGTCAAAAATGTGTCTAAATTTTCAACGAAATAATATTTATTAAAAGTTTGGTGAGGTCAGAGAATTCTAAAAATCCGGTGTTATAGAAAAAAAGCTATTGCTTTTTAATGAAAAAACTTCTAATTTTGAATATCCCTAACATTTATATTTTCATTAAAATATTTCAAGCTAAGTTACGAGTAATATCTCAAAACACGTGTATAAAACAGAAGAAAATCAACGCATAAAGATATGCAAATATGTATGTATATTTGTGTGCATTCGTCAGATTCTTTAAGTAATCAAAAACAATAATATAAACACATACACACACACACAAAATTACTTATACATGTGCATGTAAAGAAAACGTTTTATTCTTTTCATTTAAAGTTTTCTTTGTATACATTACACAACATGCAAAGTTTATATATAATTGTATATGTGTATGTGTAACAATATGCTCTGTTGCATATAGTTGCAGTTGAAATAAAAACAAACAAAAATCTTTTTCTATTGCATCTCAGTTAAAAGTCTTTCAAGTAGAATTGAAAAATAAAAAATAAAAGAACATAAACAATCTTGCAACAAGTTTGTTGTAGAATTGTTAGTTGATTTTTATATTTTTCAATGCTGTTTGTAATGCTTAAAAGTAATATTCATACATCCATAAGTTTGTATACCAATTATTCTCTGAGTCGACATAATTATGTCCGTCCATCCATCCAGATGTTACAATATAGAAAATAACCTAATGAAATTTTGCACAATATTTTATTGGCCTACACATTCTCTGAAATAGAAAACGCAACTAATGAATAACTTACAATACCTACTACAGAAACTAATACTTAATAAAGCCCTGCAAACTATGTCTTATAAGACATTGCGAGCCACTTGTTAATTTTCAAGTGCTTTAAATGAGTGTGTGAGCGGAGAAATAAATACTGTTCTGAAGGTACTTAAAACTATATAAATACTGCTTGTGCTGTTCAACTTTATGAGCAAATGCTGTGTGTATTGTGATAGCAGCCCAATGAGACATGAGAGTGTCAGCGCTCACATAATATAAGATATTTGACCATTTGTTTGCTTCAATAGGGCAAAAAAAGAATTTGTCTGTTTCCTTTGCGTTTTCTTATATGAACAACATATTTATGTGTGTGTGTGTGCATTCATAACTGTATAAACGATAGTATTTTCGTGAGCAAAACAATCGTTTAAAAGAAGTATTTATAATAATATTAGGAGATATGATCAAAATAATTAATAAGTATTAAAAAAGTTACTAATAATATACATATTGAAGAAAAACGAGAAAATAAATGTAACATTAAAAAAAGATGCGATAATTTTTATTAGTAAACAGATTTTATTAAATATAAATATTTAAAAGTCTTTCAAATTAGTTTTTAGACTTAATATCAGAAATGAACTTTTTATATTATTACTTTTCAAAGTAAATTTAAATCCGAAATTTGGAAGTTTAATTACTTTAACATTTAATATATTTTCTTTTAATTTTTTATTACTTTACGCATTAGTTAGAAATGATGTATGGAATGATTACTTACCTTTGCGATGTAAATAAGTGTGAATTTTAATGAATATAGTAATAATTGCTGTTTCAATTACATTAGTTTTCCTATTAGAAAAGAAACTTATTTTCTTTAAAAGATCTGTATTATTATTATTATTTTTTTTTTTTTTTTTTTTTTGTCTTAAGATTTTCAAACGAATATCCAAGGCTGAGGAAGTAGAAAATCGTCTAGATTTTTGGCATTTTGTGCAATAATTTCCTTAATTTTTTTCTCTATTAATCATTTAAATAATAATAAATTATTTAAAATTTTTAAAGGTTCGCTTTTTTACATGTAAAACTTTGTTCAAGATTTCTACTTCTTCTAAAATATTTTTTTTAGGAAATATGGTAACAAAGATAATTTTTCATTCTGATAAAGCTTTTACAAAATGTTTGCTGTGTAACATTTTTCATGTATGTATACAACGCTGAAATGCGTCTTAAGTTCTTTTTATTGTGGTCTCCATGGATATCAAACGAGTTGGACATGTTCTGGCTATTTCTAATGGACCAAGACTATAGCTTTGTAAATATCTTTATATATGTATTTTTCTCTTTTTAGATTTGGAAACCAAATAATAAGATTAAAAACTAAAATAAAAAATAAAATATTACAATATCTGTGAAGAGTAGAAGAGAGAAGAGATTCATTCAAACCCATTCGCAAGACTTCTTACTGAAGTCCAGATAAATACAAGGCTTCGTAAAGCCGATCTTCATGCCCGTTATTAGGAGGATCAAAAATTAACATACGATCTCGTTAGAGATTAAATAGTGTTTAATTTTTAGTTTTAATATTTCCATACATATTTTGAGGCCTTAAAATAAGGCAGATCGAATATATTAAATAAAACGTATAAAAAAGTAGAAGAGTAAATCAACAAAACGAATTAATTCACTGCGATGGGTACCTTGTAATCGTAACTATTAAAAAAATCGATTGAGAAAACTAAAAACCTACTACAGGATTTTAGCACGACATTTTAACATATAAAAAAAACTCTAAACACATTCGTAGTCAAAGAACAATGACAAAGAAACTGTTTTATTTATTTTTATTATTTATTCAAATCATGCTTCTTGATGGTCCTTATTTTCACTCACATCTTGCGAATGTCTATCTATTATATTTTTTTTTTTTTTCTAACTGCTATTCTAACTCGTAAGTAACGTGACTCATGGAAAACAAATTTAATTGTTATAAAAATAAAACAAAAAGCAACATCATCATCGTCATCAACATCATCATGTTGCAAATATTAAAGGGAACCATAATTTTCCACAACAAAAACCTAGATAAAAGTAAAAAAAAAAAAAATTTCATTTGCATTTTTATTCTGCAATCGGAAAAATAGAAAAAAAGCGAACTAAATTCGAACAAAGTTTTGCTCCAAGTTTACCGCTAACTGAGTTTTAAGTTGTTGCTGTTATTGTAGAATTTAATGTTTAGAATCACAAAAGCATGAGCAACAACAAGAACAACAAAAAATAATCGTATGCGGAAAAGCTATAGAAAAACTTTTTCCCAATTTTGTTTTTTATTTGCTCATATCTCTAATGTGAAAATGTCACACAAAACAATGGAACAATACACATGATGTGTCACAGTGGGTCTGGAAATAAAAATAAATTAACAGAAAAAGACACAAGTTAAAATAATGTATGTGATAAAATAAAAATATGTGCGGCCAAAAATCAATTTTGCTGAAGAACAATTTTTTAAACAGTCATTTTAAAACAAGATACAATACATCACACAAATTCGTAAATTTTCAGGAACCTTCGGAAATCCAGTTTCAACATGCAATGAATATTGTGAATACCTTTTTTGTGTCATTACACCCACTGTCCCTATTTCTAAAATATTTCAGTATGTGTTCATATGTACATGTGTGAGATTATCATCACTGTTTTCCTACGATCCATTTACATTTACATTTACATTTAGGACAATCACAGTTCGTGAAAACAAATATCACATAAATTTAGAGTTACTTTTGAATTTTGAATATTTCTTCTCTATTAAACTACAACAAATCCAAAAATTGCATAATAATATTTCTAATGAGATGTGATAGCCCTTAATTATAATATACCAAACGTATTTGTTGTATTTAAAACCAAGCAGGCAATCAGACGTGCGAGTGTTTTGTATTGTTGTACTAGTATTTTCCATTGAATTATGGCTGCTTTCAAAAGTCAACAAGTTTTGCGGGTCATATCGAAAATCACATGCAAATAAAAACCATGAACTTGGCCATTTAAATGTATGTTTCTGACACACACCAACAATGACATTAAAAAAAAAAAAGAAAAACTTAGAACCAAGTTTTTGGCGTCAGTCACAACAGCAGCAGTAAAAATAATTTTTAAAAATTGAAAAAAAGTTATTTAGTTGCCAACTTTCAATAAAATGTAAAAATGTTGATTGTAACTTCATCATTCATTTGTTAGCGATATGAACACGTCTGCGGCGTCATCATTAGGAAAAATTAAATATGTAAAAATTATTTTTTTTTGTAAAAGCAAATTGTGAAAATTTGAATGATCAAAGTATGTTTAGGTAACTTTGGAAAGTAATAAATTTGGACAAAATCAATGGAAGTGTAAGTAAAAGGTTCCACAAAATAAACTGTACATACAATAATTAAAAAGCCTAAACCACAAATCTGATCACTACAAAACCCTAGTCATAATAGAACACAGTGAGAGCTGCTGTGAGCAAAGGTTGATCATTTTGTCGGTGATGTGGTTACACACAGATCGGTTTACATCGAGTGTGAAAAGTTTTATTACGACAAATTATACATCGCTGAGTTATAAATTATGTCTTCTCTTTATAAATCTATAATTGATCGATAAAAAAAAACATATTACACAAGAACTTTTATTGTACATAGAAAACTATTTAAAATAAGGGAGCAATGATCAATTGTAGATCAAAGTTTGATATTGTAATTTATACTTAAACTAAACGTATTTATGCCAATATAATATTAACATACTAATATTTACGTAAGATTTATGACCAGGGCAACCAAAAATATGCTCCAAAAAAGTGTTTAATGCGCACAAAAAATGCTCAATTGCTAAAAAAAATTTAAATAATTTAAATAATAATACAAAATAATATTAAGAATATTCAAAGATAATACATTGTATTTAGAATTTTTGATGGGAAATCCTGGGACGGAAATTCCCGGAATTTCTTGTGTATGCCAAATTTTTACATTTTCTGACTCGTGTATGGTTGTTTTAGTATGTAATGTGTTTTTACATTTATTTTTATTTATTTGATTTTGTTACGAGTTTAAATATCTTTAAGGAAATACCTAAATATATTTGATAGTTTCTGAGTCCTTCATGGATTTCAGTATAATTGATGGAAAAGAAAATAATTCTATTTATGGGAATATTTTTTTTTTTTTTTTGAAAAAGAAATAATTTGATTCTACAATGTGGTCAAAGGACTTTTTAATCAAAATAAGCAAAAATATGCTCTAACAATTGGATGCCAAAATTCTTAAAATTGTTTGAAATGGATAAATAGCGAACAGAAGAAAAATTATGATTTTACACATTTTTGGTTGCCCTGTTTATGACGTTTAAATGGTTTTCCTGATATTCAGAAATTTTGTTGTTTGATTTATGATTATTTATTTAAATTTATTTGTTAATGCACTAATATTACCATTGACATCTTTTCGGAACTAGGCTGCTCAGTCAGGTGAGACCTAAACGTGCCAAAGTGCTAAAGTGCGAAAAATCTCTGTTCGATCAGCGTCTTTGTACTAAAACCTTTAATGCCCTTCGGCGTTGTAAGATCATTTGTTAAAACTTTTTTACATCATTAATCCTGTTACACCTCTTAGCTGAGTTGTTTGTAATCAGCAGTGCTGCCAGGGGATGAGAAATAAAGAGGGTAAATTGAACTTTAGAAAAGGCCAAAAAAGGCTAATTGTCTTAAAAAATAAAGCCAAAAGAAAGCTGAATTTTTTTTTAGTTTCAAAATTTATTTTTTCACGTTCTCATTAGTTTTTGATATTTTTGTTTAAGATATTGTAACAAAATTTATAAATAAAACATAGAACGGCTGCCACCAAAATGACCCAATGAAAAATCGTTAAAAATATTCACATACAAATTTGGTTTCATATAAAAACAATAAACTGATTTGTCGTCATTTTAGAACTATAATTCCATTTTGATTAAGCATTTCCAAATTGTTAGGTGATTTTTCGCTTTTATGATTTTTTGTTTTTAATTATATTCATAAAAAGTTCTATGGTTAAAGAAGTATATTAAAAAACAACTATAATCCAAATCAATATCAACTTAATCCATAAAATTGGTTAAGTTATTATTGATTTGGAGAATGAAGCGCAGCAGCCGAAAATTTTTGTTAAATATAAATAATCTCGGTTTTTCTACGAATAAATACACAAAAATGCTTAAATGCATCCATTCTGTAAAAAAAAACGACAAAAAAAGATGTAGTCGGTCAAGACTGACTATACGATATCCTACACCAATGTGTACGAGCATAAAAATTCGAGAAAGGGACTTATATTACACCTGTGACCAACTTTACTAACTGTAAAATAAAATATACAAATGCAGAATAATGCCTTAATAATAACATCTGGATGATTTTATGCACTTTATAGGGCAACTTCTGGAAGTTGGTTTATATGGGAGCTATGGTAAATTATGGACCTATTCTCATAAAATTTTGCAATGTTGTTTCTATTTACATAAAACTTATTTGTGTGGAATATAACTTGATACTAACATTCGTACGGGATTTATGCACGTTAATCTGATTTTCGGAAGAGGGGTTTATATGGGAGCTATGGTCAATTTGTAAACCGATCTTCAAATTTGGTACAAAGATTGATACTTGTACAGAACTTTCATTAAAATGTTTTTATTTTGAAAGCATTTTTGAGTGTTTAAACATTTCCGGGGGAACATTTATATGGAGGCTAGGTGAAATAATGGACCGATCGTAACCAATTTCAATAGGCTTCGTTCTTGTATCCCACGTGCCAAAGTTCATTGAATTATCTTTATAATTGGGACCCGTACTCTATGCACAAAGTTCACATGGACAGCCAGCCAGCCTTCCAGCCAGATGGACGGACAGACATAGTTTGAACTAATTAAAAAGTGATTCTGAGTCAATTGGTATACTTTAAGGTGGGTGTTGCATTATAAACATCAGCACAATCGCATAATACCAAAACCACCTATGGTGATGTAGGGTATAAAAATAGAAAATAAGAAACTTTTTAATGAAATTTTAGGAATGGAAAGAGGCTATAAAAAAGCTAGAAGCTAAAACCGAAAATTTTGAGGCTAAAAGCAAAATAAAAAGCCTAGATTTAGCCTTAAAAAGGCTAAACTGGCAACTCTGGTAATCAACCACAACTCGAGCTTGAAAGATTATCAATAACTATGCCAAAAAATTGCCTTCAAAAGAATTTTATCAAGTCTCTATATGAACAAATCCTCTGAGCCGGAATGCATATCATTACTGGCCTTGAAGTATTTCGACGTTAGCACGTTCATTATCAAAACTTTTAGCATTGTATACCATGCCGCACAGTGTGCAATCCAAAAAATAGAAATAATTATGCAGTTTCAAAACGGCTTAAGCGATTTCTATGAAATTTTACATACTGATAGTAGAGGGGCGGATCCACAGTGTCCCATCGTTGGACACTTTAGATACGAAAATTTTTAAAACTATCCTGATTCGTTATATCTGAACTAATTAGAAAAAAATTTTTATGTAAGATGATTCTGCCTGTCGGGATCTACAAAAAGCATTCTTGTATCTCTTCTACTGTACGGGATTAAGATCAAAATGTTTACTTTGGTGAAGCTTGGTGAAGCTTTTTCGCTATAGCGGGTCAAAATGTCACCCGATTTGTTTATAATTTTGTTTATTTTATTAACAACAAATAGCAAAATAGTGTAAAAATATAAAAAAATATTAACAAAATCAAAAGATATAGGCATTTAAATTTGTATATTTTTCCGTTCTTTTTCTGTTATATAAAAATTTTCTTAAATAACATACATATGTATATAGTATTTATATTTTTCTAAAAGATAACTATATACAAATTATTCTAAAGAAAAAAATAAAGAATTGATTCCTGAGAGAACCAGGGTTGTCCGAATTTCACCTATTTTTTTTTTTTTTTTGTTTTTACAAATTTCTAATTTTTGCCTTAATATTTTTTATATCATCTAATATGTTTTTAATTTTTTGGTAATAGAAATTTTTGCTCCCCGATATCGGTGAGAAGATATAGCAAAAAATTTAAAAAATTCCATTTTTTGAACTTTTTGAGAGTTTATTGTGAATTGCGGGATTTCTGTTGACAAATCTAAAAAGAAGAATAACACTTATTTAAATTTGTTATTTTTATAGCATATTAAACTCTCTTAGAGCATATTTTGACATTTAAATTTTATAATATACCTAACTAGTCCAGAGAGTTTTTGTCAAAAAGCGGAATACTGAAAAAAATTTTATGGAAAAAGTGGGGTTTTGAAAAATTTTGTAAAAGAAGCAGGAATTTCTGTTTACTCGTATATCTCAATTCTAAAAAAAGTGCTTCTCAAAATAATTAAAAAAATAAATGTTAAATTTCAAGTCTGAATTCAAAATGGGATACACTCAAAAAAAAAACGATACTTTCTCAATTTTGATTTTTCAAAAGAGAATTTATATTTATTCAAACATTCTTAAAATAACAAAAGTTTTAGGGATCATGTCAATGTTCATTGTTATAATGTCCATGGATTAAAATTGTTTTATACACAGCCGGTCCACAGTGGGGTCAAACGCAAATTTTTTGGTAATAAATCTGAATCTCCTAAACTACTGGTCGGATCAAATTGAAATGTATGGAAGAGTTGTAGAGGAGGACCTAAGCTTTCAGAAAAATCATCTTGTAGTCACCCTGTGATAACACGAGATAAGCTACAGGGTGTCAAAGTTGACTACCTCGAGTATGTAAAAGTTAAAAAAAATCGTAACTTGTACAAATGAAGTCCGATTTTAAAGATTTTTATATTTCTGGAAAGTGCTTGGCAAGATAAAGAAAAAATAAGCTTACTCATCTAAGTTATCTCTTACAGTTAAAAAGATATTTACGCTTGAATTTTGAATTTTTGATTTTTTGGCTCGACTTTCTTTCGTTTTTCGGGAATAAGTCCGGAGATATATGATGCAAAAATTTTTTAAAAATATTCTGTAATTTGCTACATATTTCAAAATAATATGCTGAAAGAATTTTTAGATTATCTCAATTCGTCTAGACGTGAAAAACATTCAAAGTCAGCACTCTGAAATTGGCATGAAAAATGGCTATTTTTTTACAAAAATATAGTACAATTCATTCACTTTTTTCTCAAAGTTCCGTTAATAAAAAAATTTTTTCCTTATTAATTTCAAAAGATAAGGCTTCATAAATGGTTAATAAAGAAATTTTGAATTGATTTAAGTTTGCACCCTACATCCAGCATTGGCCGAAAATTGTCAATTTTTAAAAATAGTTTCATTTTTATCGATTAATAAAAAAAATGTCACGCGAGCTTTTTTAAATTTGGTACCCATATTTTTTATAGAGATAGATTTAGAATGATTTAACACTAAACTGCTTCCCGAACGGCCAAAAACGAATGCAGGAGTGGAGATTTTATGTTAAAAGTCAGTTTTTTTAACGACTATTTTTAAATGCATATTAAAAGCATATTAACATAATATTTTTAATATTATTTCTTATGTAGTGTATAAAACACAAATCAAGCTTTCATTCCTAAAAAAATCAATAAAATAGCTCCAATAACCTATTTTTGGTAATTTTTCAAAAATAATTTTTTTTTTCCAAAAATAGCTGAAAATCTAAAAAAATTTAATTTTTTTAATACAACTCCACTAATTTTGCAAATATAAAAATAGACTTATTTACCAATTCAACGATATATAAAATGTTGATATAGGTCATTTAATAATAGTAATATAATGGCCTCAAAACTACCAAGTCACGTCAAAAGTTGCAAAATTCACTATTTTGTTCCGTATTTCCATATATGTGTATACGTAACATTTTAGTTTTCTAATGTATTATGTAGGTATATATTTGTTATTATAAAGTAGTAAATTCTTTATTTGAGTAATGTTTATTTAATTTGTTCTACATATTTACATACTTATTATACATATATCCCGTATATTTATTTTATTAAGAATATATTACCGAAGATATTATTGGAGATTTTCTTGAAAATAATCAGAAACATCACACGTTAGCTTCGGAATCCTCTTTTTCTATTTCAAGTGATTTTTGGTAGCCATCGTGTTCTTATAGAATATATAACTGGATCTGATGATATTAATAAATATTCCATTAAGTCCGGAAATGTTTAACATCTTTATTTCGGGCTTACTGTACTTCCTCTGTTAGCTCTTCCAATGGCAAAATACTATTTTCTATTATTTCTTTACCATGAGCCAATACTTTGTGAATTGTTGGAGTCATTGATTTCCAGGGGTATGTAATGTTAAGTAGTTCTTTGGTTTCGTAAGCAAAAACTTTAAATTTGTCCGCATTAATTTGTTTTTTGCTATTAATGGCTGCCAATATAATCTTAAAACGCTTCAAAATATTTAAGTCAATGTCTGTGATTGAAGATGTGAGTTCCGGATTTTCAAAGAAACGTCTTGCTGTATTTCCATCATTTGAGCTTCCATAGCCATGTAGAGGTTTATCAATTATTAATCCGAGTTGTTCTTTGAATTCTAATTGAATTCTTTTCTTCCTCTCTTTTCGTAATTCGTGAAGTTCCAAATTGTTTTTTACTGTAGCATTTTCCTGCCCGGGAATATTTCTGTACTTCATATCATATGCAAGATGTAAGCAGAACTCCAAAAATCTTATCCTTGCGTGGAGTGGTGATATTCCAAATTTTAAAGAATTTTTATTAACAAGGACTTCAGAATTATCCTGAAATTGTGAACTTATTTTTCCACATATATTACATTTCCATGTAGATGTTGTATCTGTTATAGCGTTTGCAACTTTTCCATCAATCATCGTTAATTGTTGTTGAAATGTAACTTTAATAGTTCTGTTTGATACTTTTACATATATTGGGGGTAATGCTTTAATTTCTTCTTCCAATTGGTTGACAATGCTGTTTATTATAACGTGGTTTCTTTTGTGTAATCAAAAAGGATTGGACGGCACAAAAATTTGGAACCTGGAGTTAAATTTATCCATATATCATCAAAAAGCGAGTCATTTCTTGTCGATGAGGAAGGATTATTTAAGCGCATTCGAAGTGGTACCAGAGACGCTATAAACAGCGAGGAATAATTATTTCCAGAATTACTTCCATCCAGTTGTTTGTATTCCGAAAATCCTGATGTTCCATCGCAGCGACATTTGAATATTAAAATAAGTTCAGAGTCTTTGCATTTTTCAATGTTATCATTGCTGAAGGTAGATATAATTCTAGAAGCAGTGTTTTCAAGTAATTGCAATATATTAACTTTAGCACTTTTAACAGAAGAACCGGGTGCTCCATAGGCTGTAAAATATTACTTTTCGCTTCTTTCACTGATTTGCTACTGGGAAAGATATCATATCCTTTTTCGCTAACAGATTTCCTCAAAATCTCGTATTGGTTTATTGATAATCCTAAATTTAATATTAGAGCTAAAGCATCTTCAGAGGTAAAGGACGATGTTGATTTCGGTGTCACTATGCTTTGGATTATCCGATGTAATCGATTGGGAAAAGCTGTTGGTAACACATCTATAACTTTTTCTACTTCCTTTGGTTGCGTACGTGTTACTAAAGCTTTAAATGTATCTTTTATTTCGGCATTCGTATGTGAATTTAGAATAGATTCCTGTTTGGTCCTCTTTGTTCTTAGCTGAACTTCATCGTAACTTTTTTTTGGTCGACCCTTTCTCTGCTTTCCGATGAAAATTGGTATTTCTCCCTCCAACCACTCTTCATTTTTCTTCTTGAACTTTGGTATTGACCAATCTTTAATTAAACTGTCTTCTGCAGTAAGAGTTAAACTAAAAGATACTACTGTATCAATGAGTTTTCATATTTTTTCTGGACGATTTATAATATCAGATAGATTATCCCGGATTACTTTGCAAATAGAAAAGTGTTTTAATGTAATCTCCATAATGGCAAATTCACTAATAAATCTGCATATTTAAAAGGATACTTATATATAGAAAAAGAATATTTATATCAGGTAAATGGTGACAGGCAAAAATGAATTAAAAAATTTAAATTTTTGCTCAAAACCCCCAATTTCATTCAGTTTATTTTTATGACCTGTAGTGTTAAACAGGTACGTCAAAAAATGTACCTATGCGATTGTAAAAAAAATCATTTTTGTTATAATACATTAATTAAATAGCTAGGTAAATTATTTAAAAACTTAAAAAAATGTAATAAAAAACGAAGGAAAATATACTTATTTATGTACTTAGGTAATTTTAAAAACCTTTTCAGTAGAAAAAAATTATGAACACTTTAAATAAATTCATTAATAAATATTATTATCTCGTAACAAAAATAAGCAATGCAGTTGAGTGTTACGTATACTCACATATGGAAATACGGAACAAAATAGTGAATTTTGCAACTTTTGACGTGACTTGGTAGTTTTGAGGCCATTATATTACTATTATTAAATGACCTATATCAACATTTTATATATCGTTGAATTGGTAAATAAGTCTATTTTTATATTCTTTTAACATTTTTAAAGTATTTGCAAAATTAGTGGAGTTGTATTAAAAAAATTAAATTTTTTTTGGATTTTCAGCTATTTTTGGAAAAAAAATTTATTTTTGAAAAATTACCAAAAATAGGTTATTGGAGCTATTTTATTGATTTTTTTAGGAATGAAAGCTCGATTTGTGTTTCATACATTACATAAAAAATAATATTAAAAATATTATGCTAATATGCTTTTAATATGCTTTTAAAAATAGTCGTTAAAAAAACTGACTTTTAACATAAAATCTCCACTCCTGCATTCGTTTTTGGCCGGGCGGGAACCAGTTTAGTGCTAAATCATTCTAAATCTATTTCTATAAAAAATATGGGTACCAAATTTAAAAAAGCTCGCGTGACATTTTTTTTATTAATCGATAAAAATGAAACTATTTTTAAAAATTGACAATTTTCGGCCAATGCTGGATGTAGGGTGCAAACTTAAATCAATTCAAAATTTCTTTATTAACCATTTATGAAGCCTTATCTTTTGAAATTAATAAGGAAAAAATTTTTTTATCAACGGAACTTTGAGAAAAAAGTGAATGAATTGTACTATATTTTTGTAAAAAAATAGCCATTTTTCATGCCAATTTCAGAGTGCTGACTTTGAATGTTTTTCACGTCTAGACGAATTGAGATAATCTAAAAATTCTTTCAGCATATTATTTTGAAATATGTAGCAAATTACAGAATATTTTTAAAAAATTTTTGCCTCATATATCTCCGGACTTATTCCCGAAAAACGAAAGAAAGTCGAGCCAAAAAATCAAAAATTCAAAATTCAAGCGTAAATATCTTTTTAACTGTAAGAGATAACTTAGATGAGTAAGCTTATTTTTTCTTTATCTTGCCAAGCACTTTCCAGAAATATAAAAATCTTTAAAATCGGACTTCATTTGTACAAGTTACGATTTTTTTAACTTTTACATACTCGAGGTTGTCAACTTTGACACCCTGTAGCTTATCTCGTGTTATCACAGGGTGACTACAAGATGATTTTTCTGAAAGCTTAGGTCCTCCTCTACAACTCTTCCATACATTTCAATTTGATCCGACCAGTAGTTCAGGAGATTCAGATTTATTACCAAAAAATTTGCGTTTGACCCCACTGTGCGGTCTTCGATAGCATGCATTGGTTTTTAACTCTGGTGTACTTCAAAGACCGGCTTCGCTACATTAAAGTTTTTCTAAATAGGATGACTGATTGCATCCGATGGACTTTATGTTATTTTTCTCTTGAACATTGTGACACTTTCAAAGTGTCATTATGTTATGGACATTATGACAATCACGTTAATTTTAAACTTATTTAGCGAGAGAAAAAGAAAAAAATATACCAGGCTTGAGATATTCAATCACTACACAGTGCGGCAGAATCGAATATTTTTGGAAATAAGTCTGTAATTTCTAACCGGCTGTCTAGATTTATATAAAATTTCACATAGACACAGCGAAGGACTGTACAATTTTAAATTTGGAAATGGAGCCTACAGATCAACCAGCAGCGAAGCGGTTTCCTATTTGCTTTATTCTTTAGACAATTTTGTTCTTAAAATAATTTAAAAAAATCTAACAAAATCGGTCGGAAATGTTGGGCTATATATGAAAAAGACTGGATCAAGATCTTGTAAAATTGCGACAGTTGAAATTTCAAATGTAAATAACTTCAAAACTATAACAGATAAATACCACATAAAAGTATTTCGTAAGTCTTATCAAAGACTTTAAGAAAGTACAAACATTTTTGAAACCGGATAAGAAACAAAAATATGGCAAACGGTTAAAAATTTTCTATGTCAGATTATGTCTACTATAAGTCCCCAAATCCTGCGCTTTTCTGCTACGCCTATGTAAAATTTTATGTGAATCCAGCCGATTGGAAATTACAGATTTATTTACAAAAAATTTCAATTCTACAAAAAAATAATAATAAATAAATAAATAAAAACAAATGTTCAATTCTGGTTCCTTCGAAAGAAATATCATCTGTAAAAGATCTTTACAAAAAGTTTAAAACTTTAATTGTTAAAACGATTATCAACTTGTAAATGCGTCTTATATCAATTTCATTAATATGTAGAGTTTCCAGTGGAAAAGAACCTCAAACTATTTTTATTTACACTTAAAAAATATTATTATCGAATAGGTAATGGGATTTTTTTTATAAAAAGCGGGATCGAAGCTTAAAAATCGAGGTAATCCCGCCAAAAGCCAAATGTCTGGTCATGTTAAGTACCCTATAGCGATATGAAATAAAAAGGGTTAAAAGCTCTCCTTCTGTACCTTCTTAACTAATCAACTCATTTTCTTGAAATTTGGCAGCCAAATAGTATAACATCTGGAAGGAAATGTATCCTATAATTTTTATTATTTAGGGGGTAAAATATGGCAAAAGGGGTAAAAGCTGCCCCTCCCTATATCTTCTTAACTAATCAATCGATTTTCTTGATATTTGACAGGCAAATATCGTATCATCTGGAAGCAAATTAAAGATATACATTTTTTAGAAATTCCAACATTTCTTAATTAATTATCCGACGATAGTTTCAAGTCTCGAATGAACTAAAGGCAATAAATTTTAATATTTAAGGCAAAAAGGTATAATACATTCGTTATTTTTTAATTAAAAACCAAAATATTCAATAGAAATAAGTTATATGGCAAAACAACTTTTGACGGGTTAGCTGGTATATATATGTGTGCTTCACTGTTTTAATGTTACTACAGTGGATCGCACAACAAAATATAGTTACCATTATCTAGTACTAACATAATAAACTGCCAGTTTGTTGAAAATAACTATTCGAGGGAACCATATCACCTACCGATATTTGTGATTAAACAATTTATTGAAAATGCTACTTAAATTTTTTGCTATTTAAAATAACCAAAATCGGTTCATAAAAAAAACTGTGTATTAATTCTTTCAGGACCACGGACAAATATGTTTATCCAAATATTTCTTTGCTTTTATATACAACGTTTATATGGCAGATTGCAACAGAAATATACTTATTAGCGATACCGGATGGTAAAAATACAATACAATTATTATCGAAAATTATATAATCAGTAATTTGTTTTCCCAAATATATAAAAAAAAATAATGCAAAGTTTATGTCAAAATTTTTATTTGCAAATACGACCTATGTATAAACATAGAAACAATTCACTACATGATTTTTAGAGGATAAATGGGACTAAAAATTTATAATTAACTTATTTAAAAAATAAAACGGTAAAAAAATGAGGAAATTGTGACATAAGAAGTAATAGTTGGTTTTGGTACGATACACTGTAATTTTTATTAGAAAATGTAATTTGGAAATAAATTAATTTGCTGCAAATAACCAAAAATTACTTTTGTAAGCCCTCCATTCACGTTTTTGTAATTCTCTGCTGAAAAAAAAAATCACCAAAAAAAGGTGTCAAATATTTTTTTACAAAAATAATTTAATGCAAATTGATTATTGCGTAAGAATTTTTAGTAACTAACAAAAACAGCAACAATAATTAAATATAGAAAAGCGGAAACTGTATAACAACCATGTGACAAACTGTCCGTCCATCTGTCGGTCGTTCAATTTGTGTATTCAAATAAAATTCGTGTTGCCGCAACAAAAAATATTTCGTATGTGTGACAGACATTTTAATAGCAAAATGCTCGTAAATTATTTATTGATTTTATCAAATAGCATTAATGGTATTTTATATAAATATTATATATATATATATATATATATATATATGTATTTAAATAATTATAAAAACAAAAATACTCGTCCTATAATTTAATTGACAATTTAAAATAACTGACACGTTGAATGGGTTAAATTGACATAAATAATGAGTGCTAAATTCTTGAGGAAAAGCGTGAAAATATTTTATAAATTTTTCACTGAAGAGTTTAAATTATAGTAAACGCAATAAATTTTAAGTTGCTTTTATTACACCGTTCAGCAATTTCTCAACAAAAAATTTGGGTCGATATAATTTCGAAACTTCGAAGCCCTTTTGAGAGGAAATTTTACATCCCAAAGACAAATTTAGTACACAGTTTAACCCTGGATGGTCTCTCATTTTAATCATTTAACGATTATTTTACGTGTGGGAATGATTGTTGCAGGCTGATATATATTTTTTTTAAGTTAACATTATCAAAAGGAATTTTTTTTAAGTTTTTATACTGCAACATTTAAAGAAAAAATATTATTATATTGCAGGGATTCTTGGCTTTAATTTGACACCCATTGGGTTGACATAATATTTGTAAATATTTTATAATTTTTTTTTTTTTTTTATAAACGTGTATTCTCTGAAAATTTGTATGTCTTTTAAGAGGAAATTTGACGTCCCGGAGTTTGAGTTTTACTACGTAAGATCTCTAGTTTCGTGCATATATTAAAAAATAAAATAATAATTAATTTTAAATACCATTAAACAAAGAATCAATTATGATCGAGGATCACAAAAATCAGGTTTCTTCTTACCTTTTTAGATCTGATAACAATTTCTTTTAATTATTATAAATTAAACTTGATTTAATTTCCATGGGCAAAAGCGACTGACCAAAATCAATTTCTGTTGTAATTAAAAATTATAATAAAAAAAAAATAATATTAAACACTTGCTTACCTTAGCTTGAAATGTAATTCCATTTAGAAACGCCTGATCGGCATGTAATGGCACTCGCAAATCTTGATCGTCTTGCACCAAATCGTACGGTGTGGAAGGCATTCTTAAATAATTTAATATCACTGATTCAGACCACTTATAATATCATGAAATTGTTTTCATTTTCTTCGTACTACGCTTGAATAATGATTTTTTTATATTCCATATAAGACCTGTAGAATTGCGACGAGAGCTCATATACAATATTCAAATAAACGAAATTTATGTCAAAAATCAGAAAGAAAAAATCAAACACACGTGTAGAAAAATGAATAAAAAATTAAATCACTGGAAAATTAATCAAAATGAAAACTTCAGTTAATTTTTGTTTAATAACAAAATCAATTTTTTGCACTTTTCTTTTTTTTTAACTTTTTTAATTGGAAAAGCAATTTAAATATATTAGCACTTTTTTGATTAAGAAATAAAAAAATTCTGAGAGATTTTTTATAATTCACTTAATTTTTTTGGTTTCTTTCTATTGTAGAAGTATTAAAAAAAATTTGTTCTTTTGTGGCTGCCATTCGTTTTTGTAAGAAATTTTATGGTAACAGATGGCACTTTAATAATTTTACTTTAAACCTTATTATTAAACTTATTATGTATTTTTTTCCTTCTTATTTTTTATTTAGAATTTGTATTAATATTTATTTTGAGAAATTGTTGAAATTTTTCAAATTTGTTGAATAAATAAATTAATTTTAAATGCTGTTTGATGTCAAAATTAAACTCCTTGCTGGTAATTTTGCGTTAGAATTAGAATTTCTGCAATAAAAGAAAATAAGAAATATAATTTAATATTAGCAATTTTATAAAAAAAAATTTTATAAAAAAATATTCTCTTATTATTAAAAAAAATTAATAGTTTCTTCTTCTTGCAATAATTAAAACTTTACTGTCCCCTTGTAATTTGTAAAGTTCGTTTCAAAAGATTAAGTTTTTTCTATTTTCCAAAATAGTAAACTAAATAATAAAAAAGCTATAGATCTCTCATCTCTACATATTTTAGAGCTTTGTGATCAGATGATTTCTCAGCAAAAAAAAATGCCTTTTTATGATCCGCGCTTCAAAACTATAACGCAAGAGCAAATATTTTAAGATCTATTATCTTTTAATAAAGTTAAATTTCATTTGAGCTGGAAATATCGACTACTTTTCTTTTGGTCACCCTAATATATACCCTTTCTATCTCTTATATGGGGTATACAAATATGTAACCAGTTAAAGTATTAATTCTTTTCAGAGCAAAATCATTTTATTTTATTTTTTAATTACAAACTTCCGGTTAGGAAATCAAAGTAATAAATTGTCATTATTTAATAGTAAACAATTTAACACAAGAAACTTAACAAATGCATCATTGATTTACAATATTTCTTTATAAATAAAAATTAATGAATCATTATTTATGAATTTTGTATAATAAAAAAAACAATAGATAAAATCATTAGATTGTCTACTTTTTTTATTTACAATCGTTAAATTGCATACGAAACAATTAAATTGATAAATGATATTGTATTAATTAAAAAATTACACACAAATAATTACGGGCCAAAATGGTGATTCAGTTATCAAAAAAAAAAAAAAAAGGAAATATTTAAATACAGTAGAGTAACAATAAGACGAATAAGGGAAATGAAATTTAGCTGGATTTTATAAAATGTTGGCCCAAAAATTTGAGATTTCTAAGACATTCTAAAAAAAATAAGCATAACTCTTCTCCTTTTATAATAATTCTATAATAATTCTGATTATTTTGCACTAAGATACTGCTTTGACCGCAGTATTTTAATCTAAATCTCTTTATGATTATTTATTCCTATGTACAAATTATTTAAGACAAATCTATTAGTTTAAATTACCTAATGAAAAACAACTATTTTCACGTGTAAACGGCAGCTATTTGCAAACAAAAATAATTTGAAAACTTAATATTTATACCGTAGATTGCAAACAAAAATAGATTTACTTATCATCTAAAATTCTATGCAAAATTTATATTTCCAAATAAGACGCACGTATAAACGTCGCACATAAATTGGAATTGGAAGAACTGAAAAATTATCTTCTTCTCAAAAAAAAATTTCTTTAACTCAATTTATTCGTACATCACTGTTAATAAATACAAAGCAAGAATTCAAATCGTAAAACATAAATCTATCAATAGACAGACAGCTCATCAGATTTACTTCCAATGAAATATGTATGATTATATGTTTTTTCGAGGTAGAATACAAAAAAAAGAATAAATTTTTAAACAAAATAAGCAAAATTGTGATTCATAATGTGACAAAATAAAATAAGTTAGAGTGCTGTATTCGGCTGTGCCGAATCTTATATACCCTTCACCCTGTTGAATATATATTTTAAAGCTAATGAAACATCAATAATACCAAATGAAGACAACATTAATTAAAAAAATTTTAATTTTTAAATTTATGAACCGATTAGATTGATTTGAAAATTCAACTATCGACTATGACCGATTAGAAAAGGCTTGGAAAAGTCGGAAACAAATACGTTTTTTCGTTGGCATCTTCGGTTTTTTTTTTTTACAAAATCTGGGGTATTTATCGACTGATTTTGCTCATTTTTTAAAATTCTCTGTAAATTTATATATAAATTTATATATAATATTGTAGAAATTACATATTAAATGACAAACTTATATATACCCTTTGCACCTATGGTGAAGGGTATAAAAACTAATAGCATTTAAATAAGAAAAGAAAGAAGAATAGAATGATGACAACAAACCAGATGAAATTTTTAAACAATTTAGTGAGGCAATGAACAAAATAAAATTTATGTAAATCCAACAAAGACAAAGATTTTATTAAATATGCAAATTATATCAATCGACAAATTCTAGCTAATAAACTATTTGGAGAAAAACTTTTTGCTATTTTAAAATCAAAAATATTAATCTTGTATTACACAGGACAACACTAATTCTCAGTCAACTTAGATACACCTGATCATGGAGTTTTGAGCCTATTTCTATCTATTTTTTAAAATTAATATAGTTCTCGAGATAAACCATTATATAAAAGATAAATGAGGCAGCACCACATATTGCAACATATGTGGAAAGTTGCAGTGTCATGAATATTGTAGAAATTACATACGAAAATGCTTATATATCTTGGAACCTTTGGAGAAGAATATAATAAAAAATATGAAAAATTCGACCACAACTACGCTTGTGTAGCTGTAGTTTTATTACTTGTGAGCAAGATCAAACACATGACTTTGTATATTTTTTAAAAACGTTATAAACTTTTAAATAAATTTAAGACACATTTACAAAATTTTACAACGTTATTATAGTTTAAGAGTAAGTATAGCAGGGCTGGAAAATACAGCACTATAGTACTATTAGTTAAAAGAATCAAGGAAAAATAAAAAAAGTAAAAACTATTGTAAAACTGCTTTAAAAATGACATACAATTATAGAATAACGTACTTTGTAATAACTACTAAACACTGTGCATATTTCTTTAAAATAACCATATAATTTATATACTCATAAACATAAGTTAAGCATAAAAGAGGAAAATAACAAAAAGTATAAAATGAAATTAATACACATTCAAAGTACCCAGACTTTTTTCGAGTCATATCCCAAATAGCAAATTTTCATCCCCACAATTCACCAAATAACTGCTTATATTATTACCAAAAATCCTCATTAAAGTTTTTATAAACTACATTAAAGTTATTATAAACTACATTAATTTTTATTTGTACTTCAATCCATTTCCTTGGTAAATATGCAAATTTTGGTAGATAGATACACCTAAATAGGTCATATTAAAAAATAATATGTTATATAGGTTTTGAAAAAATTTTTTGAATTTTATGGAAATCTTTTCAACATTTAAATCAATAAATTTTTATACAAATAAGTTGCAACATTATTATTTTGGAATAGCGCCATCTAAAGGTGTTGTTCTCTTACTAGCTATTCTTATATGTAACATATTGTGAATTATAATGCCAAACATTAGTTAAGAACTGTCAAATTAGTTGCAAGCAATAGAATGGATTATTAAAAAGAAAATGAAATAAATCACTTCTTGTTTAACCACCAAACATAAGACATTATAATTATAGTTAATGCAAAGACCAAATATTAAGTTCTTCTTCTTGCTTCAATTATTTTGGATACACTCTCCTCATCTTTTAAACAATTAACTATTGAAGGCTTTTAAATTCTTGATTATTATTGCAGAACAATAATGGAGCATACCTCACAGCCAATCCGTACTATAGTCATAACTTTATGTTATTACATTCAGTATTTGAGTAAATTTTTATTGCCTGCACTGTTGTTGAAATAAATATAGATTTATGTTACTAAAAACTTCATATCCAACGGAAATATCATGTTTTTTTTTTTAATTTTTCCTGAGTTAAAATTACAAAAGTAAAATAAAAATCCCCAAAAATCTTCCAAAGATCCATAAACTTTAAAAAATCCCTAATTCCCAAACCAAATTTGGCATCCGCACTTCCAAAAATAAATCCCCAATTTGGGGATAAATCGCCTAATCTAACAACAATGCACACATTAAACATTTTCCATCTCTGGTTCGTTTATACATATATTTGTATATATTTTTAAGGTGTCTTTAAAATGTTAGTGACCTCTTAATTTGACCATATTTTCCTTTTCTGTTCTTTTTTTTTTTTGCATTCATTTAAATTTCGCTTTTTTCTTTCTTTCCATTTAAATAATTAACTATTTAAAATACATTGAGTTTTTTAATTTTTTATTCATAGTAAAAATGAAAATTTTATTTAATAAACAGTTTTTATAACACAAAAAAAAAACAAAATATGTCAACAAATAAAAAAATATAATTACCGGTTTAATATTCAGAAATATTCATACACATACACATACACACTTAAATACATACAAACAAAGCATTTCGATTAAACAATTTTGAACACAACCAGTGTTGCCGTTTTGGTTACTTTTAACCAAAACTGGTTATTTTATTTTCGAATGTGAAGATGATGACATTTTATCCATTTTAGTTATTATTTTTTTATTAAACCAAAATTTAGTTTTTATGAATTATTCGAAAGTACTATTTAGATTACACTGTAAATCTCGTATATATTGACAAAGAATAAAATAAGCTTCAAAACAAATTTATGATTAAATATCGATAAAAACGAAGAAGAAAATACAATTTTAAAGACATCAAAAATGCTAATGAATTGTGTGTGTTGCGGCAAAAAAAAAATACGCATTTCATTATCTAATTACACTCCAGAAACTCGGTTTTGTTCCAACAAACAGACAATTTTTATGTCAGTTTCGGAATGCAACTTGTTTAATACGAGTTTGGTTAGGTACATAAACATTATTAGACATTGAAGCTGATCGTATAAAATTTCATAATTTTTTTAATTATTCGTGCGATCGAATAAAATTTGAATTTTTTACGCTTAATGGAATGAATAAAGAATAAAATATATTGTTCGAATAATTAATTACAAGTTCAAAAAATTCAAAAAATAACATTTTTTTAAATCAGTTTTTAGTTTTATTAACATAAAAAAACCTAAAAATAACAATTCATGAATATAGAACAAAAAAGTATCGAAAAATTGAGACCATGTATACAAATTACAAACAAATCATATAATGAAATGAATTTTCTTTTAAAACTACCATTCATAAAAAACATAATTTAGCATTTTGGCTTTAAAATGATCTTTTCTGCTTTCTCTTTCTGCTAGTGGTGGCAATACATGTCAGTAATAGCAAATTTAGTTTTTTTGTTTTTTTTTAGATTTTTCTAAATAAAGTCAATAATCATCAATATTGCCAAAATCTATTTTTTTTATTTTTATTTTAATTTTTGATAATAATTATCACTTGATTGAGTTCAGTTAACAAACCATCGTTACACATTTCCGAATCTTGAGTTATTTTTACATTATTTGAATCAATAAAATATATTTTGAAATAAATAATAAATAAAAAATTCTCAAAATAAAGCATCTGCATATAATTTTATTTCACTTTTTGTTGAATATTTAAAAAAAAAATTAAAAGTTTTTGCTGGAAAAGTTACAGAATTTATTAATAACTTGTACGTTTAATGCTTATTCTAACTTTAAAACGTTTAATTAAATCTTTAGAAAAGCTATTATATTTTTTTTTTTTTTTTTTTTTCAAATAATACTGAGATTTCAGTGTCCGTGAGAGGCTTTAATGCGAAATCTATTAAAACGTCGTTTACGTATTTACATATCCTAACGAAATTTTCAATAATGTTCAACAAGGTTTTCCAACTAAACAAAACTTTTTACACTTATAATTTCAAAAGTAAAAACTTTTTTGAAAAATTATTCGATTAATCGTTAAAAATTTATCGAAAAATTTTTTATTCTATATTTAAAAAAATTGTTCCTCAAATAATCGAATAATTTATATTCGAATGACAAACTAATATCTATAGAAGATATAATCTTTTCACAAAAGTTTCAATTAAATAACTTTAACATTAAATCTCTTTGACAGAAAGAAAAAGTGTTTAAAAAAAACAGTTTTTACCACTTCAATAGTAGAACTAAGTGCATATTTTGTACTTCCAAAAAAATTAAAACCATTTTCCCATTTACGTCATGAACGTCATAACTCAAAAAACTAGATTTCTGAATTAATGATGTAGAAATATGCGTTATATCAAGCTTTATCTTTTATAAAAATATGTTCATCGATTTTTCTATTAAGGTAAATAGCATTTGAAATCTTTGAATGCGATTTCTACAAAACTAGATTTTTGAGTTACGAAATCCTTTTTTTTTTCCTACTCAAAATACATTTCCCTCATTTACTTAGTGAAATGTATTTTTAGTAGTAAAAAAAGGTTAACAATTTCTAAAAAAAATAATAAAATTTGACAAATTTAAAAGTGTTTTATATTAACTTTTAACACGTTTTACTTTTATTAAAAAATTTTATTTACTTTAAGCGAAGAATTTCAAAAGCAATGAACATGTATCATAAAAACAGAATATTCTACAACCATGGCAATCATGGGTTAAAAAAAGAACAACTGCAGCTCTTTTTCAGCACTAAGTACTTACTTTCTTCACTTACGGCACAATGTTAAAATCAGGACTTTTTAATTTCTTTTTTTGCTGCGAACCATTAAACCGTTAAAAACAGTTAAATTTTAAATATTTTCTCTTTTAAGCATTTTGGACACATTCTAAAGACAGTTAAGATTAATTTGACTTTATATCCGATATTAAAAAATATTTTAAACCTGAATATAATATATATATATATATATATATATATATATTTGTTTACAAAAAATGTTTTGCCGTGGCAACACTGAACACAACTAACTGGTTTTTTTAAACTGAATAATTTTTTAGTTTGGTCACCTACTGACCGATTATGAATCCATTAAAATCATGTCAAAGATTTTGTTGTCGTTGTCTTTTTGTTCAACTGCAGCTGTTTTAAATTTGATCTCATATAAATTTAATGTCGTTTTTTTTTAATTTTATACGTCTGATTGTAAGCTGCTTCAAAATGCTGCGTCATCAATTTATTTAATACAAATAGCACGTTACGTAGTCATTTTGTTACGTATTGCAGATGGATATATGTTTGAACGACTATGCAAATTTACATTCTCTGCTGTATGATAATAAATAATATGTATCTATGTTTGTATATGTTTCAGAACGATATAAATATCTACATAAATAAGTATGAATTCACATTCATATGAATTTCTTTTTTGTTTCTAAAGTTAATAGTACAGAAAACTGGAAATAGCTTTATTTTCTTATTTCTCTTTTAATTTTTTTGTTTTTGGAATAAGAAAAAGTTTGTTTTCTTATTTATTGTGTCACTTGCATGTGACGCCTTATTTGTCGACATCTTCATTGTGACCCTGACCCTGGCCGACACACACACACACAGTTGACTCTTAGATGTTTTAAAAAACACATAGAGAGATTACAACTTCTTTTAATTTTTAGTGCATAAATAAGCAGTAAAGTTTTGTTTTAGAAATTTGTTTAAATTTCTAAGCGCAAGATATTTTTTTTCATATCGGAGAAATTAATTATAGGTACACTAAAAATGCTGCAATAAATTTTCCAAACACACTAACTTATTTTACAAATATGTTGTTATCAATTACGAATAAAATAACTTTGGCAGGAAATAATTGTTATTTCTATGAAGAATATATGTGGCCACTTTGATTACACACTGCTACAAAACAATATTTTTAATTTTTATTTGAATAACAATCTAATATTGTTTGTAGATCTTCTTGAGGCATTAAATTTTCAAAAATCTTTCCTAAAGATCTAATAGCTCCCTAAATTTTAAACCAATTTTAAATGTCTAAATTGATTTAGAAAGCAAATTAACATAGCTTTTAATTAAATTAAAATCTTGCATAAATATTCAGTATAAGTAATAACTTATTCAAAATATTTATCATTTTTTTTTTCTTTCTTTAAAACTAGACATATTTGTATACATATTTTTAAATGCTATTTTGTTTGGAATATCACTTCTTATATTCGGCTAAAAAACTCAAAAAGTTGTAAAATAAGATAAAGTCTTTTAATTTATTAATTTTCATTTTCTGGGGCAAAAATGATAAAGGTATGAAAAGTTTAAGTAAGTTGTGATACAGTTTTTATATTTACTGCAAAAGTGTCTTAAATTTTTTTTGCGAATTTTAAATGAAATTCACTTCATGCTTTAAAATCTTATTTATTTATTCTTCATTATTAATAAATAACCAATAAACTTAAATCAATACACAATATATTATTTCTTTCCAAGAAATCTCTTTTCTATCAACATGTCTTTCTGTAGTATTATTAACTATCTTATAGGTCCAATAAGTTCATTTCAATTAAAGATGGAATAGCAATTAATATTCCACAGACATACACATACTCTCACTTATACATAACCCCATGCACAAATACACAAACTCCCATATTCACCAGGTAATTAAAGCCGACAAAAGAGAATAGCGTTAAAATACAAAAATACAAATAAACACAAAACGATTCAATTGAAGTGCAGCACACCATGGAGTGGAAACTTGTTTCAAAGAGTTGTCTGGCTGGCTATACAAATATGTAATACGTCATAATAGTTAAAAAAAAAATAATATTGATGGTGTGTAAGATGAAGGATAACCCAGACAAACGATTAGAATTTTATTAGTAACATTCAACTTCAAATATGTCCCTTATGTCTCTTAGTTGAAAGTAAAGTTGCACAGTTGCTTTCCTCAAAAAATATTTTTAATTAAAATCTTTTCTTGTCTTCTGAGTGGGGTTTACTTCTCCTTAAAAGTAATTAAAGAATTTCCTGTTGTTTATAGTTGCAGAAAATTAAAGTATTTTTCCCCTTTTCCAAGATACAATTTTTTAATCATGTACTCATCTCATGAAACAACTAAAAGGCTGTGAAAGATACAACGTAAATATTCTCTTTTTTTTCCTCCTGTATTCATATGATTAACTAACATCATTCGAATGGACAAATCCACAAGCCAACGGACTAACATAGACAGCCACATGATAGACGGACGGACAGACATAAGGTAATTGCAATAAGAAGATGAGGAAAAAGTATAACTATCAACTACAATTACTGAACATTGAAAGTACATCATCAAAGTAACGCCATCACTAACAGCAAGACCACACTAAATGATCACAGTGGGAACTGATTGAAAAATTAATGGGAAAAAATAAAAATAAATATTTTAAAATACAAAAAATATTGGAATCAAATAATCAATATTAAAAAAGAATCGATTAAAGTTAAAAATTATGCAAATAAATTTTACAGCCAAAGTAAATTTTGGTACACTCTGCTTTTAATTAAAAAAACTTTCAAATTTATATTAAAAAAGGTCCACTTCTTTATTGTTATAATAACAAGTTGTGATGCTATTGATCTTTTAGTTAAAAAATTTATTTTATCATTTAAATATCTACCCATCCATCCCACTGTACTATTCCTTTATACTTAATGCATCTTAAAAGCCGCATAAAACAAATTCCAAAGTTTGCAATACCTTTTTACTCCTTGTCGCAGTTGCTCCCAAATGACTTTTATTCTTATACATATGTATTTTTATTTATTTCTGTATCTCCTTATTATGTACTTAAAGCAATACAATATAAGTACACACGCATTAAGTCTATAAGGAATACTCTAACAAATACTTTTATATATATATATATATATCTCTCTCTTCCTCTATGTATGTATATACACACATATATAAGTCGTTTCCCTGCCAACAATTAGGTGATAGTTTTATCCACTATCAGAAAAATTACACTTTCTAGTATTCTAAAGATGTTATTTTCCTGTTAGTAAACAATTTTACAAAAACAAATAACATTAATTTCGATTTTCGACCTTCTGAAAGTAAAAACCATTACATTGTTTTTATATTAAAAACAAAAAATGTGGGGAAGACGATGGTACTTAGTTGGCGTGTCACTTTTAAAGGCAAGCAATCGATTTTTTAAAAATTTTAAGAAAGCTTCTTAAAATTAAAATAAACAAAAAAAGTGAGGTAAAAATGAAATATATATACATATACATATATATATATATATATATATATATATATATATATATATATATATATATATATATATATATATGAAAACAAAATGAAGTATTGTGAAAAAAACTGAAAGAAATTTTAAATTAAATTAATTAAAAAATAAATGTTATTCTGTAAAACGAAGCGAAAATTCATTTTGACAATTTACTTTGAAAACAACAAATAAATTTTGATTTATTTCCTGTTTTTAATAATTTAAAATGTATATTTTTTAGTGAAAGTGAACCCATATATGTATATTCATCAAAACCTTTCAACTAAACTTTTAAAGTTGTTAGGCTTTTCGAAATTAAAAATATCCTACTCCAATTTATCAAAATATATCTATATTTATTTTTTACACTAAGTTGATTTAATTTTCTTCTTTTTCATAAATTATTATTTCATATCTGCGTTAAAAATTTCTGCCTCCTCCATGTTTTGACGCAATTCTTTTTTCGATTTTTTTTCTTTTTTTTGAAAAAAATCTTTAACTTGACATAGAAAATATTTCATCGCTCGCCAATTTTTTTGTTTCCTATCCGATTTCAAATATTTTACATCTTATTAAACTTTAAGCTCAATTCTGTAAAATATATTGACTTAAATTTTTATCTGCATAATGAAGATTTATGTTAGCTAAGTAACGTAATTTATTTGAAAAAAAAACATGGTTTTTGGAGAAACTATAAATATTATATCTGTAATAAAATCTTTGTTAGTTAGGATATCTTAACGAAAATTTCGTTGATTGTTTAAAATGAGAAATTGTAAAAAACTATAAGATTTTTATAAAACGAATCCCACATTTCACAAAACAAGAAAACAAAAGAAGATTTTATCAGCAATTTGGTGTAATTTTATATTTAAAAATTCTTCCTTTAAAATGAATATTTAAACTCAGATTTTCATAAGCACAACTAAAACCGATTTTGAATAACCCTAAATGACTCTAATTCATCACACAAAAAAAGCACTTAATAGTGTCTTTAAAACGTAATAAAAATGCAATACAATTTTGCCCGAGCTATGACTCTACTTCGATAGGAAAATAACTTCTACTTCTTTTACTACTTTAAAATAAATATGGATACTATTTAGTCAAAGTTTGGATAGTAATATTGATAGTATTAAGTTAGAATTTCGACGGAAATAGTGACTTTTTCTGTACCTTAAAATGACTCCAATTTGACACATAAAAAAAGCACTTAATAGTGTCATTAAAAAGTATTAAAACTGCTGCACACTTCTTTCCGCACGATGACTCTTCATGGATAAGAAAATTATATCATATTCGACTGTTAAAAACAACTTGAGATTACTCTTTAGTGCAAATTTGGATAGAAAATGTTCGCAGGGTTCAATTTAATTCCCTGGCACATAACTCGGTTACTAGTATTTGTATAATACATACATACTTCTTATCTTTATAATTGGTAATTCATTGCTACAAATACCAATGGATAGATGGATACCTGGAGACGTAGATGCATGAATTGTTCCTTTCATCTGATCATTAAATGATGTTGTTTGTTGCTATTGTTTGTTTGTGATTATTTTTATTTGGTTACACTTTAATGAAATTTTTCACAGAACATAATAATGATGATGATACAAATGGGTTTGTACTCATATTAAGGAAAACATTTCAAACAAATAATGGTAGCAACTACAAATTATGGTCAATGGCGGAAAACCTGGACATAAATAACATCTTAAAATTTTTCACATGAAATTGATGAAACAAAGCTACAGTGGGTAAGATGTTATCTAAAATACTTCTTTGGAATTTGTTTTACTTTTCTAATTGATTTATAGGTCTTCAAAGAATTGTAGACTTTTTATGTTTGAAGAGTTTTAAACGTTTCAAAGATGATAATTCTTATAATTTTATGGTAATAATTTAAGTCTTATCATAAGCACTTTCAATTATTAAAGCATATTTGGAAGAGTAAAGTCAAAGTACAAATCAGTTGCTTTTTTGTTTTTTTTTTTTTTTTTTTTTTTTTTTTTGAAGCATCCTTTTCGTTTTATTTATTTAATAATTTATTAAAAAATTACACTGTGTTACAGAAAAAAAATCACTGGAAAAATGACATAGAAAAACATATATATGAGGACATCGTTAAAAAATTTCCAATTTTTATGCTCAAAACCCTGTTATTGTTTAGATTTCTGCCTTAATGTAGTTCTTACTCTTGTTTTGTAAATTTTTGTAATAATTTTGTAATTGTCTTGGGAATTAGAAGAATTAGGATTTCTAATCGTATAATTATGACTTGATCAAATATTTATAGAACTTTTTTAAACAGTTAAAAAATTCTTTACTATTTTTTTAATGTTATTTATTGCAAATTCAAATTACTCTATAAAATCATATTCAAGGACCCTATAATTTTTAAAGGCATTTTTGTTATATATATCTATAAAAAATCAATTTTATATTTTTAAATGAACAATTTAAACTTTTTATAAATTTTGCTCCAAATAAAATATTTTTTATTAAACTACATGAACTTTTGGCAAACTTTTGAAAATATTTAATAACTTCTTGGGTATATATATATATATATATATATATATATATATATAATTAAAAAATTACGTTCAGGTCGCTTTCGAGTGAAAATAAAAAATGTAGTTTTGAAGCAGAGTGGAATATACTTATATGTTAGAATTACGGCTATGAATTTAAAACATATTTAATAAAAGGCTTTAAAATAAAATTAATTTCGATTAGTATTTTATAATTAAATTTATTTCTCCATTTTTGGTTCAGTAAAATATATTGACTTTGATCTGTTTTTTATATAATAAAAATTTACTTTAGCTAGAAAATAGTATTTATTTAAGTGGTTGTTGACTTTATAATTTAAAATAACGAGGTATAAAAAAATTAAGATTTTGGTAAAAGGAGTTCCGAAATTCCCAAAAAAAAAAAACGGCGAAAGATCTATAAATTCCACATTTGTTGCAGGTTTAAAAAGCCATTGTCAAGCTCTTTAGAACAAATCAGAGTTTACGAAACTACATTTTATTTGTAGCTCCATGCTTTGGAATTTTAGAACATATATGCTAAAGTCAAAATTTGGATACAAAACAGGTCAAATTTGGTAGGATCTTTACATCTCCGTGAAGATACCTTTCAGAAAAGTATAAAGTCATTATATTTTCTTAAGAAAGATTTTATTGTAGAGAAAAAAGAGTGAACAAACTTTTTCGGCCAAAAAAAAATATATAATAATTTTTTTAATTTTCAAATTCAAAATCGTTTATTTTTGGATTCAAGAAAGATATCAATTTCAAATTCCCTATGTTCGATAGATAATTTTGTTCTTTAATGAATAAAAGAAAAATATAATAAAATCGGTCGGAAATGTTGGGCAAGACATAGAAAGAACTGGACCAAAATCTTTGCAAAATTGAGATAGTTGAAATTACTAATGCAAATAACTCGGAAACTATAAGTGATAAATTGCATGTTTTTCAAAAGATCTTGTCAAGAGCTTTAATATGATATTAAAATCTTTGAATTCGGGTAAGGAACATTTTTTTTTTTTTTTTATAGTTTTGTTCTATTTTCTATGTCTAGAAATGTATATAGGGTCTTTCTGTAAATTGTTCTCTCCTCTGCTACTCATATGTGAAATTTTATGTAAATCCAACCAGCCGATTAGAAGTTACAGATTTATTTCCAAAAATGTTCGGTTCTGCCCCACTGTGTAATGTTTGATAAAGTAATTAAGATATTTTTTCACAAAATTTTTAATTTTATTTTTTTTTTTTTTCAGAATATTAAAAACGACAATATGTACTATTTTTCAGAAAAATATCAGAATAAACAACCTATAACGTTTTAAGTTCCATTTCATGAATTTTCAAAATTAGTGCATTTTAGGACAATTTTCGAAAACTTAATAAAGGCCTCCTTCTTCATAATATTCGTAAACATTTAAAATTTATAGACTTTTTATTATTCAAATTTGAATGGAAAATTTTCTTATTAAGTTTTAGTAAATTTGAAATTTTTATTATGAATAAGGCAGTAAAAATATTTGGAAAAAAGCAAAATTTTCAAATGCTTGAGGAAAACACACTGAAATACCTGGAGCTAATTGTTCCGTTTTCAAATTTTGCTTTAAGAAACTTTTTATTAAAAAAAATACACCTAAAGTTAATAAAATTTTATTATTTTTTATTAACTTTGGCAGATCGGTACAAAAAAAAAACGCAAACTACACCAAATATTTTTATTATCATTGATACATAATTTTGTCTTTTTTTTTTTTTTGTCCTATACCCAACTTTATTACGAAAAGTTTAATTTTTCTTTAATCGAAACTTTTGACACATTTTACCCCAACATGATACGTGCCGGTTGTTGCGTGCCTTTTCTTTATGATATTGTGGAAAACAATAAATAAAACAGGATATATTGAACTCTCTAACAGCGTGGATTAAAACCATAGTATATATTCGTATTATTCACAACAAAACATAGAATAATCTTCTCAACAGAATAAAAAATAAGTCGTAGAGACATTCTAAGACAAATACAAAAGTTAAACGATCGTATTACATGCAGCTAAAGAAAGTGCCACGTGAACACTCCCAGGCGAAAGGAAATTAGTTGCGGTAAAAGGAGAATTGTCTTTGATTCACAAAGCGATCACTCAACGATGTAGTTAAGCATCTGCTAGTGGTTATGATGAACGACAAAAGTGGTTATTTAATCCATGTTTTAGCAGAATGAAATGCCATCGAATCTAAATTAATTGATCTTATTGCTGAGCGCAATAAAAATAATCCGGTATCTCATTTTTACTTTGGCGAGATATTTAAACGTGTTCGCTAAGAACTTCTCAGAAAGCGTATTGTTAATATTATCGGTGCATGGAATGACGAATGGGACTGAAAATTTAGTTAAATGGTAACGAAGGCCAGAAAATCCCACGATTTCCATGAATGACTAAATTTTCATCCACATCGAAAATACTTAACATCTTATAGTCAGACTACGTTAAACTGCAGAAGTTGGTATTAAAGCTTTGATATAAGCTTTAGTAGCTAACCAAACTTTCACACTAATACAACAATGATAATGAAAGTCGTCCAAAGTAATCTACAGTCTTCAAAATGTGCTGCAAGTAACTTAAGGGCCTTTCTCCCCTAAAAGAACGTAATCATAACCCTGGTTCAAGAATTCTGGATAGTATAAAACGATTTAATGAAAAATATAAAAGTAGTTTAATTTAGAAGGCCTTTCAATAACAAGGATCGAATAGATACGATACGCAAAATTAATGAATGCATCCAGATTCACGGCACACGACAATCCGGCGTCGCCAGACGAAGTAAGCATTATTGATCTCAAATGTGTAACATCTTTAGAATTTCAGAAGTTTATTAATTATCCCATATCTGTTGGAATAAGGAGAACATCAAGCAACAAGTCATAAAAAATTGTAAGCTTTCTATAGAAAAGATTTAAGCTTTTGAATTGTAAAATCAAATATCATGATTGTCATGTGTAAACTCTTCTTTGGTAATAAATCTGTATTTCCTAAACTACTAGTCAGATCGAATTTAAATGTATGAAAAAGTTACAGAAAAGGATCTGTTATTGCAGAAAAATCATTCTATAGTCATTCTGTAGTACGAGATAAGCTACAGGGTATCAAAGTTGAATACCTCGAGTATGTAAAAGTTTCAAAAAATCGTTACATATATTTCAAAGATTTTTATATTTCTGTAAAGTGCTTGGCGAGATAAAGAAAGTTAAAAAGATATTTACCCTTGCATTTTGAAATTTGGATTTTTTGCCACGACTTTATTTTGTTTTCTGGGAATAAGTTCTGAGGTATGTGAGGGAAAGATTTTTTAAACATTCTGTTATTTCTAATAAATTGCGAAATAATATTTTGAAACAATTTTTTGATTATCTCAATTCGTCTAGCCGTGAAAAATGTTCAAATTCAGCACATTTTTTAATAAAGATATAATACAATTCTTTCACATTTTCTTCAAAGTGTTGTTAATAAAAACATTGTTTTCTTTACATATTTCAAAAAACAAGGCTTCATAAATGATTAATAAAGAATGAACTGAATGACTGAATTTTTTTTATATAATACATAAGAAATAATAGTAAAATTATGGTACTAATATGTTTTTTAGTGCAATATAAAAAAAGTATTTTGAGAAGTTGACTTTTTCGATAAAATCTGCACTCCTGCATTCGTTTTGGCCTGTCGTGAAACAGTTTTGTGCTAAATCGATCTAAATATATTTTGTTCTTAAACACCGTTAATAAACTTAAAAAAACTTTTTTATTATTAATCGATTAACATGATTTCTTTTTTTCTAAAATCCACCATTTTCGACCAATCTAAAATTTCTTTATTAACCAAATATGTAAAGATAACTTTTCTAAAAGGTCCTCGTCAACAAATTTTTCACACAATAGTTTAGAAGATATATATTTTGTACCAAAAATTTTGCGATTGACCACACTGTGCGTTGTGAACACTGTTGCCAGATAATTATAGTATAAAATCGTCAAAATTCGACAAAAAGTCGTCAAAATCGGCATAATAATTTAGAAATCGTAAAAAATCGGAAAATAAAATTCATATCTTTTTGGCTATTTATTAAAAAAATAATTTTAAATTTTGAAACTACTTGTTTATTAAATAAACTTCCAGCATTGTTTTATATTATACAAAATTTGAAAAATAGGAACAAATTAAGATTGCCGAAAAATAAAAAAAAAAAAAAATAAAATAAAAATATTTTATTTTTAATGTTAATAAAGGCGTTTCAGTGTAGCCGGATTTTGGCCGCACTCAGGGACTTTCTGTTGTATTTATTCGTCGAGTAAAGTTTTTTTTAGAAATAAAATTTTTTAATTTCCGGTATATCAATAAAAAAAAATGAAAATTGCATAAATCTTATCAAGGATTTAATGAATACGGTTATATTATATATCATTCAAAAGGTATTTTAACTTTTAAATAGTATTAATATAATTTAAATCGCATATGTGTTAATAAAGATATTCAGAAAAATATATCAAAACTTTAGATATCCATAACTCGTAAATTAAGAGCGACCGGCCTAATTTTTGTTTTACATTTATTTAATCACAATTAAAAGTACTACTGAATAATTATAAAAATTGTTTAAAAATCAAGTGGGCCAATGATCCCAATTTACGGCAAAATAAACTCAATTAAAAAAGTACTCAAAAAATCATATATATTGGCTTTATTTTCAATTAAATTTTTTACTACTTAACACATTCTTTAACTTTTTTTTCTATGATCGAAATTATTTCACTTACATACATATGTATATAAAATAACATTTTTTCTTTCATACAAAAATTTCAGAGCAAAAGTTTAAACTTCTTATAGTCAGTCCTTTTCTTTTTCACTTTTTCACAATACAAAATCAGATTTAAACAAGAAAAATTGACATGTGTAAACATTTCACTCAATCGTCATTTTTTGAACAAAAATCGTCAAAATGCAGATAAATCGACAAATCTGGCAACAGCGGTTGTGAACATTTATAAAGAACATAATTGAGTAAAATAACTTTAATATTTGCAGAATTATCTCTTTCTTCTCTTTGTATAATTCACACCTATTGTGTGTACTCTGGCACACATGCGCATTTTCTTGCTGCATTTCACTCTGCAAGCAGTTCTTTGTTGTTTGTAGCTGGATTTAGTTGCAACTGATTTTTTAAATATTTTGATTTGTTACGTTCTCGAATGCTTTTTTGTTATTGTTTTTGTCTTTTTTTTCTGTAGTCTTTCTTCTAACCATTCAGCACGTTCTTTTCGCCCATGTTCTTTGTTAATGCGTGTTTAGTGAATTATGTGGTTTAAGGTTAAGGAACCTTAAAAGCAACAGCAAAAATACATTATGAATTATTTACGATGAACTACGACAACATTAAGTGTTGGTGTGTTAAGACACACAGATATTGCGATACACTTTAACACATAATTAAAAGACTTAAACAAAGACTGATTTCTTTCTACTACCAACCCAGCAAATCAAATGTTTGATTTAAAATTTGAGAGTGATTTGAAATAAATTTTTTTCTGAAAAGTAAACGTTTGAGAATTATTTGGTAATGATTTGAGAATAATAGAATTCTCAACAAAAAAAGGGAATTTTTTCGTCAATTTTGATGCAGATTTGAATTAACTTTTGATATCAAAAAAAAGACATAATTTTTCATACGTTTGAAATATGATGACTCTGTGTTTGTTGGGAAATACAAGAGTAAAACATAACAATGATTCGCGGTTACTGCTAGTACTAAAAACGTACAGCGAAAGATTCATGGATATGGATATATTCTTTTTTTTAAGTTGTTCTTTATCTCTTGTTTCTTTCAGTTTTTTATTTTTATTTTTTTTTTTTTTTTATTGTAAAGTATTACAAGAATGGCTTGACTTTGCAAAGAAATTATTTATTATTTTTTCTTAAGAAGCAAATAAATAAATAAAATAAAAAGCATTTTACTTGTATTTTCTACATTAAAAATATTCGTACTCGTAATGCTTGCTCTACGTACAAGTACGTGGGGTATTGACCAACCGAAAGTTGGAGGTGGCTAAATAAATAAACTGTTGCGGTAGGTTTAAGATTTTTATTTTTTCAACACATTGACGTGAAGTTAATTAAACTTGGTAATGTACTTCAAACAACTTGGTAAAGTAGAACATTTTTGTTGAAGGAAAAAAAATAATGTTATGAAATTACTTCTTTAAAGATTATGTGAGATCAATCAGATCATGGCATTTAACGTTAAATTTATTCTATAATTTTCAAATTATCTGGCATCGCTTTCGTAATACAAAAACATTAAATGAACTTCAGACTACATATATAATTTTAATTGCTGATGTTTATCACCTTAAAATGAAATAAGGGATCAATTCTTATTTATTAGTCTTTTAATTTTAATTCCAAACTTTTTTCTAAATCTTTATTAACTTTGCTTAAAGTTCAAATGTTCAAATATCAACTTGAAAACGACAAAAAAGTTCAGAAAAACAAATCATGATGACTAATTAATAATTTTTTCATGAAATTTAAATAACAATAAAGAAGAATTTGCAGCTGCACAACATGATCATTTGGTGTTAATACTCATTAAACTTATATTTATATATATATAAATTTTAAAAGATATACAAAGCTTAAGCTTTGCAGATACAACTACAATAATTTAAAGACTAAAAAAAGAAAAAAAAAAGGAAAACACATCTTGCATAATGATTGAACAGACAGACATACAAATATAAATACTACGAGTTGTAGTCTAACTGAATGAATGAAAAATAAATTTAGTACTTTTCAAAACAATTGATCACGAGGGAGAAGTACGTACATAGGATTAACTTGAAATTCTATAAGCAGATCTTTAGAAGAGTGCAGAGTTAATTAAGTAGTTTTTTATTTCTATTGGAATTTTAGCATTCAATAAATCAAAACAAATAGCAATTTAGTTTTCAATATTTTCAAAACTACAGCTGATTGAAAAATACTGAATTGTAATTGAATTTCACTATACAACTCCCTTAGTGTGTTTGTGTGGATTACTAGAGCCTTTAACTGAGCAATGGATTCGTGGAACTATAAAGCAGAATATGTATCTCCTTAAAAGTTTAAAATATTAATTATTAATTTCACCTCTGTGAGTGTAATTACTTCAGTTTTAAAACGTTTTAAGATTCATTCCTCAACTTGTACTCGAATAGACAGTCACTGGAAAATCCTGCAGAGAAAAAAAGGGTTATATAAATATTCTGTAGAAATCTATCTGTTAATAATACATTATGAGAGTCTTTCTGAATATTAAATTGGTATTTTAATAATATTACACTAGATGTGCTAATTCCTTCGTTATCAAATCTGAATGTTAATAAAGAATTAATATTAATTATTTGTTTGTGTATGAGTAGATAACTTTAACTTATTGGGGTTTGTCTACACTTTTATAACGAACGAACTACGTTATAAACGTAGTTCGCTATAGTTCGCTACCACAATCTACGTATTTCATTACGAATTAAAACGTACTTCTTCCTTATAAAATTGGGTTGTATTTATGATTTTTAAAAATGGTAATGTAAAAAATTTAATTACTATTTAAGGAATGGTAATGAAATTACAATAAAAATCAAATACAAATAATTACTGAAAAAAGCAATTTTTTAAATATGTTTTTAATACCTTTGAATTAGTTTAATGCTAATAAAGATTTATAAATCATTTAAATATAAATATCCATTACAGCTAGTTTTGAAGATAATAAAATATGATACTTTTTAAAAATTATTTTAAAATATAAATATTTACCAAATAGAGCTGCAAATGAATCAATACAAATTACATATAAAAAAATTTTTAATGTAGGAAAATTTTCGCTAAATAATGATAATGAATTTATACAATTTGATCATTATTTAATGTGAATGATTTATTATTTTTAAATAATTACTAATGAAAAGATATCATTAAAAAGTGTTACCATTATTAAAAATAATGGTAAAGAAAAGAATTTTAAGTACCATTTTTCAATTTAATGTTAAAGAAAACGGCAATTCATTAGTCGATTTAATGAATTACTTTCACGTATGAGAAGAATACTGCAAGGAGACATGCTCATATCTGTATTGGGTAATCAACTCGACAAAAGAGGCTACAAAATATTGACTTTTCATGGGGTTGCCAAACGTAAAGTTTTGATCAGTACATGCACTGTTCTTTATGTACAGTACTGATTCATGCATAAGACGTTGATCAGTACGAAAATGTACTGATTTTTTATGTTTCCACTTTTTATATGTAGAAGATTTCTCTTTATACTTCAATGGATGATTGTTCATCTTTTTTATAACAATTTTTTCAACCTAGAGATTCCGGAAGCATACTTAGGCTTTTTACATAATGCTGGACTACTTTTTTACTTTAATAATAAATTATATTAAAGAATTTTTCTATCTAAAAAGATATAAATATTACTAAATTGGAAAAACTATCAGCCTAAGCAAAGACTACAATGAAGGGAAGGAGGCACTTTTTCGTACAACAACAATATTTCTATTTTCTCACATGCAAGTTCTGTGTGAATTCAACGCATTTATGGGAGATAACAACTATTGAAATACTCTTCTTCAATATTTTAGAAATATAAATTAATTTCTTTTATACTTAGGTTGTATGAGTCTTTCATTAAAATTCTTGTATTTCATTTATAGTTTCTCTTAATTAATGTGGATATTTTGTTTTATCCCTAAAGTACCTAAAGAAAAAAGTTTGAAATATTTATATATATATATATTTTTTTTTATATATTTAAAATTTAAAAAGACAAGCAATTTATATTCTCAATTCAACATTTACTCGTTGACGAAACAAGTTTAAAATTTTCATGTGAAAGTGAAAGGTGTAAAACGGAATTTTAATAAAACATATGAAAAGGGAGTCAATGTTAAAATTATTTTCAGCATTCAGGTAATAATGATACAAAATGTTATGTAGCCTAGAACACCATATTTGTGACTTTGGCTAAATAGATTATCATAAAAAATAAATACCTTTTATAAACTTTTATTTTTTGTAATAACATATTCTTTCGTTTACTGCATTTAAAATAACATTCTCTTCGAAAGAGTTTAATTTGTTACTATAACTATACCAAATCTTATATTGCATAGAAATCTTTCAACATTTGTACTAACTTTTTTCGAAAATATACTGTTTTGTCTAATTTCAAAACTGGGAACCCTAGACATCTTTATATCAATTAAAATACTAGTTAGGTTATGTGGTCACCCATCAGAAAAGCGAGCCCACTTGGAGACCATGTGGATTGATATCTCCATATGTTCTATATGGGTGTTTGTAGTACCCGGTTTTAATGGAATCACCCATTATTCTGGATAAAAGCCTATATTTGTTAGTGATACATCCCCAAGAATATCAAGATTCAAAAAATAATGCTTACCAATATACTAAGAAGTCTGAGTTCTTGTTGTGCCAAACAGTCACACAAAAAATGTTGTACAAAACCTATTGCAGTTATCTTTAAATAAACTGCAATAGGACATTTGAACTATCATTTAGTGGACCGTTAAATATTAAGTTACTTTCCTACTGCCTGTTCTATATCATTTAAGCGGGGGCCAAAGGAATCCAGATATCTTCTATGAATCTGCGTTTTAGCTTTTTTTTCATTTTCATGATTACCCTTATGTCCTATTACCCAGATTTGTCTGACTAATTATGTATCACCATAGTTGAGACAGACATTGAGTGCAGTTAACAAGAACTCTGTGGCCAAGAAAAAAAACTACATAACTTAAGTTATGTCATTTTCCATTTTCTTTTATTTTTAGAATTATGTAATTTTTTTTTCCAAAAATCCGTCCATTACTTTAGGAGATAGTGTTTTGCATAACAACATAATTCTTTTGATTTTACTTTTTTTCGAAATGTAAAAATTGTACAAATGCTTTTTTCCATATTTCCTACATTAAAGTTTATGATTAAACTTAATATACTTTTTTGAAATATGTAGTTTTTTTAAGATATAAATTTTATTTTATTTTCATAGTATTTTTGAAATGAAATAAGTACATAATTTAACATATTAAAGATATATTTTAAAATTTAATTTAGAAAACATGTATAACTTGAGATATTATTTAAACAAAATATTAATTTTATAAAGGGACAAATTGCACCATTACATTTTTGCTATATTTTTCTATAATCTATATACATATCGATTTGAAAATTATACCAAATAACAAATTCGTACAAATTGCGGATATACCCAGCAAAAACTTTTTGGTTTTCGGTAATAACAACTACTTATTAAAGTAGTTTCTTGGTAATGAGGAGTCATTATTATTTGCCTACTCTGTATTACATTAAATGACCAGCAATATTTAATTAAATTATGTTAAAGATCTGCTTTAATTAAACTCTAAACTTTATATGCATACATATGAGTATTTGTATAATTTTATATTTTTAGTTAAAACTTAATAATATTTATTAATTTGTACAGAGTATATTAATCACGAATACAAATTCAACTTAATATTACCAACTATTTTTTTAAAACAACATACGATACATACATACATACATACATAGGCACGTCAGAATCAATGTATATATATATATATAAGTACTAAATACATTGGGGCATGTAGTAAGTACGAGTATAATTTCCTTATAGTAGATGAGAGTAATTTCAGTTTCAACATTTTGAAGCCGCAAGTGTTTTATATAATTTTTTTTTTATCCAACAATTTATGCAAGATAAACTACAGAAAAAAATTATAAACTGGAAAAACTACATCTAAGAGAAAAAAAAACAAAATGTGCACTTTTTTTTACTTACTGGTAAGTACGTACTCAAAGAAATCAAAATACTGGTAACAAAACATAAGAAACTGGGCAAGAATATGACTAACTTTGAAAAAAAAAAAATAATAATAAAAACAGATAAAAAAACAGATAAAATTGCATGAAAAAACTGGAAGAATACTTGAAGACGAGGAGAAAAAAGATTTTGTATTACAAAGAAATTGAAACAAAACAGAAAAAATAAATAAATACAGGTGATTGTTAAGGGATAATGACCACCAATCAAACTGGTTTACAAAAAAAGTTACTAGGTATTAAAAGAAAACTTTGCTCTTTTTTATATTGGCAAATGTGTAATTTGCAAGAACTTTTACAAAATCCAACACAAATGAGTCATCTGAAAGATCTGAAAGTACAAAAGTAAAATTGAGTTCATTATAAAACTTAATTGGGAAATAATAAAAGAAATACTTATTGAAACTAAATCACAATTTTTAAAATCGTTTAAAATTTAAAAGACGGCATTAGTATAAGTGAAAAAATTAGATTTAAATAGTCATAATGGTAATAAATAAGGTGTATATTCGTATCAAGGTCTTCAAATTAATCTTGTATTATATCACGAGTTTCAATTAAAGTTAATCAGGAATTGCAACCATATTTTTAATTAAAGCTAATACAGGGGCCAAATATCGGTATTCGATATCGATCGAAACCTCCATTTAAAATCTGTTGAAATTTCGATACGTAATTAACTGTTTAAGGACGATTAAAGTTGGTATGAAAATGTTTAATTAAAGCTAAATCTAGAATTATAGGTAGACCAAAATTTAAAGATAATCCAGGACCATTTGAATTAAAGCTAATCTTAAATGTTATCACTATTAACGCTTATGTGGGATTATATCAAGATACAAAAACTTCAGGTTCCTCTTCAGAAACTCGAATAATTTTAAGATAAATTATATACAAATGTCTGTCTTCAATAAACTGTTTGATCTACCTACAATATAGCAGTAGCAGCAAAAAGTTCCTAATATGGTAGTTTAAAAAATATTTTAGTACTGCTACCTTCCCATTTTACTTATAGTAGCTTTAGTTCTATGTATTAAAAAAAAAATAAAAGGTTCAATGTAGCAAAGTTATTGCCTTTTATTTTTAATAGTAGTTATTTTAGTCGTTAAGTTAAGAAAAAAAAAAATATAAATTTGTGTAGTTTTCCATTTTACTGCATTACTTTATTACTGAATTTAGCAATAGACGTAGACACAAAGTTAGCAATAGAAATAGCAGAAATTGATGAATGTAGCAGTAGAATTAGTAACGATTAAAATATAATATATGAAGTAAAATTTTAAATATTCGTTTATTTATGCAAAGTACCAAAAGCAAAGTTAAATATATTTTTTTACCCATTATTAATAAATTAAAATATGTTAATATAATTAATATTTATTAGCGTCAAGTTAATAGTAATAAAAGATAAATTTCAAAAGCAGTTAATCTTTAAAGTTATATGCTACATTTGTAATTTATGTTTTATTGCTACTGTTTCAATTGGAATTTTATTTTTTTATCTGTAGCAGTAGTTACATAAGATGAAAAGCTATAACTTGATGCTATAACTACTCCTACTGGCAACTTTTAGTAGCAGTAGTTTTAACTAAATCAAAAACTTTGTAGCAATCGTTGTTTTTCAAACGTTCTGTACAACATATACTTATAGCCGGGTAGCCGGTTATACTTTAGAGCAGGGATGGAAAATAAAAATATTTTTGGGTATCAAAATAAAGGTGAAATAGTCTCACCTCACTCACCCTCAGTGTACTAAAATTAAAACTTTTGATAGTTATGTATTTCTTATTTAGTGCAATGAAGTAATAAATACCATTCATTAAATGATTTTATTCAGGTTAAATATTATAGTAAAATATGAAGATATTAGAAATATGACTTGTTCTTGAAAAGAAATTAAAGAGACAAAAAAAAATATTTAAAACTTCAATTCCTTAAAAACGAACACTTCAGCTTTAGTTCTTGGTAAAATAGTATAATACATCATCTAATATCTTTAAAATTTGAAAGATTTGCAACTTCATCTTTTTCATCTATGTAAATTATCTTAATTACATTTGTAATATTTTGGGATCCCGTAACCCCAACAAATCTGAAACAAAGGTCTTTATAAAGAAAACAATACATAAAATATTATAGGATTCTATTCGAAAATTTCGAAGAGTATTTCGGTACTTTTGAATGTGAAATAGTATAAAAAAAAAGTACGATCGTATCAACTTTTCCATCTTAACTTTAGAGACTTTATTAGAATAAAATCTCATGGTAACACAACGAATCACATTTCAACTGAAATGTTTAATTTCACTTTAAAGTTCTGCACTTCAATTGATTTCATACAACATTTTTAATGGAATTTTTATAAACAATTAAAGATATCATACTAGCTTTTGTTTATATAGAAATTTTATAAATAATTTATTTTATTAAAAAAAATAATTATTTAAAATTTTCTCATAAAAAAGCAGCAGTGTGAAAGTTTTAGCATTTAATGATCTCCACATGGTCCTGAACTGTTTAATGTTGAAAGTTCATAAAAATTTAAGAAATATTTTAAAAATAACATGAGCAATGGTTGGATTATACAAATCGAAAGTTTAAAAAAATCCCACTCTCTTCTATAATTACTGTACGGCCATTGGTACTCATGTTTGATGTGAAATATCCTAGAAAATAGCACAAACTAATATACTCAAAGAGGGCTTATTACTTAAGTCCTGAGAATATATGTAGTTATCCAAGTCATTCCAAAGGAAGAAGCTATTATCCTCATCTATTTGATGTTGTAATTAAAAAATATAATTTTACTTTACACTTAAAATATTTAAAAATTACATTTAAGCATTTCTTTACATAACTTCTTAAAGATTTATATAATTAACCATAATGTTCTCACAAATGTTGTACACCAAAAACAAGTAATTTATTTAAGTTGAAATGTTTGCTTCTAATCTTTTTGAAAATCATTTTAGTCCAAATATATGGATACCTTCTTCCACGTTTTCATTTTCATTTTTTTTTTTTTTTTTTTAATTTATTTTATTTATGTTTCATTGTAGATTTTATTTTGTATATATTTTTCGAACAATTTGTTGATAATAAATTCTTTTAGGCATAAAATTAAACATTGAAATAAGTAAATTGTTGCTTTAAACAAAATAAACAATATTATGCAAAATCTCAATGAAAAAAAAAAAATTATATTTCTTATGGAAAGAAAACTGAAAAATTGTATCTAAACAAAAGTAAAAAAAAAGGTAAAAATGATATAATCAAGTCCGACCATATGGTACTCTACACCATTATGTATGTGCATAAAAATTCAGGATGGGTCTTATATGGGACCTGTGGCCAATTGTGGATCAATTCTTGTATGTTTCTATAAAACTATAAAACATACGTACTTGTGCTTTACACTATATTAATACTAATATTCATATGGGAATATGCACTTTAGGGTGATTCCCGGAAGTGGGCCTTATATGAAGGCTATGGGCAACTATAAACCGATTCTCATAAAATTTGTCAGTGTAGTTTCTACTTTTTTTATATTAAAACCTTCTATATATGTATGGGATTTTTGCATGTAAAAATGATTTTCGGATCAAGGGCTTATATGAGAGCTATGGTCAATTATGAAACGATATTCGTAAAATTTGGTATACAGTATAAATCATTGGCCCAGTATAAGTTTATATGCCAAATTTATTGATTTATCTTTAAAGCTTCGAACTGAATTTAATTATTAGTTTTACATGGACAGGCAGGCGGACGGTCATCGATAATATCGATAATCGGTATACTTTAAGGTGGTGGTCTGATGATTTTTTCAATGCATTACAGACATCAGCACAAACGCATAATACCCTAACCACCTATGATTGTGTAGGGTATAAAAATACCAAATAAAAATGTTTTTACTAAAAAAAAATAATAGATTTTCAAGTACATGAATTTACAATATACAGTGGGATGATTGGACGTGCAATTTGTTCACGTCTAATTTATATAGTCCCAGTTTTGTAATAATCGACCATTTATATAAAGTTTACCTTTCCTTAAGCCTGAAAAGTAAAATCATCATAACGTAAAATTCTATTGAAAATAGTTTTCGACTTAAATAGTAAGAGTTGACTAATTCGACTCTTATGCGTCACTGTATTTTAAAACTTTTTTTAAACATACACAAATAAAATGAATCTCTGGCAATAAATATATTTTTTTTTTCTTGTTTTATTTGAAGTAGATAACAAGTCCAAGACCAAATCTCCTTAAAAGACAAAAAGAACAACAACAGACAAAAGGCAAAGTGAATAATTGATAAACAATGAACCACCAAACAATTTAAACAAACAATATGGCCAAAACAGAAACGGATGGCAAGTAAGTAGTCAGTTAAAAATCAACACAAATGGACAATTGTTGCTGTCATTGTAGTTGTTGTCGTGCAGTTCTTTTTCTTATAAAATGGCTTGTAGGTTTTGCCTTAATAGTTAGTTGTCTTTTCATCTGTCTATCTCAGTTTTTTTCCAGTCTGCTTCTTGTCTAAAACAGCAGCATTAATATATTTTTATAACCACCATCAAGAAGAGGAGTGTTATATTTGCTTTGTCATACCGTGTGTAACATGTCAAAAAAATCATTTAGGACGCCATAAAGTATATATGTATTCTTGGTCCTAATAGTATTCTGAGTCGACCTAGATATGTATGTACGTCCGTCTGTCTGTTGAAAATATAATACCCAGGGGGACAAAATTTGGGTCAAATATTTGTCTTGTACAAGATTTGTTTGGTATTGAAAATGGGAAAAATCGGTTCATAAACATAAAAGTTATGAGCGAAATTTTAGAAACACCGGGTCCACATAAACACATTTCCGCCTATATCTCTTAAACAAAAGCATGTACGACAACGAAACTTTGTACAAATGGTTCGAGAATCGTTGTTAATTTGCAAACAAAAAATGGCCGTAATCCATCCACTTAACGCCCACCTTCGATGTAAGATGAAATTTTAAATAGGGTGGCACAAAAATCGCCGAATATAACATTCTCAATTGTTTCTTCCTTCTTTTCTAAAGCCAAATTAATAATGGAATGGCTATAGGTATAAAGGAAGAGCAAAACAGTTTTATTTTTAAGTTTAAGCAATTTTAATTCACATTCATCTTTTATTTACACAGACACTATAGAAGACTAATAATAAATACAGATACAATAGCTACACATAAATATAAAAAAATAAAAACGTCATGATGATACAGTTTCGTTTTCATTTATAACCAGATTTATTTATTTATTTTTTTTTTTTTTTAGCAAAATCTTTTTCTTAAATTCGCAACTTATTAACTTTTTTTCGCGCATTTTTTCATTTTTAATTCTAAGTAAAAGGCAAAAGAGTAAGAAACAAACATAAAAATGTATAAAAGTTAAATGTTCAAGCAATATTTTATACATTCTAAGTGTAAGAGGATACAATACATATATCTACAATGTGTCAATAGTTTCAGTTTTAGCGAAGACTGTTTATAAATAGTATGTTTCACATTTATAAGGACGTTAAATATGCACTATGGGACAAGTAGTTTGTTTTTCTAGCACCCACTCTACGCTTACTTTCCGAAAAAAATTATTCTTTTTTTATAAGGAATAGGACGATGGAAATTATGGCATTTAGTGTTATAAATTTCGACCTAAATGATTCATAGGAGACCATAAATAAAAAAAATAGGTCTTGATAAACCAGAAATTGTAGACTTTGAATTTGGTGAAGCACAATTCTCCTTGAGAACGAACTTCATAATAAAGTCATTTGCTGGTTTTATTAACATGACTGAACATAAGGAACATTTTAGGAATGAATGGACAGATTGCTTATTTTACAGAAACCATAGCGAGTTTTCATTGGATCGATTTTAATTCATTTCTGCAAATTATATATTGACATATGGACTGCTCACGAAAAAATCCGTGTACACTTTAACTCTGCATCTACACGAAGACATTTTTATTTCTTAACATTAGAAATAACGTGGGCAGAATAAGGGGAAAACAATTTTATTTCTAACTTTGTGTTAAGAGGTGTAGACAACGTACATGAGAAATTTATATGTTAAATTGTCTTCTTTTAACAAAAATTTTAATTTATTTCGCATTTTTATTCTTTATTTGGCTTTTCAAAAAATAATAATAATAATAATTATTTTGAACTTTTCTTTTTGTTAAAAAGATCAAAATTAAAAGAAAAAAAAAACAATAAATTTGACAAATTATGTTAAACATTATTGGTCAGCTTTGTGTTTAAACATTTATTGCGAAATAGATTGCGCAACAGATTTATTATTGATCCACATGTAACATTATTGCCAACATAAAAATGTCTACTTGTAGACCAGGGGTAAGGCTTATAACTTCTATTATTGTAATGGCATTATTAGTTTCACTTTGACATAATACAAATTTTAAGAGAAAATTTCTACATCTCTGAATGGAATTATTTAAATTGTTCTCTATATTTTATCACAAAATTTAAAAAAGCTGATCTGAAGACCATGAAGTAAAAACAGTTCCTAATAGGAACGCTTGAAATGTGGAGGCAAGAGAGAGGACGAAAATGATTTTAAAAAATATGAATGCTGCCTAAAGCATGATAAAAAAGTACGTACAGGCAGACTGTTGACAACATCTTGGTTTTGAATTCTATATCGGAAATATTATGGGAAATGTATCAGATAAATAACGTGTAAAGGGATCAAAATTGTCGAATAAACTTTTGGTCTGGTAAGACATTTGTACATGCCGGGACAAAAGCACTTCATTCATAACAAATGACACTTTTAACAGAGAAATGTACGAAAATGTGTGCCGCCAGAAAAGGTTCCTTTCTATCATTAGGAAACACAACGAATTCAAATTTGTTTGACCTCATCTATCTTCTCATTATTGCAATAAAAAAATAATTGAGTGCTATCAAATAAATGGTGCTGCTATGTACCAGAAATTGACACATTCTAACAAAAAATTAACGGAAAACACAATAAGCTCTTATTTAGGGTGTTCCAGAAATTATTAAATATTTTATATAAAACGAATGAAAAATTAATTTTTCTTTTAAATTTAATAATTGGATATAATAGCCATTAACAATATCAAAATTTTAAAGAGATTAACTTAGTGGTTTCATTTGCATTAGATGAATTGTATGCACTAAATTTTTCGTGTGCAGTCCCTAGTTGCTCTCAAATATTAGCATAAGGATTTTCTTAAATGGTTAACAACGATTCACTTCCTTATCAACGAAAAACATTTCAAACACAAATGTTGTAAGTGATGTATAAGATATATTTATATATCATCAGTAAGTTTCTATCAGAAATTTAATCTTTAATATTATATGTTCAAATAATAAAAACGTTTACTATTTCTCTCTCTTTATTGAGGAATTTTGTAGAATATTAAAAAACATTTTTAGAAATATTACAAAAGTTTATAAAAAATAAGTGTCCCTTTTTATATAAAACACACTGTTTTACCAAAACTTGCGTATGTTTTATTTATATACAATGTTGAACTATCGAAAAGTAAGTTAACAAGGGGTTAAGGTGTATCTGCAAATATCATACTAAATTCTTTAAGTTCTTTTGTTTTACTTGAATGAAATGGATAATTTACATTTGACAAGAAGCAATATAAATCATTTCTTTTGGGAGACAGATATAAAATATTTTTTATTTTTTATACTTTATCACAGCTTCTACCACTAAATAAATGTATACATTTTAAATATAAAAAGCACAATTTAATTTAAAGAAGAATTTTAGACGACCTTGAGTTATAGCTTTAAAAAAATGGAATTATGGTACATATAAAATTATATTCCCAAGTACCTGTTGGAAATTGAGCTGTTTTGGAATGAAATATAATGCCACGAAATAACAAAAAATATTAATAATAACAATTTGGGTCTATTGTGGATTAAAACCATATATCACAAGCAATGTATCGATCAAGCAAAAACTCATTTATATTTAAATTGATTGAGAAATCCCTTGCCTTAATTAATAATTTAAGTACTAAGTTCGAGTCGTGTTATCAGCCTTCATGACTTCATGAATTTACACGTTTTGAAGTAGAGATTTTATTTCCTCAGTAAAAACTTTGGTTACCATTTAATTGATTTACTATAATTCTTTCCTTTTCCATAATATATTTAAATTTATTCTAAGTACCACTGTATACTGATCTGTTTCCCTATAACATGTTAATAGTATACGTTACTCTGACCGTCCTATAAGTTTATAATATAATTTTTAATTGTATTGTATCATAAAAAATAATTAAATTGCTTCTTTTAAAAATAGAAATGAAGTTTTTGCTGGGATGTGCACAGCGTCATTAAATTTCCTTAACTTCTATTTTATAGAAAATTTTAAGCTATAAATAATAATTATAATGCCCAAAGCAAAATGCAATATGGCCCTTTCAATTTCAAAGAAGTTCAAACACTGTCAAATAGCTAAAAATTACTGTGAAATTTGCATGAAATAAGTTTTGCATATTTTAAAAATAAACACACACACGCACAATGTGTAGAAGAATATACTCCATGCATTCACAATACATACATATATATATACATACATACATATATACATACATACATATTATACACATGTTTTATACCAACGTTACATATTCTACGTAAAGTATTTACGTTGTTTACATGTGAAGATAAAGTTAACCTGTAGTTTTAAAAATATGAATTGTTAACATCGCTCTTACACTCAACTAATTACTAGATAACTGATATTTTAATTTGGTAGCTAATAAGTACATTAAATTAAAAAATGTTAAGGGTTGAGTGTGAACATAAGACCGGAGGGACCTAGAGATATAAAGATTTAATACCACAAATACAAATTATCACTCAAAAGAAGTAGCAGTCATATTACTACTAAACCGCTTACGAATTTATTAACGCAAAACTTATTCCTTGAACTACTAGATAACTACGTATCTGCGTATAGAGATGTATGTAAGAATGTATGTATGTATGTTATGTATGTATGTAAATAAATAAATACGAACGCAAAACTATGCAATTTTTATACGTTCCTCGTTTGGTTAGTCAGTCGTTTGGACATTTGGCTGGATGTGTCTTTTGCTGATTTTATTTAACGTATTTTTTTTTGTTGCTTTTATGCTTTATTCTTTAATATCCTTTTTTACTTGTTAAAGATATTGGAGGAGAGAGAAAATGGAACAGAAGAATAAAGCAAAAAAAATAAAATATATATATATATATATATATATATATATATATATATATATATATATATATGTATATATATACGCAATTTTATATGCATTCAAATTTATAGATAAGTGTGTGTAAATGTGTGCATGCGGATATTTGTAGCTTGATTTTTGTATACGTTTTTGTTTATTCATTTGCGTGCATCTTGATGTAGAGCGCCACACTGTAAAAACACAAAAAAGAATGAAAAACACATTTTGTTTTTATTTCATTTTTCTCCCAAAAACATTTTTAGCTGTTTTGTTAAGTTTGTTTCATTGTTATCATTGTTTTTTTTTTTTTTTTTTTTTTTTTTTTGTTAATTTTCCTTCAGTGATGCCAACTTAATACATACAATTTGCTGTCGTTTTGTATTGAAAGTGAAATTAAATCAAATTCTTGGAATGTCAATGATGCAAAGTGACACTATCCTCTCAGAGTTAAATGATTTGAATAGATTATAATGAAAAATTCATTTGAATAATGCCAATTTAATGAAAATTATGCAAACAAAATCTCTAAGGTGTGTTTGAATAGTTGACAATGAATAATACCTAGTTGCACACCTGTAAATGTAATGAAGCTATTTTTAGTTTTTATTACCTTGATTTAAGGTAAAAAAAAGTGTAGGATTTCATTCGTACTCAATTTTGCGAGGAAAATTTTAATAAACTATGTGTTTTCTACTTTTAAATTTTGACGATGAAAATATTGTGCAATAGATTCTATAGATTTTAGGTTTATAATCTACAAATTTACATTTCATAGTTATGTATTTTGGAAAATCTACCAAATTCCACCAAAAGTTTTTCTACGTTAATAAAAAAAAAAAAAAAGGTTTATGAAAACAAGACACTATAAATCGATTTGAACAAGTTTCGAAAATTTCTAATTTTCTTTCTGGTTAAATCATTTGGAATTCACATTTCCCTATTTCTTTTTTTTTTCAAAAAATTTTATATCAATTTTTTTTTAAGTTTATTTATTGTATTTTTTCAACAACTAAAAATTCCCTTAAATTTTAGCAATGTGTGATGGTCGGCATTAAAGTGTTCAAAACATTTGCAACTAAGTATTCTTTTTTCTCTCTCTTTATAATTTAAGAAATTTAATCACATTTTCCTTTGATAATTTTCAAGGCTAAACTTCTTGTTATTAATTTTTGTACAAAATGGCTAGAAAGAAATACAATTCTGTGTTTAAATCGAGAAGATCGAAAAATCAAAAACTTTTTTACCAAACATCCTATAATGTTCCCTATAAAAAAAACGAGCCAGGTAAAATCGAAAGTACGTCTTTATTGTGCTCACGCCCACTTGATTTGAATTCCACAACAATAGAAAAATGTGTTATGTTTGATGAGTAAAAATTGAACTCCAAATCAGATGAAAGAATCAGAATAATTTAATCCTAGGTATACCTCCGTTATTTATCTCTGCATAAATGCTTTATTTACAAACCAATTTTTTTACAGATATCAAGAGGGGTTGGCCGGATAAATAAAGACAAAGAAGATTTATGACAAATTCACATTTAATAAATACCGAAATAATGTAACTAGTTTAAGCGTTAAATATATGTTTCGTAAAAAATCGGTTAAGTAGAAGGGATATATACGATTTACTTTACATATAACGTATCCAATCGAAATATTTTGTACTGTTAAGAAATTTTTGAAAATAGAATTATATTTAATACGTTATAAAAATAGATCCTAGTAAATTTAGTGGTAAATTGACAGTTTAGTGTTGTCCACTATTATCCTTTCTAATGCGGCCAACCCCTGTGTGATAGTTTATTCCACACTATTATTACATTCGTTTGCGATTTTACTTAAAATTATTGAGTTAAATTATTTAATTAATTGTGTAAGTTTGCTTCAAAAATTACGCGAATAGATAAATGAGTTAGTTAGAATTTAGTTGAGGCGAACAAAATTTGAGGAAAAGTTAATTACTCGTATCAAAATTTTATTTTATGAATTTCATATTAAAAATTCCTCCATATTTTCAAGAATTCACACTAAAATTAATATTCCATGATTTTAATACATAGAACCCTTTGAGGCCTAAGTAGTAAGTAGTTATAAGTTTTAAAAAACTACATATGTATTTTGAAATAAAATTATTTTATTCAGATAAAATAAATTAAATTAACAACGCATGTCCTAATATTATCTTTGTAAAACATTTTATTTCACTGAAGAGAAACGATTTTAATTTAATAAATAAAGAGCAAATTTTGAAGTGGTGAACCAAAATATTGTATTTCGAATAAACATGAGATATTTTAAAATTTATTGTGTTATTTACATGAATTTGTTAAGGACTTTTAAGTTTTATTAATGCGAAACTCCACAAAAGAGATTTACATTTGAAACATCTGGTTCTGATTCGGCCATTACTGTTTAGATTTCTACATTTTGACGGATTTCTTTCAACAACTTTCGACCAGTGGTCGTATCGAATATCTCCAGAAGTTTCAATAGGACGGTCTCTCTTGTTTATGGATTTGTTCTTTAAATGGATTCAAAAGGTTAGCGCTCTATATCAGGAACTGGTATATACTTATTCATTACCTCTCCAATTTCCATTAAAAAGTGCTAAATATTTTTAAATGGGTGTTGTTGTAAAGAATTTGTCAAAAGAATTTGATATCGATAGCCCACTACTTGGAAAAGTGTCATCTACTTGGAAAACTTTCAAGTCTACAATTAAGCCATTAGAATTTTGAAAACAAAAAAACTGATTTTTAGTCCCACGAGGCTAGTCATCTTCGGCCAGTAAATAATGTTTATGCATCAGCTGAATAGTAGGTAATTTTTGTATCTAATAAAACATATTGTGATCTTACCAAATCAATTATTAGTTGATGTCCTCCTTGCCGAAGTTGGAACAAAATGAATATGTGTTTTTATTTTCGTATATCTATTTCTGGACATATATTTCGATATTAGTTCATTTGAAAACCCTGCAGCCCAATATATTCTAATTTATAGAATAGGTTAAGTAGGACATAATTATAGTGCAGATACAAAAAAATAATGTCTGAATCAGATAAAGCCACATCTGCACCGAATTTAAGCAAATAAAACTTTTTTGTACAAAATACTTTAGACTTATTAATTACTGGAAAATTAGAATTATTAAATTGCCCTGTTTCTATTGTTCTCGCAAATTTGTTGGTGGAAGTATCCGTAATACTTGTTCGTCATCACCGGAAGAAATATCAGTAGATATATGATCAAAACGATCTAATTGCTGCTAATATTTACCATCATTGTCTTAGAAAAAGTTAATATCAGAAAAAAAGTGTCCATTTTTAAAAAGTAAACATTTTTGTACAATAAAAGAAAAATCACAGATGTAAGTTTATAGGTGTGTATTGATATATCCCCAAAACTCACAATCTTCTCATAATCAGTCTAATAATCTTGTAAAGCTTTTTATTTGAACTTTTGTTTTGTTTTTGTATTAAAGAATAAAACTTTATACTCGTAAAACTTCTAAATTGATTTGAAACGAAATAAAAAAAATCAACTGATATTAAAATTTTACACTTATTGTTCAAGCCTTCAAAATGAGCTAGGATTTCTTTTTCTATTTCTTTATTTTTCTTACGTAATTCTCACTATTTTGATATCCTCTCTACTCAAAAAATGTAAGAGTTAATAAATATTTTCAATGCATAGTTGAGACTCAACTTCTGAGATCTACTACAAAAAAATCTATTGTCCATTAAAGTTTGGGTTTAAAATTTTTATGATGATAAAAGTAACCAACTCTTCTACAGTCAATAAATGTACCAAGAAGATCATTTTATGACCAGTATTTTACAACAGAAGATTGACAATAAACTAATATTCTCAGAAAATGTTGCAAATTCTTAAAAATATATGTATCAGAAATGCATAGCATACTTTGTATATAAGAATTTCAACAGTATTTTTTTTTTTTTTTTTAAGAGTGAAAAAAAGTTATAAATCATATTATTTGAAGTATTGGCTTTCAAATGTAATAAAAATTTATCAAAAATCAGAAAAATTTATCAGATCAGAAAATATAATGGTGTAGATGTTTTTGAGGACATTGAATTAATCATATTACTGACAAAATAACAGTCCCAATCTAAAAATATCTTCCCACCTCGGAAATGCATCCATATGCTGAATGGGAAGTGACGGTGGGGATTGTAAAAACCTGACTGGAGGAGAAGAAGTAAATGTAATTTCATGACCAATACAATTTTCCGATCTCAACCCAATTGAGAACGTGGTGATGATTGCAAAACATAATAGTGGCAATAAATAAAGCTCCATGCCTAAGAGATGTTTGGAAGTGATAAAAACCCATGGTTATGCAACCAATTACTTAATATTTACCACCCTTTATTTTGTAAAACATTTTATCTCAACAACATTTCAAATAAATTGTTTTTCTTTTTCAAAAGAATGTATCTAATTTTTTGCAAAGTGTGGTGAAGTATTTTCAAAATAAGAGTATTAATGTGTTTTTATATTTTTAAAAGTTCCAAATATTTTGAACTCTTCAATTTTGACTTGTTATATTAAAACTTATATTTCGATAATTGTTTTTAAGAAATGTTTTCACTACTACTCTAGATATTAATTAATCATACATTTCGGATGATAATAGTTTTTATGTTATTAATTTTCCAAATATTTTGTTAATGTGATTTTCTTACTAAAAAGAAATCAATGCTTCTGGAATACACAAATATAATAATAAATATGTGTATGTATTTCCAATTCCGAATAGCCGTCTATTCAATAGTTTCAAATTATCTTAAAAGCCGCTCAAATTAATATATTTAAATATTAATTTAACACATTTGTGAAATAATTTTTTAAACATATGTAAATTATTTCACAGAAAGTCACACAAAAACAAACAAAAAATCTTCTCACGAGACAAGTTTTTAGCAAATAATTTTGTTCTATTTATGGCTGATATTTAATAAAAGAATTTTAAATACAAAAACTAATTTTAAAACCGGAAGTGACCGAAATCGAAGTTGAGAATACAGTTTTAAACTTATAGTGGGCCAAATATGTAAAAACTGGATTTGTTTATAATTTTTTTTTTTTACATTCATATTGCTAAAAATCCTCGCCATTTTTTCTTTTTTTTTTTTTTATTTGTCAACAATTGCCATTAAATTAATAAACTTAACAGGGATGTAAAAAATAAATAATAAATTGATTTAAATTGCAAAAATCCCAACAATTTTGTACAATAGTATGTAGGAGAAGAAAAAAATATCAATAATATTTAGAGACATTTTTAAAGCTTGGAAATTCGATTCGAGAAGAAAATTATTCAATATCACAGGGGTAGGTTCAATAAGAGAGATAAATCTAAGTACCATTAAAAAAGTCTGACACAATTTACATTTTTAAGAAAAATTTTTGTTACGGGATTGTTTCAAATATTTTGGTACTTTTTCTTTTGACATGATATATAAAATTTCCAGAATCTAGAAAGAATTAAAATAAGCAAGAATTAATTCTTTTCAGTTCTGAAAGATTTAATCTATAATCATTAACAAAAAATCCTTCTTTAAAATATTTTTTAAGAAAATAAATTTTAACAAAATTTTTAATGGTCCCAAATTGACCATCCCTGGCATGTTATTTCTTTTTATTTATATACACATGTAATACAATGTGCACGAATGTGTACACACGTCGTTTTTAACGTAACTTCAGATAAAAAATATTCGTTCATACGGGGAGTAAATTTGGAGGAACAAACATATGCGGTTCTTGGGTTTTGTTGTTGTTTAAATGATCGGATGGCTGACTACATATATACAATATATACATACAATAGACACGACTACAACTGCTATTTTTAGATGACCACAGGAGGAATGGATATAACCAAAAATTAAAAAAAAAGAAAACAAAGAATAGAACAAGAAAAATTTTAAACAAGAAACACATGAAAGGAAAACAAAAACTTTTTATATATTTCGCACAATATTTAAATATATATTTTTTCTTCGTGTACAAACTTTGGTTTAGTGACGTTTTTTTCTTTTTTTTTTTTTTTTTTTGAAATTTTCGATACCATCACTTCTTCACTGTTTTGAATTTTCTGAAAAAACATTTTAAAAGTGAACAAATTAAAGAAAAAAAAACAAAAACAATTGGTTGCTTGTTTTGTTTGATTTGTATAAGAAGAAACCTGTTCATTATTATTAATTCTTCTTTCTAATTTTGTTTTTTTAATAAATATTTAAAATATCTCGTATCTCATATTATAATTGATTGTTATTTGGCGAAATGTTATGGTTTGTCTATTAATTTGTTAATAAATATAATTTATTAAAAATATTTCCAAAATTATTTTCTCATTAAAACGTGAATGAAGTTTTCTTAGGAAATTTATGAGGTCTAGCTGGGGTGTTCTATTAGAAACTCATAATGGCAAATGCCCTTGAAATGTTTGCGGTAAATAAAAATGACCGCAATATAATTTAATAAACATAACTTAATCAAAAGAAAATAAGTTAGAAATTTATATATAGATGGTCAAGCCCGACTATATAATACCCTACACCATTTTATAGGACCTGTAGCCAATATTTGTTTTAAGCGTAGTGTATGTTTCTATGAAATATACGTATGGATTATATTATGTTTTTTATGCACTTTATGAGAATTGCATGAAGTGGACCTTATATGGGAGCTATGGTTAATTATGTGCTGATCCTCATAAAGAGGGGTTATAGAATGATCAAATTTATTTACATAAAACTAATATGTGCAAAATTTCTTTAAAATATTTTTATATTTAAGGTAGTTTGATTACAAGGTTTACATGGACGGACGGACATCATTAAATCGACTCAGAAAGTGATTCTAAGCCGATCGGTATACATTAAGGTGGGACTTAGACCAATATTTTTAGGTGTTACAAACATCTGCTGAAACACATAATAATAAAATAAAACCACCTATAGTGGTGTAGGGTATAAAAAACACTTTAGGACTGATATGTTTTCCATTAATAATAAAGAGATATATAGAATGATATTTGGTTATTATAATTGTTGAAGCAGAAAATGTAAGATGAAAGGAGTTACTAAATGGAAGGATGGATAGTGATAGCAATGATGCTACAAGAAATGCTAAAATTATTGTTTAAGATGTGTTTTTTTTTTTTTTTTTTAAATTACTTGTTCAAAATTAAAACAGCAGATATTTTCTTTGGCAGACACACAAAAAGTTTAAAGTTGTCTATTGGTAAAAACTAAAAATTTGGTCTGAACAATAGTTGAGAGCAAAAAGATGCTGCAGTATTTTTTGCAGAAAAATAAACTTTAAAGTGTACAGTTTTATAAATACAGATTTACATTTAGCTCAAATATTTTAAAGATATTGAACTCACAGTTGGTTATGCAGTTTAAAATCAATTTTGATGCCACTTTTTTCAAGATCCAAATGAAAATAAACTATGTGTTAAATTTGTTTGCTCCACATAACTTCTTCAACTGAATTTATATACAAATGTGCACGTATAGTAAAACATATTAAATTCAAAAGTCGTATTCGATATTTTACTAAATCCAACTTATTTGCTGTTCTATTTATTCAAAAGTTTTAAATTAACTTATAATAATTATTTTAGAATTCATTTTTACATTCGATTTCATTGCCTTATAAACCACTTTTGTATATCTGTACAATCCATACAAATCATCCGATGTATTAGAATGATGACTATAATCTAGAATCAGGTAGTTCCACAAAGATGATTAAAAGTCATATATAGCTTTAGTAAAAACATTTGGAACTGAAATCTTTTTATAAAGAAATAATTTAGCAGCTACAAAAAATTTATTGTTAAAAATTAGTGTTCAGTATTTGGTTGCATAACCATGTTTTTTATCATTTCCAAACATCTGTTAGTGATTGGAACTGTACGCTTTTCAATAAGTCACTGCTCATAGCATTCCACCACTTTTCCAATTCTAAGTTCTGGTTCTCATACAGCAATCTTTCTTGCTGCTATTCTGAGTTCATAGAAATTGAGTTCAAAATTGCAACAAGAAAATTTGCTATGTGTGAACCGCGACTAAAAAACGATATCGCCCTTTCTGTATGCTTTATTACCAATCATCCATATGTTCTCAATTGATTTGAAATCGAGAGATTGTGATGTAACATACTGACACTTCCATTTGATTCTCGAAGGTAGGATTTAGACACATCAGACCATAACTTATTTCTTATTGTAAAATTGAAGTGAGTTCGAGCAAAGTTAAGATGTGCCTTTCGATTTTTTTCTGACATATAACTCTACTTTTTATAGTTGAAGACTTACATATAATAGGATTTCATCATTACCTTCTCTGGGAACAGCTTACGGATATTTGGTAAAAATATTTTTGATTTTGCGTTCTTTTCGTGTATTTTATGAACTCTGTGGTTATTACTATTCGATAAATTCTTGATTTGTTGATTTTTTTCTTACTTATCAACATATAGGGAAAATAACTTACAGATTCCATTTCCCGAAAAGTTGTAAGTTAAATGGATGATGTTTACAAAGAACACCACAGTGAGACGCTGAACAGTGCTGATGACGATCGTGGCTAACTAGAAAATGCATTCCATTATGTCGAGTGTAAAATTAAACTTTTTCACTGTATTCTTCTAAAATTATTCAATATACTTAAGCCGAAATACAAAAATTCTAAAAAACTATAAAAAAAGTTCAACAAAAAACTATAAACTAATTAATTTTAAAAAAATTCGAAACACTCCCTAATTTTCGATATATTGCGAAGAAACACTTTTAGGGTAGCTCCTGCGCTATTGATCTCGTAACTTCATAAATTTTAAGTCAATTTAAGATTTTTAAATTGATTTTGAAAGCTCTCAAATTAATAATTAATTAATTATTCACCATTTTAAATTCATTTCCATTTTCTTTTTCGAAATTTTGATTTTAATGTAAATTTCTCTGATTTTTTTTTTCTCCAAAAGACTAAACATATTTGTTTACAAAATTTAAAATGATATTTAGTTTAGAATAAAACTAGTTATTTCTAAATAAAACTGCTTAAAAACTCAAAAAGTTATTAAACATTATTAAAAAATTCTTCATACATTTTAAGACAAAATATTTTTATTTTTTTACTTTTAGAGGATAAAAATAAAAATTTATGAAAAGTTTTATTAAATTATTACTGATAAAATCGAGTAAGTTCTACAGTTTTTGACCAATTTATAACAACAAAAATGCCCTTAAAAATTATTGCATCATTATATAAAAGAAATTGTATTAAATCGCAGTTAAACTTGAACAATCGTGGAAAATTTTTATATTTTTTAAATGTTGTTTGAAAATTTGCTTTTAATATTTAAAGTAAACCAAATGCTTACGGTCGAAAAGTCTGTTTCTTCTATTTTCCAAACGAGTTTAAAAAGGAAAAATAGACAAAAGTAGAGCGGAATCAGAAATTCTTTTATACAAGATTTATGATGTCCTCAACAAGGCCTATAACCTACACTATGTCATAATTTATAAGAGTAGTGTTGCCAGTTTAGCCTTTTTAAAGCTAAATGTAGTCTTTTTATTTTGCTTTTAGCCTCAATATTTTTGGTTTAACTTCTAGCTTTACTTCTAGCCTTTTCTGATTCTTAAAATTTCCTTAAAAGAGCTAAAATGTTAGTATTTGAGCAACGAAGAAAACAATTTCTTTTTCTTATTAATGCTCATTTTCTTTCTGCAGTATCATCAATTTAATAATTTTTGTGTATTTATTCACACCAGAAAAAAAAACTAGATTATTTACATTTGACAAAAAATTTCGCCTGCGGCGCTTCATTTTCCCGATCAGAAATAACAGCTAATATTATGGACTTACTTATATTGATAATTTTAATTATTTTCTAATATATTTCATTAACCATAAAAACTATTTACGAATATAATCTAAAAAAAATTCTTATAAATGTGAAAAATCACACAAAACTTTGGAAATGCTTATTCAAAATTGAATTATAGTCCAAAAATTATGAAAAACAATTCAAAAAATGAAATAATCTTCCATATGAAATTTTTTGGATAATTTTTTATTGGGCTTTTATGCTGGCAGCCGTTTTATAATTTATGTATAAATTTGTTACAATATCTTTAAAAAAATATATAAAAAAAACGAATGTTAACTTTTTCCTGGCCTTATTTTTTGGAGCATTTAGCCTTTTTTTGGCCTTTTTTAAAGTTCATTTTAGCATCTTTTTTCTCACCTCCTGGCAACACTGTATATGAGACAGCTTTACGATTTATTAATGTCGGCAGTTAATTGGGACTATATAATATCGTGAATATAATTTCTTACTGCTATAATTTCGGCCAAAATAACTTCACAATTTAAGAAAAATTCAGAACTCATTTATATTTTTACAATAATCTAGTGCGTAATAAAGGGACAACGTTAACTCTTTCATCACCGGTTTCAAAGATAATTCTTTAAGATGACACAATAATTGTACTGTTCACAAAAATTATTTAACATTATTAATCAATTTAAGACAACTATTCCTTTGAAGCCTTTCTTCTTATCTTTTTAATATCAATTTTTAAGAAAATTTCAACGGAAAATAACTGGAATTTCATTAATGTTTAAAATATATAAAAGAAATCATTTTATGATTATTTCATCAGTCACTCTTGTGTCATTCAATCGTTCATTCCAGACTTAGTGCACCATTTTGCTGATGTGATGTTATTTCTTTTATTTATGCTCCATAATCATTTAATCTTCTTAACAACAATGTTTTTTAAAATATTTATTTAATTGTTCAAACATGCAAACGAATATTGAAAATGATTAATCTTTGGGGTTCTTAAATATTTTTAGGTATAAAGGAAATTAATTTCATAATTTTTTTGTTTTTCTTATTTATTTATTATTTACATATAATATTTAAAATTATTAAGAAAGATTAGAGAAATTGCGTATGATAAAAACAAGCCAATTGAGAATTATGTAGTTATTTTGTTCAGAGGAATTACCTTTTTCACACACCCCTAATAATACATTAAGAAGTGTGATAGAAAATATTAAAAATTTTTAAGGTAATAAAATTTAAAAAAAAAAATTACCGTTTCAGATCAAACTAAACAACCCTACCGTTATTATGTTTTAGATCTCCTAACTAATCCATAGGCGAGGATTTGTTTCCCTCATATTTTTTTTTTTTTTTTTTTTTTCATTTTAAAAGCATTTGTTTGAACTCAATCTAAAATTTAAATATACAGTACTCATGATGTGAACTAGTTTACAATATTTTTATTTTATTTATTTATTTTATTTTTATTATTATTTTATTGGAGGAAAAATTTAAAAAATTTAAGAACACAGACACTTATAAACACATACCCAAAAACCAAACAACCAAAATGCAATAAAGACTCATGAAATGCAATAAAGACATAATAAAAATATGAGAAAACAAATGATATTTAGGCATACGATTTTACTGCAATAAAGAAAAAACAAATTTGAAAACACATAAGAAAAATTATTTAATATTCGCCATTACATGATAAGGAAAATAAAGGTGGGGAGTGGTTATTGGGAACGCTGTGTCTGATTATCATGTAATTGTTATTGTAATTGTAATTGCTTTTGTGTTTTTATTTTTTAATTTTCTTGAGAAAGTAGATCACAATGACGAACTTTTAAAAATAAAGCATTTTAAAATTTTTATTAACAATTTTATAGAAAAGACTACATGAATCTTAGATACAGACTGATGAATCTCAAAATTTACAAAAATGAATTGAAAATTAATTCATAATTTAAAGATTTTGTTTTAAAAATATTTTGAACCGAGTACAACACAATTCATTTACAGATCTATCATTCTGTATTGCAATAACTTTTATTAAGATATTTATGCAATCATTGGAATCTATACGATATGTTTTAATAATTATAAAAATGTTCCGCATACAGATCTTAAATGATCTTAAAATGAATATCTTGCTTTTGTGTTAACAGAAAATTCAAATTATTTTTTTATTTGTTTTTAAAACTTGTTCAATAATTGCAACGTATTAAAATACCTGAGGTTTTGTGAAGCACAAATATAAATTAGTACCGCTTTATGATTCTAAATCTATTTAAATTGTTACATACTCTTAGTAATTGGGCGTTTTATTTTAATATTAGACTACAGAAAAATTAATAATGCTCCCAGTTATTAGAAGAATTTTGTGCCCTAGTATCGTATTCGTCCTCCACAACTTCAAAAATGTACCTTGAATAAGGATTTGTTAGCAACAAAGGGATTCGAAATCATTTTTTCGAACAAGTATTAGAATCTGATAACTATAAATTACATATTTGCTTTGAATTGAGAATATTTAAAAGTAAAGCCGCCTCATTTAAAATTATTTAGTTCGTATAAATATTTTAGCTAGACATCATTTTGTATAATGAATAACAAACTAGATTAGCACCGAATTATTAAATAGCATTATCAGTGTAATCATTTTAGCAGTTTTGCAGCTAAATTTCAGAATTTTTTACTCCAATTTAGCCACAAAATTTTCATTTGGCATGTTATTTAGCAGTTTTTAATAATATATTTAGCATTTTTCAAAATAAGGAAACAAATCAAATATTAAAATTAAATCTTTATAATATTGTCTGCAAAATAAATACATTAACGAAAGTAACAGTTGAATTTTAATATCAGCACCCGTAAAAAGTAATTAAACAAACAAGATTATTTAATAAAAATTAAAATTGGAAATCGTCTTAAAAATATTAAATACATTTTTACAAAGCTTTGAAAAATACTTTTTTTTTTTTTTTTTTGAAATAGCAACGAAGTATTTAGTTTTTAAACAAATATTATTATTATTTGGAAAACTTAATGCTATTTTAACATGAATTTGAAAGAATTAGCAGAACTGACCATGTATGGAAAGAAGAACAGTTTGCAAGATGTCAAGGGCTTTGTCTTATAATAAAACGCATGAACGGAAGAAGTGAAAACTGAAGAATATGGCAGGCTTTGTTATGCGAATGGAATAACTTTTCCTTTTCTTCTACTTATATAATTTCCTTTTTCCTTCTGTTTACATAATCTGTTCTGTTTTTATAACGATATAAAGAAAACATTATAAAAAATTAACACAAAATAAAAACATATACCACTGAAAAAAGTACTTTATTAATAAGGCATTATTTTTTAACATTTTTTAGCGATTTAGCTGAACAAATTTTTTTTAAATCTGGTCACACTGAACATTATGTATTCAATTCTGTATGTTTGAAAGTTTTGGAGACCAAACACAAACAGGCGGCGGCGGTAGTTGTTTCCAGTTCTCAGGGCTAAGTCCATTTTAAATGATTGCGGAGACGAAGACGGCTTTTTACATGCATTTTGTTTTTGTTTATTTAACAACAAAACTACATGTATAAAAAATTATTTTCTCCCTCTCTTAAACTCTTTACATAAAAAATATAAAACAAAGCTTTCTCTTTCCATCTTATACAAATTTAATGTGAACATATGTGATTTATTTTGCAACAACAACAACACCTGCAGAGAGGGAGAGTAAAAACCTGAGAGCTTTTGAGAAACCTTTGTGAAAATAAAATAAATTTTAATTTTGGGCAAATTCGCTGTTTTGTTTTAATTGTCAAATATTCATATAAAAAAAATATCCGCTAGCTTCTGTTTCAGCACTTAAATGAAAGTTGTCCACCGACGTTGTTGATTTTGCAACATAACATAGCTGAGTGTGGATGTTGTCATTTCATAGATGTCATGATGATTTCATCATACAAATTCTTGATTGGGACCACTATGAAAGAACAATAGAACTCGTATTGCTGACCATTCCCCATAAATAAATATATATATATATGCATATATATATATATATATATATATATATATATATATATATATATATATATATGTCTGTCCAATCTGTCCAAATTTGTTTTAAAACAACAGGATAGCTTTATAGCCAATATTTAGTTTTGATTAAAGGTTGATCAACCCACTAAGAGTTATCCAAACAGAAAAATAATATGTTGAGATTTTTTCTAACATTCCATATAATTTTTAGTTTAGCCATTAGCTCTTCAGGAGTAAAGTACTCTTCCTAAAACTTTTACTTGTAACGGACAGCAAACACCTATACGTCGCAGTAACGCCAGATCGCACAGTGAATCGTTCCGAGTAAAAAATGTTGTCACTTTTACCTTACCATATTATATCAATTACTTTACGAACTTGAAGTTTGTAAAACTAAATTTTTATTATTTTATATATTGTACAAATAGAATTCAAGAACAAAATTTTCCAAATTACGGCTCTCCCCTTAGATCCAGTTTATTGATGAAATCTAATCTAGCAACAGAGTGGTGTATGTCCTAAGGTAAAATATTTTCAAACAAAAAGGGATCAAAAATAACAACTTTAAATTTGTTTATAAAAAATAGATCTTTAACAAAAATTTTGTAAAGTCTTGCAAAAAAAAAATTGTATTACTGGATTTTAATTCCTTTTAAATGTGTTATTCTTAAATGTCATCATTCAATATTCTGGTATCCACTCAACTTAACATGACAGACTTAATTTTTCATGAAAAATTTTTAATTTTTAAAAGTGTAAATTTTAGTATTTTTTTAATTTTTTTTTTTTTTTTTTTTTTGAAAAAAATACAATTTTTTTGAAGTTATACTTAAATTTTAGAAAAAAAAATTAGATACCACGATTTCAGTAATTTTTTATATGAAATCTTAATTTTTATCAGTATAACAAAATAATCGAAAAAACGTATATTTTACTATGCGAAAAGTTCATTCATAATTTAAGAACCATATTTTTAGAATTTTTGTATAAAAAACTACGAAATTTTATTTGGAAAGATCGAAAAGCACTGAAAATTTGTTTGAATAAGTTTTTTTACATTCTGATTTTCCTTGTAATATAAACTTTTATATATCTAAATAAATTTACACTTTTTTGAATAATAATACCAAAATCTGCCACATCTTTTTTCATTTGATGCTATTTTTGTTTTTTTGTTTTTTCAAAATTTCCCTTATTCACAATCTTTATGTAATCTACTTTTGTCAGTCTCTAAAAATGTAGACATCTTTTTCAATCCTTGGTTCAGAATTTATTACAAACTGAAATATTAAAACATAGATTTGAGGAATTTTTTTATGTAAAGAGTAAAAATCTGTTATGCGTTACGCTGAAATAAAATAATAAATAGACAAAATTTTAAAATTATTTTCAATAAAAATGTAAAATAATTACTAATGAAAAATTAATTTATTTAATTTATATGGCAACACCGATATATGTGACTGCTATTAATTATTTTAAAAACATTTAGTAATTATTAACTATACAAACATTTTAGAAAATTTCAATTACTAAACTTATGTGGACATCTAAGTTTATCAGTTGTAATAATTTATTCCCATATCGGAATAAATTATTATAACTGATAAACTTAGATATATGTTCTAAATTTCATGACTGTAGGATATCTCTGTTTATTTTTTGCTGTTTTTCTATCGCCTTGATTCTCTGTGGGTCGGTCGAGAATATCACCGCTATCCTTGAAAGTATGTACAAGCATAGATCAATGGTATCCAAATACAGTGAAAGTCATAAGGAAAATTATAATAAATAATTTAAGAATTTGAGAATCAAAATCGAACAATTTGCCCTCATTTATGGAAAGTGCTAACGTATTTATAATGTATTATTATAATTTATAAATATTTAACTCATTGTTTATATGGCAGATTACATACAGAGATACATATATAGTATATACAATGTACATTAAGATAGTCCAAAATTAAAAAAAAAATCAATCTATAAAAATTATATCCGGCTAATATGTGGAACACTTGTTCATATAGTCTCTCAATAGAGAACAAATAACTTTAGTTTTAATTATAATATTTAAATACTCACAATGAGTAAAATAAGAACTAGACAGAATCAATAAATAAAAAATTTATTTCCAAAAAAAAAAACCAACTAAGATTTTTTTCGGTAAAATTATTATTTGCAAATAAGACTCACTTATTAACGTAGTCATTTATAAGATTTGCAATTGAAATACATATTTACCAATATTATTTTAATAGATAATTCTTAATGATGTTTCTAATCAGATTAATATTTCTTAAAAGACAGTATTTTCATCTAGATCTAAATGATTTTTTTAAAGCCCTACGTGTAATAAGAATTTCTGGCCATTCGTTAAAAAAATAAAGGATACTACTAGTTCTTCAATTCATATTGTTTTAAAAGATAATCAACTACTGCCTAAACTCGAATAACTAACACATTTTTATCGAACTCATGCCGTTAAAAGTATTTTAATAGTCTTCAACAAAACCAGGTCTCCTGGGCCGGACGTTTATTAACAAACCGTTTCAACACTATATATGATGCCGGTGAATATTCTACGTGTCTAAAAATGAGACGCTAATAACCCAGAAAATTGAATTTCTCTTGGACAGATGGTAGTATGGTTCCACACACCGTTTTTGAGAAATAAAGTGGTGAATCTAGATATTCCCAAGGCGTTCGACAGGCGTTCATGGTGCACATTTGTCTAAACTTACACAAGGCTCCGTTTTTTCACTCTGTCTTTTTCATATCTGAATTAATGGCCTTCTCTGTCATACTTTGTCAAAATTGATTTTAACGATCCCAAAACCCATTGAGTTGTTAACCCTCAAACACGTGACGAATCATGTTGCGTCAATTGTATTTGTATGTATAACTCTTGGTATTATGGGCATGAAAATACAATGTGACTTCCGTTGACCAATCTAGTGCCTCGCTCTTTTTCGAAACTATATAAGAGATACTTCTCTCCATCTTATCATCTTACATTTGACCAACCGAAAATGGACTATAACTCTCATGTATGAGCAGGGGCTTCAAAATCTATTTAGGAGCTTTCCGATCGCGTACAGGAGAGGGTGAAGGTGCTTATCGGTGACAGTAGGATATCCAAATCTATTAACTCATTGGAGCATCGTCGCAATGTGAGATGTCCTATCGTTATTATAATATAATGTTCTGATGAAGTTAATGATCTTATTCCCGATATCGGTTCATTTATACTCACTTCACGAATTTAACATAGGCTTATCATTCGAAAATGTTCTGCTTTTCTATATCTATTCACTGAGTAGGAAGCCGTTTTTATCAATGTAAGGAAATTAGTTTTAATTTTCATAAAAACCAAAATATTTTTTTTATAAAAATATTCATAACATTATTTTTCATTTGTTTAAAACAGTTTTTTGTTTCAACAAGTATTTGGAAAAATATGAACCGATTCTCAACGTGTTATAGCAGAATATTAATTTAAATAGCTTTTTAATAACATCTTTGTATGCTGTTTATATTATTTGTAAAACTCAAGAAAATGTACACTTATTGATGCTTTGGAAGTAATGAAAATGTACTTCCTTAAAAATAAATTTTATTTATTTTGGTTGGATTAATTTTACAATTATTTTTTCTAATTTTTCGAGTAATTCAAAATGTTCACCTAAGATTGAAAAAGTCGCCTTGAATCTAACTTTTTATATCACATTAGGGTATTTCAATATAATAATTCGTTTATTTATTTTATTATTTTTTTATTTAGAAAATACTTTAAATTTAATTACCTTTTTGGAATATTCTTTAATTTTTTTAGAGAAAATCAAATCCAGCAGTAAAGAAGAAATTGATGATGTAAATTTGAAATTACATTCAAATGTTTATTACACAATTTTATTTACATATACATATTTTCTATGCTTCTAAGCTCTTTTATTTGGAATTTTTATGGGCTTGATCGTTTTTAAGTTATTTCAAGAATTTCTTTATTTTTAAACAATTTTATTATAAAATGTTGCTGATGTAAATAAAACTGAAGTAAATGTGTTTAGTACAGAGAGAATATTGAGAGCCACAATGACAACAACTACAACACGCTATCAATAGGTATGATTTAACAATTTGTAATTTACAAACAAACAGACAAACACTACCAACACTTTTACAACTTGTTGCAAATGAACAATTGTTTATTTATTTTTTCTTTACGAGAGCGTGTATATGAGAATAAGACTTGTTTTTAGATTATAGAATTGGCTTTGTTATTGTTTTTTTTTTTTTTTTATTGTTGTTTATGATTATTGTTTAGCTGGGTTTTAAATTTAACGGTTTACTTCGAAGAAGTTAATGTAAACAAAGAAAAGCACCATGGGGTTTGCCTTTTTTAATTTATTTAGTGTTTTTAAATATTTTTGGTTATAGAATTTTTTATTTTCTATTTTTTTCCAATTAGAAAAAATATTGTTGTTGTTCTATAGTGTGTAGTTGGTTGGTTGTTCTCTTATGTTGTGTATAAAATTAATGTAAAACTTGTTTAGAGTTCATTCAAATGAAAACGAATAACAAGAAGAAGAGATGAAACAGCGAAAACAACAAGAATAGTGTTTCCAATAAAAAAAAATCATTCGTTGTCTAGTGTCCAACAATCCATATTCAAGAGAACCACACACCAAAATGAAATGGACGCGTATGGGAATATAAACTAATACATAGATATTTCAAACACGTACGCAATACATACAACGGCAGACACTAAACCAAAAATACACATACTTTAATAACAAAAACACAATTCTTAAATATTTTTTTCTTAAATATTCGTATTCACTATTTTTTTTTTCGTTAAAATTTTTATACATATATGTATATATTTTTAAATTTGTAAAAATATAGTGCAACACACTCTTTTACATATATATATACACACACCGTTGGTAAATCTATTTTTTTTTTTTTAATTTGGGTGTGTGTTTTTTTTTTCTATAAATTTTTTGTGTTTTGATTTTTAAAATATCCGTTAAACACAATTTCATAAAATGAGTTTTTCTAATTCGTATTATTCTTAATTTTTTAAATAAATTCGGAGGCAAATAACGCCAAACACACTTTAATGCACGAATTTTAAAGGCTGCGTGCGTGCATACAGACGTACATTCGTTCTTTCGTTTAAGACCGACAAATAACAACTGTTGGTTCTGCTCACAAAAGCGGCTAACAAATGCTTAACCAAACAATCAGCCAAAGATACACTCATACATATGCAGTATATCCACACACAGATATTAATTCTCGTGTGCGCAGTGTTGCCAAAAGCTTTACTATCAGGTGGAACTTAAAAACGTTTTTTTTTTACTTGCACAAGAAATTTAAAATTGTTTCTAAGTCTGAAATTGGAGATTTCGCGCTATTTATTTATCTTTTATAGTTTTCGATATATATATATCAATTTCCAACCGATTGTATTACTTTTTTCTAACCAATTAAAGAACTAAATTATCCATTGAATAAAGAAAATTTGAAGACGATATAAACCGAGTACAAAATTACGTTTTTTTTTTTTTTTTTAATCGAAAAAGTGTACACTTTTTTCCTTTAAAATGTATTTTTTTACAACATATAACAATTTTATACTTATCTGAAAGGTATCTTCACAAGGATGATTTCAAAATAGAAAACAATCCCAACAGCCCAAGCAATCTTAGTATACACCCTCTCAAATTTGAAATTTTTCGACTTTAGTCTATATGTTGGGAATTTGTAATGTGTTCTTAAGAGTTTGCATTTATGGGCGAAAAACGAGAAATCCCATTTTGGGGATTTTCGGCTGTTGTTTGGGAACTGTGATATTCCTTTAACAAAAATCTTAAATCTTTTTGACTTCATCATTTTAAACGTTTAATATGTCGCTGAAATTTCCAAAAATATTGAAATTTCCGAAAATATTGTACTATTTTGGAAGTGAAGAAGCCATAACTAAATAAATATATATAATATAAATATATATAATTTGAACTCGTACGCAAAAAAATTCAATTTTAAGTGCCATATTAAAATTTGAAATAGCGTAATTTCGGTAAAAGATATTACCTTCAATTTTTTTGTATAACGAAGAATTGTGGCAGCTAATCAACATAATTTATTTGAAAAAATCTAGTGCATAAATTTTTCCGATTTTAGTAATTGAAATAAATTTTGTTGTAAAAAATTGGTTTTTATAAAAACTATTAATGTTTTATCCGTAATAAAATCAAAAAACACTGAAAATCCCAAAAATGGAATTTCTCACTTTTTCCTGCATAAAGTACACACTTTCCCGCTGTCCCAAAGATAGCGATTGCAAACTCCTAAAAGCACATAATAAATTCCGAAATCGCATTCTGCTTGAAAATTCATATTTTGTGATTTTAGAACATATAGACTAAAATCAAAATTTTCATATAAAATAGGACAAATTTGGAATGGTGTGGTCTTAGACGCTTGGTTTATTGGTATTGTTTCTATTTTAAAATCATCCTTGTGAGAATACTTTAAAAAAAAATTATAAAATTATTATATGTTATTAAAAAAATTCATTTTACAGAAAAAAGACTGTAGACACTTTTTCGACAAAAAAAAAATACGTAATTCTTGCAATTTTCAATTTAAAATTCATTTATTTTTGGACTGTGTTAAGATATCCACTTCGAATTTTCTTTATTCAATAGATAAATTTGTTCTTTAATTAGTTAAGAAAACTAATAAAATCGATAGGGAATACTGACATATATATGAAAAAAATAGAACGAGAACATGCAAAATTGAGGCAGCTAAAATTTCAATTGCAAATAACTCGAATACTATAAAAGATAAATAACCCAAGTAAGCATGTTTTTTATAGGCCTTATTAAGAACTTTAAGAAGATATAAAAATATTTGAAATCGAATAAGAAATAAAAAATAGGCAAACGTTAAAAATTTTCTATGTCAGAGGTACTCTTCTTTGAGCCCCCTATAGCTTCACTCCTGAGCGATATACGGGGTCCCACTTCCAAACATAAAATTTTTCATTCTGCAATGGCTATGTGAAATTTTATGTAAATCCAACTAGCCGACTGTCTAATGGTTAACTGTTGATTTAGTACAATTATTAAAATTTTCACTATTAATAACACTATGATTTGAAATTTAAGAATTTATGTATACATATTTAAAAACATTCACATTCTCAAACACTCTTAGATATGGACCTTTCTTTGATGATGCGCTTTATAAAATGTAATAAGTCTACAAAGACGCGTGTTACCGCGTTCATTCCTCAAAATTTGAAAACACTCTTGATATGCGTTTATTAACTTTATGTTTAAAAGATTCAGTCAAAGATTTGCTTGACCGTTTTTTTATAAAATGTTTATACAGAAAACTATGAAAAGTTTACAAAAACGTGTGTAAAGGTGTACATTGCTAAACAGGTAAAGTTTCAATTTTTATACGAGCTTTTATTGTTTACTTTAAAGCTTTTGATGGAACTTCTCCAGCTGTAGGTTTAAATCGAAGCTGAATATTAGAAACTGATGTACCGTTTTTTGTTTGGATCAGTTCTTTTTCGATCGTTAGGAATTTATGTTACAAACTGGTCAATTTGTAAACAATTTAAATTAACAATTTTCCAAGTCCAATTTAAACTTGGTTTTGACTCTGAAAAATAATATGCAGTTAATTTGGAAAAATCTTAAAATTTAGTACAATTACAATTTTTTATTAAATTAAGTATGATATTGTTTCCAAAGAAGCTAAGACTGAAATCCGCTCAAATATAAGTGTTTCAACTATAAAAAGAAGAGCTAGGAAATGTGAATTCGAAAGTTGCAGGTTCACAAAAAAATGTAAGATAAAATAGAAAGGCAAACCTTAGCCCATTATAATTTAGACCTATTTGAAGAAGGAACACAACAGACCTCCGCCTAAGCTAAACCCTTTGATTACATATAGCTTTTCGTCCAACAGTAGTTGGACTTAACATAAATTAAGATTTAGGGTTAAGATTTGAATGCTTATTGTTAGTTCACTTAATTTTGTGAAGATTCAATAAATAAATTTAGATAAAAAAAATAGTTTTTGAATTTTAAAACGAAATAGGAGAAAGTTGCCACTGGGCATTATTGGGTTAATTTTACAGGAACCCACTTGAATTGGACTCCACAACAATGACAAAATGTGTTATCATGTCAGATAGAATAGTCAGTAAAAGTCGAAGCACGGATGTCAAATATAATGATTTGGGGCGTTTCCAGAACAGGAAATATATCCAATTTCTATTATTAATGATAAAATTACGGCCGCAATTTAAAAATATCTTAGCTAATGTTCCATACGCTGAATGAGAGAATTATAAAAAGCATGTCCGGAAGAAAAAAAAAGTAAGTTTTTTCAGTTGCAAACGAATTCAAGATTCTAATTTTATTCATTTCTAATTTTATTCACTATTTAAGAGCATACTTACCTATAAACATTAATATTCTTTGTAAGAAAACTGAACACTCTAAAAAATTCTCTTGATATAATAAAAAAAAAAAAAACGCTGTTTCAGCAACACTTGCCTGTATATGTATAAATTTTTGGTTGGGGTATGTATCTGGGCAACCAACAATTACAATACAACAGGGTGTTTCGAAAATTTTTAAGTAAACACAAAAACCAAAACAATTAAAATGTTCTTATAAGAAAACAAGCAAACGACAATAACACAAAAAAACAAAACCAAAGACAACAAAAATTCCTTTGGCTAACAGCCTTTTGTTTAGTTTACGCTGAAGAAGAGGAATTACCAAAACCTGTCTTGCATACAATTTTTAAAAAAACCCGTTTTTATTATCATGCAATTATTACTTTCATTAGCTGTTTAACTACCACAGTAGCATTCTTTATTTTGTAATCACTCTCTCCTTCTGCTGGGTTTTTTTTTTTATTCTCCTGTTCATCTGCAAGATGCTGTAATTCTCTTTAGTGCTCTCTGTACAATTTGTTTATATTCTCATAGTATGTTTTTGTAGCGGTAATAATGTTTTGACGACCAATCAAATTGTTTAAAATAACGTGCTATACTTTACAGACATGAGTTTATTCTCTGTTATGATTTGTTTTGTGGGACAAGCAGTATTGCCAGTTTGTAATTTTTAACAGAATGTGTTAAAAAAATCCTAAAATATACATACATATATACATTTCTATGTACATATAAATATTCAGTTAATAAGTATTATAGATAAGTAACCGAGAAGGATAAAGCTAGTTCTTTTGTTAAAAAGGTCTAATATACCAAAAACGTTCTTCGCAGTCCTTTCGATTTGAACCCATTTTATATTAAGATACAAAGTATAGTATATTTCCAGATGCTGACTTCTGTCGTACATTATTAATACGAAAGTAACAAATTTAAAAAAACCCATAGTAAAGTAAGGAAATAGGTGTCGACCCACTTGTCCACCCTCTCGTTTAGATAATTCTTACTACACTTCGACGTAATCCTGTCATAAAAAACGCAACCAAGAACAAAAGAATAATTTGGTGAATTGATCTGATCTTAATAATGCTAACGGTTATATTGGTCTCATAGTGAGAATTAGACTATTCAATATAGACAATTTGCATCGATAGCACTGCAACTACAAATTGAGCATCATCCAGAGGTGCACAGAACCGCATCGACAAGTGTTCGACTAACTAATCGCATTTTGAAATGCTTAAACCTTTGTATCAAATTATCAGTACTATGAGGCGAAATCAAGAATTTGAACATCAAACAGGTTTCTTTAATAAATTCCAAGCTCTGAACAATTGACCATATCCAAAATTATTACCTTCTGTCATCAAGTGCAATAAGCTTGAAGCCTCGGAAAACAACTGGATGGCGAGATTTCCATAGCAGGTCAAAGTTGGAGCCAAATTAAGAAAAAAATTGAATTTGTGAAGGCTAGGTTTTGATAACCACTTGGCTGTTCGTTATCAATTTCCTTTAACCATTTAACACGTTTCGTAATAGCCATGATCTCAGCCTGAAAAACAGTGTTGTGATTCGTGAGAAGGAAATATTTACCTGTGTTCCAGCGCATATCATAGAAACCTATTTCCAATTTTTGAGCCGTCTATATATAGCAGTTCATTCTTCTCTCTCTCTCTCTCTCTGGTAATATGGTGACGCAATTAATATTTACAATTTTTTGTTGGGATAATATTTCCCCTGGTAATATATCGACCGTACTTTAGTACCTGGTTGTATGTTCCTTCACTAGCCATTCTCCCATTATCATCATTCTAATGTTAGTGGCAGTCAAGACTGCTTCATAACTATTTCACCTGCATTTCGATCGATAGTAATGATATAATGCTCTCAATAGCTTTCGACGATGTGGTTCTCATTTCACCGGAATCGTTAATATACTGCTGTCTCTATATTTTTTGAGCAGGTTTTACATTAACTTTTTCTTCCAAGGATGTCCAATACATTAGAACCTATTACACTTCTGCCCATATGGTTCTGAATAGGAGCGAACTAAAAACAATAAAAATTTACAAAATAATTTGTCGTATGTCAAGTTTACTCAAAATGCGACAAGATATGTGATTGTTTTGCTTCTTTAGTCTGAGTAAACCTGTCAAAGATTAACATAAAAAGACATTGATCACACTCGTGATAAGCAACAGTGTTTTTAACATTTTTGTTTTTAACATCGCTACATTAGCAGCGTCCTGAATTAGGAATGTTATTTTAGTCCTACAGAATAATAGTTACTTAAACTACCCAGACAATTATAAATGAATTTGATCCAAGTTAAAAGCGAATTTAAGAAGAACCCAGCAGTGCCCAATTGTGATTACACGGTGCTACAAAATTAGAGAACTTGAATACACTTGGAATGTAACATATTTTAGTTTGTAGGTATGAGTGATTAGATTCTTTTTTATAATTTTCGACATACCCCCAAAATCGGGAGTTATAACCGAAAAGCTGATTTTTCCGACTTTGCGGCTTTAAAAACTTATATCTCCAATATCTGTTAATCAATTTAAGATTTTTAAACCGCATTAGAAAGAAAAGACCTGTCACTTTTTAAAAGGTGTATACACCTTTATATAAGATATTAAGGACACAAAATCAATTTTGAATTTTTTATATGTACTTTTTGAATTTTAGAGTGATTTTTGAACCACACATTATTAGAAAATATATTTTTTATTTTTTCCCAATACCATATTTTATTGAGAATAAAATGAGCTATTGCTTGATAAAATCAGATGAGAAATATGGAAGATATAAGGTTTGTTCATTTGAAATTCCAGAAAAAATAGTAAAAAAAAAGAAATTAAAAAAATCTCCAAAATAAACTTTTACTTGAAAAATAGTAAAATAAATTTAGTGCCAATAAAAAAATAACATTTTTATTTAATTTATACACAGAGAAAAAAATCTTATATTTGAAAATTTTTCCATAAATATTATGAATCGAACGACTTTTTTCCCCAAACTTCTTTCATAAAAAATAAAATTTTGTTTATAGATATTATTAAATTTATCATAATGAAAATTTTTGGAATTTTGCAAAACTTATGTTAAATCTTTGATTTAGTTTTATTATATTTGATTTCAAATGGTAAATGAAAATATGTAGTTATACATGAAAATATTAACAACAAATGCCTTAAACTGACAAAATTCGAAGGAAAATCTGTTAAAAAAATAATGTTTAGAAATTTGCATAATGTTGCTCAAATTCTGAAGCACATTACTTTGATAAAAAGCGTTCCAGTATTGTTCCAAAAATGTAGCTAAAAACCATTAAAAACTTAAAATTTTCCTAAGAAAATTTCAAAAAATTTTTTACAAATTGAAAATATAATTGAAAAATTAAACAATTATTTTTAGTCTTTTTACTTTTGATTCAGTTGATAAATTTAAAAAAAGTTTTAATGCTTAAGAAATTATGCATAAATATTATGAACTGAAATCAATGAAAGTAATTTTTTTATTCGCATACAATTTCTTTTTTGTATTTATATTAAATGAAAACTTGAAAACATCCTTTGCATATTATTTTTCAAATATTACCTTATAGAATTTCTTTTATCTAACGATATGTATGACTACAAGTAGTGAAAGAAATCGTCAATAGTTCGGTTTCTTGATCTGCTTGTAAAACATCCTGTTGTGTAGATTTTAAAGAAATAATATAAGTATTGCTTCTTTAAAATCTAATACATTATTGCGCATCTGTAGGGTAACTACAGATGCTGATAAAAACTAACTTAAAACTTAACTTCGCCTTGAGTCAGGAGCTGAATCGATTGAAATTTTTCCGTTTGTACGCATATCCATTCATATAAACTACAGAAATATTTGGAAGATAATTTAACGCAATTTGTTTGGTATACCGAACTTGTATAATCTTGTGATTAAGTCTATTGTTCAAAACTTTCCAATTATTTCACTTAGCTTCCATACGAATGTCTTTCCAGAATAGAGCATAACCAGCATATTTTCTAATTATTCTTTTTTAAAATAAAATTCAATAGGAAATTGAAAATAAATTTTTTTTACTATTTTTCTCGTAAAAAATATTCGAACAGACCTATAATTTTTTCAAAGTTGTAAAATGCATAAAATCCTTTTGTTTTGCGTGCATTTTTTTCTTGTTTATTTTGTGAGCAACTAAAAATATGGAAAATAATATATTTTTCTGGGGGGTCGATTATTGTTCTACGAATTTTTCCTGTAATAAAAATATATTAATTTAAAAAAAAAATTCATTTAATTTTTTTAATTTTGTGCTAATTTAATTCAAATTATGAAAAATAAAAATAATAATTTTTTTATCGATTTCTTATGGCATATTTTAGTCTTAACAACATATTTTCTCATATTTTCATAGAGAAATTTTTATTTTAGAGCATATTTTCGCAATTTAAATGACATTTTTTTTTTTTTTTTTGTTTTTGTATTTCCACACTTAAGAGAATAATTTTGCATATATTAAATAGCCAAATAGCACAAGTTTGCAAAAAAAAAAAAAGAAAAAATTTGCATAATTTGCACTCAATCGAATTTTTACGTAATTTACAATTAGTGACGTTTTCTTTTTACTGTTTTTCAAATTCGATTTTCTAATAATTTTCATGTTATAAATTAATAGAAATGTTGTAATTTTCTGAAACAAGGCTTTGAATATTTTTAAGTGCAAAAAGTAAATAGTTTTTAGCATTTACTAATAAGAATCAAGTTATTTTTAGCATGAGTAGTGGATAATTCAAAATTTAGCGAGAATAAAGGGCATATTTACCGATTTTAACAACATTTTTTATGCTTATTAGCCCGTTGAAGTGAAACCGACCAGAGTTTTTGGTGGGAATTCAATTCGAAACCACCAGATAGTATAGATCGCTATGAATTAAATATTTTAAACGGGTAGATCTTATCAAAAGAAGAATTTTGAACCCATAATGTCTATGTTTACGAAAAATTTTATATCAGATGTACTGTCTGATAAACCTCGACTTAGCAAAAATATTAAAATAAAAATTAATAAGACACCAAAAAATTACTTTTATAAGCAAATAGAAATTTTTAAATTGGAATTTTCATTAAAATAACAAACAATATTTTGAAAAAAAAAAACATTGAAAAATAGCATATTTTGTGAAATATAAAAACATTAAGGTCACACCAATGGACGCAAAGTAGCATCAAATGATGTTACATTTTCTATGCATTACTTTGAAAGAAAATACAAAAATTAAAAAAAAAATAAATAAATAAAAAATTACTCTTTTAAAAACGGTCCAGCTTACGAACGGACATCAGCAGAACCGTAATATTTTGGGAAACATTATAAAATATACCAAGGTTTATTTTCAGGGGGATAACAAGACACTCTTTTTCCTTCTATAGGAAGTAAATCGTCTTAATATTTATGTTCTTGTTTGAAAAGTTGACCATTGGTAACACTTACGAAATTACAGTAATATTTTTGGTTAATTTAAAGTTATTATTATTAAATAGAATCTTAATTGCTTATTTCGTTTAAATTTAACAACTAAACTGTTAAATTTGACAAAAAATAAAAATGAAAAAAAAACTTAATTTTCCTAACCCCTTTTTTAACATTTCAAAATGAAATATTCGTATCTGAAAAAAGGTTAACGCTATTAAATTTAGCATCGTCGACTTAGTTTTATCTTACTAAAATAAATTTTAAATAAACTCCTAAAACATGTTTTAAAAAATTTTTAATATACAATAAAATGTTTAATAGTTTGATATTGATATTATGAAATTAAGGCTTAAGTGTAAATCATAACAATCATAACACGGTGCGACAAAATAAAAATAAAATAAATAAATAAAAAATAAAAAAAATATTTGGAATATAACATAGTGTAGTTTGTAGGTATAGGTGAGTAGACTTTTACACCATTTTTAGAATTTTCAATATGCTTCCAAAATCGGCGACCTTTTGGACTTTGTTGTTTTAAAAATTTTTATCTCGAATACCTGTTATTTTACATTTATTTTGTTGTTGCCATATTTATGATCAGTGTTGCCAGTTTAGCCTTTTTAGGGTTAAATCTAGCCTTTTTATTTTGCTTTTAACCTAAGAATTTTCGTTTTAGCTTTTAGTATTTTAGCAACGGAGAAACTAATTTCTTATTTGCTATTACTAATTTTATTTTTACAGAATCATCCAATTATTTATATTTAATAAAAAATTTCGCCTGCGGCGCTTCGTTCTCCAAATTAAAAGTGTCTTAACTAAATTTATGGAGTTACTAAGTCGACTATTATAATTATTTTTAAATATGTTTCATTAACCATTTATGAAAATAATTTAGAAAAAGTCTTAATAAAGCGAAAAATCATTAAAAATTTTGAAATGATTTATCAAAAAGAAATTATAATTAAAAATTTACGAAAAATCATTTGAAAACATTGGGATATTTTTCATATGAAATATAACCCAAATTTGTATGGAAATTTTTTTCTTTAAAAAAAATATCAAAAACTAATGAGACAATAAATGAAATAATAAATTTAATAAAATCCTGGCAACACTGTTTATGATGCAAAATAATGACAGCAACAAAATATACGTCAAAGTTTACTTTCTTGATCTCATCAAGTAAAGTTGTCTTAGGCCTACGCCTAATATTAAATTATAATAACTTTCAGTTCAAAGACTTCAAAATTTAAATTGATACATAAATATGTTAAGTTTAAATATTATGGTATTTTTTTAAACTTAACTATTTTGTTCCACTACTTAAGTTTTTCCTATGTATGAAAATTGTCTGACGTTTAAAAAAATATTTATTGAAAATAAACAAAAATAAATAGAAATACAAAATATAATAAAATTATTTAAAAATTTGAAAAAAGTTCAAAAAACGTTTTAAAACTACATTTATTTTCTTTGTAATACATTTTGCACAAAATCTTTTTAATTTATAAAACTGGACCTTATTTTTTAAGTTGAAAATTAGACTTTTATATAATCAGAACAGTAAGGCTTCTACATATTTGTCTTTTAAATTCAGAAAAATTTAACAATATTTCTTTTCAGGTAAAAAAGTAAGAAAACATGGTTATAATCTGCAACTAAAGGTAACCGTGCAAAATATTAAAAAAAGTCCACGTGCAGCTTCCCGATGAATATAGAAATTAGAAGAAAAACCAAAAGTCTATTACGACTAATTCCATTGATATGTATCTGAATAATCAGAGACAAAATGCAAACTTATCTAATAAATTTGATATTTTATAAAAAATGTATGATATTAATGTTGATCCCCAACCGTCAACTAGTCAACGAGCTCCAGTTACTAGAGAAAAAAAAAAGCGCAGAAGGCACCACCTGTTGTTGTAGGCTCATCAGTTGTCTTTTCACAAGTCGTTGAAAAAGTAGGTTATGATGGATATTTGTTTCGAAGAAATTCAATGGCCTTCTCCTGTTATAAAATGATACTTAAGCGTCTTCATGAAATACCAACAAACCAAATTTTAGGAATATCTGCCCATAATTTAGCATAGCTCTCATACAAGCTCACTTCTCAAAATCACTTTAACTTTAACGAAAGTCGAAAACCTATTGACAAATTTAATGATGGTCAGTCTTTAACTGACCATCATATTATAATGACCTTCATGTCACAATAACATTCATAAAAACATACAAATTTGAAAAATTCATAAAAAAATTGAAAAAAAAAATCATATTGTTAAACAGTATCCTTCCATGAAGCAAAAAGAGGCAAAACATTTATATGCGTTTAGACTCAGAAAACATCAGAGCATCAAATGCAATAAGTACAATAAGATTTCGCTAATTTTAAAACTTTGTATTTAAAATAGTCCTAAGTTTAATATAGAAAATAAAAGTTTTCAGAAAAATAACATGGAATGATACTTTAAAAATGATGATGTTAAATAAAAGATAAATAAAGACATATTACGATATATTACGAGCGAGTGATGCGTGTTTTTTATTTCGTTTATTACCAGAAGTACGCCGAGATCTTTATGGATATTCGAGTTTTTACATACCAGGGGGCGGATATAATTGTTCTTAAAATTTTAATTTGGGGCCTTTGAATTTGGTCAACATTAGAAGCTGAACCCTTGACCCATAATTGTATACAATAGCATCATGTTGGCTTTAGATTTTTGTGTCAGAGAGTGTCAAATTCGCTCTCAGAGAATGATTTCACGTGTAGATTCAAATATTATTATTATCCCTGTTAACATTTTTTATCCAAATTTACACTAAAGAGTAACCTCAAGTTGTTTTTAACAGTCGAATATAATATCATTTTGTTATCCAAGAAGTGTTACCGTGCGGGAAGACACTGTTAAGTGCATTTTTATGTGTCAAATTAGAGTCATTTTGAGGAACAGAAAAAGTCACTATTTCTGTCGAAATTCTAACTTAATACTATCAACTTTACTATCCAAACTTTGACTAAATAGTATTCATATTTATTTTAAAGTAGTAAAAGAAATAGAAGTTATTTTTCTATCGAAGTAGAGTCATCGTTCGAGCAAAATTGTATCACAGATCTGAAATAATAATTTATGAGAAACGAAAAAATTAAATCAACAAAAACAATTATAGATATATTTTGATAAATTGGAACAGGGTATTTTTGATTTCGAAAAGCCTAACAACTTTAAAGAGCGAAACGCAAATTTATTTCGAAATTTTATATTATTAAAAACAAGAAATAAATTTAAATTTATTTATTGTTTTCAAAGTGAATTGTCAAAATGAATTTTCGCTTCGTTTTACGGAATAACATTTATTTTTTAATTAATTTAATTTAAAATTTCTTTAAAATTTTACCTCACTTTATCACTCTTTTTTTTTTTTTTTTTTTTTGTTTATTTAAATTTTACGAAGCTTTCTTAAAATTTTTAAAAAATCGATTGTTTGCCTTTGAAAGTAACACGCTAACTAAGTATCATCGTCTTCTCTACATTTTTTGTTTTTAATTTAAAAACAATGTAATGGTTTTTTACTTTCAGAAGGCCGAAAATCGAAATTAATGTTACTGGTTTTTGTAAAATTTTTTTGCTATTAGGAAAATAACATCTTGATAACACTAGAAAGAGTAATTTTTCTGATAGTGGATAAAACTATCACCTAATTGCTGGCAGGGATAAGATGTATTATGAGACTGTGGTGATGAGATTTCTCTACACAACTATCTTATAAGATGAACAATCAAAAAAATACAAGTATACGAAAGTTTGTTTGTGTGTGTGGATGTGTACTTTGGAAATTACTGAAAAACAATGTTTTTTTTTTTGGAAAATTTGTTCCTTTTAGTGTTTGTTTTACATGTTAAAAAACATTTTTATAAAAATTGTGCTAAAAAAAGTGAGAATTGCTTAAATAAAAAGGACATGTTTACTCTGTGAGTGATTGAAAATAATAATATCTTATAGGATTTATTAGAATACGTGTACCCATTAGTTAAGATTTAACATTAAATAAACAAAATGGCTTCTCTCCTCTGCTGTTATCTCACATATTATATCAGCGTTAATTTCAGTTGTAGACCTGGGGAAAATTTTTCAATTTAAAACACCATCTATAATTGCCTTTTCTGGTTATTTTATTTAAGATAAGTATTCCACATATATATCTTAATTAGAAAATATTGAAGTTCATTGAATTGGATTTGGAATTAAGTATTAATTACATTTTATTTATTGTTTGGAACAACAACAATAATAAATAAGTCTTAATTTATATATCATTAAGACTTATTTTTGCATGAATTTGTTTTTGTATGTTCATTGACTTAGATTTGGTATAGTTCTATTTGTCAAATAAAGCAACTGTCAGATAAAACATCTCCGTTTTATATTTTCCTTAATATTACCACTCCGTTTTCCATTATATATAATTAATGCCCTTGCTAATTATCTGCTGTGTTGCCATTCAATTACATATTACTGGTTTTAATCCTAGATAATATTTGTATTGGTGTGTGTCCTTAATAAGTTTGTGACAGACTGTATGAGTAAGTATGCAGTATTTCCGGAGAAGAAAGTATGGTTTCCTGTTGGTTGTGTTTGGGAAATTAACACTTAAAATGTAGTGGCCTCAAAGCTCGTGACGTTGATGCATTATCCAAATTGAAGAGTAATTGGCATTGAATTTTACAATTTTTTCAAAAGCTATAAAGCTGAGTTCGAAAGAATTAAAAAAGATTTATCTTCTCTACAAGGAAAACTAACTAAATATGGTGAACTTCTCCGAGACCAAAACGTAAAAGAACTGCTAAGTCATCATCAACACTCCCTTGTATTCCTAAAAATACAGGGGTTATTACTACTAATAATGATTCTATCCCGTTACCCACCGCAAATACAAGTAGTTGAACTGCTGCTGTTGTAACTCCTAATACAAGTAATTTTATTCCGCCTCATCGTGCTTCAAATGCTTCCAATTATAATATAATTCCGTCAAAGTTGACTTTAATTACTCCTACGGTATCTAATTCGACAAACTTGCCCATGATTCTAAATCCTACTACCAGTAAGCCTCCAGAACTTACTTTATTAACTTCCTCATCGTCAAACATCCCAACTAATTTAGATGTCGTCAACAACCCTCTTGTAAATCCGTTTACAACAGTAACTCCAAATCCTTTAAAAATTATTCCTCCAAGGAAAGCCGTGTTTTGGTAGATACAGCAACAAATGATTTTGAATTCTATATTAAAACGAACCTTGGCATCAAAGATTATAATGATGCCCAAATTTTCAAGATAAATGCGCTCAATAGAGCTTCATTTATAATAATTGTCTAAGAAAGTATTTTAGATTGACAATTTATTTATCGTGATGATAATAACGTAATTCTTTCAAGGGCTTCTGATCCAAATCAAAAAAACTAATTGAATTAAATAATCCGTTAAATATTGATATTTGTCTAAAAAATGATTACAACTCCTCAGCTATCTTCAAAAAGTTAAAATCCCTTTATTTAGAGAGTTTTGATATTGAGCATAATATCATTGTACTCACTGAAACATGGCTCCGAAATAAATCTGATAAAGAAATTCATTATTCTGAAATAATGTGCAGTAAATTTCAAATTTATAGACGTGATATAATGGGTAAAGAAGGTGGGGGAGTTTTGATTTCTGTCTCAACTCTTTTTCCTTCAGAAGAAATAATTCTTAACAATGATCAAAATATTGAATTTATCGCCGTATATGTTAAAGCCAAATTTAGAACAATTTTTATAACTTGCTCTTATATTCCTCCTGCATCAAACATTCAAATTTATGAACAACATGCAAACGCGATAAAATTTGTACCTAATCAATCCAAACCTGGTGACTCCATAATTGTTCTTGGTGACTTTAATATTCCAAACATTAAATGGTGCGAAACTCCTAATTCATGCTTTTTAAGCCCATCAATAAGATCGGAAACATCTATTGAATTACTGGATGCTATTGCTGATTTAGGACTATTCCAAATAAACAACATAGTAAACAAACTTTGCAAATTACTTGATCTTGTATTTGTTGACCAACCTGAAGAATTTAGTATTCTTCGCATTAATCCATTATTAACACCTGAAGATGCTTATCACTTTTTCTGATTTTGGCAAAGCTGATATTCTAAATTAAATCACCTACTTTGTTCTGAAAACTGGTTTGAATATATCCCTTACAATAAAGTATGCCCTCGTAATATTGACGTAATTTTGATTAAACGATGCAGATATTCGCGATATGTTTGCTGCTTTCTTCTCATCCGCCTATTCTGATAAAGATTTACATCAACTTTCCAATTATCCATATCCAATTCCTGCTGCACCCTAATACATTGTCCAACATTAGATAAGCCGATGGTACTGAGAGCTGTGCAGAATCTAAAATATGTTCTTATAAAATGTTTACATTCTGTAATGTCTCCAATAATCTACTTATTCAACATATCAATACTAAGTGGTTACTTTCCTGAGGAAATTTTATATTATACCTTTGTTTAAATCCGGAAGCAGATCCAACATTTCCAATTATAGAAGTATTGCTAAATTAAGTGTTATTCCAAAACTTTTCGAAAAGATAGTTACTGAAATCCTTTCGCATCAAGTTGTGTGTTATCTTTTGCCATTTCAGCATAGATTTAGAAAAGGATGCTCCACCACCTTAGTTATAGCTGCATTTGATTCCAGTTTACAGACAGACACAATATACATAGATTTCAGTAAAGCTTTCGATAAAATCAATCACGATCTACTATTGTTCAAATTGGCTAAACTCGGATTTTCTCCTATTTTCCTTAAATGGATTTCCACATATCTTAAAAATAGATGCCAATGTGTATTATTTAGATAATGTATATCAAAAACCATTCCTGTTTTATCCAGTGTTCCACAAGGTAGTCATCTCTGCCCTTTATTATTCCTAATATTTATAAATGATTTCCCAGTTCGGATTAAGAATTCTAGAATATTAATGTATGCTGATGATCTAAAGCTGTTGCATAGCATTAACTATTCCCATCAATGTTCCTTACTCCAATCAGATCTTGGCAATCTTTATGATTGGTGTATGGTGAATCTAATGGATCTGGATTTAAGAAAGTGTAAACACATGATGTTCTACAGAAGAAGTTAGCTAGGGTGATCTTTAGGAGTTTCCTTCTTTAGAGATAAACTTTCGTTGAGTTAAATAGTTTTCAAGAACCTTGTGTGTATTTGTGGGTAAATTTACTCTAATTCTATACAACAATTCTTCGTGGTATACCATGGCAAAAGCTTGCGAAACGTCGATGAAGAGAGCAGAACAAAATTAATTTGTAGATACTTTGTAGATACACAATAAATGAATATCAACTTGATCTAGTTGAAGAATTTCTTGATCTGGGTGTGTTGATTGATTGTGAACTATCCTTTATTTACCACGTTTCGTAAATCGTTAATTAGACAAAAGAAGTTCTAGGTTTCCTCAAGTGCTGGGGAATCCTCATATAAAAAAAAAATTTAATCGGTCTTGAAATAATTTCTCTTATTTTATCATTGTAATCTTCCATGGAATCCTAATATTAATTTACCATCATATGAAAGTCGATTACAGCTTATTGATCTCCCTACTCTTGAAAATAGGAGAAAATATATGAATATTTCATTTGTAATTAATTTAGTAAATGGTACAATTAATTCTGAGTTCCTGCTTCGTTAGATCGAATTCGTAAACCCAAATCGTCTAACTAGAAATTATACTCCTTTAAAAGTAAAGTATTCTCGAACCAATTATGTCAACTTTGATCATGACATTCATGACATTCAATTCAACAGATTTAACTTTATTATTAAATGATTATGAGAAACATTTTATTGTAAATAGCTATAAGAATAATATATATGCTAGCCTGTAAGAAATTATAATTTCATTGGCTATTATATATTTTTATTTCCCATTGCCTTAACCATCTTTCTGGATCAGATACATGATGTTGCAGGAGTATAGATGCTACTAGAATAGCTTTATCATTTGCAAATATTGATATATAGGTTCTACTATTTATTCGCATATCAAAGGTAAATATAAAGTAGAAAAAAGGACCCAGTATACTTCCCTAGGATTCGCCTGTTGTTATTGGCTAGGGTGATCTTAAGGAGTTTCCTTCTTTAGGGATAAACTTTCGTTGAGTTAAATAGTTTTCAAGTAGCTTGTGTGTATTTGTGGGTAAATTTACTCTAATTCTATACAACAATTCTTCGTGCCATACCATGGCAAAAGCTTGCGAAACGTCGATGAAGAGAGCAGAACAAAATTAATTTTCTTCAAAAGCTTAGGATATAACATTAACAAATCTGTGCGTTTGTTCAATAGTGCCAGGTTTTCTTCTAAAACCAAATTGATGATTCGTGATACGATCAGCTCGATTAATTATCAGATTCAAATAGTTCATTAATAGCTTCTCGAACAGCTTTGATATATTTGATAACAGGCTGATCGGTCTATACGATTCTGCTTTAGTGTGATCTTTTCCTTCTTTAGGTGTCATAGTAATCAATGAAATCTTCCTTTCTGGTGGATAGTATTCAAGGCATAAAATAACATTAAAAATAAAATAGTATTGTTTTAAGGCTATCCGGGGTAGCTCCAAAAGCATCTTGTTAATGATTTTACCAATACCAGAGGCGTTTTTGAAGTTCAAATCAATAAACAAAGAGGTTGAACTTTTCTAAAATGGGACACATCCGATAAAATTGGAGTAAACACGTTCTTCAGATGAGTAACGAATAGATTCCCTTTTCGGTATCATTCCTTACCCAGTCTCCATTTGTATTACGTAGAGGAGGTCTGTTTAAAACTGGTCTTTTTAGGTTTTCTGTAGCTCGCCATAGTGAGTAATTCGAATATAGGGTTGCATCTAGATTTTCCAAATATTTAGTAAGTGATTTAGTTTTTCGATACTCTAGAAACTTAATTTTATCACTCTCTTGGCTTTGATTTGAGTGGAGAGGATCTGGGAGTTACTTTTCGAACTCTTCTTTTTTCAATCAAGAACTGTTTGACATCAACAGAAAAAATTATATTATATCTGTTTTGTTGAGGGGTAGGGTAACATGTTCAACAGCAAGCTTTAAAATTTTATCAAAATTATTGAGAGAGAAATCGATTTTTTCTGGTGTTCTCAGCGATATATTTTCTGAGCAGTGAGTGCTGATATGTTTTCTATATTTCAACCAGTTAATTCCTGTGTTTAATATTGCTAAATTACCAGTGGTGGATACAATTTTATAGGGGTTCAACAGAGTAACATAATTCGGTGAATGATCTGAAGATAATGACGATTCCACTTGAATTAGCTCCATTGAAAAATGTTTTACAACTGAAAAATCGATAATATCCGATATTTTATTTAGATCAGATGGCCAATATATAGTTTCTCCACTCGAAATTACATTCAATTCTGTTTTAGAAATTGTATCAAACAAAACACGTCCTTTCGGGTTAATTAGCCGTGATCCCCAGGGTCATAGTGATTTATAAAAAGTTTCATTGAAAACCACGGAACATGTAAATGCATAATTAATAATACTATCGGTGGTAAAATTTAGAAATGTTTTACATTTGTAAATGTTACCACCGGCACTGTATTTGGAAAGGTTACACCAAATACGAGCACACAAAGCTGACAATCCAAATTAGCCATGTAAAGCAAATTATTTAGAAGCTCGCAGAAGGGCTACTAACATAAACACCGCCAGCCAAAGACGGCAAATAGAAGTTCCAATATTTAATATAAATAGTTGTAATTTTTATAACTTGTCCAATTTGAATGGCCCTCAAGTTAACTGTTTTAAAGATGATGTGTTCTCAATGGAACAATTCTTTACAATATTTCAAAATGCTGTAATAGAACTAAAAAAATGCTCAACCAAGTTGTATCAATTTAAATATTTCGTCCAATTCTGAATTAAAAATCATGTATATGTTGGAATTTATGCCTTAATTCATTTCCAAAAAGATACACTTACAACAAGTGTTAAAAGCTAAATATTTCAATATAATTTTCATCTGTGAAACCCCTTTAAATAAAAATTCTAGCTTTTATCTGCTTGGTTTTCACATTTACAGAAGAGACAGACCCACTGCTGGAGAAGGTGTTGCAATTGCGGTTAAAAACAAATCTAAAACCTAGTACTTTATAAAACATCTGGAACTGAAAATGTATCAGTGGAACTATTTTTACATAATTGTTCAATTATTCTCACATCAGTTTATTCACCAAAATATGATGACAAATTTAAAGAAGATATCACCAAAGCAACATCGCCAAATAAGTAATTTAAATGCAAAGCATCCAAGCTGGAACTGCCAAAATGCTAATACAGCTGATAACGTTATCTTTAATTTACAATTAAGGTCCAATTTTTTATATACTATCCATTTGATCACTACCCACTACCACTGATCTGATGCTTACGAACTCCGATTTATTTACAACACAACTTTTGAGTAATAGTATTACTTAAAAATGTACATAGAAACCAATTTAATGACAATGTAGAACATTTATTTTCATAAATCAATATAAAAAAAACAAATACAATTAATTCAACGCAAAAAATAGAAAATGCCTTAAAACATTTAATCATATTGTTACGAAATTGTACTTGAATTCAAATATAACGGTTTTAACGGCTGGTTTAAATCTTTCTCAATTCTTCTAGGCATTTCCGTTTATGTTAACAGCAGGTAACATATCTAATTATTAACATAGTTCTAAACATACAACATTGAATAAAAAGCTTTCACCATTGTTTTTAAGTGTGGCAGCACTAAGTGTTTATGCTGCTGGCATTATCATCAAAAGCTCTAGTTTGTCCGTTAAGAACATTGTAGAAAGAAATAGAGCTTTCAAGAAACATCTAGTAGGTAATACGGTGTATATAAATTGGCCGTGAGAACACCATTGAGTCAGTCTGGTTGGAAGCGTCGTTAAGTAAAGACATATTAACTGCCTTGGCTGTATAATCTTGTACATTATTAAAGTGTGCTGTATAAAGCGTGTAATTTAAGTGTGTGTGTGTATTAAAACACAAAGTGACTTATAAACTGTATTGTTGTACATTTTTAAATAAAATAAAGAGTCGTTACAATTTTTAAACTACTAAACTGCTGTTATTTTTGCAATCAAAGTACAAGTTTATTTAAAGGAAATAAACGACCGTTTTTAAAAGGTAAAAACGTAACAATATACTAAACACTGCTAAATCTTCAAAACGAACAAAATGTATCACTCCTTATTTACCACTTAAGAAATACGTATTATATATCATTTCTTTGGATATATATATTTTTGAAGAGCAATGATATATAATACGTACTTCTTAAGTGTCTGACGGATTTAACTAAAGGAAATGAATTTAGAACCATGCTGAAAACAAAGAAAATGTTGAGCTTTATTAAAATATTTCTGATTACGGCGTTATTCTGAACGGCATTACGAATTATAAAATTTATAAATTTTCAATCCTTTAATTACATACGCACTAATGACGATATAGGATTGCTGTACATCTATGTATTGGAAATTTTATCTTCTTTTCAAATATATATATAAAAATATTTATAATAGGAAAATTCATTGTAGACTTTTTGGAAAAAAAAATACCGCAAGAGGTTTGATTTAAGATTTCGTTCATATTAATCATTAAACCCTACACCGCCATAGGTATTTGGGGTATTATGCGTTTGTGCTGATGTTTGTAACGCACAGAGAAAAATCATCCAACACCCACCTTTAAGTATACCAACCGGCTCAGAATCACTTTTTGAGTCGATCTAACGATGTTCATCCGTCTGGATGGCTGGCTGTACATGTAAACCTTGTGCACAAAGTACAGGTCGCAATTTTGAAGATAATGAAATTTCACACGTAGGACGAAGCCTATTGAAATTGGTTATGATCGGTCCATTATTTCATCTAGCCTCCATACAAATGCCCTCCCGGAATACCGGTTTAACGATCATTAAAGCTTTAAATATAGCAATATTTGAATGAAATTCAGTATAAGGAAGTAAGTATCAATCTTTGTGCCAAATTTCATCATCATTGACCAAAGCTCCCATATAAATCCCTCTTCCAAAAATAACTCTAACGTGCATAAATCACATACACATGTTAGTATCAAGTTTATATTCGACACAAATAGGTTTTATATAAGTAGAAATCACAGTGAAAAATTTTATGAGGATCGCCCCATAATTTACCATAGCTCCTTTATGGAGACCACTTTAGGGAATCACCCTAAAGTGCATAAATTCATATAAACGTTAGTATTAACGTAATATTCTGTATTCGTATATTTTATTTTACACTTTGTAAAAGTATCAGTCCACAATTATCTACATATCTAATATAAGACCCCTCCACGGATTTTGATGGACATACACAATGATGTGGGTACCATATGGTCGGGCTTGACCGACTATATCTTTCTTACTTGTTTTTAATTTTACACCTGAATAAATTTTTTGATGCTTAATTTCCAGTGTTATTCTCTTTTTCAGGTTTGTCAAGATGTAAGTACACGTTTACCGCTGGTTGCTGGGATATGCTCAGTGGTGTCCACGGTCGTTCCAAATTGTGAATAAAACACGTTTTTATTCTTAAACATTATAAAAAATTATTTTTATTGATATCAAGAGTAGATGTGGCTTAGAGAAGCACCAGTAATACCACACTCTACCGCAGATAGAGTAGACTGCAAACTTTTGTAGATCGCAAGAACTTAACGCAATTACCTCCAAGGAAGGATGAGGCTATTCTATTAGTGACAGCAAAGGAACAAGTTATATAACCAGGATTAACCTCATTTAAGCTCACCGTATTCCTTCACACTCATGGCTATTATAACTTATGTCCAATCAGCTGAATGGGAATCTGGTTAGAGGCTTACCTCTCTTTAATCTCACTATTCCAACTCTAGCTGCTCTTGGATGGGTAAAGCACAAACTGCTGTTAATAGATAACACCAGGAAGAGTTTAACTTCAGTTTGGCGTTACTGATCACTCTCCAGTTGATTGTTCTGAACTACTAACTAATGCGGAGGTCAGCTTCCCAAATAGTAGTTCTTAAATCTAAATAGAACAATTAATTTCTGTATTTAATACCTTACACAGTTTTTTATTTATTTTATTTATTTAATCTATAGAATATAAATCCTTACAGTCTAGCAACTTAAATCTAATTACAAAATTATAATAATTTATTTAACGTGTTTTTTAATACATTTTTTGAATAACTAATATCTACATATTTATAAACATTATTAAATAAACTTATTGATTTATTTATTGATTAATTTTTACCATAATCAGTTCTATGTGTATCAATATGAAAGAGATTGAATTTTCTTAATTATCTCTGAGTTGCAGATATTTTAATATAATTGAGAAGGATTAGACAATCAATATTGCCTGAAATAATTTCATTAAGAAATAATAGTGTAGAAAATTTTCTTCGAATTTTTAACGATTTCATTGATATCCGGATACATCTATTTTCATAGGATGTGAAAAAGAAAATTACAAATTTTAAGAATACAATTTGGACTTTTTCCAAGCGATTAATGCGAATGTTAGAATTAAGACTCCAAATAAACGATTCATATTCTAATATAGATCGAACAAAAGTAAGAAATAATATTTTTTTAGTGCGATAATCAAAATTGGTGGAATTTCGTTTTATAAAATTTAACAGAGAGTAAGATCAGGTAATAATATAATTTAAATGTTTTACAAAAGTTAAGCTTATGATAAAAAATGACACCAAGATCTAATATATCATCTACTAATTCTAAAATTTATTTTTTCATAACATATTGGATAATTAAAATGTGACCACATCTATGAAAAATTGTATGTCGGTACTATTTATGATTAAAAGAAAGGCCATTATTATCTGACCACATAACAACTCTTTTAATATCGTCTTAAAGATCATTTAAATCAGCCATTTTATTAATTGGTTTATATACTTTAAGACCATCAACATATAGCAAATAATTAGAATATTTAAAACAATGATATATTTCATTAATAAAGATAATAAAAAGAAAAAGGCACTACCTCACGGTATACCAGAAGTGAGAATGAATATATTCGAATATAATCCATCAATAGGTACAGTACAATATCTGTTGGTTATATAATGACGAAACCAACTCAACATTTGAGAGAATGGAATCCAATTTTTAATCATTTTAATACAAGTAATTCGTACGGAATACGATCAAAAGCTTTAGCAAAATCAGTGTAGACGACATCAACTTGAACACCCTTTTCAAAGTGAGAGAAACAAGATGGAAAAGTAATTTAGCAACTTTTATTAATTTCGAAATTAATCTATAATTTCAAAGTAAGTTCTTATTACCAGACTTCGAATTAGGAACAATGGTGTTAAATTTCCACATTTGAAGAAAGAAACCTTCCCGTAATGAGTGGTTAAAAATTATTTTCGATGGTGCCATTATTGAATAAGAACATTTTTTTAAAAGAAAAACTGAAATTTCATCCATATCACACTTAAATGAGTTAAAAAGTTTATAAATTCCATTTAATAAATCTTCTGTTGAAATTTCCATAAAACCAAAATCAATGTACATATGATGCCACATTACTAAGATCAAATCCATAATAATTAATATCATCGTTGAAATTACTTTGAAAATATTTAGCAAAAAAAAAAAAAATAAATAAATAATAAAAAATAAAGAGAGCCTACCAAGGTATCAGATGTTAAACCATCATATTCCATTAAAACCGTAATTGATGATTTATTTCTTTTTGAATTTATGTAATTCTAAAAAGATTTAGGATTGTATTTTAAAGAATTATTTATATTCAAAATGTACTGATTATAAAGAAACTTATTAAGAAAGTTAAATTCTCTTTCATAATAAAAAAATTTATTTTTATCTTCAATACTATTAGAGTTTTTATATTTTTTATAAAATTTATTAAATTTTTTAGTCCTTTGTTGTACCATGGTAGTTTATATACTTTAGGTTTAGCCAAAGGAATAATTCCATGAAAAATTCTTAATATATTAAATACAAATTTTTCATAGGATATACAAAGAATTTTGTTATCTAATAAATTGAACCAATCTGTATTATTAATATTTACGTTTAAATTATGAAAATCCCAAACATAATAATTATAATGTAAATTATCAATTTTAAATTGCCAAGATATGTTGATGCATATTGGAAGGCGATATTGGTGTATAGCATTTACTAATATTATATTTTAAAACTGAATATACAAATACAAGATCAAGAAGTTTATTAAAACTATTAAATAATGAATTAATCTTAACTAGATCTATACTAAAAGTAGAATCTATAAAATTTATTTCAAATGATTTATTTTGATTACTGGGACGAAACATATCAGAATTAGGAATTTTAGACCAAACAATTTCATTTAGATTAAAATCACCCAAAATACAAAGTTCATCACATTTATTAAGACCTTCAGATACATGAACAATATTAGATGAATGATCAGCATATAATACTTCAGAGCTTTTGGATGGTATATATGAGACGCAAATGAAGAGATCACTAGTTAATGATTTAATGGAAACACATAATTGATCTATCAATGTGTCTCCAAAAAGTAATGTATAGAATTTAAAATGTAGAGTCTTTTTTAAACCAAGTTTCAGCTATGACCGAAACACCAAATTCACAATCAGATGTAAATAACGTAAATAAAGACAATTTCGCTTTCATTTCGGAGACATTTTGATAATAATTTTTTAAAGATTTAAAAGGCTTCGACTTAATAACTAGTCTTTGTGTTCTCTAAAGGATTTTTTTTTTTTTTTTTTTTTTTTTTTTTAAAAAAAAACAAACTTAAATAATTCATTTTAAAAAGCAGGAACAATGCCCAGTTTAAAAATTAACAAATTTTAAATCATCAACCAAAGCATCTTCTTCAACTAATTTCTAACAAGATATTTGATATTATTATCAATTTTTTAGGATGTTTTTCCACATAAGATTTAATATTTTCTTCAGTAACAGTAGGATTAATTAAGCGAGGATAAATTATCCATTTCATTTTAATATCAACATCAAGTTCACTATTATTATTATCTCCAAAACGAACATTACGCATTTTTTAGCTTTTTTCTTTTTTTTTTTTTTTTTTTTTTTAGTGACATTAGAACAGCCATTTACAACATTAAAATTGTCATCATCAGAAACCACAGAATTAGCATCACTACTAGCATTAGTATGAGAACCACCAGCTTTATAAGCATTCAGAGTATGAGCAGCAACAGCAACAACAACAGCAGAATTATTATCCAGAAAGTGAGATTTAAAAGAAGTTACAGCAACAGCATTATTAACAGAACAATGAGAAGGATTATTGTTCTCATTTGAAACAGAAGTATGAGCATTAACCAGGGTTGTCAGATTTTCTTTAGCCTCTTTCCCCAAATTGTTAATCAGAAATCGCCAAAAATCGCCAAATTAAAATTTGAGTTGGTTTTTTAAAAATATATTAAAAAATTAACTAAAATTGTCGTACAATTTTTAGGACTTAAAATTTGACATAATTTGCAAATGTAAATTCAGCTTTAACAAAACCAATAATAATTGCAATTGTTAATAATAACACTGTGCTAGTTGCAAATTTTAACAAATTGGGTACTTTACTGGTAAAGATAAATTTTGTTTATTAGTATTTAAAATATATTTGATAATAAGAATTCATTATTATACACTTCAATAGAATTTTAATTGTTTGTATTCAAAAATTAACCCTAGTATTTAAAATTGTTTGATCTGAAACTACATTTTAGAAAAATTTTACTTAAAATTTATTTTAAATTTAAAAGTAGTTTGTGAATGCGAAATATCTCAAAATCGAGCGCTTTTTAAAATGGTTAACACTACCAAATTCAAAAAATATTTCATTGTGACCAAAATCATTAATATCCTTAATATATATGAAAGATGATAGAAAATAAATTATCAAATATTTAATATATAAGTATTGTAAAGTATATTTTTTGGGAATAAAATTTTGTAAACTAAGTCGAAGCTATTTAAAAATTAAGGCTCTTCATTTTGCTAGATAGACAAATAATAAAAATAGTCGATTTCTAGTAAGAAAATTTAATAATTTTCTTCCACAATTGTCTATTTTATTTATTTGTTCAGAACAAAAAATAATAATAATAATAATCAGAAAAATGAACGATTAAGCCCAAGACTATTTCTTTGCTATGGATATTAGTGTGTATATAATTTTTAAAAATGGTAAGATCTTTTCTTTCTAATGCCGTTTAAAACACTTCATTTGGTTAACTGGTATTTGAGATAAAAATTTTTAAAACCGCAAAGTCCGAAAAATCGGTTTTTTGGATGTTGTGGGTATATCTAAAATTAAAAAAAAAAATTGTATAACTAATAATCTACTCACCCATTTCAAGTATTTTTTTACTGTAACAACGTATAATTTATAGTGAAAGAGATATGTATGTGTTGTATGTTAATAGCAAGTCTTACATTTATTTTATTTTATTCTCTCCAAAAATAGCTCAAAGATTCTATTCAATTTTCAAACAGATCAAAACTTCATATCAATTTAAACATTTTTGTTTCAGAATTTTTGTAAACAACTATAACACATATTAGTCAAATTTAATTAAATCGTTGCTCCATGTGCAAAATTTAATTAATTATTAATATATTTATAATTATTTACACATGTTAGTTAATCTATCTAACTTCGAATAAACCAAAAATAAAAACAATTATTTCCAAATCAAAATTATTCAAAACAAATACAAATTACAATTCGATAGTCTAAAATATGATGAAGTTTCTAAGTTCACTTGTGATACTTACTATGTTTGCATTAGATAAAAGTATTGGGCGCCGAATTGAATTTTACCAATTTACAGTGTAACGAGCTGGTTGACTCATTTGGACAATTTTAAAATGTGTTGGCTTTAAATCTTTATTATAAAGTTTTTAAAAATTCTGTATCAAATATAACGATATGTCTTCTTCAACTCATCCTTTTTACCAACTCAGATAATTAATAGCAAGAGAGGTTATCATTCGTTTTCGTACAATGCAATAGTTATTTTTTGCAAATTCGCTAAAAATTAAAAACAATATCTGTATATGAAGATATTCATCGACAGTGTGCAAAATTATTCGAATTTAAATCATACTTAACTTTTAATGTAAGTAAATGCAAAATATATATAAAAATATATATTCTTGGAAATCTTACAGAATTTATTTAAATCAATATAGTTCTTTTTATAGCTATTATATTATTTCCTAATTATCTATTTATTCATGATTTAGCATTATGTTTTTGTTAATACATGGTTCTTGAAGTACACATGTTTAAAAATATACCCCTTTGAATCAGTGAGTCAACATCTAGTTTTTCTGGAAATAGGGAAAAAGGGGATTTTTCTTAATTTTTTATCTGGCATCACTGCCCACAATGTACCTTTTTTGGGTGTGAGTGATAAAAAATAAGTAAAACCATAAAAATCAATTTTTGAATAATTATGATTTCAATAAACATGTAAAACATGCTATTTTTTTAACATGTTATTGTTTTTATCGTATCTCTTTTCGTTAAAAAGATATTTTTTAATATTTCAGGACACATTATTTTGGAACATTATATTATTATTTATTTATTATTTTTTTTTTTTTATTTGAATTATATGTTCATTATTTATCCAGTTCAACTTTCATTTTCAATTTCTGATAATTTAGGCATATTCATTTGTGATTTCGAAAAAGAAACATTTTTTTCAAAATGTTATCTTTTATATCAAAATACATAGTTTTTTTGTTCAAAACCATCAAAATATATACAGGCTTATAATGAAAGTTATCATGCATTACTCCATATAAAATTTAACTTCAAGAAAGTCAAAGACTGGATGTAGAAAAGCTACTAATATGCATCTCCTGATAAAAAACCTTATGTGGAAATAATGGTAGAGAAAAATTTGATTTCTCTCTAAGAAAAATTCATTTCGACAATTTATATGAAAAACAACAAATAAATTTAAAATGTTTTTATTGTTTCCCATACGAATTTTTTGTTCGACATCATGGGACAGATCTATTATTTTCTAGAACATTTTTGTTTATAACTCGGGAACAAAAGAAAAAAAATTATAAAAATGTTTACACATATAGAAGACATAATATCGAATAAAATTTGTTCCCTTTTACATCTTTTGATAACTATTTGTGTTTTAATTATGTCTGTCCGGACGTGTTTCTGAAGACTATTATTTGACTTCAATTCGCGTTCAGTTAGCAGTATCTGTGTATATAAATTATATGAATATATATATTTATATACACAAATTGTATAAACTTTGAAAAGTGGTGACTTTTCGAACGATTTAAAATTGGTATTACGAAACGCATAAATAATCCATTTGACTATGTTCTGATAGATAAATTGTATTGATGTTTTTACTGCTACAAGTAATATAAAGTGGCAACTACAGAATTCGCAAAATTTCATAAAGAAAGAGATTTTCAAGGAATATCTGAAGATTTATTGGAACTAAGTAAAATAAGTCTAAAATGATAGTTTAAAAGGCAATATACCTAAGAAGAAAGATATCAAGGACAGGCAGTTAATGTGAATAAATATTTTGTATTTACAAGAATTAGAATTTTTAACTCAGAATTAAATCTTTTGTTTCAAATTAACTTCCATGTCATCTATGCGCAAGTATTTTAAATATTTTAAAGTTTTCATTAGATTTATCTAAATACATTGCATTCCAAATCTTATCAAGATATTACAGAAATCGTGATTAATAAACCTCGCCTACATATTAATAAGGTATCCATTTCCTATATATTATTTATATATATATATTATATTGTTTAAAAACAAAAATAAAAATCTTAAAATATTATTGCTTTTCATTTGAAAACATAAAACTCACAAACTGATTTTTATTAAAAGAAAAAAAATCAAAAGTAATTTTTATTTTTGTGTAATAAAATAAAAATCAAAAATTGCTTTATTTCCTTACTCTAAATTGGAAGCACGCGGGATCCAACATTACCGAAAAGCTTTCCCGTACTCGAAAATTTGGCAAATGAGAGATATTTTGAGAGAATAGTGTTCTTGTTCTTCAGGCTCGAAACAGCCTAGAATATTTCTTCGGGTAGATTACGTAAAATTACAAATAATATAAAATAAAAAAATAAAAAAGTTTCATTAAAAAAAAAAATTAAAAACATTCAATGTGCTGAAAAATAAAATTAGGTTCACATACGAATTTTTCTGCATAAATAATTTGGAATTTTGCGTTCCCGTATTTTTGTACGTTGTTGTATTTTTGTGGGAGAAAAATTTTGTTTTTTCTCATTTTACCGCACTTTACTCAAAAAGTATGGAAACAAACCAGAGCTGTCAAATGTGGCGATTTTTCGCCAAATGTGGTTTTTAAATGCTTTTGGCGATTTTTTGGCGATTTGTAAAGTGGTGACAATTTATTTGGCTAATTTTAAAAATCTTATAAAATAGGTATTTGTGGAGAAAAACGATTGGGTATTCTTACTAGCAATCGACGATTTTCAGCATTTGCCTATCTATGAAAACGAAGGGCTCTAATTTCTAAATTCAAAATTGAAATTGAAAAATATCAGAATTTCGCTAGAAAATTCGACAATGCAAAAACAAGTCAAGATAGTGGAAACGCTTTTAGGGGTTTTGCTCAAAACTGATTGCTTACTGTGACGTAAGAATGTACGCTGATGATGTCCAGCTATATATTTGTAACAAAAATAAGGACTTTGAAGAATGTGTAGCAAAACTAAATGAGGATTTAGAGCGAGTTTCGATATGGACTAATATAAACGGACTAGGCTTAAATCCTACAAAAACTAAATGTTTAGCAATACGTAAAAGATCACAGAAAAATATTGACTCATTTAACATATGCGTCAATAATCAGGGAATTGAAATTGTAATCAAGGCAAAAAATCTTGGCGTAATTTTAAATGACACTCTAGCCTGGACAGATCATGTACTACAAGCTTGTGGTAAAACTTATTTGATGCTAAGAATTCTATGGTCCTCGCAGTACTGCACACCAATCAAAATAAGATTGTTAATTGCAAAAACGTATTTAATAAAGATATTAACCTGTGGCTGTGAGGTTTTTCCAAGTTGTGATACAACCAGTAAATAAAAGCTAAATTCTACCTACAACAATATCTCAAGGTATGTTTTTGGACTGCGAAAAATTGACGCAAATGGCAATTACCAGACAATCACGCCTTATTCCAAGAAAATATATGGGATGAAAATTGAGAACTTGCTGAAAATATGAGTCCTAACATTTCTTCATAAAATTATAACATTATAACAAATTTATTCGTGAGCCATACCAACTGTTTAATAGACTGAGATTTAGTACACTTGTAAGAAACAAAAATCTTATTCAATTTCGATACCATACTTTAATATCGGAGTGGCAATTCTTCATTAACGCTATACGTCTTTGGGACAGTATTCCTTCATCATTTAAAGTTATCAGCAACGCATTACAATTTAAGTGAAAATTATTCGAATATTATTCATAACAAAATTTTATTTTTAACATACCAACAAATTTTACCCTACTTTAAAAATTTATATTACTTTAAAGACAAAATTTGTATAATTAATAATTTATGTTTTTTAATATTTAATGTTTCTTTGCTTAAGTGTTTCTTGTATTAAATGTATCCATATTTCTCTATAAATAATAACATCATAAGATTTCTATTTTTTAAGACGAAAGTTTAAGTAATTTCTACAACAATTACAAATAAAATAAAAATAAATAAATAAATAAAATAAATGTGTAGAGTAGATTGTGGTAATTTCTAAAAAAAATCGCGATATTTATTAATGATATTAAAAGAAAAATTCGTAGCCACTTTTCATTTCAAAAGTATTTACACACATTTTTATACATCAAAATCATTTACACAGCTTCAAAAATCAATTATTTACGCTTAACATTGTCAAAAGTTTAATAGGTTTCAAAAATATAAAAATAGTGGAAAAATTATAAAAAAAAAACATATCATTGCCAAGTTGAGATTTAAATGAATGTTTAAAAAGGGACATCGTCATTATGGTTTGAAAAAAGGAATAGGAATATTTAAATATAAAATTCGATTTCTAAATATTACCAGATTATACTGTTATTGATTTTACTTTTGTATTGAATTTTCTATGGAATTCAAATAAATCAAAATTTTGTACATAAATTTTTTTTTTCTAAAATCACGAGTTTTGCTACAAAAAAAAAAAAAAAAAAAAAACAATTATAGAACCACTTCTTATAATGCGAACATCACAACCTTTTTAAATATCATACTTTCTCGCTGAACAAATAGATGAATACTAAGAATTTTGCAAATATTTTAAACGATGTTAAATTTTTATGACAGATTTTTGCTAATTTCACTTTCAAAGGTTTCTATTTCCATAAAAAGGATTCTTTTTATTAAAGATTTCACGATTTTTTAATCCTACTCAAACTCTTTTACAAATGTTAAAGATGATGTACCATTTTTAATCTTCATTTCTCTCATTGACTTAAAACTATATTTTTGCTATTATTTTTAGATTTTTGCGACTTATTAAAATTTAGTTTGTATCACAAGATTTTACACTATCTTATAGGTAGGATTTAGGACCATCTTTAGCAAAGCTAACCGTAAACAATTGACTTTTAAAGCTATGTAAATAATTTTAAAGTATAAGAAATATGTGTAAATATTTTTGAAACGAAAAATGCATGAATTTTTCTTTTAATATCAGAAATGAATACTGCGACTTTTCCAGAAATTACCATAATCTACTCTACATATTTCAGGCTTTACAACAACAAAACAATTCTTTCAAACTATGACTGAATATGTATGTGTCAGAATAATGCATTTTAAATTATAATTTAATTTTTTATTCAATTACTATTAGCTATTGCAATTATAATTTGGGTGACCTTGGAATAATTTGGATTCGGTCGATTAGTAAACTTAAAGATACATTATTTTTTTAACTAAGAAGTAGTTAAATAAATAATGGCAAATAGAATTTCTTTGGAAAAAATATTAAAAAACTATTAAAATAAAAAATCAAAAAATCGGTTTTAAAATATTTGAATTTTTTGTTTACAATTATTTGTCAAAATTTTATGGTGAATTCTCTTAACATTGTTGAATTCACACAACACCCATATATGTGAACAAAGAATGCAAAGAATGGAAAGAAGTTACAATAACATTTCTCTCTCCTCACATACAAGTTCTGGGTGAATCCAACACACTTGTGAGAGAGAGAGAGAGAGAAAAAACACAAAATAAACAAAACACTCGCGACACATTTTTGCACTAGTACACGTACATTTATTAAATTTTAACTTCCGTAACACGAATATTTCTACAAAGCGAAAAAAAAAAATAATATTGTTGGCATTCTTTTTTTTTCTATATTGAAATCTAAATTTTGGTATAAAAAATAAAACAGAATAAAATAATTTTAAATTATTTTCATATTCATCAACAAAAAGAAAAAAATGTAATCATATTTATATATGTGGATATAATCCGCATCAAAAGATGAAAATTTATAAAAATCTGCGAATATGATTGTGATGAATCATATTTAACAATTTTTGAATACTCTTTTGAGCAACTATATGTGTATATGAAGTGGTTTCAGCATTAATACATATAAATAATATTTGACTAACACAATCTTAAAGTTAGTTTTTCCATTCTTTGTATTCTTTGTATGTGAAGAAAGTAATTTTTCTTACTCTCAGCTGCGAAAAACTGAAAAAACATTTATGCATCTAATGCAATTTATAACTAAAATGTTATTTTTGAATTATTTAACTAAAAGCAGATATAAATACCATTAAAATATATATTTATTAAATCAATTAAATCTTTCATTTACACATGTAGTTTTATATATTTTAAGTTGTACACTCTTTGCGTAAAACGTACAAAAAAAAATATTTAAAAAAGCAAATTTTTGTATGAATTTGGTATTTGTTTCTATTATTAAAAATAATAAATATTTCCGGCACAAAAAAATCTAAATTGAAATGTTTAATCAATAAATCACATTTTAATATGAAATAAAAAATTAAAAATCATGAGATCAAAAATTTAACTTTTTTGTGTGTTCTTTTGTGGAATTCATGATACATTTTATTACAAACGCATTATACTCTCTCCATACACAATACGTAGTTTTTAATAACTACAGAATTGGATAAAAATGTTAATTAAATTTTTAATTATATTATCTTAGATAAATATATCCATTATGTTTAAATAATACTATTATTTGTTTAATATTATTTTTATTCTCAGATTAATAATTTGAATCAGTATTTGACTGTTAACATTCATTTATAAAATAGTTTTAGTTAGTCAACAAAATGCATTTCAAAAGTTTAGTTATGATTTTGTCTAGTTCTCTAGCATTAACATTGGCAACGGTAAGACTTACAAACATTAGATGCGAAGAGTTACGACCGAAATTTGCCACTTTTTCCAAATGTGAATTGAAAATGGTAGAACGCGGTGTAGCCGCTTTAAATATTTATGTTAAACTTTATCAACTACCTGTATATAATATATCGGTAAGTGTTTTGCTTTTTTCATCTATTTAAAAAGTCTAATCTACTATTTTGTATGTAAAATTTTTAAGTTTAGGTGACATCGAGTTTGTTAAAAAAAGCCAATGGATTTCGACCATTCTTATATAATACAACTTTAAATTTTTGTGATTTTATGAAGAATAGAAAGAAGTATCCATTTTTCAATATAATTTTGGACATGTTTGGCAAGAATTCAAATGTAAATCACACCTGTCCCTACGATGTAAGTTTTATAGGAATTTTACTATAATTTGCTACTTCTAAAAATTTAATCAAGTTTTGATAGTTGGCCTATAAAAAAATTTTATATATGTTAATCAAATAGTACTTAACTATTTTAAGTACTTGCTTTCTTCACCAAATTTTATAATTATTTTATGCAATTTTGATTATTTTTTTTAGCATGACATAATTTTGAATAATGTGGTTTTAAAAGATTCGATGTTTAAATATTTACCATTGCCAGATGGTGAGTACATGATTCAACTAAGGGTAAATGCCCATAATGAACAAAAAGCGATAGTAAAAGCTTATTTTCGAAAAACTGAATAACTTCTATATGTGATGAAATAAATATTTTCAGTTTAATAAAATTTTTAAAAGTGATTTTTAATTAAGAAAAAAAAAACTTGTTAATTTGCTTTTTTTTATTAAATATATATATATATATACATAAATACACACATACATACATACATACATACATAATCTTAAATGTTAAAATTAGTCTTCTATTTTTAAACATATTTAATCCAAACGTAATCTTAATGATATCATTAGACCTGCTAATTATTAATTTTGATTTGTAATACGCTCGAGAATTACCTCATATTGACTGCAGATCTAGCTGAGTATATAATTTTATATAATCTGAAGCTATCGTTAAAAAACAATTTTTTAAGTTTAATTTTTTCAAAAATTTTTTTATTTTTTAACGGTCTTAGATAGAAGAGAAATCAATCTTTCTGAATATGTAACACTTTTTTACATTACGCGATTTTCATTTTTATTTAAATTTTTTAAACATTCCACAGTGGTTCAAAAACGTCTTTTTTTAAATAATTCTGTAACTTGTGAACCGTTTTAAATATCTCAACAAAATTTCATATAACCAGAGATGAGGAGTTTCTAAGTTGATTTGGTGGAGTACAGATTCCTTGCGGGTCAGGGCAGTTGTGGGGGGCTCTCCAAATTTGGCCATCCCGGTTATGTCATTTTTATTAATAAATAGATATTTATGTGGGAGGGAAAAATCTGATTCAATTGTCAAAAACCTATTTCATACAATAACAAAATATATGTATATAGTAAAATATATTTTGTTTTTGTGTTTTGGAAAAAATTAGTAATTTTTTGGAAAATTCAGATCAAAGTGCCTCTCACATAAACTTCTAGTTGTAGTCTGAAGTATTCTCTATCGAATCTTTTGATATACTGACAAAATACGAAATATTATATTTTTCAAAAGTATTAATACTTCTCGTCATAGAATGTCTTAAGATTTAATGAAATTTCAAAACAATTTTATTTTGGCAAGTCAAATTTTTGATTTTTTAATTGCATTATTGGTTTGTGTAAATGAAGTATTAAATAAGTTGCGCTTCGAAAATATTCAAAATTATAAAAAAAAATATTAAGCTGAGAGTTTTTACACTGAAAAAACAATACGTTTCAGTTTTTTTGAGACACATGTCTTATACACGCAATTAATCTGTAAAGAAATATATATAAATATTAAAGACTCAAAACTTAACTGAGGAATTTGAAACGATTAACGGAACCAATTTTAAATATTTTCCAGAGCTTGTGGACTATAATTAGATGTCAGCAAAATGGTATACGTATTTTCTGTGCCGCTGCACACTTCATCAGCATTCCTGGTGTCGTATCCATTTTGGTTTCGTTAAAAATAGAAAATATTTAAAATTTTGAAAAAATCTGAATTTCTTTTCATCATATAGAAACTTGTTAATAATATTAATATGATGGAAGCAATTTATTCTTTTTGAAACCCTTAAAAAAAATTGCTGTTAAAAATGTAAAAAGTTAACGATATGAAAAAATAATTCATATATTTTTTATTAGTATATTTCTTTGAAAATTTAATCAAGAAATGTAAGTTTTTTTGTTGTAAAACGTGTTTTCTCTCGCTTTGAAAAACTTGATATTGATAATAATGAATATGTCTAAAGGATTTTTATCGAATGGCCTGAAAGTTATATTATAGTTATAATAGTAGTATTATAGTTATAATAGTAGTATTGTTTAGTCCTTGAAATATTCATTTAAATCTAAATGTTCTTGTTTATCATATTGATAATAGAACAGAAAATTTTTGAAGCAGAATTTTTACATATCTACTTATATAGCATTTGTGTTGATATTTTTGGTCAGCTTCATTATAAATATAAAGGAAGTTTTAATTAATTATAGTTTAGGAGTCCAATTACCACTCTATAAGTTATAATAAATGTAGATATGTAGAATATATTTCTCAATACCATACTAGAACTTATATTAAATTTCATCTCCTGTAGAAAATTTACCAAAAATACCATTTTTTTTTAATTACTCATTCTACGTTGTGTCATCATATGTTAACGGACCATTGACAGAATTTCCGACAATCTATTTTTTTTTAGACTTTTCTCCCAGATCAGCATATTGTTTAATTAGGGGTCCTGCATTAGCGGTTTTAACTTCCATAGTACTATCCAACCAGCCACTATATTTTAATTGAAAGTCTCGTATACAATTTTTTTACAGTTTTCATCTTTATTTTAAATAACTTGATAAAATTATAAAAACAATTTTTGATTCCGATTGAGCCTCTGTGAAATGAATTAGTTTTGTTAAATATAATTTACCTACAATTTCTATTTTCTAAGTAGCAAATAGAAAGCGTTTTAGTAAGGAAATGACAAAATTTCCCTAGAATTACATCATTTCTAAATATCTCAGTTATAAATAAACATTAACAGTTCCTACATCTTTTATACATCATATCTGAACAAAATTATTATTATTATTATTATTATTATTATTATTATTATTATTATTATTATTATTATTATTATTATTATTATTTATAGATATAAATAAATTGTCGTAAGCATCATACATTTGCCATACAAATGTATGAAAAATACCTTAATTTGTCTAGAGGAGGCCAATTTTCTCTTAGATTTTAAGCAAAAGTATAAACTTTTTGTACAAGTATTTGGTATGAGATTGATAATTCATAAAAAAAGTTAGTGGAATGTAATTTGAACTCAGCATTTCTGGAAGGACTTAAAATTTAGCTGTTTAGTATTTTATAATATTTAAATATTTATACTTTAATAAAATTGAAACAAATAGTGATATTTTATTAAAATTCCAGTATATTATGTAAAAACTTGACCTAAAATCAAGAATTAAAAAAGTCTCACTTTTCTACATGAAAATATCCAAAATCTTAATTTGTATAAAACGTGTTTAAAAATTGACTTTTTCATTGAAATGGTCACCTTGCCGTTATAAGGGACGTCTGTCAGAAAATACCTTTTTGGCGTTTACCTTACATATGGAGATATATAATTAAAATAAACTTACGTTGATCTCAGCTTTGCGATTTGAGAATTTAACAAAAAAAATTTTTTAAAAATTCAAAGTTAACAAAGTTTAGATAAGGCTTGTGGGTAGACCTTTGCCCCACGTTCCTTCGGATTTACTTTGCACGCATTTACATTAAGATTCCTTTCGAAGGCATTAAAAGAATTATATAGTCCAGAACAAAAAACAAATTTTATAAGTGAATAAATATAAATATATAAAAAACACCAAAAAAATACGAAGTTTGTTTAAAGTTGCAAACTCAGATTAATATATCTTAGATTCATATATTATTATATATGATATATATAATGATATGATGCTTTCAGCAATATTATATTTATTATAAAATATCTGCTGAATGTCTAAAAAAAATTGGGGGCTATATTAAACCGGACAACTAGAAAAAAAAGGAGGCTAAAAATGAAATAAAAATATATTTCGTCCTGAATATCTCTTAAACTAAAGGAGATAAAGTACAATATATATACAAGGACTACCTATATACAAAATTTCTTTTCTGTGGGAGATGACCAATTTCGGAAGGCCACCCTCAACCCATCTGACCCGCAAAGAAATAAAAAATTTTTGTAAAATTATTTTTTTCAACAATTTTTTCGTGTGTATATTTTTTATAATTTTTTCAGATTATGAACCGATATGGTTACTTCAAAAACCGTAATTTTAGAAAAATATCTAAAACAGATTTGTAAAATAACCAATTCTGAAGCTTATATAGGAGCTTCATAAAGTCCAAAAATGTGTTTTGACCGATATCTTAGTTATTAATGAACCGATTTCATTTCTATGCAAAAACCAAGTCGCTAGCTTATTTTGGGGGCTTAGAAAAGTTAAAAACAAATACGTTTTTAGAGGAATTTTCGTTCTTTGGCGATATCTCGTCCATTAATGGACCGAGTTTTTTGATTCTTACTAGTATGGTTCTAAGGAATATTCCCTATAATTTGATATATAAAACATATATGTCCGATAACTTGGGCTTTCTAAAAAGTGATTTTAACATACAGACGGACAGACGGACAGACGGACATCGTTATATCGACTTCCTTATCAATAAGAATCCAGAAAGTATATACTTTTTGGGTTCTTAGATGAATATTGTAGAGATTACAAACGGAATAACAAACTTATATATACCCTTTACACATGTCGTGAAATTAATAAAAAAAAAAAAAATATATCGCAGAATTTTAAAAAAACTAAAAAAAAAATGAAAATTGTAGATATTTTTTATAATATTCAACAAAAGTTCATATAATGTAAACAAAGAAAGCTTGATTTCTCTCCTATCTAAAACCGTTAAAAAAATTTTTTTTGAAAAAAAAAATAATTTTAAAAAATTTTGTTGATTTCGTTTTTGATTTCGTCGTACAAAATACGTTTTTATCGACAAATTCAGGGGCCGAATTACCGCATACGTGAACGAGATAGCTTTCGTATCGAATAAAATTTCGTCACGTTTCGAATGGATTAAAGCATTCGATAGCTAACGTAACGAAATTTTTGCAAAATGTAATAGATTTGTGTTACGTTGGAATAGAATAAAAACATATATTTGGTGCATATTATTCTCAGCTGAAAATAAGAAGAATAAGCACATGTTAAATAAAAAATTTAAAACAAACCCAAATTTTGGCGGCTTATTTCAACATATTCAGTGAATTTAAATATTTTTAAAAACAAAAATAAAATTATAGAAGGAATGGCTACATTCCTATTATTGTGCTTATCGTCTTCCGATTCTGAAGTTGAATATAACACAGTACGTATCCGAAAAAGAAATGAGGGATAAAAGCGATCCAATGTCCTTGCCGGCTAATGCGTAAGTAAATTGCATCATTCGATTGTATTTTTAATAAAAGTTGTGTAATTTTAAGGTTTATTAAGCGCTTTAGACTTTCAAAAGTAGCGTTTAATTTTCTTCTTTCTGAGCTATGTTTCGAAGGGCTTCTGGCAAGTGGAAGTTTCCAACAAGTGGAAGTGCCAAAGTGCCGTATCTAAAACAATCAACCGTGTCATAAATGAAATTGAAGGCAGAATATGTCCAAAGTTCATAACATTTCTCCCAAATGAATCTACTTCATGTATAGAATTATACATGCAAAAATTTAAACTCCCTGGAGGTAATTGTATGACATATACAAAAAATCTGTAAATACTTTTTTCATATGACCTTTATGCTTTCAGTAATCGGGTGTGTTGATAGTACACATTTTGGTCTCCAAAAACCGTCAGAAAATGAACATATGTTCTTCAAGAGGAAAGGGTACCATAACCTTAACTCAATGATAGTATGTAGAGCTCATTAATATCTTTATTTATATACATATTCATCCATATTTTCAGATATGTGATCACGAGTACAAAATTTTATCCATTAATTCCAAATATGGAGGGGCATCGCACGACTCCTTTGTTTGGAAGCAGTCCGAGGAAAGGCGTTTCTTAGAGGAACTCTACAATACTAATGAACTTAATAACGTTTGACTTCTAGGTAAATTTACTATTTATATTATTTTATCTATTAATTACCATTATTCCTTTTATATAAATATCTTATTTCAGGCGACTCAGGATATCCCATTGAACCCTGGTTGATTACACCTTATAGAAATCCTGAAGTAGGTTCTGCTGAATCGTATTTTAATGAGGTGCATGCTAAAGGTTGTTGTATTGTTGAAAGAACAATAGGAATACTTAAAGCTCGTTGGAAAATTCTAAGCAACGATAAAAGAAGTCGTTATGCCCCAGAAAAAATCGCAAAATTCGAAAATGTGTGCGCCGCATTGCACAACTTGTGTATTTACTTCAAAGTTCCTTCATATACACAAAATATTCCTCACCCCAGCATCTCTGTTATAAACCCTAATATCGGAAATGAGACGCAATTAACACGCATTGGACAAAAAATAAGAGACCAAATAAAGTGCTCACTTATAAGATAGAAATAAAAAAAAATGTATTATATTTCAATTCATTTATACGTGTGTATTATAAAACATTTTTCAAAGAAAACAAAAAAAAAATTCATTAATTAGTTAAAATAATTATAAAAAACATTCATAAAAAATCACATATTATTACACTAATAGCTAGGATAAAAAATAAATCACATTTTAATTCATTTGTACTTTTTTGCAGATATACACAGGCTACCATTAAATTTTATTGAAGAAGGATAACAAATAGGTATTTGTTTCATTGAAGCAACTGTAGTTGTAGTTTTTTTTTATTTCAAGCTCTACTTGTTTGATTTCCATGTTGGTTTTGTGTTCCTCCTCTCTAATATTAAGAGATCTTTCTTTAATTTTTATCAAACGTTCTAATATTTGGTTTTGTTCCTGTTTATATTCCTCCATATTTTGAGTGTGTGAATTTAAAAGAAGTAACATTTGATTAGTCTTTGAGAGTAACTCACGTTGGTAGTCTTCTGTTGATACCACATGTGAAGACAAAATAGAAATTTTTGAGTCTTTTTCCTTTTTTGCATAAGACCTTGCCTTTTCTTTCTCAACATAATCATTTATATCTTCACTGTCATCATCCTCCAAAATTGACTGCATAATTTCACTAATGGCGGCATCTAAATCACATGTATTGGAAACATTTGGTTTCCAATAAGTTTTAACTGCGGAGAGTCCTTCCACATGAAACTTACATCTTTTTATATTTTTTGCGCACACAAATGAAAAGTTTATGATTTCGATCAATACTGAGATGACGAGTAAAATTTAAACAGCTGATACTCGATTACGCCCTCGTTATCGTATGCTATCATCTCAAATTTCGATTGTGCTTGTTCGATAACGAATGCAGTAATTCCAAAGAGAAAAATTACGAACAATTTTATTCGATCACGTATGCGGTAATTCGGGCCCAGATTTTGAGGGTGTATTTTAAGAATGACATAATTATCTAATCAATGTGCTCAACAACTTACACTAGGTCATATCAAGAGGATATTTTCACTGTCACACTGTGCATATAGAGTGTCCCGTAAAACTTTCATAACAAGCTCAAAATTACTAATTTAATGACACCCATTTCGAAAGAAAGTTCGAAACTTATCGATGATAGGGAACTGAAGATGAATTTTAAAAATTTCTTATTATTTTTCCTGTACTCAAAATCAAAAATCTTCTAGACATGTGAAATCCAATTAAATTTAACTTCTACGACTATTTAAAACGATTCACTATGGTTTCAAATGACTCAAAAGTGGTGAATAATAGAAATTTAAAAAGTTTGTTTTTATAATAATATGTTGTGTCTGGTGAAACCAGATACAATTTAGCATCACTAATTATTAAAATCAATAAACTGTGATGTTTAGTATATCTGTATTGAGCTGTTAAAGTTGGCAAAATATAAGTATCTTCGTGTACAGTGTAAAAAATCGAATTTTTTTTGAAATCGATATAGGTAATATTTCCATTTATGCCTTCTAAAAATTAAACTTTTATGATGGAATCGACAAGCTTATGTATTTTGTTATCCAAAAAATAGGTTCTTATTATTAAAAAAAATCAAATTTTTGGGTATTTTTCATATTTGATGAACCAGATCATTTATATTGGGCGGTATTACGCTTAGCTTATATTAAATAAAATAAAAAGCTACGCATATGTTGCGAATTTTTTAGATATTTTATCTTATTTGCAAGAATCCTAGTCTTCTGAAGACAATTATTTTGAAGAAAAATTGTATTACTGACTGTTTCAAAGATAATAAAATATTAAATTTTATTTTCAATTCCATATAAAATTATTCTTTGGTTATTAAGAATATATTTTTCAAACTATCAGAGTGATCGGGTATCGCGAAACTATTCCGAATCGGATCTGAAAATTGAAAAGTTTCGTCCATTTATTAAACACTATTTATTAAATACTATTTTTTTTTTTCATTTTATTATAGCAAAATCGTAATCAACACATAATTATCTATCAGTAAGCAGAGAAAATATGAAAATCGGTAAAAAAATGGTTATTACAAATTCCGCCGACCATGAATGTGCCTCAGACCATTTGTGTGGTAAATGTACAACAAAAACTAAAATCGTATATTTAAATAAAATATGTAATATTTTTATTTAAATTTCATTTATAGCAATTCAAATAAACATTTTCTTTTGAAAGAATTAATTTTTTAGTTACATTCACATATTTAAGAAATCTATAAGCTGAATTAAGGACCACTTAATTGTATGTTTTATAGTGGATTAATCATTTAATCATTAATCATATATTGGATTTGTCATTCCGTTTGTATATATATTCTGGGTACTTATGAAAATCTAAGACGATTTAATGATGTCCATCCGTCTGTTCGTTTGTCTGTTGAAAGCAGGATAGGACTCAGAGCGGACATTCTAAATAAAATAAAGTTATGAACCAAATACTTAAAAAACAGGATCTCCGTCGTAACTCTAGTTTACACTTTTCGGCGTAGTCCGCCTATTTTAAAAAAATTGCTGATGAAGGGTGTATAGATTCGGCCAAACCGAATATTCTTACTTGTTATATTTTACAATAAAAATTTTAGCACATAAAACATTTCACAAAATTATTTTTTGTCAATATTCACATTTACCCATATGGAAAAACACTTAAGGCCATATTTCGGGAAGAGTTTTGTATGGGAGCTATATAAAATAATGATCCAATTTGAATCAAATTGACCGCAATGAATGAATAAATCAATATAAATATATATGCAACATTTAGTTATTTTAAAAACTGTCATCTATACTTTATCCAAAAATGTTGTCAATTAATGACGGATGGACAAATAAAAATTTATGCCCAAATTATTTTTATCCTTTCCTGAATTAGGCGTCATTTTTCATGCCATTAAAACCAATGTGCGGAGCAAGAGATGCTTTTCCCCTTTTCATCCTGATATTATTTTTATGATCTATACACGAACGAAAATGGAGTATAACTCTTTTATATGAGTCGATGATTAAAGATATATTTTTGAGCTTCTCAATTGCAAACAAGAAAAGAAAATGTATCTATCTTTGGCAGTAGGACAATTAATACTATCATTATTGAACCTTCTTCGAAATGCAGTTTTTGTTTCACAATTCCATCATTACTACAATACATTGAAATAAATCTGTTATTTCTAAGCGATTTATATATCATTATGCAAATTCAAATTATAAGCTCGGGGACTGATATTTTGAAAAAAATTGGACCAAGGTTTTGTGAAAATTTTAAATTGATAAGAACAAACATAAAAATAAATGTAAACTTTCAGGGTTAAAATAAAAAGCTTTAAAAAAATATTCACATCGCTCAATTACATTAAGACTGCCATAACTTAAAAAAAAAAACGAGGAAGAAAAATATAGTCGGTCAAAACCGACTATATGATACCCTACACCATTGTGTACGAGCATAAAGATTTGGGCCAATTCTATTAAATGCAAAATATATAAATACAGAATAATGCATTAATACTAACATCTAGATGATTTTATTCACTTTAGTGCTATTCCTGGAAGTGGGTTTATACGGGAGCTATGGTAAACTATGGATCGATTCTCAAAATATTTGGCAATGTTGCTTTTACTTACATAAAACTTACTTGTATCAAATATTAACTTGATACTAACATGTGTATGTGATTTATGCACATTAAAGTTAGGTCAGGTTCTTAGGGCAACTGTCTAGTCAATAAGAGACAGCTCACTTGGGTCCAATTTGGTCCCGTTATAAAACCCTGAGGGATCATGTGTTACTAACTCACATGTCCATAACAGCGTTCGAAACGAACCAACCCAACGCATTTATGAAAGAATTGATCCATCTGATATCATTATCAGAGAGATCTGACAACACATACACATACGGACTTCCAAAATTAGCAGTCCTGATCTCAGCAAGAGAGGGACAGTGGCATAAAAGATGCTTCTCTTCCTTATCTCGGCAACTTCTACAAAAGTCGTTAAAAGGGAGCCTTAGTCTCTTAGCATGCGTATCTGCAATCCAGTGCCCTGTGCAATCCTCGATAAGTTCTGCAGAATTATTGTTCTGCAAGCCGAAAGCGGTACTCCAACCAGTTGGTCCGTATCTTCACCTCGAAGAAGGGATCCATCTCTGGCTAGTGCATCCGCAATAAAATTACCCGGGGTGCTTGAATGGCCCCTAACCCAGACTAGCTCCAAGTTTGAATGTCTCGCCATCTTATTCAGAAATGTCCGTCATTCATGTACCAATCTGGATATTGAAAAGACACCCGAGAGCAAATCAAATTGCTCTCGGGTGTCTATTAGTTATGGCACCATTATTTTTCACCAGCATAATCACACATTATTTACATACTTACACTGTGTATTACCATTAAACTATATTTCATCCATTAATTAGTTAGTATTATATAAAAGTTTCGCTTCTCTACACCAAATTTTCATACTTGCATTTACATGAAAAAATGCAATACTAACATTTGATCCGAATTATTGTATATATTATAGAAAATGTAAAAAATAAAAATTGTTTGAAAAGCTGCAAAAATGTTATTATTTTTTTATTAACTTTAATACCAAACCATATTATTGAATTTTTTAAGAATTTTCAAATTTTCAAATTTATAAATAGTAAAAATATTTTAATAAGAAAAAAATTACAATTTTTTCAATAAAATATTTGAATATTTGATTTTACTAATTCAGTGATAGGTCCGATTTCAGTAAAAAATATAATTGGTTTTATGAATTTAGTAATAGAATACGAAATTTAATTTTTTCTGTGTAGATTTAATGAATTAATTTTTAATAATAATATTTTTATATCATAAAAGTATTTAACCCTAATTAATAAAATAATTTTCTATTTTTATTCACGCATCATTCACTCCTCGACAACAAGACGATAGGACTAAATCCTAATTATGTACCGGCAATTATTACAAACATATTTTTAAAGTCTAACTTTAGAGAAAATTACATTGTTTTCATACAAAATAATAATTTTAACTGTAGTTCCTAATTTAACTTAGGGTACAAATTTGTAATTCCATTTTGCTTTAATAGTTTATTTTAAATCTTATTATATTTTTATTTAATACATTTATTGTATTTAAATATCATTTTTGTCAATACGTTGAATATAGGCTTTTACATCAGCTTTCCATACATTGTAGGCACCCACTTTAATTCGAAACATATAGTCACCTGATGGAAGTGGAAGAATTTGAAACATATTTTCTTCCAATATTAAGTTATGAATAATAATATCATGCTTAAATAAAAAAACGAATAAAAATATAGAATTAATTGTAATGTACATAATAATAATTATAAGTATTATTAACTTCTGTCCCAGTTCACCAACGTACAGTAGGGCAGAATCAAATTTTTTTGGATAATAAATCTATAATTTTCATTTAGCTGAATTATGTATCCTTAAATATTCTTTTCATACTAACATAGTCTCCATTCTGAATTAAAGTTTGGACGAAAAGTGATACCAATTCGCTGATATTTTTTAATTGACTAAAATAAAGGGAGTATTTTAATAACCTCTCTTTCAGACCAGTGAAAGACTTTAATATTATATTGGAAAACTAATTTATTTCCAAAATATTTTTATTATTCACTGCTGTGCTAACACCAGGACAAACAAAGCAAAATTATGTAGAAAAAATATAATAATAAATAAAAAAATATTTTATACTCTTTCTCCTTCATTATTTCATAATCTCAATTGCACATTTAAAATTTTATATGGATTGGTTATAAGGTTCATATGTTATAAGATTACTCTACCAAAAATGTAAATGTAGCGAATCAGCTGACAGGTTTTGCTTATGAGAATTATGTTTATACGAGTACTCATAAATGTAAATGTAACGTACCGAGTTAATCAAATACGTTTTTACGTTTCAAACTGTAAAGGCTACATTACTCTACATAGACATAAATGTAACGAATCAACTGACACGTTTTGATTATCAGTGTTGTGTATATCCGGGTACTCGTAAACGTAAATATAATGTACAGACCTAAAGAAATTAAGTAGCTTTGCGTTCTTAAGTATTTACATTTATGGTAGAGTTACGAAGCCTTAAGAACATTGTTAGCAAATTATTATTTTAATTCACTAAAACAGCGTTAAAAATCGATATAAAAAGAAAATTAATTGGTCAATGTTTTGATAATTTTCTTCACTAAAAAATGTTTTAAAAATATTTTTTTTAATACAGCGTAGAGTTAAGGTAAATTACTTAATAATAAACATTTTTGTTACGTAGTGTCTATGCTAGAGACATTTTTATCAAGATAAAAGTAAAAATCAAGGCGAATCTATACAAGGTGATATCAGTTAAACTTCTGATTATTATTTTTGGTTGCTACATCTGTCAAACATCACCTTCCATACATTCGAGTTGATTTTTACGTTATGCTTCGTATACAAAGAGCAAAACCAATAAATATTTATTGTTTACTCTACACAAACACTTACATTAAACGGGCACGAATGATTTATATTTGAAGCTTTTTCCAGAGTATTGAAAAATACTCTTAAAAATGAAATTCTTCTTTCCTTTCTCTTAAATTTACAAAAGTCGGTTGTTACGTTGTACAAAAATGGTTTAAATCCGTTAGCTCGTTTCGACAGGGATAAGTTAATCTGAAGTTTAAAATATATTTAAGTAATTACACATGTATAAATTTGTCTAATGAAATACTTGTAATAATAACATTCAAAATTTACCGTTACATTATTAACTGGCAGTTGTAAAAGTTTAACATAAAGGTTCAATGCAACTGTATCACGTTTTAATGCCTTCAAGTGACATTCCTTGAATATAGCAAATTTTTTATCAAATTCCTCACATTTAATATTTGTAAATTTAGTATACGATGACACTATTGAAAATTTTATTAAAATAAAAATTATAGTCAAATAAATCGTTAATTTCATATTAATGACTCGATTTCACTGCCAACCGTTTTAACAAAATAAAATTAAATGCTTTGATATTTTTAATTTGTTAAAATTAATTCGTTTATTAATGGTAATAAAATATTTTAAACAATTAAAAACACATTACCAACATTGTAATTCTAAAACTAAACTACTGTACTACATATAAATTAAACAAAATTTTTATTTTAGGTTTTTTTTTAATTTCTTCAGACTACTGTCTGAAGCGTTTTTTTATTTTTTAATATTTATTTTTCGCGAGTTACAATTGAACTGATATTTATTTTTGGTTTTACTTAAAATAATATTTTCAATAAACTTCATCCAGACGCAATGTCAGCAAATATCCAATTATGTTTAAAAGTATTGCAACATAAGTTTATTACCTTTATTGCTAATTTGCTTAGGTAAGCTTTAACGTGCAATGACCTGAAGTATTTAAATATTTTAGCTCTTAACTCCTCCGCCCTTAAATTCAATCGTCCTCGATTGATTTAAAAATAAGGTATTTCATATATTCTTGTAACAGGTGTTTTAACTTGATTTTTTTCAACCTGTGGAATTTTTTTGGATTTCAAAATGAACGTTGTTAAAGGTCTCTTCTGTGATCTTTTCATTGCCCAAATTGTAAGGCTGACGGTGCATAAGAAAGTAAGTGATATAACAATGTTTCTGATCCATGCTTCTCTTTTTATATTATGTATTGCTTTTATGTTTTTAAAATGTAGCTCTGGGAGTAATTCTAATGACAATATGTTTAAACTTTTTTGTTCTATTGGAGTATCTTGCATTAGGGCTGGAATTGATGTCATCTGGTTTACTTCTAGATATATTTGATGATATATTTTGTCATCTATTTTTATTGTTGTATTGTCGAATTTAATTATAAATGTTCCATTTAATTTATAGGTAATTGTTTCTGTTGAAACAGTTTTGCTAACATCATTCAGGAGGATTGTTTATTGAGTATAATGTTTGTTATACAATTATCATTACTTAGATCTAATAAATACATTTTATTACAAATTTCTATTTTATTATAAATTTTACAATTTTCTTTTATTGCATAAATTCCATTTCCATTTAAAAAGATTTCTGTAAAATTTAAATTTATTATAGAGTTATTCTTTATAATAGGTTTTACAATAAGTTTTTTATCTAAAAATTTCACTTGTAATTGGAATTTTAATAATATATAAAATATTTGTGTTATTGCTTAGAACACTTATTTTCGATAATTCTAAAGCTTCTTCTATGTTGTTGAAAGGCATATTTTCTTTTTTTTAATTAATTAATTACAAAGTTCATTTCCTTTTTGTTTAACAAATACAAGTTAATTATGTTGTATTTTGCCCATTGTATGGCACATTTAATATTTATAATTGCTTCCTTAGCTAATCTAACCTTGTTTGTCATTATTTCTATATCCTCATTTAAAATAAAATTATCTTTCCTTATGGAGCTAGGAAATGTATTGATTAATTTAGTAATATTATTTATTTGATTACTGAAGTCAGTATTAATTATTACTTGTTTATTATTATTATCTGTTAGCTCATCTAATGTTTTGTAAATATATTCTGCGTCGTCATGATCGGGTGATCCGTCAATAATTTTCCAAATTTTTCCTAATGTAATGTAATAATTGATCTAGATTGTCTTTTTGGTGTGTAGTTCTTAAGTGTCTCTAATAAGTCTATAGTTTGATATAATTCATATTTTACCGTTGGTTGTAGAGGATTCGTCTCAGGTATATACGTTTCAATATTTTTGTTTTTTGTAAAAATTCGTCATAACAATTTAGATCTATTTGATGTATAAATTTAAATGTTCCTTTCTGAATTTACCCGTATCCGTCACCTATCATCACAACGTGTGAGTCCGTGTAATTAAGTATTTGAACTTCTGCTTTAAGCAGTGGTAGGAACAAAAAAAAAAAAAAAAAAAATAATTTATAAACAAAATAGTATGCAAATTTAATTGAAATATTAATTTCTTATATGGTCTTTATGAACTATTCTATTAGATTCTGTCAGTACCGTACTTCTGTTATTTTCTTTAACTATTTCCTCTTTATATCTTGATGATAATTTAGATCCTATTCTTTTATTAATTTTTACATAAATTTTCTGACCTTAAAAGGTTTCCGTTTTTTATTATGATTTGCCATATCTTTTTCTTGTTTTCTAACGATGGCTTTTATATTTTATTTTCTTGCGTTTTCATATTATTCTGGAATAGTACTAACTCTTCTTCAAAAGAATGTATGGTGTAATTATATTCATAAACCGCTCTATCGAGTAATTCTTCAAAAGTCCTATGTTCTCTGTTTTAAGAGAACGCATAATTTCCGAAAATGTGAAATGAAATCGTTCCACTTGGCTGTTAACGGTACGGTATGGGGAAGTTTTGAAAACTTTTATATTTTATTTGATCTAGAATTTATTACTGTTGCCTTTTTTTGTAAGCTTGTCTATTGCAGTTAGTGTTAAATGTTTTTCAGTGGACCAAATATTTATGTGTAGTATTTCTCCTGCATATTGTGGTATTGGAGTAGTTGATATATTTGACTTATTAGGGTGTCTATTGTATTTTCCTTCTTTACAAACTTTACATTGTTTTATTATTTTATTTAGAGTATCACTCATCTTTGGGAAATAATATTTTTCTAAAAGTTGTGATTTATTTTCTTTATCGTTTCTGTGGGCTCTTTTATGTACTTTCAGAGATTATTCTTCCTGTCAAGAAGAGTCAACCAAATCTTTTACTTGGGTTTGTGTATATTTTATTTTGTATTTAGAAAAATGAAGGGAGTATATTGATTGTATCTTACCCATTATACTTTCGCAAGTAAACAAACCATTCACTATACTTGGATTAAGATATCTCTTAAGAATATCCAAAAGAGTGTCTTCCGAAAAGCTTGGGGCTGTAATAATGTGCCTATGAAAAGTTGTGAAAGGTAATTTAAATTGGTATTCAGTCGTTTCTCCTATAAGGATAAAAATCTGATTTTTAAAGACGTTTATAGGACATACAACTGAAGGAATTAGATTCTCTCCTGAGCTATCATCGCTGAGTTAACATGAGTGTCATTTTGTGGTGGTCTAGAAGGAGTATCTTCTACATTTATTTTGTCCATATAGTTGCTGATTTTGTCTGTCTCTTGTATATTTGAATCATTGTTCGTTCCTAGATTTAAATGGAAATTCCTACTTTTCTTACGTGCTTCTGGGTGTGGTAAAGGTGGTCGTTAGCCATAGAGTCCGTTGTTCGCTGGTCTGTTCATATAGTTTGTGTTCCTAGTTCTCATACTCTGGTCAAAGTCCATTGGTTCTGGTATTGGTTGTGGTTTTGTTATAAAAGGTCTTGGTGGTGTGTAATTAGTATGGTGGTTTTGGTTATATTGCTTGTATTGATTATATTTGGGAATGCCTCCCTGATTTTGGAAATGGCTCAATCCGTAAGGAGGTTGCTGTCTTTGGAATTGCCTATTTATATGCTTTGGTCGAGGTGGTGGAGGAATGTGTGCTAATTCTGGATAGAATATAGGTTGGTTCCGTGTAGGAATGGGCATAAAATTCTTATTGTGAGCGTAATTAGTTTCTAAAGTTTTGATTTTCCAGCTTTAGACACAAATGTAAAGCCTTAGGTAGATCTGTTGGTTCCTTCATGGCCAAAAGTCTTGGTAGATCTCCTTTCAAACCTCTTATGAAGGTGTCCAGAGCCTTATCTCTATAAGTTTGTGTCAACATTTGTTAAGTATGAGGGATAAATGGTTGTAGACCTTTTGGTAGAATTCTTGAATAGTTTCCGTTCCCTGGATTAATGAAGTTAACTGATATTCGAGAGTACTGACATCCCTCTTATTTGCACAGTGTAGAGTTAGGCAACGAGATATAATTTCCCAATTCAAGGGCGTGTTGTAAGACTCTAATATGGCATCTGCACTACCAATAATTTTATTCCTTATTACGCTAAGTATTCCAAAGTATTTGGGCATTCCCTTTAAATGTTTATAAATATTCTTTCTACCGATTTCCTCCAGGAACTATATTTTCCTGGTTGTCCTGTAAATTCCTTTAGGCTTCTGACTACGTCAGGTATCCTGTCTCAGTCATTTAGCCTATGTTGTTGCGGATCAATTACTTGATCTTGGTCAATTATTTGATTTCTAGCATTGTCAGGATTTCTAAGTTGTTCTTGTATTGCCTCAGAGATCATTATCCTAATTTCTATTTCTAAGTCCCTCATATTAAATGGTACCTGATTCTATTGTACGTTCACTACAGGTGGCCTAATTAAATTGTTTGGGTTTGACATGAGATGGCTAAGTTTTTTCAATTATATAGTGTTATTGTTATTATTTATTATTATTTTTTTTTTTATTATGAAACTGGAGGGTCCAGTAGGAATCGCAGCCTCGAATATTACTTTTTTATTGGGAATTTTATTCGATTATTGTTTAATACTTCTTAAGTCTAGTGTTAGTGTATACTATTGCATCTTTTATATTGTATTTTTTTTTTATTTTTTTTTTTTTTTTTTTTTTTTTTTTTCTTTACTTTACTTTACTTTACTTTACTTCAACAATTTTGTTTTCACACAATATTGATTTATCTTTAATATTTTATTATTTTAATTTACTTTTTAATCAAAATTTTCCACAAATATTGATTATACTTATATTAATAATTTTTTTTTATCAGTTCAAAATTTACTTTAATTTTTTTATAGCAAAATAATTTTTCTAGGATTTAACTAAGATATAATTTTAATACTTGAATCTTGTTATTGTGTTTTTATATTTTAGTTTTATTAAACTTTTGTTAATTTAACTTTAATATGCCTTCTACTTACATTAATACAAAACTTATCATCTTAAATACTATTTTGGAGCAGCGGCAGCTGAGTCCTATCAACATCCTTTTCGTCTGATCGATCCAGTTGCTAGGGGGCCTTCTACTCACTATACTAGGAAATCGCGGATCCGCGTGCTGAACTTGCAGGACGACTTATGTTTAGTTTTACACCTGTAATCTCACTATTTTTGGAAACCGTGGAACGACGTGCTAAACTTGTAGGACGATTTACGTTTAATTTAACTCCTGTACTTTGGAAACCGCGGTCCCTGCTCGGGCGCCAATTAAACTAAATTTTTATTTTATTATTTTTTTTTTTAAGCGTTTTTTATTTTATAATATTTATTTTTCGCGAGTTACAATTGAACTGATATTTATTTTTGGTTTTACTTAAAATAATATTTTCAACTTCACCCAGACGCAATGTCAGCAAATATCCAATTATGTTTAAAAATATTTCAACATAAGTTTATTACCTTTATTGCTAATTTGCTTACCTAGTGTCTACATTAGGCAAATTTATATCAAAACAAACGTCAAAATTAGTGCGAATATATACAAGGTAACCTTAGTTACACAGCTGATTATTATTTTGGTTATTACAGTTGTCAAACTGCATATATAAAAAACAATAATGAATACGCCATATTGTTGTTTTTGTACAACTGTTGCCACCTTCCACAAATTCGTGTTAAGTTTGACGTTTGTCTTGATAAAAATTTGTCTAATGTAGACACTATGTTAGGTAAGCTTTAACGTGCAATATTTTGGATCTTAACTTATATACAGTAGATTTCTAATTAACAAAATAAAATAAAATATAATAAAATTGATAATATTGAGTGATATTTAACAGTTTAACAAATTCGCATTGAGTAACTTTTATTATAATTGAAATAAATAAAAAAAAATTAAGTAAATATAAACTCAAGAATTCCGGACGAAAATTTCAGTATATAAACATACATTATAATTAAAGTAAATGTAAACCCACTGGATTTTCTAAATTTAACGGTTAATGTAAAAATCCAACAACATTTGATTAAAAAATTCGTAATGCGACACGGTTTTACTTAAAATAAAATTGTTAAAATCCTTTCTGACTTTTTCATTTTCTCATATAACCTTAAAAGGACTCCCGAAATTGCGAAAACTCGCTATTTTAATTCGTTTTTTCACTTTCTTAAAAACCAAACAAAAATTGGAAAAGTATGTAACTTTAACTAGTTTTATTTTAACGATTTAAACGGCATTTGAATTTAGCTAATATCGACTTTAATAAGACACATTTTAATGTAATTGCATTTTTTAAATGCATTTTTCGTTAAATATGCTATTTAAAATTTTATTTTAACATATATAGTAAATATGGAATCTACATTAAAGGGAAATAATTTATAATAATTTTTTTAAACATGTTCCAAATTTACATACATATATATATATATATTATATATGCAATTAAAAAAGCATATAAAAGGCTATTTATTATCTTTGTTTTCACTGATTCAGTCAGAATTTTCAAAATATCCCTTCCGTTCAAAGATATTTTCAAAATACAAATGCAATTTATAGATGCATTTTTGACAATTGTCAATTCATTAAATGTTAATTTTGAAAATATTTTGTTTAACATAAATTGCAATATTAGTTAGTCTGGTGCTAAAGGTTTACTATTTTTAATAAATTTTCAAATAATATCCCAATACATTTCTAAAATAGAAATATGAAAAATTGAAAAATGTGAATAGATTTTATAAAAAGTGAAATTATGCAAAAATCTGAGGTTTTTATTTTAGTCTAAATATTCCATACTTTCCAAATATGTTAAAAAATAAAAAAGTAAATAAATAAATAGCATATTTATGAAAAATGCATTTAAAAACGCAGTTGCATTAAAATGCATTTTGTTACAAAACGTTCTTACTTTTGAAATATTCACACTAAAGCCGACATAAGCTTAGATCATCGAATTCCACAAGATCTTCCCAGAAATATTGTTTTGAGATTTTTTTATGTTTATTACAAAATGAAAAATCTAAATAAAATCGCGAGTTCTAGGAATTTCGCGAAACTAAAAACTGAAATCGATTAGATATCCGTAGACCATTTGTGTGATAAATTTTATGAAAATCGAAAGATACTCGGTAAATTTTTTGGCGTTCTTTTAGGGAATTGTCGAAATATATATTTTTAAATAAATAAATGAAAATATTAAAAGTTATAATTCTGTTATTTTTAAAAGATTGAACTAAGGCTTTATGCAATGGTTAGGTAAGAATTTAAGAAAATACAAAAGTTAGGAAGCATTTGAAAATGTCCATGTCATGTTTAGTTAGGACTTGGTTTGCGTGCAATATGAAATTACATGACTTTTCCTGTACGTTTAATGAAATCAATAAAATATTAATCCGTTTCAGAACAAATAAAACATTTTGGCATCGATTTGAAAGTGCACGTTTTTACATATTTTACCCTTAATAGCATTTTTTCGCATATAAAGGTTTTTAGAGCATATTTATAGTATATTTTGATATTTTTAGATATTTTAACATTTTGAAGGGAGTTTTTTCAGTATTTTATTAAATGGGATGTTTTTAAAATTTGATGAATACAGAATACAGAACACAGTCACTTTTATTCCTGAATTTTGTGATCGCATAAAAAGAGATTCAAAATATTTAATATTTTAATTCCATCTGGATGTGTAGCGCATAATTCAGTTAAAAATCGCTGAAGGACTTGACTTGTAGGCTACAAGTTGTAGCAACAAAGAGATTAATAAATCTTCATCAAAGTAATTTTTGAGATATGATCGTTTGTTTTTGTTGAATCATTTTGTAAATTTATTTTGTTAATTATTAATCATATAGTAAAAAATGGGATTCGAATCTAAGTTATTACTCCATATATTATACGAAATTATAATTTTTTACAGTTCAGTTAAGCATCAAACACCATCTAATTATGTCAATTATGGTCAATTTCGTGCTGTCAATGCGATGTACCTTAGCAGAATGTGCTTTGACAAAAGTGACAAGTTTTCAACTATCATCGACATTTGACTTAAATTTATGGTCTCGATCAGTTATATTTATCGTCGTTCTTTTATCTATATATCCAAGATTTGTACAAATTGCAATTTACTATATAAAGATAAAAACAAAAAGTCAAATTTTTGCGTAATTTTCAAAATTTTCTTCAAACCAGCTAATTCTTTTAAAATTTCGTCCAATATTATCAAATATTAGCTTTAAATAGAATTAATACCAAATAGTTTTCAAGTGGGAGTGATATATTCAGCTGGGCCGAATATTTTATACCCTTCATACATAATCTGCATTGCACAAATATACAAATTCAAAATATAAATTCATTAAAACTTTAATTTTATTAAATTATATTTTTGTTAAATTCACAAATATTGTTTTTATATGTTTTCTGAATTTATTCCTTTAATAAATTTTAAAGAATGATTTCATATTCATATTATCTATTAAAAAAAAATTGTTGCTTTAATTTGAAAGTATACATCATATTTGTAAATAGACGTTAACCATGACATCCGAAACTTGTAATATATAGAGTCTCCAAGTATATGACTTATAAAGATCGCTCAAATTGTCTGTGTTGAGCAGAAGAATAAATAAGAGTTATACAAAATTATAAATTCCTGTTTCAGTTTCCTACCAATAATTTATTACGAAACAGATACCTAGAAATTACATATTTTGAACTTGAATTAACTATTTTCAGAATTTTTAACTTTGGGATATGGGTTCTAGTCCTGAGAAAAAGTATTAATTAATTTTGTATTAGAATTGTAAAAATGAAAACTATTTGGTAGCTTCTGTTAAGTATTTTTAAAATTTATATTTTTATTTTACTTAAAAGTAAAATAAGCTTCATAAAAATTCTTCCCTAAACAGATCCTAGAAGCCCCTGGCTCTAAGACACAAATCCACCAAACATACTATACCATTTTATTATCTATATTTAAAAACCTAAAATACAATTAAACTTAAGTGATATACATATTTTTATGAAAAAAACATCTCACATACTCAGATTTACTTTAAGGTCAATTTGTTCGACTGAGAAATATGCGAAAGGTCGTAACTTACACAAAATTCTAAGAAAATTTTCCAAAATTTTACGATTTTTGATCTAGCAACTATGTTTCGTGAACATAAAATATTGGTTAAAAACTTTTTAAAATAATTAACTTACAACTAATATTGACAATTTAATAAAGAGATAATAGTATATATTAGTATACATAATATATATTATAAACTGGCTATAAAATTTAAGACGATTTTTTAATTTCATTAAGGAATTTGTATTATATAAGATTAAGAAAAAAAATAAGTTTTAAGAATTCTTTAAATATTAGCTTCGACATTTTTAATGGTTTTATCAAAACCTATTTTTGCTTGTTTAGTATAATGATGATATATGTATATATATATATATATATATATATATATATATAAGTAAATAAGAGATATCTCTACTGATTAATTTTTTTTTTCAATATATATATATATATTAGGGCGGATCAATTTGTAGGGACGCAAAAAAATCGCCCAAGTGAGAAGGAAAATCGTATTCTAGGGATGAAAATAAGAAACTTTGCCCAAGGAACCATACCTCTAAAATGAATTCAGATGTTCTTTATTTTGATCCAAAGGCCAAATTTTGAAAAATCCTACTTTGACCCATTTAAAATGCCCATATAGAATTTAAAAGTATGCCTGACCCCCACTGAATTTGGAGGGTCGACCTACCCATGCTAGTGGCACACCCCCTGAAACCCCCTTGGAGAGGTCCCCATACAAAAATTTAAAAAAATCACCATTTTTGGCACTTTAAATGAAACAATCAGCGAAATGGCTATCTTTGTTTTGTTTTGGAGTTTATTTTTTAATACTACTTAATAATAGAAAAGAAACTAAAAAAAATTATTGTTTGAAATCTTTTTTGCTCTCAAGTCTGGGCAATTTCGCACGGCTCTCTGATGTTGTCGTCATAACAGCGTCTACATTTTCTGGTATAACTCGTTTTGAAACGCTAGCTGAATGTATGTGAATATCCATCATGATGAAAGAACTAAATATCTTTAAGAAAAAAACATCAGTATGAAAACGTTTTCAAAAGATTGTTTTTTTACATCCTCCACCAAAGTAATAATAATAATAATAATAATAATACGTGATAATACCGATCTTTGTGGCAGACGCGCAGGGATTTGTTTATCATTAGATAGTGTGTTATCTATAGATACAACAAATGAGCGTTGATCTAAAACACTCTTTATTATCTTTCGCAGGTACGTTCGATAATTGAAGGAATTTAATTTAAAAACCAGTCGTTCATGTCATATTGAAACGAAGGCTTTTTCAATGTCAAGAAAAATAGATCCATTGCTCTTACGATTTCTGTTGTTTGTTTCAATAAAATTAACGACTCTTTTTAGTTGATGTACTGTAGAGTGCTATTTGCGGAATCCAAACTGTTGGCGATTTATAATATTATTTTAATTAGAAAAGTCTAAAATTCTCTTACTAACTATTTTTTCAGATACTTTATCCAATTGGCTTAGGAATTGCGATAACTTTTGCCTTCCTAAAAATCGTTGGAAAATATCATTTTGAAAATTTGAAAAGTTTACTTAAAATTTCAAAAAGCAATTGGGCATCTTTTTAAGGATAATGCTATTAATACCATCTGAAACATCTGCTATTGAATTAGTCTTTTCAGTGCCAGTTTTTAAAACTTCACCATTAATTTTTTGTTACTTTCCAAATTTTTTAGAGCCCGAAGACAAATTTGAGATAAATTTTGACCAGGATTAATTTTTATAGTTTACATCTTTAAAATTTATGTTTGCATTTATTTCTCTGACTAATTTTACTAACATCAGAGATTCCTCGATGACAAGAATTTTTTCGACTGACAGGTATTTTCTTAAAAGCTTCATTAACTATAAATATTAATTTATTAAAATAAAAATCTTGATTACCTGAATTAGAAATATGTTGATGTTTTGACTCCTAATTTCATTTCCCGCCCAGTTTCTGATTACTGACCAATCTGCACGATAATACAAGGGAACTAAATATGTCATATTTTGAATATGACCAGAAATAACACAAGTTATTGGTACATGGTAAAACATTTGAATGTGTCTCAAGGTTTGAAAAAGTATGTCTACCGTACACGGAGTATAATCATTTGGGTAGTATATGTAGTAGCTGGATTGAAGGCAGTGGCTGTTGAGCTTCTTACCGATCGAATTTCTTGACACACAATTTCAATGTGTGTGTTAGGCATTCAGATCACCAAAGATAAAAAATCACCAAAGATAAAAAATGAATTTAGTTAATCCAAATTAAACTTTAAATTGGAAGTGTGAACTAATTTTGATCTTCGGTAACAACATATGCTTAATATTTACCCTTTATTGCAGTTAGGAATCCTCCGCCATACATAGATCGATCCTCTCTATAAATTTTATAGCCACCAAGTTGAAATTTGTGGTACAGTTTCAAAAAAGCCTCATTTAATAGGAGGATATCGATTTTCCTTTTGTGCAAAACATATTGCAGCTGGGAAGCTGCTAACTCAGTTGTTATTCCTTGGACATTTCAGTGCATAACATGAACATTGTGAATGCAAGTTGAATTATATGGCATGTTGAAGTATCATACCCAAAACTTGTATCTCGTCATACTTATTCTAACATCCTTGCAAAGCATCGACAGCATCAAAAAATATTTACATAAGTCTTTCGTTTGAAATGTCATCGTTATTATCCCTTTGGTAGCTTTTGTGTTTACTTAGCTCAGAATACAAATTATCATGAGGACGGGAATTACGTACATCATTTTTGGATACTCGTCTTGGCAATTCAGGAAAATCATGATCGTCTTGGTAAAAATACGAAACAATTCTGCTGGTCACCCTAAGTTTAGATGTTACCCGATGTCGAATCTCTAAATATTCTTGAAGACTTGGGTCATCGGCTCTATGGTTAACATTTTTTAGTTTCTGTTGTTGCACTTACCATTTACCTTTGTTGAGTGAGCAAATTGAATAATCGTGATTTCCGGCGCAGGCTGAATACACTGCGATACGATTACAGTTTTTAGCACCATGTTCATATAAAGCACACTTGGAGCTTTGAGTGGGACCTTTTTTGTCCTTTAAAGGTTTTCTCCAATACACAGAAATATTACAAAAATATCTAATTTTTATAAACTCTCTTTTTGAAACATGTTGAGTGTCAAAGTCGATAAGATAGAGCGCCTCATCTAAACCAGATCTCTTTGTTTCTAGCTCCTTTACGCTTACATGAGCTTATATTAAGCGAGCTGACAAATTCTTCACCGATTGTGTTTGTATCCAGTTTTGGTAGACCAAATAAAACCAATTTAAAACTTTTTGCGTCCTTCAACTCATGCGTATAAAATTTAAATTTTTTGTACTTCAGAAAACTCAAAGCTTCATTATACAGAGACTGCAAGCTGTAATCTAATCACAGTTGAAAAACTGTGTGTAGAATCCACAATTATAGGAGGAATCTTTTCTTTAAAAGCAACTGCTTTTTCTTCGTCTTCACTTCTACTGGATCTGCCTAAAGTTTTTGGTACCTTGAATTTAGGGCTATTACCCCAATGCTTCCTTTTCTTTTGTCAAATTTATTTTGTTAAACAAAACAAAATTAAAATTGAGAAGTTTTTTACACTTTTTGTTTCAAAAATTCAATTAACACTTTCTACATAAAATTAACACTATGTTTATATCTTACAGTAGAAATTCCAGATGAGGCTTCAAAGTTGAAAGTTTTTGTTTGGTATTAAATTACTGAATATAAATTTAAAAATAGGCGAATGCTAAAAGATAAATAAAATTAAAAATTTTTATAAAGGGATCTAATTCTATGCAAATTATTTTTATAGATCATATTTCATTTACCGTTATTTTAAAAAGAAAGCTCTTTATATTAAATAAGTTAAAACGTTAATGGAAAATTAAGAAATACCAAAAAATAATTTTCTTATACTTTAAGGAATTAATTTCAGAAAAGTTATTTTCTATTTCCTTCTTCCCCCTTTAATTTTTTATACAATTTTTGTGTCGTCACAGCCTCAAAATATGCAATTTTTTTACATTAAGTAAAATCATAACACAAATAGTGTTACTCAGCCTCAAGTAATAACATTTTGTTTAAAACAAAACTAACAGAGTTCTAAATTTTATTTAATACCACTAAAAATTAAAAACAAGTTTGGAAACTGAAACGAATAACGGTATTTTATATCGGTATTGGTATACCGGTACTGAAACTAAAATACCAGTATATACCGTTATTATAAAAATCTTAGGAAAAACCCTAAAAAGTTACTTTTTTTATAAATTTTTATGTAATTTTAGTTTTTATCGCGGTTCAACGTTCATTCATTCTGATTTCTTTAAATACATGAAATTTCAAACCATAAATCTTTGGACATAGCTCCGAGTCTCTAATTTGAATTGGAACCATGAGGAGATGTTAAGAAAACCGACTTTTAGTAATAACTAGACAAGATAAAAAATGGGAAATAGTAAGTGTTTATAGCAAAAAATATTAATAAAAGGTAAAATATTTATTGGTATAAACGAGAGCTTTCTGAAACACCATGAAGTTAAATATATGATTTTTTTTCATTTGAAAAACTTCATGCAACGTCAGCGGATGATTCAGAGTTACATATTAAAGGTTTATTTAAATATAAACTACTAATTCATCATCCGAATTTTGTAATATTATAAATTGATATCGTAAAATTGGTTTAATTGAAATGCTGATGAATTCTTCAACATAGCCATACAAAGGTAATGAGTTTTCATTCGAATTATAAGTAGTTACGAGTTATTATATGTTCAGGGGTCCCCATTACTAAATGCTTCTGCATTTACGGTAGAATAACGAGGCCTTAAGGTACTTCTAAACAAGTGAGAATGTTATATTCGGCTTAGCGGAATCTATATACCCACCATCTGTAACTTTTTAAAATTTCTCCTTATATGAAAAGTGGACGTTAAAGTTGGCGGACCATTCTCGTTCTTTGTTTTCGAGTTTCATTAGTACTTGAACTATTTGTACAAAATTTTGTTGATATGTGCGAAGTGGGCGAATCACGCACAGTTTTGGTTTCCAAGCTTATATAGGTCCTCCAATTATCTGTACAAATTTCGATGTCGTACATGCTTTTATTTACAAGATATCAGCAGAAATGTATGAACTGAAGTTACAACGGATACCCATTGTTACTAGTAGTATGCCCATTTTCAATACCAAACAAATCTTATACATGTAAGATAAATATTTGAGCCAAATTTCGTCCCCTAGATAGTTCAAACCGATCCCTATCTTTCTTACAGAAGACAGACGGACGAATATAACTAGATCGACCCAGAATATTACCAGGATCCAGAATATTGTTACGAAATTGTAATTGAATTCAAATACAACGGTTTTAACGGCCGGTTTAAATCTTTCTCAATGCTTCCAGACATTTCCGTTTATGTTAACAGCAGTTAACATAGCTGTAAAATTATTAACATAGTTCTAAACATACAACATTGAATAAAAAAGCTTTCACCATTGTTTTTAAGTGTGGCAGCACTAAGTGCTTATGCTGCTGGCACTATCATCAAAAGCTAGTTTGGCAGCACTAAGTGTATATGCTGCTGGCACTATCATCAAAAGCTAGTTTGGCAGCACTAAGTGTTTATGCTGCTGGCATTATCATCAAAAGCTCTAGTTTGTCCGTTAAGAACATTGTAGAAAGAAATAGAGCTTTCAAGAAACATCTAGTAGGTAATACGGTGTATATAAATTGGCCGTGAGAACACCATTGAGTCAGTCTGGTTGGAAGCGTCGTTAAGTAAAGACATATTAACTGCCTTGGCTGTATAATCTTGTACATTATTAAAGTGTGCTGTATAAAGCGTGTAATTTAAGTGTGTGTGTGTATTAAAACACAAAGTGACTTATAAACTGTGTTGTTGTACATTTTTAAATAAAATAAAGAGTCGTTACAATTTTTAAACTACTAAACTGCTGTTATTTTTGCAATCAAAGTACAAGTTTATTTAAAGGAAATAAACGACCGTTTTTAAAAGGTAAAAACGTAACAATATATATACTTTATGGAGTCTCAAATGATTTTTTCCGAGATGTTACACCCAATATTTATTTTTGATGGTGGATATAAAAAGAAGCACCAATCAAATAACTAATAACTACATCTTTACAATTAAAATAGTTATTACTACACTTCTATTCATTATACTCATTACAAGAGTCATTAATTGATTCTTCTATGTAATGATCAGAGAGAACAAAAATGCCTTTTTTGCTTTTTCGTTGTTTTTTTTTATTTTATGCTTATATGCTTATTTCAAATTTCTTAGAACAAAATTAGCTTTTTTAATTTTGCAAAATTATCACATTTTCAACATTTATTAGAACGATTTTTCTGAGGCAAACGGACTGATCGAGTTTGCTATAATACATATATAAAATTAATTTGTTGGTATCATTTGTTTTTAGAAATTCGCTTTGGAACCACACAATGCGCAAATTGACAACCACAATGCGATGAACTTATCAGTAGTTTATGTATATTTAAATACGATTTTAATATGTGAATCCGATCCATCAATATCCGCTGCTGTTGAGTGAATTCAACACCATTATGCGTAAGGAAGTTCTTATTTATTACAATAAATTCCTAAAAAATTTTCTTTTTTATTGCTACTTTTTGGCTCCAATCTTATGCTTTTTGTGTTGATATTTTTTTGCTATAAACCCCATTAATTTTGCATTTTTTGTCTTCTCTGGTAATGATATAAAACATTACTTATTTAGGTCATTACCAGCAAGTAGTTCTTTTATATTTTTAAAGTACTGAGATAAATATGTACCAATCATTACTTTGTCAAGTATGAAATTAATACTACCTAATAACACAATTTTAAAAATGTTAGCTGGGAAATTATACAGTTTTAGTTTTCTTGAAATATCAATAGAAAATTGTTCTGCGCATTGTGGTTTCAAAACGATTACATCATAAGTTTTAAGTTTTTATATATTTGTTTCTTAATTTTTATAGTAAACTTTAAAAGTTGAATAAAATTTGGTTTTATCTCAGATTTTTAATTCAGGCAAAAATCGTTAAATATCATATAATTTTGCAAAAAAAAAAAATAAAATAAATTCTAAAAATCTAATTTTATTAAAAAAATCTAATAAAGACACAATAATCAGTAAAAATTCAAAACACTATAAAAAGGCATTTTTTCTACTATGGCAATAACACAGGTCAACACTAAAAAATATCATGGAAAATGCTTTGCGGATATCATAGGAATACTAATTCCAAAAATTGCAGTTTCATTCAATTACATATCAAATAAAAAAAAAACAATTTAGAGCGTTATATTCTGTGCCGAATCTTTTATAGCATTCACCACCTTACCGACAAATAATAAAATTTACGCCTTAAAGTATGCTTCCATATTTTCACATTTATACTTACAAAAATAATCTACATTTTTTCCAAACTACAAAAATGTAAATATAAAATTAAATTATCATAGCAAGCGTTGCTTCCTTAACTTAGTGTCTACATTAGGCAAATTTTTATCAAAACAAACGTCAAAATCAATGCGAATATATATAAGGTAACCTTAGTTAAACAGCTGATTATTATATTGGTTGTTACAGTTGTCAAACTGCATAAATAAAAAACAATTATGAATACGCCATAATGTTGTTTTTTGCAATTGTTGTCACCTCACACAAATTCGCATTAAGTTTGACGTTTGTCAAGGAGGTGAGAAAAAAAGAGGCTAAATTGAACCTTAAAAAAGGTCAAAAAAGACTAAATGCCCCAAAAAAAAGGCCAGAAAAAGTTGTACTTGTTATCATTATTTTGATAACTTCTAAAATTTATAAATTTAGAAATAAAACAATTTTTTAAACTTTGTTTTTGTTTTAATGGAAAATTTCACTTCTTCAACGCGTTTTCAAGAATAGACATCTTTATATAAATATAGCTTTCTAAAAAGTAATTTCAACAGACAGACTAAGACGGACATCATTATATCGACCTACCAACCAATAAAGATCCAGAAAATATATGCTTTTTGGAGTTTTAGATGTATATTGTAGAAATTACAAACGGAATAACAAACTTTGCACCTATGGTGAAGGGTATAAAAATACATTTATTGCAAACGATAGAACAAAGGACAAACAATTAAAGGACTCAATTAAACAAAATTTCATAAATTTTATATTAAATAAAAATAATTTCATCTTTCTTATTTCCTAAAGTAAAATACATAGCAAATAGTGTATTTAAAAATGCCGAAACTAAAATATCTGTATATACCGGTATTGAGGAAAACGGCATTTGGAAAACTATAATTTCAGTATCGGCTACGGTAACCAATTTTAAACGGTATATAATCGGTATCGGTATGTTTAACGGTATCGGTTTCTAACCTTGATTGAAAAGTATATTGTTACGAAATTGTACTTGAATTCAAATATAACTAGCCGTTAATAGTTTAAAGTTAAATAATGTTTCTCAACCTTTCTCAATACTTCTCGACCTTTCCGTTTATGTTAACAGCAGTTAACATATCTGTATATATTATTAACATAGCTGTAAACATACAACAATGAATGAAAGCTTTTACTATTGTTTGTAAATATGGCAACACTAAATGTTGAAGCTGCTAACATTAACATCGAAAGCGCTAAAACTCGAATATACTACTTTGTCCGTTAAGAACATCGTAGAACATTGTAGAAATAGAGCTTTCAAGAAGCATCTAGAAGGTAATACAGTGTATATATATACAGTGTATATTAATTGGCCGTGAGAACACCATTAAGTAAGTCTAATTGGAAGCATCGTTAAGTAAAGACAAATTAACTGCATTATCTGTATATTCTTGTACACTATTAAAGTGTGATGAAAAAAGTGTGTAATTTAAGTGCGTATGTGTATTAGAACACTATTATTGATGAACATTTTAAATACAAATAAAGAATCGTTACAACTTTTAAACTACTGCTTTTATTTGCAATCGAAGTATCCAGTTTATTTAAAAGGAAATAAACCACAATTTTTAAAAGGTAAAAACGTAAAAACATGTTTATAAAGTATAAAATCGATATATGCATGCCACTAGAGACCATACGTAGTAAAACTATGAGCTCAGTTTTTCTCCAGGACATCAAATTTTCCCTTAAGAGAATTTGAAAATTTCGAATGATACAGATTTATTTAACAAATTTTTTTTAGAGTTATCTGACTGCATAGTGATGGAATGACTTGTATTTCTAATTTAAGTTAACTTTTAATTTTATTGAAGATTTACTGCAGAAAGTGAAATAATAGCTTCGCAATTAGCTTTTTAAGGTTAGCGAAGAAAAATATTTTTGGATCACACTGTGTAATGCACTGACAAATAAGTGCTGCGAAAACCTTACCAGATATATTTAAAATTTCTTTTCAAACTACTATAGACGTAGTAAATTTTATAAAACTAGCATTTTTAAAGCCCTATGTGTCGATTTAAATTCAGAACTTAAGAAATTACTACTTCATACCGATATTCGTTGGATTTCGAAGAGAAATATGCAGAAGAGATTATACGAAAGTAGACATTTTCCTTTTACACTAAAATGAAGATTTTTATAAAAAATTGTAGAAAACAATCTTATACATTACTTTGCTTATGTCTAAACTTTTCGAAGCGTCAAACAATCTTAACATTAAGCTACTAAAAACCTCTTAAATCCCTTCTACCAAAATATTCCTCATTTCCATTGCTGAATTATATCTTGCATTCATCTTATGTTCAAAGAGAACACATGAAAAGTATAATACACATGTATTAACTTCACGATGAATACTCCTTGGCAAATTCTTGGCAAACCAGTTTAATTCGTAATTACTACTGATGGCATATCCGATAATTTGTTAGGGACGTTAAGGATATTAGGGACATTGGTATTGGAAAGGAAAACAAAAATAGTTCCTGTCCTATTGACGTTAATGAGCGAAATAATATATTCACGAATGCACCTTTAACTACATAAGATGCTGTAATAGAATATTCTAGTATAAACCAGTTTGACGTGGTATTTAGTTTCTCCTTAATAAAATCCAGTGTGGTGGGATTCGATGCCTTATCTTATATAACACATCTCTTCAACACCATCATAACTAGTACTTATCCTACCAAATGCGAAAATAATACAAATACCGAAATCGAATGGTGAATATCGGCCAATAGTTATACTAAATTGCTTTTCAAAAATATTTGAAAAGGTGTTGTATAAGCAAATGCCAACATATATATATATATGAACAAAATTTGATGACTGATGTGCAATCCGGTTGCCGTCCTAAACACAGCTGTTTAACAGCCTTAACCTTGTTACGAAAAATATTAAAAGAGAGCTCGATGATGGTAAAATTACTTTTTTAGTCTTACTTGATTATTCCAAGGCGTTTGACACAGTCAATCATCAACTCATCTGCTCGAAGCTAAAATACCTTTTTAATTTTTCCTCCACCTCAACAAAATAAATATCTTCATATGGCTGCGAGAGAACTCAATCTGTATATGTTAATAGTGTAATTTCAAAGGCTCAATATTGGGACATTTATTGTTTTATCTTTATGCTAATGATCTACCTCAACAATTATCACAAAGTATGATACATATGTATGGTGACGATGTCCAAGTATATATTAGTAGTTCCGTAAGTTCTGTAGAGGAAAATGTTGAAAATGAGCATTTGAATAAGAGTCATCGCTGGGCACTTAAAAATGGACTTTGCCTTAAACCTCCGAGCTATAACGTATTGATAATTAATCAGACTATTGAAATTGTTCACAAAGTAAAGAATCTTGGTATAGTGTTCAACAATAACTTCATAGCTTCAAGCCACATAGATTCACTGGTGATTCAGATTTATATAAAATTAAGAATGGTCTGGGTGACTCAACATTTTACACCACTTACAATAAAAAAAACTTTTTGTAAAGCAAATTTAATTCCGGGTTTGATATATTGCTGTGAGTTTTTGGATATTGTGACAGCACCAGTATGAGGAAACTACAAGTACTTTATGATAAAATTATTAGATATGTACACGGGCCAAAGAAACGTGATGGCGTCTCGTCTTTTTCGAAAAGAATGTATGGAGTTTCTTTCACAGATAGATCAAGAAGAGGTAAAAGAATTATTATCCACTTACGTCGAAATCTCGCATCAGAAATGTGCTTTTTCATAAAAGCGATTCGTCTTTGGATATTTATATATATATATATATATATATATATATATATATATTTAATTCTACAAGCAATTATAATTTTTAATTTATTTTTATAGTTACTTTTAATATTGAATTATGTATTTAAGCCCAAAAAATAAATTTTTGATATTGTAATTTTTATATTTTAATTTTTAAATTGTAATATCTTTAATCCTGATTATTGTATTCATATTTATGTGACTCATTTTATAACAATTATAATCCTGCACTATAACTATAAGATTTTGTCTTGTTGTGCAGGGTATCAATAAATAAAATAAATAATTTCTAAGAAGAAGCAATAGAACTAAAAATAAGTTAAAAAATATAGTTTGTCAATCCCGACTATTTGGTACCCTATACCATTCTATGTCAATTGTTGACCGATATTTGTGTTAAGAGTTTTCTATAGTTCTATGAAATATATATATGGATTATAAAGCGTGATCCATTTCGAGGTTCCCTACTTTTTTAAAGAAAAAAACACAAAAAATTCAAATTTAATGGGAAATGGTTATTATCATTTGAAAGAACATTCTTTGGCATTTATTTTTTGAAGATTATGTCTATCAAATATTGGCCGTTGCTACGTCGCAGATGGTCCATCCATTGAATCCAATTTTCGATGACTCGTTCGAGCATTTCGACTGGTAACTGCCGAATAACACGCGTGATGTTTTCCTCCAAGGCCTGAATCGAAGTGAGTTTGTCCGCATAAACTTTAGACTTTACATATCTCCATAGGAAAAAGTCTAACGGTGTGATATCACACGATCTTGGTGGCCAATCGACCGGCCCAAAACGTGAAATTATGTGCTCACCGAAGTGTTCTCTCAATAAATCCATTGATTGATGCGATGTTTGGGAAGTGGCGCCGTCTTGCTGAAACCAAATATCGCCGAGATCACGAGCTTCAATTTCAGGCATCAAATAGTCGGTTATCATGGCACGATAACGGTCGCCATTGACGGTTACGTTCGCACCAGCATCATTTTTAAAGAAATATGGACCGATGATTCCACCGGCCCACAAACCACACCAAACCGTTGGTTTTTTTTTTTTTTTTTTTTTGATGAAGTGGCAGTTCTTGAAACTCTTCAGGTTGCTCTTCGTCCCAAATGCGGCAATTTTATTTGTTTACATACCCATTGAGCCAGAAATGGGCCTCATCGCTGAACAAAATTTGCCTCGAAAACGTCGGATCATCTTGGAACTTTTCAATAGCCCATAGAACAAAACGATGTCGCTTGGGAAGGTCGAGCGGCTTCAGTTGTTGCACAAACTGTATTTTGTACGCTTTCAATTTAAGATCTCGACGTAAAATGCACCAAGTAGTTACATACGTCAGTCTGAGTTGCTGCGAACGGCGCCGAATCGACTCTCCACGATTTTCGTGTACACTCTCAGTTACGGCCGCTATATTTTCTTCACAGCGTGCTGGACGTGATCTATTCGGTCGAATATTATTCAATAATGAATGCTGGGTCTCAAAATGGGTGATGGTGTTGCGAATAGTACGCTCAGTAGGCCGATTATGTTGACCATAAGTTGAGTGAAGTGCACGAAACACATTCCTCACAGAACGTTGTTGTTGTTCAGGCATAAGTCTTTATGTTATTTATGCCCTTTAAGGAGATTCCCGGAAGTGGACCTTATACGGGACCTATGGTTAATTATGGACCGATTGTGATAAAATTTGACGATATGATTTCTACTTATGTAAAATTTATTTGTGTCAAGTACAAACTTGATATTAACATTTGTATGGAATTTATGCATGTTAAAGTGATTTTTGGAAGAAGGTTTATATGGGAGCTATGGTCAATTATAGACCGATCTCCATGAAATTTGGCATATTGTTTTCTATTTATATAAGACTTATATATGCTAAATTTCAATTAAATATTGCTATATTTAAGGTATTTATGCCTAAAGGTATTTATGCCTTTGAATAGGCTTCGTCCTTGAACCATAGAAGATATGTATACCAAGTTTCATTAAATTATTTTAAAAATTGTGACCTGCAATATGATTAAAAGATTTAAATGGTCTGACGGCCAGACGGACGGACATCCTTAAATCGACTCAGGAAGTGTTTCTAAGCCGATTGGTCTAAGAACAATATTTTTGGGTGTTACAAACGTTAACACAAACACATAATACCATCCTCATCTATGGTGTTGTAGGGTATAAATAGTTGGTATGTCGAAGATGGCTTTGAATCTATTTTGGTTGAATATTTATGGTCAAAATGGCACAGACTTAAACTCATTTAAAAGTGTGCGATTCACATTAAAAATTAAATTGGAAGGCATGGAGTATCCGGAGAGTATAAGAATACAATGGAATGCAATTTTTTTAGTTTTCGTGAAATTTATTTGGGGAACAGGACACATGATATTGTGGATTTAATTCGTAAAAATAAAATCATAGCCTGTTAAAAAAAAAAATTATTTTTTTCTTAGAAAGGGCAAAACTTAACACTTTTTTAAAAATATCTTAAGTTTTTGTAGTGTCTAAATTAATTTTAACTAATTTTAAAATGTATTATTTTAAAGAAAACCCTGTTGAATTAAAATTATTAATTATTATTATATTAAGTGCTTAACTCGTTAAGAAGATAAAGCCTAAAAAAGTAAATAGTGTTCACTTTTGATCCACAGTGCATAGGACGCATTTGGTATTCGATTTCCTCCAAATTTTCTTTAGTTAAACAAAAAAAAAAAAAAATTAAACAACTTTTCCGTGTCTACCCAAAACTTTGTATTATTTTGTTTAACAAATAACATGACTGTTTTTTTAATAAATAACATACGAGTACATAACTTTTTTGCATACTTTGCGAAAATTTTGGTTTATTTTTATATTTCATTTAGGAATAATTATACTTTCAAATATAATTTCAAATAAAAAAAAGTGCATAATTTTTCGCTAAGAAAAAATAATTTTAGAACTTGAATTTATTCAAGCCTTCTTTATTTTATTTCATGTGAAAAAAAAATTAACAATTTTCATATTTTGGAAATTATTTTTAAACATTACACTCTGCTAAAAATTACACTTTTATTTTCACTCGAGACACCCCCTAAATTTTTATATATTAAAAAAACGATTTGAGAGTCGTTGCTGCACTAATGATCTTATAGCTCCCGAAATTTTAAGTCAATTTTAGATTTTCTGATCGATTTAGAAGTCAGAAGAACGTAGTTTTTACCCTGAGTGAACATATTTGTTTAGTTTTAAATTCCATTTTGTTTATAAAAAAACGAGATATCAATCTATATTAAGCATATTCTAAACATTACAAAAAATTCTTCATATATTAAGACAAAACATATTATTTGATGTTTGATTTGGGCAAAATATGCATTGGCTTATATAGAAAACATTATAATAAATTGCAACTAAACTTGAAAAATTGTGGAAAAATTGTATTTTTATTTTTAATGTTTTTTTCAAAAATTTGCTGTTAATATTTGGCCAAAACAAAGCCTGATTCATAACTAAATTAGAGAAACATTTATACAGGAACCTATGAACACTTCTTGTGCATAACTCAAAATCATTTCTCGAGTAGTTTTTCATTCTCGAGTGATTTTTCATTAACATTACTAATTATAATCAAGTACGTACTTATTATATTTATCTAAAAAATGTTTTCTGTGAAACTTAAAAAAAAAATTTTAAATCTTAATATCCTATGAAAATTTATATAACTCAACCTTTCGTGTTTTTCAGACCATTCATTTAAATGAAATTCATTTTATTTGAAAGATGATAAACCGCACCTCAAAATATTATAATGAATTTCATATTACGTGAAACATAATTTTATAATTTCATCTTTTTGTTTATATTTTAGATAATCGAAAACATTAAGTAAAATAGCGAGTTATTAAGACCTTCGAAGGGCTCAGTGTAGTCCTTGTCGCTGTTAATACTGTACTTGAGTATTAACATTTCCCTAAAGATTTTAGAAATCTCTATACCTATGTTAGAATTGAAATGAGAGGCTGCTGTTAATAAGACCATTACCACAGTCCTGGACAGACATTTAATGGGGACAGAAACTAAATAGCCGACCTTAATCTACATAAAAAAAGAGACGCTACTTAGTGAGGTCGTGACCACACAAAATGTTAGACCGTTTAAACTAAAAACTATGTACACGTAAATCTTTTATTGCACACAATTAACTATCAAAAATAATACATAAAAAATATTTTTTTTATGTGTTAAATAACACAGGTCAACAAAAGAACATAAAATATTATATCGCCAATAATTCTGCGAAATTTTTATTTCTTAGACTAGATATAGTGTGGAAAGTTAAATGAAACGTTTCATTCACGTCACACTTTTAGCCCATTGACATTGATTTAAGTGATTTATGTTCTAGATTCTTTGAAGTTGTTAAAATCAAGAATTTTTCAATTAATCCTCATTGAAGTATGGAAAAATGAGTGGCCAAGAGTAGATGGTAGAAGGGAAATGTGTAATGATATAGCTAACACATGTTCGTAGATCTCAAAAATGGTAAAATTATTAAAATCATTGCTTTTGAAGTACTTCTCTTAAAACTATATTGATAAATTTTTTTAATAAAAATATGATTTTAACTTTGTTAATAGATAATAAAAATACTTTTCAATTTGTGAAATTTTTATTTTCTTTGAAATTATTCACCTTTTTCCAGCTAAAAATAAATTTATGTTCATTTTTTTTTAAATAGTTTTTATTAACTTCCAATGAAAGTGCAAAATATGCACGTAGTACACCTTTTGAAGTGGTTATAAAGTTCTTTTTTTGGAATCACTTGCTCGTTTTTTGCTGGGTTAGAATAGATACAGTGAAGAAAGTTAAATAAAACATTTCCATCACGTCACCAACTTATCATACAGACGAACACGGAGAGCCTTTTCACCAAGATATAGCTGTTATTGGAAGACTATATCAAGGCAAATGGAATCCTACTATAATGACAGACTATTGCTGCCTCTTAGTATGAGAAAAAATTTTAAATAGTAATTTTTTAATTATAAATTCAAAAGAAGTAAAAAAAAAACAATATGTAAAATTTTTTTGAATAAAGTTGAAAATAAAAACATGACATCTATTAAAATTGTGACATGATGGAAATGTTTCATCGCGATAATTTTTTTTTTTTTTTTTACTCTTTTGTTCAATTTGTTATTTAAATTTTGATTTTTTTTTAACATTTGATATGCACGCATTTTCTGTCAATTAGATTTCAATAAGTTTTCCATTTCTGAAATCTAAGGTCTTGTGTTAATATAAATTTCGGTTCTACATCCACTCCTTACCCCTCATTTTTCATTGGTTTAATGAGGATTAATTGAGAGACTTCACTTGTGCTACATTTCTGTAACACTATTTTCTGCCAATAAAACATGAATGACTAGTTTTCTCTATATTGTTACATTTTTGCCGCTTTCAAAAACGTTGGTTTAATTCTTTTAAATAAACCTGGTGTTCTTTTACTTGCAAATAAAAAAAGACATCACTACAATTTTCTTTTTAATCCAAACATGCCTCTTTATTTACGATTTTAAACACACACGTTATATTGCATAACTCATTCAAACAACTGAACTGCAACGACTGTCAAACTATGGCAACTTTACGACTTACGACTAACTTAATTTAAAAACTACATCTACTTATATACTAATGATTACGTTCTTTGCAATCTTCCAGTAACATCAAAAACCATTCCATCAAACACAGAGTCATCATATTACAAACGTTTGAAAAATTACATGTTTTTCCTTTGATATCAAAGGTGAATTCAAACCTTAATTCAAATATGCATCAAATTTAGAGAAAAGAATACTATTATTCTCAAAACATTATCAATTTATTCTCAAACGATTACATTTGAGAAAAAATTTGATTTCAAATCATTATCAAATTTTAAATCAAATCTCTGGTTTGCAGCAGTTTTTTTTTTTTTTTTTTTTGCTGGTTAAAACTGTCAAATAATAAATTTGTATCTCTTAACCGAACTGCTATTACCTTGTTTACAGCCCGTCTAGACGTAACATAATATGTAAGATTTTTGTGTCAGAGAGTGTCAAATTCGCTCTCTGAGAGAATTATTTCACGTGTAGATTCAAATATTAGTATTATAAGATATATTATGAGACTGTTGTGATGAGATTTCTCTACACAACCATCTTATAAGATGAACTGTCAAAAAAATACACATACACGAAAGTTTGCTTGTGTGTGTGCATGTGTATTTTGGAAATTATTGAAAAACAATGTTACTTCGTAAAATTGTTTCCTTTTAGTGTTTGTTTTACATGTTAAAAATCATTTTTACAAAAATTGTGTTAAAAAAGTGCGAATTGCTTAAATAAAAAGGACATGTTTACTCTGTAACTGATTGAAAATAATAATATCTTATAGGATTTATTAGAATACGTGTACCCCTTATTTAAGATTTAACATAATATAAACAAAATGTTTACTCTCCTTTGCCGGCGTTATCTCACATATTATATCAGCGTTAATCTCAGTTGTAGACCTGGGGTTAATCTGTCTTAAACACCTAGCTACTCACTAACACTCAAACAAACAATAACCAGGAAAACCAAAAATATGCTCTAAAAAAAGTATTTAATGCGCATAAAAAATGCTCTTAAAATCGGAAAATATGCCCTTAAAATTAAAAAATATATATTTTTTTCTGACTAAATTGTAAATTATATAATATTCATGCTAAAAATTACTTGATTTGTATTAGCTAGTCCTAGACATTCATATTGTTCGGCTATTTACACGTACATGACACGAACTTTATAACAAACCACCTCTGAGAAGCAAGAATTTCATTCAGTCTAGTCTTGAGCTTAATCGTTCATTTTGCTGATGGTTCTTTTTTGTTGTGAACAAATAAATGAACAAGTTCGTTCTTTTTGTTCACTGGTTCATTTTTATTCTAAGCGTTTGAATGAACGAACTGTTTTTATTAGTCCGAACTGAGTGCGTTTATTCAGTCAATGAACAATCTGCAAAAATAATTTCAAAATTTCGATAAAACTTTATTAAAAACTAAAGTAATTTTTGATATATTTTTGAAAATAATTATATATTTTGAATAAAAAATGTACAGTCCCAGACTAATATAATATATGTATGTATTAGTCATTTAAATATTAGTAAATGACTAAAGTGTACTAAATGATTAAAAAGAACAAAAAGGAACAAGAATACTGAACAACTTCATATTGTTCATATAATTGAATTGTTCAATTGAATGTGTTCGTTTATGAACAACCCAACTCTAATTCAGTTGTTTGTTAGATTTCAATAGAGTAGGTATTTAGCGCAGTTTTTCAAAAAATTATACACTGAGAAGATTTGATTAAAAACAGAAACTATTTATTTACATTTGTTTTAGTTCAAAAACAAATATTACACAAATAAGCTTAAATTTTATGTTTTGTAAATTTTTTTGATCTATAAAAAGATTTTATTGTGAACAAAAATGTTTTTATTTTTGAGAATATTGTAACATCGAATAGTTTTTTTTTTATGTTATTTATTTCTTATGTTTACATAAGCAACAAAGAATTCGTTTATTAATTTATTCGATTATTAATTTTTTCAACTCACATGCACATTCTCAATTGTAAGAAAATAAGAATTTCTTACATTTAGCATTGTCAACTATTTGTAACCAAAACGCGCTAAAAAAGCAATAAATTGAACCAAAATTAATTTGTTCAATTTAGACCTCTTTTTAGCTCATTTTTAAAATTAAACTGTCATTTTTATTAAGAATAACAACTTAAACATTATTATTAAGGTCCATATTTGATATTTTTTAAATATTTTAACTTCAGCAGAAATAGTGAATTATATTTCGAATCAAATTTAATATTGGTGTTTTTATTACAGAAGTAAGCGGTAAAATTTTATGTACATTTAAAATTCCAGATTCATAACAGCTTTTTTCTAAGAATTTAAATTCATATAACTGTTATTTCGTTTAGATTTTTTAATTTTCGTGCAAAACCTTTGATTTAATCAGTCCAATTTTTTTCCAAAAAATGCAATTCCTAAAATAAATTGGAACGTGTTTAGAAGAATCTATTAAATTGACTACTTTAAACAATATAATTCTGAAGGTATATTATGGATTTTGAAATGAAATGAAAAAATCGTTTTAGTTTTATGGTAGAAAATGTTTTTTCTCTAGTGAGAAAAATTCTTATTTCTATTGTGTGAAATGAAAACTTTATAAAATATTGACAAATAAAAATGTTATCAATAAAAAATTAAAAATATGTAATGCTACGTTTATACCAAAACAAAACCAATTGGTTTTGACGAAAACAACATTTCAAAAACTAATTCGTTTACATACCTAGTTTTTCACCCAATGTGATTTTTCTTGACGCTTGCATTTCTTCATTTATTAGTTTTCTGCACTTAATCGACTTAGTTTTGTTTTTATAAAAAAAAATCACACGGTTTTAAAATATTTTTAATAAAAAAAGGTGTAACAAATAAAATAATTAAAAAGTAATAAATATTTTGTCTTGTTCATATATTTTTATTATATATGAAAGCTTACTGTTCTGAAATCAACTGAACAAGCTATATCATAAATACCCAGCAAAAACTTTGCTTTCCTGGTAAGCTAGCAGGTATAATTGGAAACAAAAATAAACTACTTATTTTTTGCCTGAATAACTAGTTATTTTTGTTCGACTTGTCCACAAATTCATGTAGTTATTTTTTGATTCTAGGGGTACTCAAAAATATATACCTAAACGAAAACAAAAAAAAAAAAAAAAAAAAATTTTGCCGTCAGTGAGACTCGAACTTGGACACACACTAATTATTCGTTTTTACTGATTAACGTCTTACTCAGTACACTATCTCGCGCATAACATCCTAAGCGACAAAAACTGTATTTAGTTTAAAATATCTTTTTAGACATTTTGTTATAAAAAACTAACAGCTTCAAAATGGGATTGAACCAACAACCTTCTGGCTGTTAATCCGGCGCTCTAGCCAACTCATCCACGTGATTGCAGTATTACTGTGCTATTATACTATTGAGTACTTATTAATGTAATACAGAGTAGGCAAATAATAATGACGCCTCATTACCAAGAAACTACTATAATAAGTAGTTGCCATTACCGATAACCAAACAGTTTTTGCTGGGTAGTTATTTGAGTATTTTCTATTTCGTTTTCAATAAAAGCTAGATAAAAATGGTTTTTTATATGTATGGAAAAACTAAATAAATCCAAAAACTACTTGTTTTTGTTTTTGCTAAGCCCAAAATAAAAATTATGCTGTAACAAATCGAAGCCAAAATTCATAAAATTGGCCGAAACTATATAATAACTAACAGCTTGATTGAAGAAAATGTGAGTTTGCATATTATTGGTTGCCCTGCTTATAACCAAAGATGGCAACCGTTACCGCTAAAAAGCCCATTCAACATGACTACCGTTACCCCTAAAATACCATTACCGAAATAATTTGAAATACCGTTACCGCTAAATTATCATTACTGTTATTACGAAGCTTGAGAAAAAAATTATAATTTTGAATAAAATTAAAAAAAAACTTGTATAAAGAATGTTTAGTTTTAAACACTACTCCACTTTATATTTCATGATTGCGAACCGATACCTGCGAAATGTCTGAAACAACCTTATAATAGCTTGAAATGCCGATAACGCTAAAATACTCTTATCGAAATAACTGAAAATACCGTTACCTCTAAAAATTCTTACCGAAATAGTCCAAAATACCACTAACGTTACTTGTTGGAACCGGTTTCCAACCTTGCTTATAACAGCTTATATAATACAACCTTGCAAACATTTTTCTATTGCGGGAGTCACAAGAAGAGTCTTCCAGAAGGGAAGAACTGTTCCTCGAGGAAATGCCTTCAGAGGACTCGTGTTGCCTTAGTCTCTTCTAGAAGATTATTTTGCACGTTTACTATATTTGCAATTAAAATTAAAGTTTTTTTTATTTCAATATATCATAATTACATATTTTTATTTCACAAATAGAAGTTAATTTCATATATAAGGAAATCCAAATAAAATCGCCATGAAAAACTTCTGGTTAATTACGGCACCTTTAAAGACATAAAAGGTTAATTACCTTACAATTGTTTCAATTAAATTATATTTATATTACGTTTTGTACTAAAAATGCGCAGAGTAAAATCTTGAACTTTCATTTAAGTAATTTAATTAATATACTACAACGAAATGGAATTAGAGGTAAAAGTCTGTAATGGTTAAAAATTATCTAGAGTTAAGAACATACAGTTAGTTATGGTGTGCTTCAAGGGTCCAAACTTGGGCCTATACTTTAACTGATACACTCAAGCGAAATGTTAAACATGCTTAGGAACTGTTCATCGCTTGCATATTCTGATGACACGGCGATTATCGTATTAAATAAATATATTGAGATTGCTTGCAAAAATATACTAAATGAAGTTTCCAAATGGTGTCACTATAATTAACTCATGGATAACTAAAATAATGCAAATAAAACCACAACATTTTCTAAACACAAATATCAAAACATCGTGTTTCATAATTATAATTGCCTTTACAACTGCTACAACAGGTAAAAAACAGCAAACTCAAAATCAAATTTTAAAAATATTAATAAAAAAAAAACAAACAACATAACCTACAACTCCAAACAGTACTAGTGCACAACATTAGCACACACGTTAGCAACATACACACAAACACCAATAACAAACACACCCAGAAATAATTACAGCAAGCGTTACCGTTGGCGACTTTAGTCGCAAATTGACCCTTTTTTAACTCTCTTGCCTCTTTTTGTGACCCTTTTTTAAAATGACCTATTTTTACAACCTTTTCATGTTTTGTGTGACTATTTCCCCTTTTTTAAAACCAACTGCCACATTTTGCCACTTTTGTCCCTTTTTTAACACCACAACTTTTTCCCTTTTTAAAAAGTAGGTACTTTTGCTTTATTTGATTTAATATTATACAGCTTATATATAACTATAATATTAGTTTTTAAGACAATCAGCTTAAGTTTGTAGAACAGTCAGCTTGTTGATACATTAATACACTGTATTTTTCATCCAAATTTAATAAAAAAGACTATACACACACACACCTACGTATGTATGTATTGTGAATGTTTATGACCGTCACTGAATTCAAAAAATACCGCTATAATTTCTAAAAAAAATATGCCAAAGTTAATTGATGTATGGAGAAGTTGCTTAAAGTGCGCAGTCATTATTCATTTGTTTTAAAGTGAAAAAATATTTATTTAATATACATGGACAGGTAAATGATCGAAAAAATAGTTTTTTAAGACCTCTAATTTACTTTTTTATAACATACTATTGGGTTTATGGTAAAATCAAAAAAGAACGACAATTATACCCCAACTAGTCAAGAACAGCAAAAGTTCAGTTGAAGGAAGCTGTTCTGAAATTGACGAATGTTTTCTCGTCTCCTCAAAGAAAAAAGCAAAAAACAGACTATAAGAATATAGTAAAGAGGGGGAGCTGAACTAAAAATGGTTACGGCGAGATGAAGAAACCAAACGACCAATATGTGTTGCTTGCTCCTCAAAAAAACCATCTTTACCGACGTCAAAACACCATTAAACATCTGGAAAATTCTAAAACTGTCTCTGAAAGTTCATCTATGAAGCTTACTGATTTTTTGCCAAAAAGGAACACCTTTCTTAGAAGAAATGTAGCCAAAGCCGAAATTAAACTTGTGGTTAGAATGATTAGCCATAATCATTCTTTTAAATGTATTAATAAGTTAGACAAATTTAATTCGAACATCTATCCTGATTCGACCGTAGCAAAATTGGTAAGTACCATCATTATATATATATATATATATATATATATATATATATATATATATATATATATATACATATATATATATATATATATACATATATATATATATATATATATATATATATTTTAAACAAATGGGGCGTTAAAGTTGGTAAATTTCTATAAACATTTGCGATATATTAAGGCCCGGGTTTATACTGTTCCTTTAGTGTATACTTAAGTGAAAACTTAGTTAAGAAACATTTAAGTAAAAGCTCACACTTAAGTGATATTTCGTTTTACAGTTCAAAACTTAAGTTGACAATAAAATAAACGAAAAGGCTTAAGCTTTTATATATTTACATTATGTTTGTTCAACTTTTCATGAGTTTTTCTTTAACTAAAAGTCATAGTTATATTTTATTTATCCTAAAAAGTTTTTTCACAATTGTTTCAATTCTTTATTGAATATATTTTAGATAATTATTTGTTTATAATAATGCCAAAAATCATTAAAAACATCAAATTTATTATTCTTAGTAAAACATTTTTTAATACAACCAAACATAAATAATATTACAAACATTTCAAATAATTGAAAAAGGTAAAGAAATTTGCAGAATTTGCAACTAAGCAACTAAAAAGGTGTTGATTCAAAATATGTATATAACCACACTGAGAGATACATCTATTTCTTGGAAAATTTTTTTCAATTTTTTAAAATATTCTTAGATTTTGTATTTTTATTAATTTTTTTTTTATTTTTAATAAATATTTTTGAAGACGTCAGACGTTCATACTTAACAAAGATTTAAGGGATAGAAAAACTACACTTATGTTTTTAAATAAAAAACAATTTTTACAACTTAAGTACGATTTCGCCACTAAGTGAGCACTATAAGACCGAACATGTATTCATTTTTCGTTCTTGTAATTGTATTTTTCAATTTTTGATAATAATTAACCTAGAAGCATGAAATTAAATGGTACTTATTGCATTTTTATAATATTTTAGAGTCTAAAGTTGTTAATGACTACACAATATCTTAAAGAAATTGTACTATAGATATCTCTCCACCCCCACATTTTTAGAGATTTGGAGTCTTCGGTGGTAACAGTGTGTAGAAAAGATATTTTATACGTCTCCTAGGCTGTTAAATGTAAGACCAAATTTTAAATAGTCCGTTATCGCATTAGCGGTTTAAATGCAAGTTTTTAAATAAAATCTTAAAAAAATATTTTTAAATAAATTTAAATTAAACAAAGTTTCAGGTAACATGTTCTCGCACCAAATCAAAAGGAATTTTACAGTTCCTTGTTAAAGAAGGCTTGCTTAGGATAGTAGCAAATATGAAAGAAAAATATTTCAGTTTAATAATTGATGAAACTACTGAAGGCAAGACCTGTGATAATTTCTTTCGAATGGTGCAGTCAAAAAATGGAACGGGTGATGTAATTTGTACTTTGATGCTGTCCGCATTAAATGAATATGAGATCCCACTAAAGAACTTTATCGGATTTACTACCGACAATGCATCAACCAGTGTGGGGGAAAAAAATGGTGCAGTTACACTACTTAAACAAAAACTACCACATTTATTACACATCGGCTGCGTGTGCCACTCTATCAATTTAATGGATAGGTCATCATTGGATTGTATTCCTGATGAAGTAGAACAGCTACTCCGAAAAATTTTTAAATATTTTAAGAGTTCAAAACGGCAAGGAGATTTTCGAGAACAGCAAAATATATTTGACGTCCCAGAACATAAAATTCTAAGATTGAGTGACACAAGGTGGCTCTCCTTTGTGTAAATGGCGAGCAGAACTCTGGAGCAATGGACCATTTTACAACACTATTTTAAGCAGGCCCAATTTGAGGAAAAAACCGCAGCTAATGTCGACAAAATTAAACTTATTCAAGAATGTTTGTCTGTAATAAATAAGATTTATTTAAAATTTGTGGTATATATTTTAAGAAGTATGAATAAATTGAACAAAAATTTCCAAAGTGAAGGATCACAAATAATATTTTTAATATCGTCAACAAAACAAATTATTTTAGAAATTTTTAAAAACTTTTTGAAAAAGGAATATGTTGCTACAACAAAAATTTAAAATATCGATTACTTAAATGAAGAAAATATTAAAGATATATTAAATATATATATTGGTCATGAAGCGGAAGCAGAGCTATGTAAAGAAAAACTTCATATTGATTTTATAACAGATATTAAAACTAATATTTTAAAATTTTACAAAAAATTGTGTACAAAAATTATGAATCGAATTAATATAAATGATGAAAAACTAAACTGTCTCAAATATCTTGATCCATCATACATTGGTTCTAGTGACGACATAAATTACTTTGAACTTATATCACAATTTAATGATATAATTCTAAATCCGGACTCATTTATTAATGAACTTAAAATGTTGGAAAGCAAAATTAATGAAAGAAGTTACCAACATATATTTCAACAAATAAATACCGAAGATTTTTGGAACGAAATAGGAAATTTAAAGAACAGATTTGATGAATATATGTATCCAAATTTGTTTGAATTTTAACATATATTTTTACTCTACCACATAGCAGTGCTTCCGCTGAACGAGTTTTTTCAAAGTTAGCACTTTTGAAAAACAAATTATCAAATAGACTTGAAGTAAATACGTGTGAACATATGCTTTCAGCCCTAAATTTGTTGGATGGTGATCTGGAAGATTGAGATCCATGCAAAAATCTCATACAAAAGTACAGAGCACAATTTTCAAGGAAGTAAATTACCAATATGTTAAAATATATTTCACAAATTTAAATTTATTAAAAAATGTATTTAAATTTTGAAAATTACTAATTTTATTTTGAAAATAAATTTGATATTTCAGAGATTTTATTTGTTTGTAACAAATTTCTGTTATTAGGAATTTCTAAAAAAATAAACTAAAATTGTCTATAATATACACAATTGAATATTTTTTAAACTCGAATTAATTTACAATATTTTCAGTTGTATTATAAAAATTTCAAATTATATTTTAGGAAATTTATATTATTTATATTAGAAATTTTTAATAGTTTTAAAATTGAAATCAAAGTTTTTGAAAATTCTGAAATACAATTACAAATATCTGATATAATTAGAAATTTCTAAAAAATAAAATTTTTTAAAAATAAATTGAAATATATATAATTCGACACGATGACCTTGTATCTGTTTTAAACAACTGTTACTGTATCTTTTTTAAATATAGTTTCATTTTATATATTTATCTTTCTTAAAACTGCTTTCAAAAAAGTATTAAAATGAAGTGTGATGAAAACTTCAAGTATCTAGAAGTAAAATGAGAGAATTTGAAATTAAAACGTTCTTTATTCTGTTTCTGCATTTCAACTTTTTTAAGGAATAGTTTGATAATTTTCAAGCCTTTGTTAAAAGAAATAATTTAAAAAAGTGCTGATTGTATTACTTTAAATATCATTTAAATATGTACATAAATAAATGTAATGTATGAATTAAACACAAAAATTTTTAAAGCAATTTAAAATAAGCAGTTATAATTACATGTACAAATAGTGAAAAAAAAAACTTATTACCTGCATTGCCTTCTAAATGCATAAAACATGAAAACGAATTTTTAGTTCATATTTGTTATATTAACTATAATTTTAAAAAATCGGAAAATATGCTTTGTTGTTTTGGAAATTAAAAAAAAATATCAGTAAATATCAAATATATTTATATTGAATATTTTCTCACCTTGTGAATAATTGATTAATTTGTTTTGTAATAAAAGATCATAAGAATAGTTATTTTTATTATTTTTTGTTAATAAAAGCAGTTTTTATGCGACTTTTTTAGAAAAAAAATCCCCCTTTTGTGACACTTTTTGAAAATTTCAACGGTAACGCTGATTACAGCAAGAATATCCTGAATGTTGTGTTGTTAATTATATTATTTTATCATTACATCCTGCAGACAAGCAGTAATGGCTTCGCGCATTTTGATTTAAGTAATATGAAATATAAAATATTATTTTGTTCAATAAATAAATATATATATACATATATATATTAGTTTTCCTAAAATAAAATAAAAATAATATTGTTACGTTTTTACCTTTTAAAAACGGTCGTTTATTTCCTCTAAATAAACTTGTACTTTGATTGCAAAAAAACAGCAGTTTAGTAGTTCAAAAGTTGTAACGACTCTTTATTTTATTTAAAAATGTACAACAATAACAGCTTAAATAGTCACTTGCGTTCTAATATAAACACACACTTAAATTACACACTTTATAACAACACACTTTAATAATGTACAAGATTATACAGCCAAGGCAGTTAATTTGTCTTTACTTAACAACGCTTCCAATTAGACTCACTCAATGGTATTCTCACGGCCAATTTATATACACTGTATTACCTTCTAGATGTTTCTAGAAAGCTCTATTTCTTTCTACAATGTTCTTAACGGACAAACTAGAGCTTTCGATGTTAATGTTAGCAGCTTAAACATTTAGTGTTGCCATACTTAAAAACAATGGTGAAAGCTTTTTATTCAATGTTGTATGTTTAGAACTATGTTAATAATTTTTACAGATATGTTAACTGCTGTTAACATAAACGGAAATGCCTAGAAGAATTGAGAAAGATTTAAACCAGCCGTTAAAACCGTTATATTTGAATTCAAGTACAATTTCGTAACAATATAAAAAGATTTATTTACTTTGCTGATTATTTACAAAATATGATTTTAAAACATTAAAAAATATTTAATTATCAAGAACATTTTTCTTCTTATAAGTATTTAATATTACAGTCTGTTACTGTACCTAAGTTAAATTATTGCTGAAGAACATGATTTCCTTGCTTCTTGTTTTCATAAAAAAAGCTGACAATCTTCCTAACACACGCAAAGAAGATGAATGGACAATAGTAATGTATTTTGTTAAATTCGAATTATCGTGCTATTATCTAAAAGTGACTACAAAATATAATTTTGAAAGATGAGAGGACGATCGATAGTAATGTATTTTCTTACAATCATCTAGAAGTCGTTAAGAAGTGACGTCTGAACAATGCGCAAAAGCTATATATTTTGTTTTTGTAAATTTCAAACAATTTTCCGACAATCATCTAGAAGTGACGTCTGCAAGATCGACAACAAATTTATCTTCCAAATGTTTAAAGGGAAGTTTCACGCCAATACTTAAGCAAGTTAACAAAAAGCTTTCTTTATCATTGTAGTAAGTAGAACTATCCTAAATAATTAAGATAAATCAAAATTAAGAGACTTTAACCAAATTTAAATAAACAAACGCTACAAACTGGAAATTTCACAGGAAAAACTTTGCTTTCCTGGTAAGCTAGCAGGTATAATTGGAAACAAAAATAAACTACTTATTTTTTTGGCAGAATAACTAGTTATTTTTGTTCAAGTTGTCCACAAATTCATGTAGTTGTTTTTTGACTCTAATTGTACTCAAAAATATGTACCTAAACAAAAATAAGAATAAAAAACAAAAAAATTTTGACATCAATGAGATTTTAACTTGGACACAAATTAACCATTCGCTTTTAATAACTAACGTGGAACAAATCAAGATTACCGGCATTGTTGATTTTTTAACAAATTTTCTTTTCGGCAAAAGCACTATTTTTGGTTAAAAAAAAGTTACATAAAAATTTTTCTCCGCTCTCTGTTAGTTTTCGAGTTATAGGTACTTTAAGTTATGATGTAAGAATTCAATTTTCTCCTTCCTCCTTTAATGAAAATGAACAACATGGGTATAATTGGAAAGGTCTTGAGAAGGCCTTTCGATTGATATATAAAATATATGAAATTATTAACCCATGGTGAAACAATATGATATTTTATTACTTTTTATTTTAACTTTTTTTTACAAAAGTACCGTTATCTCAAAAATATATCGATATAACGGTACTCTCTTATCAAATCATCCAGAAAACGTTTCAAGTTTTCATATGATATTACACTCCTAGTCCATTAAATAATAATATTCAGAGAAATGAATCGACTTTTACTCGTAATATATTTGTTAATATCATAATTTATGACTATAGTCATATTTATAATACAGATATAATTGGAAAGGTCTTTAAATCTCAAAAATAAAAAAGAAAAAAATAAATAAATAAAAAAATACTTAGTAAATATTATTTAATTTCCATTTTTATTTGAATTATAGATAAAAAATTAAATCAAGAACTTAAAAAATGTTTGGAACAAATTAAGGTTACCAGGACAGTTGGAATTAAAATATATTTTTTTTAATGTTTATAAAAGATTTTCTCCTCTATGTATGTCGAACACCGGCTTCGCTGAATAAACTATTTTTTTGGAAATCAAACAATTTTTGTAAGTGCCGGTATTCTTTTTAAATAATTTTTCCCTTTTATTTAATTTTTCACAAAATTATAAGAATGATAAGGAAATAAGACTTATTATACATTTTTAAATTATGAAACAAATATATTACTAGTAAAAATCGATTAATTTTTCTAAATATTAGTTTTTAAAGTGCTATATTTTTTAATTTGCTAGGGCTGTGACATGGGGATCATATGAGAGCTTGCAATGTTCTCTAAAAAATTTGATGTATAGGAGAGCACCGTTACATGGTTTAATGATTTGGCACATTTTACATATCAATGGAAAGGCCTCTTCAAGACCTTTACCCATACTGTTCATATTCATTATAGAAGGAAGGAGAAAATTGCATTTTTATATTATAACTTCAAGTACCCATAAAATAAAAATTACAGTGCTGTAATCACGAATAAAAATGCTACTGAATCATTATCAAAATTATTTAAAAATCAAGTGTGCTGGTAATCTTGATTTGTGCCGAAAATTCGAATACGTTACAAACTAAAAAACCCTAAAATCGTTATTTTAAACTTATAAAACTAATTTTCGCAGCAATGTATACCTACAAAGTTATATAACCTAAAAACTCCTCAAAGGTAGCATATTTTCGTTGGTCATCAATGGGTTAAAAGTGTGACGTGATGGAGAAAAACCAAAATGTTTCTTTCTGATGAACTACAATATCTACAACATATTTTTTACGATACTTTTTTAGTGTTGATCTGAGATGTTTTTATACCCTTCACCACCACAGGTGGTTGGAGTATCGTGCGTTTGTGCTGATGTTTGTAACCATATCCGTCCATTATTTCACCTATCCCTCATACAAATGTCCCCGCGGAAGATGGTTACAAATAAGTTTTAAATAATTATAAATCTTTGTGCCAAATTTTACTAGAATCGGTCCATAATTGACCTAACGTACATAGATCCCATAGAAATGTTAGTATCAAGTTAATATATTTTCAAAGCTCTCTCTCTTTTCAGGAAAGCAAAAAAAAAACAGATTTTCCTCATATTTTTCAAGTACTTAATATTGTTTCTTTTGCAATATTTATTTAAAATCTCAAATATTTTGCAATATTTGTAACTTTAAGGAGAGATAAAGGGTTTTGCATTTTTCAAATATTCAATTATAAATAAAATAACTAACTAATCACGTTTTCTGTTTTCATGTTATTTCTCTTCACACTCATTTGTGTTTTTCTCATTACGTTTTTTCGTTTTTCTCTTTTGAACTGGTAGTATTGCTTCAAAGAAAAAAAATCAACCCTGCGTATACGAAAAAAAATCGTGAAACTAAAAATCATCATTTGACTTTTGGTAGGAACTTCAAAAGAGAATTAAAATAAAGACGTCTTGAAAATCATCGTGTGAACCGTGTGTTATTGAAAAATTATTTACACAAGGTTCACACGATGATTTTTAAGACGTCCCTTTATTTTAATTCTCTTTTGAAGTTGCTGCCAAAAATCATTTGTGTTCACATGATGATTTTTTGTTCCATGATTTCTTTTTTATATTTTCTCTTTTTCCTTATAAGGGTTGACTTTTCTTGTTTGTAGCAATACTACCAGTTCAAAGGAGAAAACGAATAAAAAGTAATGAGAAAAATATCAATGACTGTGAAGAGAAATAACAAAAAAAATCATGAAAACCGAAAACGTGATATTTTCTCAATCCTTCTTTCAACTCTACCCTGCTCGTTAACAAACAAAATAAAAAAATGATTTAAAATCATGGTTTTAAATCATCGTGTGAATGTAGTGTAACAAAAAAATCATGAAAACAGAAAACATGATTTTTTCTCAATCCATCTTTAAACTCTACTTCGCTTATTACCCATGGTCCACAACTGAGATTAATGCTGATATAATATGTGAGATAACGCCGGCAGAGAAGAGTAACCATTTTGTTTATATTATGTTAAATCTTAAATAAGGGGTAAACGTATTCTAATAAATCCTACAATAGGGCATTCAGACCGGCGTGATATTATGTACTTTCGTGATTTCGGCCGAAATCAAGTTGAAATTACGTAATTTTCCATACATTTTGACACTTGCGAAATTACATAATTTTGTGTAATTTCCGCGAAATTACATTGAAATTGCGATGCCCATTTCCGTGCAACTCTGTACATGGTTGGAAAAAATACATTTCTTCTACTATGTACTGCATGTTTCAACCGTGAGAAGAAAAAATACAATTGACAGCTGATCTTAACCCCAGGTCTACAACTGAGATTAACGTTGATATAATATGAGAGATAACGTCGGCAGAGGAGAGTAACCATTTTGTTTATATTATGTTAAATCTTAAATACCCGTACACGTATTCTAGTAAATCCTATAAGAAATCATTATTTTCAATCATTCACAGAGTAAACATGTACTTTTTATTTAAGTAATTCGCGCTTTTTTAGCACAATTTTTATAAAAATGTTTTTTAACATGTAAAACAAACACTAAAAAGAAACAATTTTACAAAAAAACATTGTTTTTCAGTAATTTCCAAAATACACATGCACACACAAACAAACTTTCGTATATGCGTATTTTTTTGACAGTTCATCTTATAAGATGGTTGTGTAGAGAAATCTCATCACAACAGTCTCATAATACATCTTATAATACTAATATTTGAATCTACACGTGAAATAATTCTCTCAGAGAGCGAATTTGATACTCTCTGACACAAAAATCTTGCATATTATGTTACGTATAGACGGGCTGTAAATTTAAACACAAATCTTAAAATAATTATTAAAGTGATTTTGCAAAATGAAACCTATCCTTTTTACATTTTTAATTGTTGCAAATTAATAATTTCCAATTTAGTAAGTAATTGTTTCTTATTTCAAAATACTTTATTTACCCCTATAATAATTTAAAATGTAAACAATAAGTATCAGCTGTTCACGAAATTACAACAAATGTCATCTAGCCAGTATGAACACTTTATATTTCATTCGTAATTTCGGCATGAAATTTCGTAATTTCGCGCCGGTCTGAACAAGGCTTAAGATATCATTATTTTCAATGTCACAGAGTAAACATATCCTTTTTATTTAGGCAGTTCGCACTTTTTGGCACAATTTTTATAAAAATGTTTTTTAACATGTAAAACAAACACTAAAAGGACACAATTTTACAAAAAGACGTTGTTTTTTAGTTAATTCCAAAATTCAGATGCACACACACAAACATACTTTCGTATATGTGTATTTTTTTGACAGTTCAAGATGGTTGTGTAGAGAAATCTTACCACACAGTCTCACAATAAATCTTATAATACTAATATTTGAATCTACACGTGAAATAATTCAGAGAGCGAATTGGACATTCTCTGACACAAAAATCTTACATATTATGCTAGGTCTGGACGGGCTGTTAACAAATAAAAAAAAAACATGATTTAAAATTGCGATTTAAATAATCGTTTGAACGTAGTGTTACAGTGAATACTCATACGAGAAAGAAGAAGCAAAGCTGACGTTTGTATAAACATAAAATTAACAAGCTGGCAACACCGCGTTATATAAAAATGTCAATTGACATTTTGTAATCTTCTTTCTTTCTTTGTTGAATCGTCAAACCGGATGTACGTATAAGTTAAAAGAGTTAAAGAGGTCCTAAAATATTATGAAATTTAATAAAAATGTTTGCAAATGTTGTTAAAATATTACAATTTTATAAGCAAATTTTAACAATACATTAAATTATTAATACAATTTAGCAAGATGTTTGAGATAAAATGTGGTGAGAAATATTAACCTAAAATGTGTTTCTTTAATATTAGAATCGGTTGATTTGGTGACAACATGGTGAACGGCCGTATTCCCTCAGTCTTTTCGAAGACTTATGTTACTCCTCGTCGTCCTTATGAAAAGGCGCGCTTGGACCAAGAATTGAAGATCATTGGTGAATATGGTCTCCGTAACAAGCGCGAGGTCTGGCGTGTCAAATATGCTTTGGCCAAAATCCGTAAGGCTGCCCGTGAATTGTTGACTTTGGATGAGAAGGACGAAAAGAGATTGTTCCAAGGTTTGTACGTCTGTTTCGAGTTTCAAATTATGTAAAATTGTTAATGATGATTTAGTATTTTAACTTGATTTCTGACACTTCTTGTCTGAGTTTAACTTTGAAGATTTAAAAACGCTGAGCATTTTATATACGTATAGATAATAATAATTGTTAAACAAAAGATTTCAGTTTACAAAGTTTTTAATTTTCCAATTAAATTTTAGGCAATGCCTTGTTGCGTCGTTTGGTACGTATTGGTGTTTTGGATGAATCCCGCATGAAGCTCGATTATGTTTTGGGCTTAAAAATCGAAGATTTCTTAGAACGCCGTTTACAAACCCAAGTCTTCAAATTGGGATTGGCTAAATCTATCCATCATGCTCGTGTCTTGATCCGTCAACGTCACATTCGGTAAATATCTGCTCTAGATAAAGCTACAAGCTTTTGGATTGAAAATTATATAATCTTGAAAAAAAATGTTCAGTAAGACCACTTGGGAGTCGAACAAATTACCCTGAGTATTTTAAGGAGGTGTAGGGGGTTTTTTGTACCGGCTCCCAACGTCTTTTGGTATTGGTTGAATTTTCCATTTATTTCCATGTATTGTGTTGGAAACAACCAATTCAGTTTAGGTCCAGCCTAAACAAAGTACCGTGTAAGTTAGCATATCGACAGATAAGCGATAAACTGAGCCTCAAGTTACTCTTAATAAGACCTCCTTTTTGTATGCTTCATTTTGATATTCTATTTACTGATTGCTATTTTCTATATATTTTTTATTTTATAGTGTCCGCAAACAGGTTGTTAACATTCCTTCCTTTGTGGTCCGTTTGGATTCCCAGAAACACATCGACTTCTCTTTGAAATCTCCCTTCGGTGGTGGCCGCCCCGGTCGCGTGAAGAGGAAGAACTTGAAGAAGAACACCGGTGGTGGTGCCGCCGCCGAAGAAGAAGAGGATTAAACTGTCAGCTCTTCGCCGTTATTTTTCTTAAGGATTTAGAAAGTTTTTATATCTATGTTTGTTTGAAAATGTGGATTTAAATGATGGAAAAATACACTGAATTTTTTAATTTTTGAAATTAATTATTGATTTTTATTTATTTAAAAAGTGCAATTGATAGGATGCTGAATGAATTGAAAAATATATCGAAAGATTAAATTGTAATTTGAAAATCATTTCGAATATTAGGTCAGAGGACGTTATGTGTATATTAAATTCTTTGATGAAGGAACAAATCAAGGATTTCTACACGGGTCAAAAACTTAAAAAGATTCCAATTGCTTTTACAGGCAGTTGGCCAAACAAGTTTAAATTATTTTAATAAGAAGAAGCTATTTAAAAAGAATCATGTGTAATTTGTTTTTTTTATCGCACCAAATCGTTTTCCATTATCTCAACGGGTTTCAAAATCAAAAAAATTCCAAGGTGAAGATTTATTTGAGAAAAGAATATCATATTGAGTTTCCTACAAAAATGCCTATGAATAGTTTTCTTATTTTGCCACTCAAGGACTCCAAAATATATATATTTTATTTTTTCAAAAAATTTAATAAATATCCTAACGAGAAATACAAAAAATTCGAAATTAAAAAAGGTTGCGAATTTACAAAATAAAGCTTTTGTCCTCCTGAAAAGTAGTAAAAAAGCAAATATGACTTTTCGTCAGCGCACCGACGACATGCTTGCAATCTGGGAAACAAATTAAGATTCCCAGTACAGTTTTAATTAAATAATTTTTTAAAGCTTAATAATTCATTTCTATAAAAACGGGTGCAAAAGCTTTCACCTCCTACGTATGAATGTTGAAAATCGGCTTCACTTAATAAACTCTGAATATCGAAAAATTTTTAAGTTACCTTCGAAGACTTATTATATGTGATTTACTTGGTTAATAAATCCAAAATTACTTAACTGCAAGAAAAACAGCTTTTACAACAAATTTTTTAAAAGGTGTGCTGATAATCATGGTTTAAGCCAATCTCTATTTTAAACATATGAACGTTTATAAATCAGAATTAAGCAGAAGTTAAATTATTTCGATTAAAGTGTAATTAAAGTTATGTAAAAATGTTTGTCCGATGGGCCTCTAAAGTTTCAATATGTTTTTCTGAATATATTTTTAAATACATATCGTCGGTGCGCTGATGAAGTCTACGATATTTTTTCTTGGACCATCCGAAAGATTTATTGGTCGTCCATTTTCAATTTTAATCTATTTACAAACATTTGGATACGTTCCGAAGTTATTAAAAGAATCAATATATCATTTTATTATTATTATTATTGTTATTATTATTATTATTATTATTATTATTATTATTATTATTGACTTTATAGTGAAACCCTTATTAAATAATTAATTGCATCGTTATGAGGATTTACTTAAAAGTATTACAACAATTAACATCTAAACAGTATTAAGGAAAAGTTGTCAAAAAAAACCCTTGCACATACTATTATTACTCTTTAAGTAAAAAAGGGACTTAGTGATTATTTAGTAAATTTCTTATTATTTCATATGTAGACATTCTGAATTTTTCATTAAATGACAGTTCTCTTGCAAATGAATTAAACATTTCATGGTTAATGCTTCTATGCAGTAGATCTGTGGTGTTGATTATTAATTATTTTCAGATGTTTATTTTGAATTTTCTGTAATTTTCTTGTGTAAGTTTTAGCAGCTTTATAATAATAATACCCATTTTGTAAATAAGGATCTTGTTTTTTAAATTGAGTTTAGATATTCTGTTGATTGCTTTATCAAAAATATACTGTATGTGTTGCTTAAATGATAGTTTTTTTATCTAAGATAATTCTTAGAATAAAAAATCCCCTAGAATATAAATGTTTTGTAGGAATACGTTTCTGTTATATGGAAATATAATAACTTATGTTTTACTAACATTAACTTTTATCTTCTATTTATCAAAGTATTTATGGATAGATTTTAAACTATCCCCATTTTTTATTATTATTGCGTTTGACACCTTAACGCAGCAAATAAAAGCACCGTCGTCAGCGTAAAAAGCTACATCTTGATTTTTGCAAACAGTAAAATCGGAAATATACTTATATTGAATAAAGAGTAGGTGATAATACCGATTCTTCCGTCGGACCCGCTGAGATTTATCTATCACTAGATAGCGTGTTATCTATATACAATAAATAAGCGTTGATCTACAAAACTCTTTATTATCTTTTGCAGGTACGTTCGATAATTGAAGGAATTTAGTTTAAAAACCAGTCCTTTATACCATTTTGATACGTAGGTTTTTTCAATGTCAAGAAAAATAGCGCCAGTGCAATCGGGCATCTTTTTAAGGATAATGCTATTAATCTAAGCCGAGGGCTATATTATTTTTCAATTATAAACGTTTGTACAAGAAAGAACAAACCATTTAACTTTATTTAAATTGGTAAGCTCTACGTTAAATCTGCCTAAGATCATGAATGAATCTTGAGGCAGCTGTGTTCATTGGTGAATAATTATATAAAGTAATGGTGAGTGAATTACCAAATACGTCTGCTTTGAATTAGTCTCCGAAGACAATTTTGAGGTAAATTTTGACCATGATTCATTTTTATAGTTTAGATCCCTACATCTTTAAAATTTATGTTTGTATTTGTTTCCCTGACTAATTTTACTAACATCAGAGATTTCTCGATGCCAAGAATTTTTACAACCGACAGGTATTTTCTTAAAATCTTCATTAACTATAAATATTGATTTATTAAAATAAAAATCTGGATTACCTGAATTAGAAATAGGTTGATGTTCTAACTCCTAATTTAAATTTTTCTGCCCAGTTTCTGATTTCTGACCAATCTGCACGATAATACAAAGGAACTAAATATGGCGGAAATTATGCACATAATTTATGGGTACTTGTCTTGGCAATTCAAGAAAATCATGATCGTCTTGGTTAAAATACAAAACAGTTCTGCTGGTCACCCTAAGTTTAGATGTTAAACGATGTCGGATCTCTAAATATTCTTGAAGACTTGGGCACTTTGGGTCATCAGCTCTATGGTTAACTTTCTTTAGATTCTTTTTTATGCAGATATTGTACTTATATATTATGCTACCATTTAACTTTGTTGAGTGAGAAAATTGCATAATCGTGATTTCCGGCGCAGGCTGAATACACTACCATTCATGTTAACGATCAAACTCGATAAGATAGAGCGCGTCATCTACACCAAATCTCTTTCTTTCTAGCACCTTTACGCTTACAGGTTTTATATTGAGCAAGCTGCAAAGTCTTCACCGATTATGTTTATATTCAATTTCGGTAAGCCAAATACAACCAATTTAACTTGCTGCATCCTTCAACTCATGCGTATAAAACTGGAATTTTTTGTCCTTTAGAACACTCAAACTTCATTGTACAGAGACAGCAAGCTGAAAAAATTTTCGTACCAATTCGGTTATATGTGTGTTTGTCGCAAATCAATCTAATCACAGTTGTAAAACTTTGTAGAATCCACATTTATAGGAGGAATTTTTTCTTTAAAAGCAATTGCTTCTTCTTCGTCTTCAGATAGTAGCCGTCTGAAGTTTTTGACACCTTGAATTTAAGGATATTGCATCAACGCTCTCTTCTCTTTTGAGCAAACATTGTCAAAAAAAAAAAAAAATAAAGTTAAACAAAATTGGGAAGTTTTTTACACTTTTTATTTTAAAAATTCAATTAACACTCTAGCAAAAATTAACACAATTTTTTTCTTTTTTGGATTAATATATTATCTTGTATGACTTACATACAAAAAATAAATTGTTTTTTCGCTCTCCTGAAAAGCTGTTCAAAAACACATAGGACTTTCTGTCAGCGTACCGACGATATGTGATCTAAATTGTATTGATGACATTTAAAAGTGCTTTCAAATAACGACAAATATATTAATTAAGTCATTGGCAAGTAATTTTTTATCGATACAGCGAACTCTGAGCTACATGTTAGATTTTTTGGCAATAAGTCTAATTCTGGTAGAGAGAGAAAGAGGTGAAGTTAGATAACCAAATAAAATAAAAAATTGTGACATGAGGTGAATTCCCTAAGGTCTTTCTATCTAAGTTTTTGCGACCGTTCACAAATTAGAAAGATATAGATAACCCTTTAACTAAAAAAGGCCCTTCAATCTCACTCATATACTTAAAAAAAAAATTGAATTAAAAAAAAAAAAAATTAAGAAAACCAAAATATTTATTGCTGTTAATTTTTGCCGGCGTTAATGCATCCTTTGTATCACACTCGGTCCTGGAAAGGGATAGGCTTGCATGACTGGATGCGTTGCAATTGATGTATTCTAATTGGTGATTCCGCCAAAATGAATGCATTCTCTGACACTGGGTACGGTCTTGGTGCCATATGTTTCCCGCGGACCAAATAAACATGTATCATGCACTTTTAAGATCAAGGTGGTAGATAGCAGTGCCGAGGATCTGAATGATTAGTTAGTGCAAAAAGAAACTAATCGAGAACAGCTCCCCTCTGATACTGATGGCAAGGGTCAGTTATATTACAGCCTAGTCCGCGTACGTCGTCACTGCGCGAGACCGTCTATACTTTACGTGCCTACTCGTGGGACTAAAATTGAGAAGAAAAATTTTATTGGGACAAAGAGGGGTTTTAGTTAGGGAAGAGGAAGATACGGACGCTGACATAGTTGTAAGGGATAGGGTCGAGTTAGGGAGGGAGAAGGAAGACGTTTTGAAAGGGGAGAGCATGAGGATGAAGACGACAACATGGACTTGTTGAGACTGCACGAATACATTCTCATGCGACACGGGCAATTACTGACCCAACTGACGGAGGGGGATAGCCAGCTGGACTCGGCGAAGGATCTTGCCGAACGAGATTTGAAAAAGCGAAAAACGGCGTTAGGGCCTCCATTGCTGCACTAAATAAGTTGGCTAAGAAGGACCCATCGCTGATAGACGAAAGAGTATATACAGGTTTGAACGGACCTAAGGCACCATCGGTGATATCTTGGGAATGTCTTATCCCGAAGGTTTTAAAGTGGAGATAGAGGAAGGTCCGGAAATTGCTCGCAAGGGTAAAGAGTCCGTGTCTACCAGTACTTTTGAGCCACAAGTCGCCGCTAACAAGCATGGAGTTGCTCACAAGCCATCCAGCGGTCTTGTAAGTTATCGCAAGGGAAAGGACAAGTCAGCTGGGAGTGCTAGTGAGACAACTCAAACTAGGAAGGGAGCAAAGAAGGTAAATCAAACTCTTGCGAGCCTCGTTAAGGACTCTCAGATGAGAAGAAAGCTGGTCATGTACCACATGACTCTTTTGAAGGCCCTGCTAAGGGGACCATAAAAAGAGTGAGGTCTGGGGATGACCAGCAGATACCATCGGCGAAGAAGGTTGGTAAGGCACTAAGTGGCTCGCTTAAAAACTCTCAAGGGAGTAGTAAAGCGTTTAGTATCTGGTATCATCAACCTTCATCGTCCAAAAAGGTGAAGGATTCGTGCAAGTCGGACATTCTCCAGGCAGCAAGTCATTGACCTTGCTGACTCTGATGGGAGAATCAGTACGGAAATGTGGCGGCTGATGGAACATAGGCTTATGGGCGAATTCTTCCAGGCAAGGCACAGGCCGGGTGAAATAGCCATCATGGGTGCAGACTGGACAAGGGGTGTCAAAACTATTGGTTGCGGTAATAAAGGAACCTTTGAGTTCCTGAAAGCCGCTATTAGCAGGTATGGTAGCCTTTGCCCGAATGCGCAACTGGAGGTTATACCAGCGTCGGAATTACCGTTGCGACCAATAGTCACGGTGTGGATTCCACCACCCATTAAACAAGTGAGAGCCATACTGGGAATATTGTAAGGACAGAATAGATGGATCTATACAAGTCAATGGAAGCTTGTTTCTTCATTGACTTGTAAAGAGAACCAAGGAAAAGATTTCCGATTCGCAGTGGATCGGGAATCTAATAAGAAATCGGACTCAATGACAAAGCCAAAGAAGCTGCGGATTTTGCAGATAAATCTGCATCATTGTGAAGCGGCCACGACCGAATTAATAACCTATCTCAGTGAGACCAATGTGGACGTGGCCCTAATCCAAGAGGATTGGCTAAATAACAACCAGGTCTGTAGTCTTAGGGCTAAAGGATACAAATTGCTCGCGCCGTCCACTGAGGATAAGGTAGGCACTTGTATCCTAGTGAGAAATGAACTTCAGTTAATTCTTCTTAATTCTTCCAGTTATGGAGACCTAACGGTCGTTCAAGGAGAGGCGTTAGGATGTAGTAAACTGGCCTTGGCCTCGGTATACATGCCCTATGAGGCGGTCAAGTCTGACTGGAACTCCGATGGAGTTTATGTCGAGATAATTTTGACGAAGTGGTGGAGAAAATGGCGGGGTCTATTATCAGAAGCTATGAGCTCACCTGGCCGGTCAGTTATCCGGGTAAGAGGAAACAGCCGGTCTGATGGTCAGAGGAGCTGTGAGTTCAACGGACCACAGTTGGCAGGCTATATAACAGGTCCCATAGAAATGGTAAGGACGAGGATTGGGCACCTATAGGGTGAGTTTTAATAAGTACAAAAAAGGGCATTAGACGAGCTAAAAGGGTCTCGTGGTTTAAGTTCAGCGAGACCATTGACTCTGTCAATGAACTATCCAGATGCAGGAAGGTAGTATCCAGAGATCAGATGGTTCATGGACGGAGTCTAGCTCTGAGTCACTTAATGTACTTTGGTGGTTCGTCAACTACTAGTGGATATTTTTTAAAGGCTGTCTGTTATATAGACACATACCGAGGGGGTGAAGAGAGATAAGAGTATATTCATACCTAAAGGTGGTAGGACATGTCACTCGAAACCTAAGGATTATAGACCTATCAGCCTATCGTCTTTTCTCTTGAAGACATTAGAAAGACTGATAGATGTATATCTAAGATCATCTATTGGCACCAACAGCATGAGTAGTGCTCAACATGCTTACCTGAAGAGTAAAACTGTTGAATGATGTGGTGGGCTATATAGAACAAGGACTTTGGTACAGGGAATTTACCATGGCCGCGTTCTTGGATATTGAGGGAGCGTTCAATAATATCAAGATTGACGAGATTAAGAAGGCGCTGGAGGAACTTAAAGTACATGACTTCTTGATAGAATGGATAATCCTCATGCTGAGCAACAGGATTATCAACTCGAGCTTGGCTGGAGTATGTTTAAGGAAATTGGTGACTAGGGGGACATCGAGGCATATGCTGATGATGTGGTCATACTGGTAAAAGGAAAATTTCTTCCCACAATCAGTGAGATCATGCAGTCCGCGCTGGTTGAGCTATCCTCTTGGGCCGCTGGTAAAGAGTTGGGAATGAATCCAGAAAAGACAAAGTTGGTTCTGTTTACCAGAAGGTACGAGGTAGAGAATTTTAGATTACCGGTACTATGTGGAACGGAATTGAGACTTTTCGACTCAGCGAAATATCTTGGAGTATTCGTCGATAGTAAGCTGACCTAGAAGAGGAATGTTCAGGAGTGACTCAAACGAGCCCTTATTGCCTACTACACCTGTAGAAACTCCATAGGTAAGAACTGGGGATTGAAACCAAAGGTTGTAAATTGGATCTACATCTTGGTGATGAGACCAATTCTTACCTATGGTTGTTCTGTTTGGTGGCGGGCACTGGAACGTAAGAGTAATAGGAACCTTTTGTCGAAGGCACAGAGGTGTGCTTCAATTGGCATTACAGGTGCAATGAGAAGTACACCACAAGCGGCTCTGGACGTCATAGTCCATCTCTTACCCATTGAGGAGTTTGTGAAGGATATCGCAGCAAAGAGTCTGCTGAGACTTAAGGAACTAGGACTATTGGGTTCATCGAGAGTAGATCACTCCAGGGTCATATACGAGATCAGTTATGGTGAGGTTAATCTGAACTCCACGTGAGCATCAGATTACATGGCCGCTGAATCATACTTTGGGGAAAATCCTGTCGTGGTGATACCTGATAGGGAGGTCTGGTCCCTCACTGAGAGACTGTACGGAGGTTGTGCAGTATTCACAGACGGATCAAAGATGGACATAGGTACTGGTGCGGGAGTCTATATTATGGGTACGGATCTAAAGGGCACTTTTAGACTCCCTGGTGAGTGCAGCGTTCTTCAGGCTGAGATTCCCGGCATCTTGAAGGCCGCAGAATTAATCAGGCGGAACGTTGTGAGGGGTACTGAAGTTACTCTCTATGTGGACAGTCAGGCGGCTCTAAAGGCCTTGGGGCACATTTGGTGCAATCTAGGCTAGTTGCTGACGGTAAGAAGTCACTGAGAGAGCTGATGGAAAACTACATGGTAAGGCCACTGTAATCTGGTAATGAACTGGCCGATGAAGCCAAGGCAAGGAGCAGCAAAGGATGTCTCGGGGAGGGAAACCACGGTGAAACCCCCGCTGAGTTTCTTCTTTGTGAAGATCAATGCTTGGATCTTGGTCAGAACCAATTCGGCTTGGGAGTATAGAGTGGACTATAAGGTGTCGAGGGCGGTATGGCCGGCGCTCGAATGGGCAGGAACAGGCACTCTTCTGGGCTTGAGTAGGAGGAGCTTAAGGATCATGATAGGGACCATAACGGGTCACCGTTTAATAGGGAAGGTGAGGTCTAGATGGGACGCTAGCAATTCCGACTTTTGTAGAATGTGTGGCGACGCCGACAAGACCGAGTCTATTGAGAACATTATGTGCCACTGTGCACCATTGCAGCATCGTAGGATGAAACGGCTGGGCAGTCAATTTCTAGACGGACTAAGTGATGTTCGGAACGTGGAGCTTGTAGACGTCATAGGCTTCGTCATGGGAATAGGCTGTCTAAGGGAGAGTGAGGGGTATATCCCTAGGGAGATTATAAACATTGCTAATCCTCTTTCATGATTTCTTGATATTCCTTCCCCTTTCCTTCTTTCCTTTTTCTCTTCCTATTCCTATTTTCTCATTTCTATATTCTATAGCTTTTCAAATGAAGGGACTCACAATGGACCGAGATCGGTCTCTGGGTGAAGATGTGGTACATTTGGTATTACGGCAACCTTCTCTATCTATGCTTATTGGCCGCCATATTAAATACGCCGTTTTGTTTTTTTTTTTTTTTTTTTTATTTACATGAAATTCGTTGTTGACAACTTCACAAAGACATAAATCATATATATATCTTTTTTTGGCATTTAAATAAAATATTATCTTATAAGGCAAAAAATTCCCTTTCTGTTATTTATAATTCGTCGTATTATTTCCGCCTTTCCGAATTCGGAAAATCCAAAAAACAATTATCCCCATTTTGAATTTCTAATATTCTAATTATGAACACAATTCAGGGATTGCCATATTGCTTCTGCCTTTTCGAATTCGGCAAATTAAAAAACAAATTCGTGTTCAGGGACCACAAGTCTATCAAATTTCGTTAAATAATAAAAAAAAGATTTTGTACTCCATTATGGATCCGCCATTTTGAGTTTATAATTTTTTATATTAGAATAAGAGTCCCCAAAATCAATATGTGTGATATTTATTTTTTATATAAGCCAAGTATTCTAATTATAGCCAAAATTCAGGAATCAAGACCAAGCGTTGCAGCGTTACTTACAAAAATGTTTCGTTTTAAAAAAAAGTTTATTCAGGGAAGACGTTGTTCGACACGCCTAGAGGAGAAAGTCCTTAAGCCCGGCCAAAGGTTCACAAAAAGCTTTATTAACGTTAAGAAAATATGTATATATTTACCCCAGGTCTGCAACTGAGATTAACGCAGATATAATATGTGAGATGACGCCGGCAGAGAAGAGTAACCATTTTGTTTATATTATGTTAAATCTTAAATAAGGGGTACACGTATTCTAAAAAATCCTATAAGATATCATTATTTTCAACCAGTCAGAGAGTAAATATGTCCTTTTTATTTAAGCAATTCCCATTTTTTAGCACATTTTCTTTATAAAAATTTTTTTAACTAAAACGAAACAATTTTACAAAAATTGTTTTTTAGTAATTTCCAAAATACAAATGCACACACACAAACAAACTTTCGTGTATGTGTATTTTTTGACAGTTCATCTTATAAGATGGTTGTGTAGAGAAATCTCATCACAACAGTCGCATAATACATCTTATATTACTAATATTTGAATCTACACGTGAAATAATTCTCTCAGAGAGCGAATTTGACACTCTGACACAAAAATCTTACATATTATGTTACGTCTAGACGGGCTATTAATTTCAACAGCTTTAATTATCTAAATATGTTCCAAAATCGCTAGAATTACTAAAAAAAAGCCGAGTCACCACTACTGCGATTCAATTATTTATCATGACACTTCTTTTATCGAACGATTCTAACATAGTGTCTACATTAGAGATTTTTTTTATCAAGACAAACGTCATACTTAACGCGAATTTGTGGAAGGTGGCAACAGTTGCGCAAAAACAACAATATGGCGTATTCATTATTGTTTTTTATATATGCAGTTTGACAACTGTAACAACCAAAATAATAATCAACCGTTCAACTAAGGTTACCTTGTATATATTCGCACTGATTTTGACGTTTGTTTTGATATAAATTTGCCTAATGTAGACACTATGTAAACAGCGAAAAGAAAGCCGAATAAAAGAAGTTGCAACTAGGGCTGCCAGGTACTTTTTTGAATCAATCCCAAATTTCAAAAAAACCCACTACAAAAAAAGCCGTTTTTTTCATACAAAATATTTATTTTATTTTTTTTTTTTTTATTTTAAGCGAGTATTTGTATTATCTCTTTATAGAGACAATTTTCGGATGAATATTTTTATATAACTATATACGCATTTCAAAAATAAGTACATGACATATGTATTAAACTTCATATTCACCATCTTGAATATCAAAAGAATTGGTACTATACATCTTCAGAAATGTCGGATTAAATTCTTGCCAACAGATTCTTTTAATAACATGTAATATCCAGGGGAGATATTTGTGAAAAACCTTCGTTTTACTATTGTTATTGTTTATACTTGATTATAAAAATGAAAAATTCTTGAAAATATATATTAGGCTCTCTTTGTGGGGCATATATTTAACTCGAAGCAGTATTATGAGATTTTTCAGGACGATTTTTTTGTTACAAAAATAATTAAGGAAAAATCTTATCTTATATATACAAATAATGCATCACATTGCCAAAAAATTAAAATTCGAAACAAATATTGAAAAGAACGAAATCTTAAGAAATTGCCAAATTACATGTTTTGCTTCTTTCCTGAAAAAGAAAAAATTCTCAATCATCTTTCTGATATTTATTATTAATATCCCCAAAATTTGGTTTACTTTTAAATCGCTTTTTTACACTTATTGAAATAAGAAAAAAAGTGCCACTCTTTAAACTTTAAAAATAACGGCCGATAATTCAGCTGTACTCAATCAGGTACGATGGGATATTAATGAGTTAAGATGGCTCCCAAAGTTCATACTACATTCTATCTTAATGTTAGGTTTCTGTTAAACTCATAACCGGAAATATGTATTCTACAAATGCGTAGCATATTAAGGACTGCTTGTGAAATTTCTTTATAATGACATGTAAATGTATTTTTAAAATTATATACTTTTATTCAAAATTTTATTAACTAAAAAAATGATACAATTATTACATAATTTCGCTAAAAAAAAACTCCAAAATATTTTAGATATCCCAAAAAAAATACTGAATCCTCAAACCAAAATGTTCATCCCTTCTTGCTACAAAAATTCCCTCATTTGGAGTTAAAACTCTAAATCTAGCAACCCTAGTTGCAACGAATGAAAGCAAAGCAAAAAGCCTTGAACTTCTCTTCTTTTCTATTTGTGTTTTCGGTTTATGTTGTTCGCTGTTTGGTTGTGGTTTGTTTCGATTCGACATTGAAAATTTGTTCCCAACAAAAAGATTTTTGAAAACTAATTTAATTGCAGAAAAAATTTAAATAAAAATCTAATAAGATGCCAAAGGCAAATAAAGTGAATGTTAAGGAGAAAGTCGAGGACAATGTGTGCGATTTAAGTTTATCCGAATTAAAGGAAATTCCAGTTAAAGAAATTGTAAGTATGAGAAATAGAAACGAACAAACGGCCTTTTGTGCAAAATTGTATTGTGAAAAAACAAGAGTATCAAATGGAATAGTGGAAAAAATGAAACCTTGTAATGAAAGTGAAAGTTCCATTATGAATGACTTTTATAGTAGGTTTTTAATAGTATTAATGGTAAGAGTGTATCACAAAAATCTGCAATTATAAGAACAAATTATAAGCGAATTTGAAAGTGATGAAATAATTGTACCTTTTTTTTAATGGGAACCTTAGGAAACACACCCTTTTTTCTAAATATGTTTTAAACAGTGTCTGAATTAGAAATTTTCCAGCTTGTGTATCCATTAATTTTTTAACCCTCAAACCATATATTTCTTACATACGCTCACACATCTTTTGGTGTTTGTTTGTTGTGTTGTGTGTGGGACACACGACACAACTTACACTTTTTGTGCAAAATGTGAAAGTAGTGTTGGGCACGGTACAAAAAGGAAAAAATGTAGTGGAATACCAAATTAAATTTAGTTTGATTGGAACAAATCAAGATTACCGTCACAGTTGATTTTTTAACAAATTTTATTTTCGACAAAAGCACTATTTTTGGTTAAAAAAAGTTACATAAAAATTTTTCTCCGCTCTCTCTTAGTTTTCGAGTTATGGGTACTTGAAGTTATAATATAAAAATGCAATTTTCTCCTTCCTCCTGTAATGAAAATAAACAATATGGGTATCATTGGAAAGGTCTTGTGAAGACCTTTCAATTGATATATAAAACGTTATACAACATTAACACATTGCGAGCCAAAATGATATTTTATTATTTTATGTACTGACTTTTTTTACAAAAGTACCGTTATCTCAAAAATATATCGATATAACGGTACTTTTCTATACATCAAATCATTTAGAGAACATTTCAAGCTTTCATATGATCCCCATATTACACTCCTAGCCCATTAAATAACAAAAATATAGCACTTTAAAAATTAATATTCAGAGAAATTAATCGATTTTTACTCATAATATATTTGTTAATACCATAATTTATGACTACATATGTAATATGGATATCATTAGAAAGGTCTTGAAAAAACCTATAGTCATATGGAACAAATCAAGGTTACCAGCACAGTTGGAATTAAAATGTATTTTTTTAATGTTAATAAAGGTTTTTCTGCGTAGCCGGCCTTCGGCCGGGCTAAAGGGCTTTCTCCTCTATGTATGTCGAACACCGGCTTCGCTGAATAAACTTTTTTTTGGAAATCAAACAATTTTTGTAAGTACCGGTATTCTTTTTAAATAATTTTTAATTTTTAACAAAGTTGTAAAAATGATAAGACTTATTATATATTTTTAAATTATGATATTAACAAATATATTACTAGCAAAAATCGATTAATTTTTCTAAATATTAATTTTTAAAGTGCTATATTTTTGTTATTTAATGGGCTAGGAGTGTAATATGGGGGTCATATGAAAGCTTGAAATGTTCTCTAAATGATTTGATGTATAGGAGAGTACCGTTATATCGATATATTTTTGAGATAACGGTACTTTTGTAAAAAAAGTCAGTACATAAAATAATAACATATCATTTTGGCTCGCAATGGGTTAATGTTGTATAACGTTTTATATATCAATTGAGAGGTCTTCTCAAGACCTTTCCAATGATACCCATATTGTTCATTTTCATTACAGGAGGAAGGAGAAAATTGCATTTTTATATTATAACTTCAAGTACCCATAACTCGAAAACTAAGAGAGAGCGGGCAAAATTTTTTACATTGCTTTAATCACAAATAAAAATGCTACTGAATCATTATCAAAATTATTTAAAAATCAAGTGTGATGGTAATCTTGATTTACGCCGTTTGATTCTAGTGAAGACCAAAGAAATTAGAAGAATAGCAGTAGTAGAGAAGATTCTTTCAAGACGTAGGGTTGTGATTTCAAGTAATACCTCTTTAATAATTTAATAATAATTAATTTAAAATTTTTCTAACAAATTTTGATTTGTTTTTAAATGCTTAAAATAGTACCTCATGTCCTATAATTATTTCGTTCGGAGCTCAATTGAAAGTCGCGTTATATTTATAAAGGAATAACTAAACGATTTTTTTACATATGAAAAAATTAACTTCCTTGTATTGTATTTTTAGCATTGCACTTATAGTTCCATAAAAATATCAAAAATAAATTTGGTCTTATAAATATTTCTTGGAGTGTATGATTCCTTTTCATAACTTCAGAACTAATACAAATATTTGAGAATACGTTAAATAAATAGAAGATTAATAAAGCTTTCATATGGCGCTTATGTCGAATCTGTAAAAAAACGATGCTCATGACATAAAAAATTGTTAAAATTAAAAAAGGGAAATAATCGCCAAAACTAAAAAATCGAAACTATAAATCTTAATTAATATTTTTAATGTGATTTCCTTTCTTTTGTTTGTTCGCTTACAAAGTTTTGCAACGCCGCTCCATGTCAGCTTGGTTTTTATTTTTTAAAGAAATTTTAATTAATTTTCACTTATTTGGGGCAGTTTGAGAATTCGTCTCCTAGATTTATAAGCCTAAGATTTTTGGGTAATTTTACCACGACAGTAAGAGTCGCAGAAAAGAAGACTCGATTGGGGAAAAATTATATGGATATGATTTTTACACAAGGTTCTATCATTGATGGTCAAGCTGGCGAAGCTTTCTTTCACCCAAAGTTGGGTACGATCAGGGTACGGTAGAACCTTATAAAGATTGATCTTTAACACTCGTCTGCGTTATTCTGCGATTTTTTAGCTCTTCAGGAAACTTTTAAAATAATAAGTTGATTTTTGCTAAAAGTTTACAGGTTTTAATTCATCCGTTTAATTAAAATGTATTATGTACTAGATTTTTCGAACAACTCGATCAATGCTTATTAGAATTATTCGAACAATTTATTATATCTTTTCGAATAACGAATATTTCGAATATATTGATGTCTAATATTCGAATAAAATTAATAATTTAATTAAATGAAGTTTCGCAGGAATAATTTTGGAACTTGTTTTAAAATCATTAGTTCTGGAACCGGTGTAATCAGAAACACTTCAGAATCTTAAATAACTAGTGGTGCTGCCACCAATTCTGGCATTTATGGAGTAAAAGTGTATTACGATTCTAAATTGGTTTTAAAAAATGTTTTTGAGAAATAACGCTTAAGAACACGTTCTATATTTCTATATTATTTGGATTAAAATTATAAATGGTGAACAAACGTAAAAATCGAAAGTAATTCAAAAATTTCATATCGTGCGAGAATTTTTATGGTAACAATTAAAAATAATTTTTCAAATTTCTTAAAAAAATTAGGCACAAGTGAATTAGCAGGAAAGTTATGTATATAAGATTCTAAAAAATCCTTGTTTCAGAGTGAAAAATATTGTCACTTTGATCTTAAGATATTTTTGTTAAATATATATCAATGGAGAGCCAAGAGTTTGTGAATTTTGAATATACATTTTTATTTATTATTTTTTTATCATTGCAGTAATTACGACCTTGCGAACTTGAAATTTGTAAAACAAAATTTTTTTTGTTTTACATATTGTACTCAAGAAAAAAAAATTCCCCATAATTAAGTCTTTGCCCGTAGATTCAGTTTAATGATGAAATATAATCTAGTATAGAGTGATGTATGTCTTTATTTAAAATATTTTAAAATATTAAAGTGGAGCAGTAATAACAACTAAAAATTTGGGTACATAAATAGATTCTTCTTTAAAATTTTGTGGTGTTTTGTAGTTTTGCAAAAAAATTGTGTTATTGAATTTTAATTCTTTTTTAATATATTATTCTTGAATGTATGTATCTATATCAACTTGCCATAAAAGGACTTAATTTTTCATGACAAATTTTACATTTTTAAAATTATCCATTTTAGTATTCTTTTAAAAATTGTATGAAAAATTACAGTTTTTTTAAACTTTATTCAAAATTAGTATTAGAAAAAAAGGTTAACAGATTTTTATAATTTTTTATATATGTATTGAAGTCTTAATTTATATCCCCATAAAAAATAGTAGAAAAACGTAACTTTTTTTGTGTAAAAATTCATAACATATTACATATATTTGAGATTTTTTTATAAGAAAACAATGCAATTTTATTTGAAAACATTGGAAAGTAATGAAAATTGGTATAAATAAGTTTCTTTTTACGTGTTGATTTTTATTGTAATATGCATTTTTATATATCTAAATAAATTTACACTTTTTTGGTTAAAAAAATACCAAAATCTAACATTTTTTTCTTCATTTTATACAATTTTTCTTTTCTAAATTTTCCGTCATTTATAATCTTTATGTAATCTATTTTTGTCAATCTCTAAAATTCCAAACATCTTTTTAAATTAATGTAATAAATATTGAACAAAATATGAAAATTATTTTCAATAAAATAGTAAAAATAGTAATAATAAAAACTTAATTTATTTCGTTTATCTGGCAACACTGCTGTTAATTATTTTTAAAGACTAGTAATTATTAACTATATAAAAATTTTAGAAAATATTAATTAATTCACTTATGTGGACATTTTGTAAATTTATTTTCCCCATATCGGAATAATTTTTAATAATTTTAGAAATCTGATCTTAGATTTGAAATTAACAGACAAATCGAGATATAAGTTCAAATTTTAATGACTGTAGCGCATCTCCTTCTATTTTTTTCCATTTTTCTGTGGGCTCGATGCACTGTGCGACAATGTAATAAAGTAAGCGATGACTCCCACATCATCTTCAGATGTACTAAGTTTGATATTGAGAGGTTATGATACGTTAACACTACAAATTTTTTATGGAGTGCGATGTTAAGGATCATCTACTGTCAGACTTTTTAAATAATTTTAATATGGGCTATGACATGGCTTTGTATCCCTTGGTGCCAGTCAAATAATTCTTCTAACCTTTGCAATAGCACAAAGACTGACTAAGCAATTATAAGCTTCATTGATGGTTGATGAAAAAAGATAAAAATCATTGATGAAAAATCTAAGGTTCAGATAAATTCTACGTACCGAAATTGTTCAATATAGTTTTTTTATTTTCAATTCAAAAGCAATTTGAAATGGTACAGAGTTTAAAAGTACTTCGTGTGCAGGAAATCACCAAAAAATCTTATAAAGTTGGGAACTTTTAATTCCATCAAGTCGGTTAACAATGTACTAGGAACATAAATTTCTTCTCAGAATATAAAAAGATAGCTGGTAGAAACTTGTTTTCATTGGAAGATCGTTCTGCAATTCCTTATCCTCAGATATCGTCCTGACAATTTGATATGGTAGTAGCCCACACCACTCGCATTTATGCTTAATTGTACAGGAAGTATAAAATATTCCCAATTCTGTACAAATGTTTTGCGACCAAAGATATCGTCTGGACCGGTAGATTTGTAAGGTCCGAAAGTGTTCACAGCTCAAACTATCTTATCCATCGAGACTATGTCACTAACCACTTCACTAACTTCCTCATTAAATATACATTCCGAGAATCCAAAAACTCTCACTTTCTGTATATCTGCCTCTATATACCTACAGCCCGGAAAATGCGACACAGTAGTTTCTGCATGAGTTTCTCTTAGCTCTTTTTATGTCTCCTTTATTCCTATTGAAACCTTCCCTATAGATATTCCAGTCATCACTCCTGCATGTCATTTTGGCTCTACTGAACAGCTTCCTAATAGCTGAATTTTGGCCCGTAAGTTCCTTGGTCCACCATTTCGACTGTTCCCTCCTGCCCGGAAATATTTCGGCAAGACAGCTCATAACTGTTCCTAACTTTCCATGTGAATTCCTCTACTATATTCTCAACTCTCTTTGATGACAATTGCCATCCCGGAGTGGTTATTAGCTCTCTATACATAATAGTCCTAGAGGAGTTCCAATCGGTCTTCCTAGAGTTCCCACATGATTTCCCTATTGATCCCGTGAGATTAAAACTAAAGGATGTTCTACTATGGTCTGAAAAAGAACATTCCCTAGCTATCCTAACGTTTTCCACAAGATCACTTCTAAAGTTCGTCAGTGTTATATCTATAACTGCCTCCCTATCTTTAGTTCTGAATGTCGACATATTGTCTTTATTGCAGATAAAAAGATTGTTAGTAGTTATATTATCAAATACTGATTCACTCTCTCATTTATATTAGCGCTTCCCCACTGGCTGTGGTATGCGTTGGTATTGTAACCGAGTACCAGGTTTATGCCTCTTTTTCTTGCGTACTCTTTCAGTTTCTGCACTATGTTTCCGCTTCGTATCGCGTATATACTGAGGCGAGTGTGAGTTTCCTATCGCCTTTGGCATCTCTTTATACGAATGTTAGGCCTCCGTTACTGAAAGAATGAGAAATCATAAATTTTAATATTTGGTAAAAGATATATTTAATTTTTGACTCAAGTAAAGTATGTAGGCATACTAATCACATTTTATTGTAGTCGACTCTTAAATTATGGTTGAAAGTACCGAAAATTATCCCACACAAATAACCATCTCTATGCTAAGCGAAAGAGTTCTGTGCATTGTGTAATGAGAAAGTGACCTCGTAAGCCCAGCTGATTTACAATTTTTTCATGTAAACACCGCGCGAAACTGTCAAATTGTTTTTATATTCGTATGTAATGTTTTTTCCCGCGTTTATTTACTCTTCTTCTTCATTTTATCATTTTTTGTTCATAGCATTTTGACATTATGTGCAGCAGTTTTACACTAGCAAAATACAAGCAATTGTTGTTTTTTTTAGATGTGCGGTCACTTTATAATTTCATTGTGGTTCTGTGGTTTGCCCTCAATAAATAAATCTTGCACTTTCTCATGTTTTTTTCAATTCTCTTCTGTTTACTTCTTCTGCTTTGCTTACTTATCTGTTTGATTGCATTAAATAACGGTTTTGCATGTTCTTATTATGCGTTTGTGTGTGTCCGTGTGTTTGAAGCGGGGTTATGGGAAAAATGAGTTTTAAACAGGGTTGTTTGTATGCGGTATTATTTAAATTTTTGGCAATTTTTTTTTTTTTCATTATGATATATATTTCTGTTTGTTCTTTACAGGCTTCCTTTAAAAGAGTGAATGTATTGGATTTATCTAGCAATCGTTTGATGTCTTTAGGTGTAAGTATACCTACATTTATTGGATTTTTTTATTTTGGAAATTTACAAATTTTATTTAATTCTGCAGAAAAACTTTTGCATTCTTACACGTTTGGTTAAACTGGATTTAAGTAAAAATCAAATAAAATTTTTACCTGAGGACTTTGGTCTCTTAAGAAATCTTAGACATTTGGATCTGTATAACAATCAATTGGAACATTTGCCTCTAAGCTTTGGTGATTTATCAAATCTGAGATATTTAGATCTTAAAGGCAATCCCTTGACAGCAGCTTTAGCGAAAATAGTAGGCATTTGTACAACCACAAAAGATTGCCAAGATTCGGCTAAAAGAACGGTTTGTTGTTATTCATTATTTTTTCTTTAATTTTATTATTACTATTTTTTTAATTTTTAATTTAAATTTTTTCTGTAATTTTACCATTTTATTTATTATAGGTTAAATTTATGTCCGTAATGCAAGTGGAGGCTATAAAAGCCAAAGAGCAATATAAACAAGAAATTCTACAAAATCAAACAGCACGCTCGTCACAAGATGAAATCGAAAATTCCGATAAATCCCAAGATTTGCAACAAAAGTCAAAAAAATCTAAAAAATCAAAATCCAAAAAGAAATCAAACAACAATCAGGAGACAACAGTCAATACAGTACAATTATCCGCTGATGATAATATCACCATAGCAAAGACCAATAAAAATAAAAAATCTGTCAATGGTGCGTTAAAATCTACAAATAAATCCCAACCGACTTCAACAGCTCTAACGTCATTGATAATCTTCTTAATGATGGTGGCATTAAATGTTGTTTTAATTTACATGATTATGTTTAAAAATCCCGAAATTGCTGAAAAAATTGTTGAATCAATACCACATCAATATCGCGATTGGATTTTAACAAAAACTGAAATTTTTCGTTTACGTGTTACCGATTGGATTTCTGAATTTCGTACACCCCCAGAGGAACACTGACGGTTCATCTATTTGAAGCCATAAGTTGTTGAACATATTAATCAAGTTTAAAAGTCATATGCAAAATTTTAAACTTTGGTTAATAATGGCTTCAAATAGATATTGGAATACATATAACATTTGGATATTTTTTTAAGTTTGGAAAAGAAAGTAAAAGATAAATAGTTTATTTTTATATTTAAAAAGCAAGAGGTAAAAAAATCATATATAAATATATATATATATATATATATATATATATATATATATGATAAAATGCAAATTTGTAAATGATATGAAAAGTACACAACAGATTTTCACATATTTCATGAAAAATGTGCATTTTATAAATGTATATATTTTTATTTTAGGGCGTTATTTCCGATATGACTTCTTGCATTTTAGTTAACGATATATTAAAGTATATATAACCAAAGAAATTTCAAAATTTTATATTTGTATACATATTTAGAACGTAAGATGCATATACTGCCATTAATATAATGTCTAACGCTCTATATTTACTTAATCTTAACTATCATCATTATAAACATTATTAACTTGATATAAATAATTATTACGTTCAACGTCCATGTCCAATAAAAAATGAAACATCAACAAAGTTAACAAAACCATTCTATATTAGACAAAATACAAAATATTTATACTTATACATACAACAAACATACATAAATTTACGTATAAATGTACTTTTTTAATCTTAAAGTTAAATTTTTATGATTATTATTATTATTATATTTTTTTCTAATTTTATTTTTAATACACAATTTATTTTTTTAACCAATAGCCAGAGAAATAGAAACCACAGTAACAATTCAATGTTCCATACCACATAAATACATATAAACAAGCTAAATACTAAATAGTAAACAAAATCAATCAACTACCTTTAATAGAAATATGAAAAAATAAACACATACCATATTTTTCAATATTTTTACAACATTTAAAACAAGCTTCTTAAAGTGTTATACTTAAAGTATAACTATACTAAATACTTGCATACATACACTCACTACCTATTAACAATAACTCTAATAAAAATAAAGAAATAAAATAAAGCCTAAACTCAATAAATCTGCAAGCAATAGTTAAAAGTTCAATATACAAATATTTTAAAACCAACAACATAATCAATTGTACTCACAGAGTTTTTAATTTGTTAAATTTTTCATTAAAAACCAACTCGCAGTTAATTTATATACTTCTAAACATTTTTTATTAATTTATTTGTTTAATATTGTTTTTGCCTCTTTTACTCAGTTTAATAGTTTTTTTTTTTGCTTAAAAGAATTCTTTAAGAATTTCTTGTGATGTGCTAACTTTAGTTGAATTACATACATATATTATCATATAATTAATATTTTATTTCTTATCTTAGTAGTTCTTATATTAATATATATATATATATATATATATATATAATGCATTTTTTTTTTATCAATTATTAACTTTATCTTAATCAAATTTAGAAAACAAAACATTTATAAAAACATCTTTTTAAAGTTTTATATCATAAATTTAAGTTTAAAATTAAAAATATAATTTTATACATAAACTTTTTTTCCACTTGATCTTTAAGTATATGACGACTAAATAAAGTTTTTTGAAGTGAAATACATCATTGGCGTAGTTTTTTTTATTCTAAAATTTTTATATTAGAATAATCAGAACGTATTTACTTAAATTTTGTTTCAAGGAAGACCAATGTATTTTAATGACTTTGGAAATGTTATGAAACATCTAAGGAATTAAAGTCTTGTAAAAATTTTGGTAAAATTCAAAATTTTAAAAAGACTCAGTTCTAAGGTTAAAAAAACAGGCTTGGTTAAAAATAATTTAATCCATTTATGATATTTACAATTTTTAAATATGAAGACAATTTTTGATGTTGAGTTAATTCTGTTGAGGTAATTTTTGGCAATTTATGTTTAAATAAGCTTTTAATCAGATATGTTGCAGAACATAAATTCGTACGAAAGTTAAAATGAGTTCTTATTTTGCTTCTACAGAAAACGAAAAACGAAAAAATCCACATAAAATAGTAGTGGTATTGATATTTTCACCTTGTTTAAACGTAGGAAACCTTTAAAATTAATGTAAACAAACAATGAATATTACTTTTGTTATTTTCATTGAACAACCAACCCCCCCATTAAATAATTTTGTAAGAAATTTTATCATATTTTTTTTTTAATTATCAATAAACTCTTTTTTTGTTAAGCGAACACAAAAAAATTTCAAATTTGATTTAAAATATATATACATTTTTATTTTTCTTTTAAATATTCCTTTGTTAATCAATTGGCTCTAATGTAGAAATGCCACATTTTTTTAAAACATGGTGCGTTTTTATTTTTCTCGAATTTATGAAAACCTATTTTAGCAGAAGAAAAGTAGTGTTTTTTTTTTTGTTACAATATTTAGCTTTTTTCTTGATATTTTTTATTTTCAAGTTTTATTCTTTTGTTCATTTTATGAGTAAAATATTGAAAAGTTTTTTTGTAGCAATTATTGTCCATCTTAAAGTAGTTTTAAAAAGACCATGGCCAAAATATTCTGGAATATCAATTCAAATTATTTTTATCTCTTTTCATTCGCAGAATATTAAAATGTAATTTTATATATTGGATTACATTCTAGAGCTGTAAAATTATCGACGGCCGTTTCATGCGATATTTTCGATAGTTTGTAAAAAACTATCGATACTATCGGATTTTTATAAGAGCTGCAAAATTTTCTTTTATTCTTTAATTACAACCGATTGAAAAAGGTAATAGGTAACGGCAATGGTATTTTGTATTATTTCGGTAAGTGGGTTTTTTTAGCGGTAACGGTATTTTCAGTTATTTCGGTAAGGGTATTTTAGCGTTATCGGTATTTTAGCGGTAACGGTATTCATAGTTACTTCGGTAATGGTATTTAAAGAGCAACGGTAGTTAAGTTAAATGGGGTTTTTGGTGGTACCGATATCCAAAAATGGTTTTAATTCAATTAAATAATAACTATTTTAAATAACATGAAATTTAATTCAAATTTTATTTGAATACATATTTTAATTAAAATAACATAACAAAAATTATTTAGTTCCATGCAGAGCTTCGAAAGAATTAAATCTTAGCTTCATTCCCTTAAATCTTAATTATGAATTAAGAAATAATAATTTTTCATTCCATAATACCATTCTTAAATTCAATTCCATAGCCTTTTGTTTGAATAGAATTCATTTTTCATTGAATTAATTCGTATTAAATTCATTAAAATTTTGTTAATTCAAATCTTCTCCAATGAATGAAAATATTTTTCATTCATTGAATTTTTAATACTTTGTTTTTAAATATATTACAAAATGAATTAAAAATATTTTCTAAAACTAATTTCTAATAGATTCGAATTGAAGAAATTTTTAATGATTCGAATGAATGATTGTATAATTGATTGCGAATTCTTTATAGAATTAATTCAATTCATATGAAATACAAAAAATTTAAGTCTATGAATTCGATTTTGAAAAGTGAATTAAAGAATTAAGCCTTTCGAAGTTTTGGTTCCATGAGATCAATAGTTGATAAAAAAAAAAATAAGCAAGCTTGCTTAATCCTTAGGCACATATTTTTACCAAAGGGAATGGTTGGACTATTCAAAATCTGTTACTTAAGAATTTATTTCTATTTACTCACAGTTTGTGTTTGTTTGTTGAAAATATCGTTTTCGGTAATACAATATGATATTATATTCGATTCCTGATGATCGTTTTTGCTATCATATCATTCTGTTGTTTATTAGGATGTATAAAGAATTTAATAATATGAATTAAATTCTTATGAATGTTTCTAAGAAATAAGTAGCAAATGCTCTAAAAATCGAAAAAATAAAAAAAAAAGTAGTTTTTTTGGTATAATTAAAATCGCTCAGTTTCCATGGAAATTTAAATTGACTTATAATTGCCATTAAAGTCATTGTCTCCATTTATAAAAAAAATGTGTGCTAAAGTTCTTTAAATTGTACAAAATGAATGAAAAGCTTACACTAATATCTATACAGAAAAAAATTATATTTTATATTTATTTTAATAAAGTATTTTAATTTTTTCTTATCAGCTATTGAGTTCTTTAAGATGTGCAACATCTGTAAAAAAAAAAAAAGAAAAACTCAATTTAACATGAAACTAAGTAGACATGACGTCTTTGAGTACGAGTAACAAATATGTATCTGCTAGAATAGAAAATTGAGCTCAATTTGCAAAGCCCAAACGTAAGTATAGATAGAATTTTTAAATCAGTGTGTATACAAAAGAAAATTTATACAGTGAGAGTTAATCATTTATAGAGACAACGTCAACAATAATTAATTAATTGTTCAATGGAAAATAAATTTTTAATTATATTATTTGTAATATTATGTGCGAAATTAACTTATTGTACACAAAGTCAAAAAAAATATGAACCTAATTGGACAAGTCTAGATAAACGACCATTGCCCAGCTGGTATGATGAGGCTAAAGTAGGCATATTTATACATTGGGGCGTGTATTCAGTGCCCAGTATGGGTTCCGAATGGTTTTGGACAGATTGGAAAAGTAAGTTTTATTACATTCTATTTATAATTTACCATTTGTTTATATTTGATTTTTTATTTTTAGATTTTAAGTATAAAAATTATATAGAGTTTATGGAAAATAATTATAAGCCCGGCTTTTCTTATCAAGATTTTGCTCATGAATTCACAGCTGAGCTGTTTAATGCTACTCAATGGTCTTTATTGTTTAAAGATAGTGGGGCAAAGTGAGTAGAAATAATTTTTGTTTATTAATTAATAAATAATTGGAGTGAATAATTTTGTTATTGTGTAAGTTCTCGTTTTCAAAACGCTTTAAATTTACATGAAATATAAATTTCACTCGATATTAAAAACAATTAAAAAAGAAAATAATAGTTATACATAGAAAATATTACACACTACAGTCAGAAATTGTTTTATTTTTTAATTTGTTAAAAAAGAACAATTAAAATATTTTTTTTTCTTAAAATATGTAATAACTATGGGTATCTGTGGCTCCCGCGGCCAATTGTGAACACAGAAAGAATTTTGTGCGAAATGTGTTACTCCTTAGAAACAGTTATTTAAATATACAACATTACACAATTGTTTTGGAAAGAAATAATGTAATTTCTAACCGGCTGGTTGAATTTACATAGAATTTTACATATGCGTAGAAGAGGAGTATACAATTTAAAGTTTAGAAGAGGGTCCCTGTATACCCCTCAGGAGCGGAGATATGGGGGCTCAAAGTAGAGTACCTCTGACAGAAAATTTTTAAACGTTTGCCAATTTTTTGTTTCCTATCCGATTTCAAATATTTTTACATCTTCTTAAAGATCTCGATAAGTCCGATAAGGCATTTGAAATTTAAAATACCTAAATTTTGTCGATAAACTATCCTATACGTGTGTGCTTGATTTTTCTGCACATTCCTCAATCAAAATTTTATTTTTGTGATCGAAAGCATTTAAAAACAAAAAAAGCAACACTTGCTATGATAGTTTAATTTTGTGTTTCCATTTCTGTTGTTTGGAAAAGTATGTACATATATTATTTTTGTAAGTATAAATATGAAAATATGGAAGCATATATTAAAGCGTAAATTTTATTATTTGTCGGTAAGGTGGTGAAGGATATAAAAGATTCGGTACAGCCGAATATAGCTCTCTAACTTGTTTATTTTATCAATAAATTTTTATTTAATGATCTATTGGAAATCTTGTAGTTTTGTTTTGATGTTATAAAAGAATAAAAATTAAACTGTAAAGCACCCCATAGACACATACTGCGGTAGCTCCTGCAATAAGTATGTATGTTTAGTAAAATTGAGAGAGCTTGAGAATGTGTACATCACACAGACAACGCAGTATGTAAAATTAAAATCCTTTTGATTTCAAAATGAACTCATACTGCGAACAATGTGGGAAATATGTGTGTAATAAGCATTCTAGGCAACTAGGGAGGCTGTGTTCATCATCTGACAAAAACATTATATCATCGAGCTTTTGGATATGAGTCATCAGGAATAATTTACATATTTATTTTATTTTTATTTTATTATTATTATTATTAATTTTTGTATCTAAATTTTCATAGGTTTTATTCAGTTTTTTCCTTCTACTGTAAAAAAAAGTCAAGATACACCTTTTCTAAAGCCTTTGGAAATTTCTCGTAGAAATTGATGAGTTACATCAAATCGGATTTTTGTTCGAAGTTTATTCATTTCTAATATTTGGTTTGGTTTTGTATTTATTTTTTATCCCCAGTAATAAAATAACATAAAATAACCAATAACATTTTGGACTTTCTGAGGATAATGTTGTATTTTTTACATTATCTTTAAAAAGTACCGGGAATATTAACAAATTAATGACTATTTTAAAAATTTAATGACCTTTAAAATTTTCATTCTATATTAGAGGGTCCAATGGAAGACCCCTAAAATGATGCGTTCTCAGTTCTTGGCTAAAACAGAGTTTTGATTCTTTTTTCTCAAAATAGGCTTCAAAATGTTCGTTATAAAAAATAATTATATACAGTGGCGGACATAACTAAAGCACGGAATATCACTTATTGCAAGTGAATAAAAATGGAAAAGTCGTGTTGATTTCAATTCTTTTTGTTAATTTATTAAGTCTAGAAATTCTCTAAAACAAAACTGAAAGATATTTTTTCTTCTGTGATTGTTTTGCCGGTTATTATATTGGACTAATTTATGAATTAAATAGAATAATGAAACGTTTTGTATTTAACCATTCCCTAAAGATATCATTCTTCCACATACGGAAGAGAAAATGCTAGTTGAGTGGAGGTATCAACATAGCAACGGTCACACAGTGGTCCCAAAACGATTTTTTTTAAATAATTCTGTATCTTTAGAACTACTGGATGTAATTCAATGAAATTTTACATTGCCAATCCTGAAGTGTATTCCCATTGATTTGGAGGAGTTCAGGTTCTTAGCGGGATACCTTTTTTATTTTAATAGATATTTAGACCGAAGTCATGTTCTTTTAGATTTTTTTAACTTGGCAAGATTAATTTGTTGAGATTTTTCTAAAATAATCTCTGGTTTCTGTACAAAATTAAAAATAATTTTCGTGCCAGAATAATATACTTATGTCGTTCCGATAAAAAGTTATATTATTTTGAATTAGAAAATTTAAAAAAATTGTGATTATTTGTGATTTTTCTCAAAAAGGTGGATACATTTTTTACTCTAAAATCCATTATTTTCCTCTGAACCATACATTTTTTTTAAATCCGAGGGCATTTGTGGTAACAATCTCCCCTCTAGCCCTATTCGTCCCCTCTAGAATTTCGTTCATTTTATAATTTTTTATTTATTTGTGTAGCTCAAAAATGTCAAAGCTGAAGAAAGATATAGTCGGTCAAGACCCTCTATGACACCTTACACCATTGTGTAGGAGCATACAAATTCGGGAAGGGGACATATTACACTTGTGGCCTATTTTAGTAAATGTAAAATAAAATATACAAATACAGAATAATGTGTTGATACTAACATCTAGATAGTTTAATGCACTTTAGGGCGATTCCTGGAAGTGGGTTTATATGACTGTATATGGCTATGGTAAATTATGGACCGGTTCTCAAAAAATTTGTCAATGTTGTTTCTACTGACATAAAACTTATTTGTGTCGAATATTAACTTGATACTAACATTCATATGAGATTTATGCACGTTAAAGTGATTTTCGTTACAGGGGTTTATATGGGAGCTATGGTCAATTGTGGACCGATATTCATAAAATTTGGTACAAAGATTGATACTTGTACAGAATTTCTTTGCACCGAATTTCATTAAAAGATTGCTATAGTTAAGGCTTTTATGATCGTTGAACTCCTATTACGGAGGGACATTTGTATCAGGACTAGGTGAAAAAATGGACCGTGAACAAGGTGTACATGGACAGCCAGCCAGACGGACGGACATCGTTAGATCGACTCAAAAAGTGATTCTGAGTCGATTGGTATACTTTAATGTGAAATACTTTAAGGTGTGTGTTTTCATAACTTTTTTTATGCGTTACAAACATCAGCACAATTGCATAATACCCCAACCATCTATGGTGGTGTAGGGTACAAAAACACCTTGATTACAAACCTACATATGTTCGCTAAATACACAAAAAAATATTTAATAAGCCACGTCTCTGATAACGACGGGGTAACCATTTTACTGAAAAAGTCAAATTTTAATTGACATTTCGGCATTTCGGAATAAAAAGTGGGAATCCATTTATGCTCTTGTTTTAAGGACATTTTTTTATATTACTCGTATACTAACATTTCATAATGATGGCTTTATTTATGTCGATTTTATTTAAGTTCAAGTATTAATTTTTTTTACAAAATAACTCTAAACATAAATTTTTTACGTTTTTTGATAAATTTAATGAAGAAATTTAGTTTTAATACTTTAAAATTTATATATTATTATTTTTCATGTTATGACCTTCTTAATGATACCAAATACTTGCATATATAGTTTATACATTTACTAAGTTTGCACCTTTTTCTTCATTTCTATGCTAAATTCCAAATGATTTGGTGGATCACAAGTTTCTAGATGGTCTCGGGGCAGGAGGACGACCTCCGAAATTAGTCACCTCTTTTAATTATTTCTTATTTGACTTTTTTAGTAAAAAAAAATAAATTAACATAATTACTGTTTACTAAAAACTGAATGAAGTTCTTTGCAAATATTTGGATTTCTTTAATGAAATTTTTATCCGTTATTAAAAGAACATCTGAGTTACAGGTACTTTTTGTAAAAAACAGTTTTTTGTGACCAACTCGAAATTTTGTAAATGTCATTTCACGAGTGATTTTTCACTGTAACAGCGTGTTATATAAAATAAATAATATGTATACCGATTTTTGAGATTTTCAGCTTTGATCTTTATATCATCGATTTTGACCTTTGGACGTTCGTAAAAAGTAAATAAATTTTATATATGTCATTTTAAAGTCTATATCTTTTTCTATTAATGATATAAAATTTGGAAAATATTCGACAGTTTTTTTTTTTAATTTTTAAAACGTATAAATAAAAATCCATTGGACACAAGTGCCACATATGACCCACACCGAAATTACTTCGACGCACACCCTAATGGTGTAGGGAAGAAGAATTGATGAAAAATGTAGAAGAATTGTACAAGAAGAAACAAACGCTGAATCCGGAAATATTAACCATTTTTCTCTTTATAAATGTACATCCCTAACGTTTATACCAAGGAATCACACTATCAATTATTTTGCTGAACAATTCATAATTCAAGCTAATCCAATAATACTTACTTAAAATATGATAATACTTACAACACTTTATAAAAAATATGTAGCATAGATATTCCTTTCTTGTTCATCTTTCTTTTCATTAGGTATGTAGTCCTAACCAGTAAACATCATGACGGTTATTGTCTATGGCCTTCAGAACAATCATTTGGTTGGAATTCAATCGATATTGGACCCAAAAGAGACATTATAAGTAAGTTTATAATTTATTTTTTGGAATTAGAATTATTCAGTAAAATAAATCAAAATACAACATTTAATTATTTCAGGAGAACTATCTTCGGCTTTGCGAAAAAATACTGATTTAAAATTTGGTTTATATTATTCATTATTCGAGTGGTTCAATCGCATGTACATCAATGATAAGTTGCACATATTTTTACAACAAAATTATGTAACGAATAAAGTTAGACCCGAACAAAAGTTTTTGATAGAAGAATATATGCCAGAAATTTTATGGTCCGATGGAGATTGGGAAGCACCGGACAAATATTGGAAATCAGAAGAATTTATAGCATGGTAAACAAAATAATAACAAGAACAGTATGTGTGTGTGAATTATTATTAAATTCTATTTTTTTTTATAGGCTTTATAATGACAGCCCTGTGCGCGACACAATCGTTACTAATGATCGTTGGGGTTTTGGCACTGCTTGTCTACATGGCGATTTTTACAATTGCCAAGATCGTTTTAATCCTGGTGTTTTACAGGCCCACAAATGGGAAAATGCTTTCACTTTGGATAAACAGAGCTGGGGTCAACGCTATGATTTAACGCTTAAGGATTTTATGACAAGCGAAGATGTCATACATGAACTAGTAACAACGGTGAGTTGTAATGGAAATGTTTTAATCAATGTGGGACCAACCAAATATGGTACCATTTTACCCATATTTGAAGAAAGATTACGTGACATGGGCCACTGGTTAAAAATAAATGGCGAAGCTATTTATGCCTCCAAACCCTGGTTATATCAAAATGATACTATCTCTGCCTCCGTTTGGTATACGAGTAAAGTTGAAAAGAGCAAACAGCTTATTCATATTTATGCAATTGTTTTGGAATATCCCTATGACACAAATAATTTAACTATATATCCTTGGGGTAATGCCTCCAATGAATATTTAAATGTTCATTTAGTTGGTCTAGAGTTATTAAATTCCATCAAAGATCAAAATATCAATTCGATTGTAATGCTGGGTATGGAAGATACGCAAATAAAGGTAATTTTTATTTTATACAATTTTTAGATTTTAAACACATTTAATATATATATATATATATATATTTTTTTTTTTTTTTTTAATTTATTTTAGTGGACATTAAATGGTTCGACTTTAAATTTGGAGTTCCCTGCTAAACATCACATTGATAAAAGAGGCTTAAAATATGCCTGGACATTTAGAATAACCGTTAATAATGAAATTTAATTTTAATAAAAATCAATATTGTTTATTGTTGCTTTTAAACGTAATAGTTAAATATTTATATATTTATGTATTTAAATGTGTTTTAAAAGACTTTTCTAAATCCAAACCCAGAATGTGTAGTTTAATATACATGAATCTTGTCGATATGTTTACTGGTAATGATTATATAGACGCAGGATTATAAACATTACGCGTTTTTGTGCTCTCTCTCGTACACACACAAACTAAAGTATTTTGCTTATAGTGTTGCCGCTTCTGTTTGTCCAAAAATTAAATTTAAAAATTTTAAAACAATTTTATTATAAATTAAATGTTTATATTATCATTTATTTGAATTTTTTTATGCAAAAAGAAGTTTTATTTTAAAATTTTTAGCCAAGTTTAAATATGCACGGAAAAAGAGAAAAAGCACAAAAAATGGGATAATATACACAGAATTATGTAAAATTAGCAGGGATTTGCACAGAAAAAAAATACAAATTTATGTGTTTTTTATATAAATAAGCATCTTTATAACTTTAAAATTTTGATAGTTTCAATAAAAATATACTAAAAATATCCGTAAGTAGATTTTGGTAATCATATTTGAGACGTCTGAATTTTATTTTTTACAATTGTGTACGAAGTATTCATGAAAACTTTAAAAATGATTTATACAAATTAATTAAACTCCAAAAAAATTGATAAAAAATTGCATTTTTGTTAAGAAAAATAATGTTTATATTCATTATTTTAAAATGTATGCAAAGGGATTTTTTTATACTTGTGAAATATGCACTTGCCCTACTGATAAATATTTACTTTTTTTAATTTTCTAAAATTTGTTTTAATGACTTCTGTAAATTTGATTGCTTGTTAATTAGTAGCAGCAGATTAGAAATATTGTTTTTATGTGAATCCTATTAATTTTATGTGATTCGTCTAAATATTAAAGTGAAACATGAACAGGAGGTTTGCTTGCATTTTCAAATTTTTAATTAATACTCTACATGCTATACATATATTTGTGGTCAAAACATTCGGAACTGAGATGATATTTCACATTTCAATTTATTATTGCTACCCAAATATTCCTCTTAACACTAGTTTTTGGTATTTCTTAAGTTTAGCAAAAAATAAATAAACAAATAAATAAATATTAGATTCAAAATTCAGAAATATTCTTTTAATAAATTTAAAATTTTTTTCGTTTTATAAATAAATTCATATTCATTTTAATTCATTTATGTCAAAAAAAATTTTAAAATAAATACAATTCTGAGTTCAATTCAAAAATATAAAATGATTATCATAACGGGTTATGGCAAAAAGAAATTTTTATCAAATATTATACTTACAAATTAACAATTTGTAGAACATTCTAAATATATGAAAATAGCTTTCAGAGAAGAAGAACGCCATTATATGTTAGTATTTTAATTATAATAACAAGAGCTATGGTATGTGAACATGCGATGAAAGGGAAATGCCTATTTCATGGACCTTCCAGCACATCAAGGATCCCAAACGTATGGTGAGAAATGGAAGAAAACAAATAAATTTTATGTTGTGAATATTTCGATTGAGAACATATAGGTGACTGCAAATTTTAATATCAGCAAAAAAGCATTTCATTTAGAAGAATTATTTTTAAGTTGAAATTTGTAGCCGCTTATGGCCTAGCTATGGCTTATGGCTAGGTCATTGAATATTCATAAATAAAATTCTCGAATCATTTCAAATACATAGAATAAAATTTTGTTCTAAAAACACTTTCCTGACTGTGAATACTGACACAATCTTCTGTCAGTAGTCACAGTATTTTATTCCGAACAGGTAAAATTTTAGTCAACTAAAAATGAAGAAGGACTTTTTAGCTTATCGTCGTAAAAAAAATTTCCAAAATTGCTAAATGTGTTTTTAAATGTTAATAAAAATTTCCTTACATATTTACTCCTAAAAATACCGGAACTATAATGCATATTAAAGACGATATGAATAATTAATAAGTAACGTAATTTTATTAAAAACGAAATTTATTGAATATACTTGTCTCAACTATAATTCCATTAGAGTATCCGAAACCAAAAACCGGTTTCCGCTTTTTTACAAATCCTGTCGGTTTCGATTTTATTTAAAACCGGTTTTTTAAAGGCGGTTAATCGTTGTTTTAAACAGGATTTTATTTAAATTATTATGTAATTTTTCTCAGAAAAAGAGCCCAAAAAAGAATAAAAGAAATAAAAATTACGTGGCTAAAAATAGAAAATTTATGTAGCTTGCTAAATACAATGAAAATGACAGATAGCTTATTTAACTTGGACAATTCTATTTAAATATTAAAAATAAATCGAACTATGTAAAAATTAGTGCCTTCAAATTTGTGCTTTATAACGTTTGATGTACATTGAAAAGGAAATACATTTTTCATTATTAACCATAATGTTCTATACATAAAATTATTTTTAACCATGATGTTATATATGTACCAAAGGAGCCCGCTAAAACAAATTGTTCAAAACTCCGAACAATTAAAAAGTATTGGGCCTTATTCAACAAATATTTAAATGATACTAAAAGCTTCAAAGAAAATAAACCAACCATTAGTATAATTTTTATAACTACAATTTTATGCATTAATTTTTTTGCTCACTTCTTTGTATTTCAATTACAAAATAAATTTTATTTCGGAAAAATTAAATAAAATAATAAACATAAATAAAAATATAATATAAATAATAAAAATGTCGATTTCAAATTACAACAAATAATTTCTGAAAAGTTATAACGTCAAATAGAAAACTTTAATTTTAAAATTATGGACACCAAAATTTGTTTTTTTTTTTTTCAGAGTAAAACTTACATGCACGTATAAATTAAGGTTTTTGTTTTAAAAAATTAAAAAATATATATATTTTCTTGCTAAAAAGTTTAAATGACTGAAAATCGGTTAACCGGATTATTCAAGAGTCCAAAACCTTTCAACCGGTTTTTTCTAAAATGAGATTTTTCGGTTAAACCGAAAACCGGTTTTCCAAAAAAATCGTTTTATTTTTTTGGATACTCCAGTATTTGTGTATTTAACCCTCTAACGGTCTAAGCAAAAATGTATAAAATCAATTCTCAGATTAAAAATATAATTAGAGTAAAATTTTTAGAGGATTAAAGGTCTAGACATTTAGTTTATGTCATCTAATTAATTATAAAAAATTCCCTAAGACAGCTTTTGACCATTAGAGGGTTAACTCTAAAAGATACATGTTTACAGTAACATGTTTATGTTAAATGATTTTGTAAATTTAATTTTGTATATAAATGTATATATAAACATTTTATACTCTCTCCCTCTCTCCTCTCTCTCTCACTCTCTCACTCTCTCTCTCTCACTCTCTTATATACAAATTCTTATCATTAACGAACTCTTAAAAAAACACGGTGACGTCATTTTACGTTTAATTCATTTTTTCTAATTTATTTATAACAAATTGTTTACTTTAAAGGAATTAAATGATTCATATTTATTGGATAAAAACACAAACAAATAACTGCAATATAACAATTACTCGACATGTTTGTTGATAATATTTGAAAAGAAAGCAAATTATTTCAAATTATTTTGAAATTTTTTAAACATATTTCAAGAGTTGATATTTGCGGTTGTGTTTGTAATTCTAAATTTATAAAAATCTATTTTTATTTTTTCTTCATTATAAACATACATCTAGGAGGATTTACATGCTTTAAGTTGGTTAAATTTGAAAGAAACTTGCGAAACAAAAACAAATATATATATATATATATATATATATATATATTTATACATATAATTATATATATGTATGCATGTATGTACTTTGACCTGGTATGCAAGAGTATGTTGGTACCCTATTATAACTATTTCCAAGGATATTATTTTTAAATAATTGTTCCCACTGTATAAAACTCGATCTTACTAACAATCCATTTTATTTTCGGGTAAACTAATGGATGCACATTTTTATTGCGTCTGAAAAAATTACGTCTGAAAAAAGAGCCTTTCAAAAATTTCTCTTTTGATTCTTTACACAGAAAAGAATATTCTATATAATTTTTTTAATAAAATGATTAATTAACTTTATAATGAAATTTCATTATATTATTAATAAATGTAATCGACTTTCTAATTGGTTTACAACTTTTTTGACAAAAATCAATAGATCTTAAAAAAATATAAAGGAAAAAGAAAAAATTGTTAATAAAAAATATATATTAATAAAATAATTTTAAATTAATTTTCAAGAAAAAAAAAAAAAAAAAAAAAAAACATTAATATGAAATATGTACATGATTTCTCAGTATTCGGAGATGTGTTTAATAATAATAATAATAATAATAATAATAATAATAATAATGATAATAATTTGGTATGTACGAATTTTAAATATTTGATGAGATTATTAATCGTTTCAATATTATTGTAGATGTTTCGGTCATTAGAACCGGGGGTTAGATCCAATTTGAAAATACATTCTTATTTCAAAGCTGTTCTATGGAAGATTATTTATATATAAAAGTCCATATTGATTATTTTGCACGATTTGTTCAGACATCTCTCGTATTCTTTAATATTTTTATTTGTATATCCTAGGTCACAAATGCACTCAGACAGGATAATATGAAAATCTTTATTGAGACGTCCCGCAGAAATGAAGGCTTCCATGATATGATTTTGGGAATTAAATATAAGTATAATATAGTAAAATCAAACAAAAATGTAATTAATATAAACAATTTCATAATTGAAGTCCATTTTTTTGTGTTAATATTGAATACATATTCCCAACCCTAAACACAATCAGACACATATTCTTCGGGAAACTTTTACTAGACGAAAGACTAATAATGTCACTTACTAGATATCCCAATGCCACAGGTAGGCATTGTTACTGATTTTGATACAGCTGTCTTATTCCTAGCAATTAGTAAATTATATTTATTCTCTTGATCGATCCAAGCACCGACCTTCCATTGTTAATCAACTAAAAGGAATGCATTTATTATTATTATTTAGGACTCTTTCATACCCTCTAAAATGTTGATACGAACTCATATTTAGGAAATCTTGCGATAAACCATATTCTATTTGTATTATTATAGACCACAATTGTAGAGCAGTTGGAATTTCCTCAATAACCGTCTGCGTTTACTACCAATATGATTTAAATATTTAGGAATTAGTGTGCATACCGAGATTTCTCATCCCGGGATTTTCGGGAAATTTGCAACTTTAGAATTTGCAACCAGGAATTTTAAAAACAAAACTTATATATTTTCGTAATTTAGCCATTTTTAAAGAAAATTTAATTTCTAGCTAGGAACTATGTATATTTTAAAGACAATTTCATTAGTAAGTCATTGATTTATATGGTATGACTCTATGACATGAATTCAATTACACAACTTAATAAAATGTCAGCACTAAAAACCAGCAAGTGAAAAAGTATAATCTATTAAAAGAATCTTGTAAATATTTTTATCATAAGTACGTTATAAATTTGTCAGTAGTATTGACAACCTGCGGAATTAGTGTCATTGAAATTTCACAAAACATTAAGAAAGTTAAATAAGAGAAAAAGTAAATAGTGAGTCCGGTATAAGTCATTAATTATTCGTATAATTTTCAAGCGGAAAGCTACAAAACATATTCTCTTGTTATGTATGAGAACATCTGATTGGATCTATAACATGAAAGTTAGTTTTTATAATGGATATTATAAGGAAGTTTAATAGCCAACAGAAGCTACATACAATTTAATAGATAGAATACAATAATAATTCAAATTTATAGACCGATTAATGGCAAATTATTCGTTTAACCGAATAGACTTATAAATACATGTAAAATATATAAATAACACTAATTATAATATTTAATATATTGAAATATTTATTTAGAAACATGATATAGATCAAATTCTTTTACAAAGGTTTCATCATCTTATCAGTTCTTTCGCCCTTTTATATGAAAAAATTGCCTTTTTTGATCTAATACTACAAAATATATTCCTAATTCAGCTTTTTAATGTCTATTTAATGTAACTTTCTTTATTTTCTATGTGAGAATGACAAACATTAATACTGGTGCTTTTACATACATTTTGATGACGAAAATTAAAATTTTTATGACTTTATAGCTTGGAGTTTCTTTACTCAAAACTATGCAGCAGTTATTCAAAATTCACAACACTTTCATTGAATACCAAGTAGATAATGTTCTGACTTTATCAATCCAAACAGTGATGTCAGATAGGGGAATTTTAAAACGAAATTTAAGGCGAAGGGAAAATGGGAAGGAGTTTTATTTATTGTCAAAATAAAGGGAATTTTAAATATGTTTAAATTTATTTCAAAAAACAACAAAATATTGGAAAAAAATAAAGTAAAATGAAATATTATCACACACATTTATTTGTCATATGGATTTGTCATATGTCAATGTTCATCTTTTTCGTTTAAAAAAGATTTGAGATAAATATATATATATATATATATATATATATATATATATATATATAGTAAAAAATTATATTTTTTAAACAAATAGCGAGGATGGAAACTTTTTTCTGAAAATAGGGAAAAAAAGGAGTTTTTTTGACAAAACAGCGTGATTTTTCCCAAAATTTTATCTGGCAACACTGACTCCAAATCAGTTCTAAACGAATTACAAAAAAGTAAGCGTTTCAAGTTAATATAAAGTGATTTGAATATAATTTTCAGCAGTATTGAAAATGTTTATTTTTGTATATATGTTAACGAAACATTAAATATGTAGGGAAGATTGGGGTAAAGTCGCGCATACTTTAACTTCAATAAAATTCCAACTAATAATCTTTGAGCATTGTCGTGGATCCGTTATATAGAATGAATTAATATGTAACGTTTTGCGTAAAAATAATAAGATTAATATGCTCCTTAGTATTGTTTTTCGGCGGCTTTTCAAATAAATTTTTTTTTTGTTGGGTGGGGGGGGGGGGGGGGGTAAAATACGGAATGTTGAGGTGAAGTCGAACATAGTGAAAATGGCAAGTTTAAGGTTATTCAGTGTTTATTAAATATTTTTAAATAACTTTTGTGTTTCAAGTAGTGATGAAAACAGATAGGTTATAACGATGAAAATAATACAAGAATATTTTAAAAAAATAGACGGTTAATTCTCGTATTTGGAATAGTCTAACTCAAAGGTGTAATAAATTGCTATAATTTTAGGACACTTTAAATGCACAAACCATTTTCATGAGTTGCATCATACCAAGTGTGTATTTTTACAGCATCAACTATTTTTTATATCCAGATTTGTTTGCCTTTAATAAGCTAAAGTAATAGTACATGTTGATTCTAGGCACTTTTAGCCTTATCGCTATGGAGTTTGTTGAGTTATTTCCAATTTTCATATGCTATATTGCTTTTAATAAGGTATCACACTTTGGTCTGTTTTATTAGATTTTCTTTTTTATGTTCATTGAGTTAAAAACAATAAGAGATATAATTTATTATATTTTCAGCAAACTTTCAAGAAATGGGTGTAAAATTTGTAACATTATACATCCAACTTTACTCCAATATATTTTTATCACATTACCTCAATTATATAATATTATGTTAAATAAAGATTTGAAAAAGCGTTATGTTTTTGGGACAAAACCAATTTGCAATTGAAATATGTATAAAATGAAGTATTTTATTTTGTCTTCACCTACATAAATATGCGATTGAAACATCAGTACTCGAAAAGCAATAATATCAGAGGTTTTATGGATGAAATATAATTTAAAAATATAGTGCAAAAATTGCTATCATATATCAATAGCCTTTTTCGCAACTACTCCACTTTCCCCCACTTTTTAAATTTCACCTTGATCGTCACTGACGAATACTAAATATTGTTATTTCACTAACGAATAGCTAACACAAAAAAGGCAAACATGTGTTAAATTCATTAATGTTTCACTAAAATTGGAACTAGTTCGAGTTCATTAGCATTTACTAACGAATTGTCACAAGTTTAAGTATTTATGAAGTTGTACTATTATAATGATTTCAAGTCGCATTTTATAAAATATTCCAAAAAAAAAAAAAAAACATCTAAAGACATCAAGAACATCCTGAACTTGTGATCCAAAAGTAGTGCAAATTCTGATCATCTTTTGATACATAATCGCTCAGAAGAAGTCATGCAAAATTATAAAGAACGTTCAAATTCTTTTTCTACGTCACAAGGAAAGTAGTTTTAAATTTTATATAAACCGATATATTTTTTAATACAAAAAATTACTCTTTATCATTTTTTTAAATCAGTTCTTTTCAGTAACAATTATTTGCAATTAAATTTGAATCTCCTTTTGATATTTTTGGAATTTTGGATTACTTATTTAACATAAGAAAACGTACACTTATTAACACTTTAGATGTAAAGAACAAACACTTCTCAGAAAATGACTTTTATTAAAAAAAGATGTAATTGACATAATTTATCTTTAAAATAAAAATATTTTTTAATTTATAATTCCAAAAAAACTAAATTTCGGTTAAGGGCCTGATTCAGTACGACAATCAAATTGTTTGAAGATAAAATTTGTATGAAAATTACTCATTTTTTCAAATGTTTTTTGAGTAGTTTTCATACAAATTTTATTTTCAAACAATTTGATTGTCATATTGAATCAGGCCCTAATTTTTTATTCGAAACAAATTTTTCAGTTTATTCGTTATTAAACCATTTTAAATTATTCGAACAGTTAATCGACCAAAATTAATCGGATTACCGAATGACGGTTAATCGATTGTATACCCTAGAAAAAGAAAATGGCTTAATATTTTGTTGATATATACAAAAATCTTTCACGACTTATATTATGTCAGTACTCATCCGAGTGATTAATCTGGAAATGTTGCAATTAACCAGATTTCCTTTTCTCATTACATATATCTCAATCGTCTCAGTTGTTAAACTCATGAGAACAATGATAATTATAGCTTTTAATCCGGGAAACCGAGATGTTCAAAAAATGTTCCCGCTCTTCCGGGAAATCAAACAGTTGGAAAAATTGCGATCCCTAATAGGAACTGAATTAATACTGATCTAAAACTGAACTACGAGACTTCGCAAAGGGAAGCAAATACATAAAATGAACTAAATTTACGTCTTACTATGGCAAGTGGAAACATTTAGTTGGGTTATTGAACAAGGACAAAAATTTGTCTTTGATTGAAGGTTTTAAAATATTCAAAACGCTCTGGGCCAAGTTTCTCTAAGATTTTGGAAAAGAGTATGGGTAACCTATGTAGTAATGAGCCTAAGGGTCTCTTAACGGCTCATGTAACTTAGCTTATGGTATAAAAACTATACAACCTAACAATGAAGAATTCTGATACTTAGTATATTAATAACGAAATTCACGATTTTTTAAGAGTAACGATCCTACACCATATTCAGAATCAAGGCGAATTCATATAAGGTACTGTTAACTGATTTGTAAAAGAGTCCTCTTTTACTTAACTGATTTGTAAAAGAGTCCTCTTAATAAAGATATGATGAGTCCATGGGAAAATAATAATTTCCTTACTTTGTTTTAAATTTTCCGTATTGTATTGTAGGGTGCTTTTAAAAATATGCAAGTAACATTGTAACATTACGCTCTTTACACAAAAAACATGTGCTTCTTATTCTTTCTATAAAGCGGCATTTTAAAATGAATACCAGACAACTAAAAATCAGACAAAAGAGAATTAAAAAAACTTTAAAAATGTGTTTCTCAATAAACAAATAAAAAAATGGAATAAGAGAGTTGTGACTGAGTGGATAAAACTATAATGATGACATTTTACTTTCAAACTTACGTCAGCCACTAATAAAGAATATCAAAAGAAGTTTTATATTTAAGACCCAACCAAGTCAACAAAAGTAAACAAATCATACGTTTTTGAACATTCATTTTTTGTTCACTGGTTGGGCTTTTACACTATAAAAGGACATTAACATTGTTTGTAGTGGAAAAATATTGAGAGAGAAACGAAAAGAGAATGTTAATAAAGCGGATATATAAAAAATACCCTTAAACAATTAATAGTAACAAAAGGATGATGTAAAAAAGCACGTGTTTTACGTAGAAAGTATTATTTTATTGTAAGGTTAAGAATAAATTGTTAAGAACTAAATAAGAAAAACATATTATTTAGTTATAAATAAATTTATTTAAATACTATTTCCTACTGGGATTGGTTGATAATGAATAAACAAAAATAAAAACCACCGGCTGGAAATTGAGATTAAAAGAGTATCAATTTTGTCTTATTGGCAAGAAGTACAAACGTATATTGTAAGGAATTTGTTATCAACCATACAATAATCTGGTCATAAATGCAATTTAATGGCTGAGAGTAATGACTAGAAGCGGAGGTGAGTGAAATTTTTTTTATACTTGCGGTTTGAAAATACAATTTTATGTTTATACCCTTCACCACAGGCGTAAAGGATATATATAAGTTTCTCATTTCGTTTGTAATTTCCACAATTTTCATCGGAGAGCAAAAAACTTTATATTTTATGGATCCTTGTAAGAAATGATGTTATTAGCATGATGTCCGTCCGTTTGTCGGTTGAAATGGCGTTTATGAAGCCCACCGATAATTGTCATATATATATATATATATATATATATATATATATATATTTTTTTTTTCGAATTTCCGGTCTTTAAATTTTCATAAATTTCGCCATACCCTTTTTTAATTTAATATTGTTCTGCACCGAAGTGATTATAACTTCCTGAAAGATATGCACATTTTTGTAAAATTTCAAAGTGTTAAATTTATTATTTAGTAGTTTTTGTCTGTTCGCTTCGCTTCCTTATTTGATGCGGTAACTAATATTTACTTTATATGGAAGCTACTTGACCTATCCACCTTATTCGAAATTTTGATATGAAAATTACTTTTAAAACTTTTTAAAACTTTCATCGTAAGTCCTTTAGATGAGAATATTTATATATTCTTTTTATGGGGGCTAAGTCTCCCCCTGGACCTATCCTTCGTATTTTCATTTCATCAATGCGATTTAATAAGATAAAGGTTCCCAATAAATTTGAGGGCTCTCACTGTAATAGTTCCTTAGATATGCCATTATGGATATTTGCTGTATATGGGGGTACTACTCCCCCTGCTCCGATCTAAAAATAAAATATCATATTTTAATTTAATGACACACAGGATGATGCTGCGGAAATTTTAAGCAAATCAAGAGTTATAAAAAAGAGAGCAAGAGAGCAAATTAAGAGTTATAAAAAATTTGGCGTAAAGTATGAACTTGGCATCCGATGGAGATCCAACATAACCTATAAAAGTCTACAGTGCATTCACTATCTGTGCGTCAAATTTCATGTAATTAGCTTCATCAATAATATAAAAAATTGAGAAAATACATTTTTTTAAAGTAAGCGTGACGTCTAATTGAGATCTGACCCCCGGCACTGGTAATATTTGTGTGTCAAATTTCGTGAAAATCGGTTCAGCCGTTTAATATAGGGATTTATAAAATCTTGATTCTATTTTAACTTTATATGAAATTTAAATTTTTTAGTGTTTACATAGATATAGAATAGGTAAATATATTTATAATAACGTCCATTATAATGTATGTATTAAATTTTCATGTAACACATCTTAACATTTGCTTTTTTTTTGATTTGAGCAAATGTATGTATTACTTTTTTTTAAGTATAAACTTGAAAATATTAAGGCATACTATTTCTTTTTATTTATTGGTAAAGTGGTGAAGGGTGTAAAGGATTCGTCGCAGCCTCTAACTTGATTTTTACTAATAAAATCCCATTAGTTACACATATGATTATTTTATTCTTAACTTCGCCTCTAGCCCTATTCTGTGTAAAATTATTCGATTTCATACTCAATTGATTGGTGATATTTGTGCTCTATCTCTCCTATTGAATATAACGTTTTCTCGTTTCTCTGTTTTGTTATAAAACATTTTTCATTTTGGTTATTTGTTTTTGTGTTTCTTACCACTCAACAAATGTATATTTGTTTGTAGGGTTGTGTGCATGTGTAATTTTTTGCGGTATTATTGTATTTCTTTTACTTTTTTCACTATTTTCTCATTCTGATATATTAACTCTTAGTACGCATTTTCAACATTCAGTTTATGACGGTTTTCGGTAGCGTTTGGTTCTATTGAATATTTAGCCAACAGTTTGTTGTAGTGTAATTTAAAAAAAGAGGAAAAAAAAAGTACAAACATGTGTTAAAGGGATTTTTTATGAAAATAAAATTCTCATTAAATAAATAATTAAATTTACGATAAAATTGTTTAATTGAATTCGTGTTAAATGTTAAAAATAAACTAAGTAAAAAATCAAATTGTAAAAAATTAAATATCAGCCAGAAGAAAGGAAGAAGAAAATGTATTCGTGTCAATAAAAATAATTAATAATTTAATGTTACTACTGAATAAATATACATCGAGTACAAAATGTAAGTTTATTAAAAAAAAGAAAAACAATAATTTATTAAATAAATAAAAACAAAATATGAATATAATTAAAAGGGATGTTAAATTGGACCTTAAGAAAATAAGATTCGCTGTTGCATCATGCTTAATGCCATTTTCACACTGAACCGTATAACAAGCAGTTTTGGTTATACTAAATATTGTAATTCAAAATGAGATATATTTTTTAGCAAGATGGGAACCCATTGGATAAAACTAAATCGACGATGCTGAATTTAATGGTGTTAACCATTTTTAAGCGCTGATATTCTAAATAATTCATTTTGAAAAAGGCTAAAATAGGGTTTAGGAAAATTAAGAATATTTTTGCTTAAATTTAATAATTTAGTTGTTAAATTTAAACAAAATAAACAATAAAGATTCTATTGAAGTATAGAATCATGAATTCCTATTATCAACTATATTTTAAACATAAATTACAAAACTTTAAACCAACGAAAAATATTACAATTGCGTAAGTAAGCTAACTAGTGTTACCAATGAGAAACTTTTCCAACAAACATATAAATACAATATAAAACGGGCAGAAATTGATTAAATTTATGATTAGATTATATATTTAATCGATTTATTGTTTAATTTATATAAAAAATGTCCTTTTCATTTATAATTTTTTATTATTTGTGCTATTTTCATAATAAAGTTTAAACTCAAATATCGCGAATACGAGCGCTAACTTCGAAAAACGGCTGCCATCATTGAATTCAGAGTACGCGAATTATCTTTATCAGCTTGTTATTATTATTTTTTTTTTTTTTGCAAAGTACAAAAAATTTTGATAGTATTTTTTATAAGAATCTATTTTAAAGATTAACATAATGTGTTTATGTTTTGCTAAATCCTCAGTATATTTTTAATCATTTAAAACTGATAGGATTTCTCTCAGTTGATTTTCGAGAAATTCTCAGCCGGCATACGTTGCCAATTGCCCTTTAGTGTTTCAGTTCCTTAATACGAAATTGACTAATATTTTTGGCCGAAATTTCTGCTATGAAAGGGGGCTACAAATTGCTTGAGTTTTTACCAGAAATAGGAGGATATCTGTATTACTGAATTCAAACCCGCAAATGCCGGGTACTCTTAACTAGATACCGATTCTTATCTCGATTCCATGACATATTAATTATATTGGAATCCACATGCGGATACTATTGCTAAACACGAGGTCTACACTTGATGACGATGCACGATGTTGATAATCGATGTAAGTTGATAATCGAGCCCTATATTGTCTTCCAAAACTTTTGTAAGAGTTGTAACGATAAGGCAAAAGAGGTGACAGTATTCCACCTGCTCCAGTTCTTCAGTTCTATCGCACTTAAGGCGGAATTATCAGGCTCTCCAATTCATTATTCTTAATGAGTTGTTTTAAAAACTTTGTAATGCAGCAGGAACAAACCAACATATACAATAATTTCGATTAGATAAAAGAACAGGATTAGATTATTATGGGCATAAATGAGATCACAAAAAGAAACGCTGCAAGCGGAACTTAACCCAATTTGGTTATTTTGGATAATATAATAGAATATGTATCGTTGAAGTAGGGAATGTGTTCGTGATATTAAAATTGATTTAAATAACGTGCAAGTGTTCGATACAGTTCTTACGTAAATTTTTCGGCTGAGAAATGCAAAACCTACGTAATATTCTACGTAACATTTTATGAATTTTCCTGAGAAACTATATATATATATATATATATATATATATATATATATATATAAAAGCCCGAGAACAGCTTTTTTGATATTCTAATATAGAAAGATCACTCATATAATGATCAGAATACGAAAAGCTATATCCCAATTTAAAATTAGTTCCCTTCTAACGATGGAAAAATCATAAGTATCAAGTTTAGGCAAAGAAAATTTTCCCGCTTTCCCGAAATGGGTCTCAAATGTTATGAAATGTTGATATGAAAAAAATATTTTAAAATTTTTCATCATCGGATTTTGATACTCCAGATAACAATTTAGTGTATTTTGGTGAATTTTTATATCACTCAGCGGGAGCTAAGTTTTGGTTGGGAAAGTTTTTTAGAATTCTTCGAAGATTACGTTTTTGCTATACGCCATTTGTTAGAAATAATTGACCCACCCTAATATATATATACTTCTGATGTAGGTTTTTCTGTTGTGTACATTATCGGAAATTTCGAAAAACGCATTCTTACCTCCTCCGTAATTTTTTCCACAATTAACTTTCTTAGCAATACATTAAAAATCATTTCGTAACTCCTTTTTTACACTACTTTTTTGTTTTAAATTTTTTTTAAATCGTTAAAAAAGCTGTAGCCACATAGATTATCTCACTGACAAAACTTGGAAGATGTGGTAAACAATCATAAAAATTCGTGTAACTGTTAAAAGTCACTTATTGCCTCAATTTGGAAACGAGAAGCAAGAGGATCTCTCCTAGTAAAATTAAGTTATGTGTCCTGATATACTAGTATTCATGGGCAATATTGACTTCTTTTTTAAAGATTTATTTCTGATTCGAAGATATCCATGGTATATTCCTTGATGTTTCTTTTTTCAGAACAAATTTCGAATAGTTCTGTGTTTCAACATTACGTTTTTCACATGAAATTAGGTTTAAAATTTCAGAAAACGTCAAAAATTAAGAGAACTGTAACTGAATAGTCTAACTATGAACTATTCGGTTATCATTTACGTATTAGGATTAAAAGTCTTGAAGAATTTTTTCAAATTGTAAGCGCAGATGCAGGAATAAATTTTGTACAAAACTTCTTTGATATCTTTTTAAGTTAATCGAATAATTTATGACTTAAGTAATCTATAAGAAAAATTAATATCAGAAAAATCCTCAAAATATTTTAATATAGGAAGAAAAAAAAAAACATTTTCGAACACGTAGTGAAGTATGTACGAGTAACTTACTTCATAAATACGAAATTTAAAGTTTTCCAAAATTTTAAAATACTATGTAGATTCATTTGCAGTTTCAGAAATATTTTTAAATATAGTTCTGATAAAAACTATATTTAAAGACGTAGAAGAACATAAAGTCGTCATTGACCATATTCTTGCATACATATTTTCTTTGTCTTCATTTTATTTAGCTGAAAAAAAAGAAAGTTAAAAATCATAGTTTTGCCTTATAAATGTTAACACTCAAACAAACACATCACCAGAGTATTTCCTCAATTTGTTTGACTGTGAATTAAAGAAGACATGATTTTAGTCCGACCGTTCGCCCCTCAGTCAATCTCTTTGCTGACAGTCTTTTGAGTCTGCTATCCAACATTTATATGCATATTTGCTTGTTTAAGTCCATAAATCCTAAAATTCTCACGGACAAGTCTAGTAAATAGACAACGACTTGTGTTGTTTTCCACATAAAAAGCAGACAAGAAGAGAAGAAGAAGAATAATTTCAATTTTTCTATTAGGGTTTTCCTGACAAAGTGCTGTTATGTGTCTTTGTGGTATTACAGTAAAAAAACGAGCAAGAGCTTCCAAAAAGAAATTTTTTAAACACTTCAAAAGTAGAACTACATGCATATTTTGCACTTTTTTGCAAGTTAATAAAAATTAGTTCCAAAAAAATTAAAATAAATGTATTTTTATCTGGCAAAAAGGTAAATAAATTCTAAGAAAATAAAAATTTCACAAATTGAAAAGTATTTTTTATTATCTATCTATAAAGCTAAAACCATATTTTTATTAAAAAATTTTATAAATATAGTTTTAAGAGAAGTACTTCAAAAGAAATAAACAAGAAGCATTAAGCACATCCTACCAATGACAACCATTGGTTAAAAAAAGAATTTCTGAAACTCTTTTTCAGCACTAAGAACTTTCTTCCAATGACAACACAAATGTTAAAATGATACTTTTTTCAGCACTTTTTCAGATATTTTTTGCTGGGATGTTGTTCCATTCTATTACTCTTTAATTCTATTCTCACTTGTGTTGTGTTTATTTTACTTTAATGTGGTAGTTTTTATTCTATTCTTTTCGTTGTTGTCCTTCTTTTAGACTAGAAATCAGCGTTGCCAGAATGATGATTTTTTCATATTTTTCATGATTTTTTTCTTACAAAATATGATTTTTCTTTGAATATGTTTATAAAAATCCGTTCAACTAATTTCGAAATATATTTTTTACTTAAATTTTATTTCATTTTTTATTTAGTGACAAAGATTTAAATTCATATGACAGAACTAAACGATAACCTCTATATTTATATAGGTAGCCTGTAAAAGTATATAATTCTGCTTGTTCATTTAACTTTCATCCAGTATTCCAAATAGAGTGTTAAACGGTTTAAAACTAGTTCAAATATTTATGTAATTGTCCAATGACGATAACGCGAAAGTCTGCTAGGCCAATCAATTTCGGATGGAAAATTATTTAATGCTCAATTGTATTAAGCTTTTAAAATTTGTATGATCATAATCCGATCATATGATCTCACACATTACATTTTTGATACCCTTGTATTATTTAGAACGACAAGTCTAATTGTTATCCAATATTAATAATTTTGGCTTTGAAAGCAAAGAAATGGAGACTTCCTCAGTTTGAGTGTTGAAAGACTTCTTCATAGAGAAAATGTTTTCTTTTGCAATTCGAATTCACTTCTACAATTTATACATTGAATCGTTATACAAAATAGTCATACAGATATAAAAAGTTGTTTTCTAATAATGGGAGTTAAATCATGTGTCATCAAAATAATAATTTTTATGAATTTTATAGCAAAATAATGATTTTTCATTGCTCAAATAACGATTTTTTAGCCAAAGTTTCTGGCAACGCTGCTAGGGATGTCAATGACTAAAAGTGTAGTTGTGTTAGTGAGTGTAAAAAAAATGCACTCAAAGTTGAAAATAGTAAATAAAAAAGTCAGTTTTACATTTGTCTTTATTATTATATAAAATATATTTTTAATGCATTCCTTACATTAAGTTTATTAATATTGTCATAAAAAATTCATATTGTCATAAATAATTCACATTCCTCGAACTTTATCTAAAAACATAAATATAAAAGAATTTTTCCCGTGCATTTTACACTCTTTGCAACAACTTAAAAGAACAAGCATAAGAATGCGTGTGAATTCAGCCATCCCTATTTTAGACTAATTTTATAACAATTTGTGTTTGGTATTTAAGACAGGCTACAATAGCATTTTACCTGTTTTTTTTTATATTTTCAATGTTTCTTTTGTATCTAATTGCATTTGAAACTTTTGGGCGTTAAGAAGAGAAATTCGGTGCCAAAAAGTACAGTTTTAGTTAAATTATCTGCTATAATGCATTTATTTTAATTTTTTAATTCTCTTAAGGTTTAAATATACATTTTAAAAGTTTAAGATTTTCTTTCCTTTTTATTTTTTTTCTTGCAATTTTTTTTTTAATTTTAACAATTCGTTACACATGTCGAATAAGAGCTAAAAGTCACGTCACTAAGTTACACGTCAAATCAAAGAGAATTACTAAATGTAACGGTTTAAAGAAGAGTAAAGACAGCCATTCAACTGTAAAAAGAGAACATATATTTAAAGGACTAAAAGTTAACAAAGAAAAAAACAAAGAACCTGTGATGAATAAATTATAAATTATTTATGCATTTTTTTTAACAAAACATAAGAAAATGTTTTCAAATGAAAATTTTTCCTCCTACTTTAAATTTTATTGAGGAAATTTTTTATTATAATCCCTTTAACTGTGTACCTACATATCCCACCTGTCTTTTATTTCGCCTAATTATTTTTACAAACACTACCATATATTTTAAGTACACATACATACTGTTCATTAAAGAGCCTCACGAAAAAAAAGTTGCAATAGGGGAATACCAAGGCCTGGAATATTCATTTAAATAATAGTTGTCTCTTTTCAGTCGCGAAATATTAAGATTTTATTAACGTTAAACAATAACTATCGTCACATGAATTGTCAGTCGAAGAAAACCTGTTAAAACAAAAGATATACATATATATGTTCGAAAGTTTGCAAGTATTAATTATCCGATGATAGTTTCAAGTCTTGAAGGAACTAAAGGCTATAAATTTTAACATTTAGGGCACGAAATAAAGCAAAAGGAGTAAAGGCGCGCCCGCCCAAAATGTTCACTAGAAATAAGTTACATGGCAAAACAATGTTTTACGGGTTAGCTAGTATATATATATATATATATATATATATATATATATATATATATATATATATATATATATAATCATTATACTTAAACATATATATATATATTAGCTAACCCGTAAAACATTGTTTTGCCATGTAACTCATTTCTAGTGAACATTTTGGGCGGGCGCGCCTTTACTTCTTTTGCTTTATTTCGCGCCCTAAATGTTAAAATTTATAGCCTTTAGTTCCTTCAAGACTTGAAACTATCATCGGATAATTAATACTTGCAAACTTTCGAACATATATATGTATATCTTTTGTTTTAACAGGTTTTCTTCGACTGACATTTCATGTGAAGATAGTTATTGTTTAATATAAAAAAGTAATTTAAAGTCATATTGCTATCTGTAACAATTATAGTTTGTCTTTATTAATACGATCCAAATTTAATTGTCAACATCCTGTAAAAAACACCACCTTTGTAGAACGTGTTGTACTAATAGTCGTAGGTAATATATAAAGAACCAAAAATTTAAACACAACACCGCAAAAAATCATTATATGACAAGTGACATGAATAAAACACAAAACAAACATGGTTAATAACTATAGACACCCGGTAAGTGTATTTAAAACATATTTAGTAGTTCTAATTTTTCAGTGGTTACGGCCTTTTACATCTTAGGTAACGATATGTAACTTTAAAAATTAAATCTGCTTTTAATTTTATATTAGGAACAAAATGGAAATGAAACAAAATAGAAAATTCGTTTTCTCTTTTTAACAAAAAATATAAAGGTGCAAGGTGAATTATTTTTGTTTTTAAAAAGACAAATAAAAAATAAAAATGTAAAAAAATAAATAAAATTTTCGGAAAAAAAGGCAATGCAAAGTTTAAATTTTTTTATGTACGTGTTCTCCATCCCTTCACATAGTGTCTACATTAAACAAATTTTTATCAAAACAAACATCAAAATTAACGCGAATTTGTGGAAGGTGGCAACAGTTGCACAAAAAAAACAATATGGCGTATTCATTATTATTTTTTATATATGCAGTTTGGCAACTGTAACAACTAAAATAGTAATCAGCTGTTTAACTAAGGTTACCTTGTATATATTCGCACTGATTTTGACGTTTGTTTTGATAAAAATTTGCCTAATGTAGACACTAGGTAACATAAAGTTAGAAATAAATATTTTTTCCCCTTATTCTGCCGACTTATGTTAGGAAATAAAAATTTCTTCGTGTAGACGTTGAGTAATTATGTAAGTTGTCAACTATACAGTACAGTACTCAAAATAAATATACACACGTTACCACAATAAATATTAAATATAACATTGTGTGCAAACAATAAAGATTATAAATAACAAGAGCAATTATTTATTATGAGCATTACTTATTATTAATTTATTTTTAGTCCAAAACATCATTATCATCATTGTCATGTATGTATGTATGTATGTACATTGTACATACATATAGTATATGATGGTAATGTGTTTCTTTTTTTTCTGGCCCAAAAACCGTGAAATAATTAGTGTGTAATAAGTTTACAAATATGTATGTAAATTTGTTTCCATTTTTCGATTTATTAAGGTTCATAGGGAAATGTTACAAAATAATTTACGTTTTAGAAAGTTACAAAAACAGAAAATTATATGATTGTTTGCAAAACGTAATTTGTTTCCTTTATTTAACAAAATGCAAATTATTGTTAAAAAATACACCTTTGTCTAATTATTTATATAATACTTAAATAGTAATATTTTCACATTATACTTTTTTCCAAGAAAAAAATTCAATTAGACTTAAACATTTGAAAATGTTTGACTTTTTTTTATCTTATCTTGGGTATTTATTTTTCTTTTGCTCTTCTTTAGTTGAAGTTGTCACTTTGTTTTTTCATTTTTTTTTTTTGCATTTGTAACAAATTCTTATTAAACATTATTTGTTGCTGTTGTTTGTACTGTTCCGTTCTTTTTTATATTCATTTATTTAGTTATTGATGTAATAATAAGAATTACATTAAATTACAGTATTTTATAGCCATTTTTAGTAAGATACTATAGTACTTAATTTCATGATCGTGTTATTGCATTTGCAATGTATTCCTAAATAGGTTGTTGTGAAAATGGTTAGTTAAATATTCATTTAGTCCTACACATTCTATGTAGCATCAGATATCCTCATTATCTTTTCAGTTTGTTAGATAATTTTTGTCATTTACGCTACGAGGATATAAGAACAGAAGATATATACGCTTGTCTTTAGCTTTTGACACTTGGAAATAAAAATATTTTATTTACTTAAAGTAATGCCAACACAAAATTGTTTAGCAAATAAAATTTTATTTGAAATTTATTAACTAGCGGATGTTAGAAAAAAGACATTGATGTAAGAATTTTCATGAAAAACAAATGGAAGTGTTATATTTGGCTGGGCCGAATCTTTTATACCCTTCACAAAATCTATATTTCATAAATATGTAAACATATTGGAATTATCTCTTATCAAAATTTTTGCTTTAATCTGAAAATATACTTAATATTTGTAAACTGGTGTTAACCATGACATCGGAAATTCTTAACATAAAGAGTCTCCGAAAACTTCTTGGGCATATGACTTAGGAAGATCGCTCAGACCATCTGTGTTGAAGAGCTGAATAAAGATATGAATAGAGATTTGAAGAATTGCAAATTCCTTTTCAGTTTTCTACCGACAATTTTTTTTAAAGTTCCTTAGACTTAGATATTTTAAACTTGAATTAGCTATTTTAAAATTTTCAGCATTTTTAAGAATTTTTGAATTTGGGTCTCTTAAGACACAATTCTACCAAACATGATATGCTATCTCATTATCTACATTTAAAAGCCTAAAACACAATTACAGTTAAGTGATAATATTTTAAGAAAAAACATCTCACATACTCAGATTTACTTATCAGACTTATTTTTTCACAAAACAATATGCCCATATTAAAACGAAATTCAAAAGGATTTCACGAGTAAGGTTATTATCTAGAAGACTTTTTTTGAAAAACAATTATATGTGCTCCCCATATATGTGAACAGTATAAAAATCAATTTACAACACTATATGTTGAATATATTTAAAATTCAACAATGTTGAAAAATTATTCATTTTACACAAATTAAAGTAAAACAATTTTTTGAATTCAGAATTTCAAAATGCCAAAGGAGTTTTAAAGTGTTCATATGGGTTCTGGCAAATAGAAATGTAATTTTGATTTAATAAATTTCAAAGAAAAATGTTTAAAAATATATTTGACAGTTACTTAATCTGACATTTCAAAATTTAATTATTGTTTAAAGATAAATTATAAAACAATTTTTCAAAGTCTTGTCCAAGGATCGAACTCAGTTACAAGCCCACATCATATATCACATCGATATGTTGAAATTTACTATCTTTATTGCTTATATAAAAAGCTTAAAAAGCAATTCAATTCTAAACTCAGGTTTAAAGGATTATAGTTTAGAATACTCCCTTTAGACCATTCAATCTTACAACTTTCCAATAGAAAAACGTTTATATATTATTGTATATGAAATAGAAAATATTATTAAATTTGTGAAAGAAAATTGGAAAAATATTAGAGGCTGTTCTAGAAAATCGTTTATGACTCCGCCATTCATAAACGGATTTCGCTGAATTTCGCTAAACACCAAGATTTCGAGACTATATGTGTTGGAATATAATTTGGAATTTATTGGACTATCGGCTTCCAAAAATCCTTTTCAACATACAGACGGACAGACATCCAGACGGACAGTCAGACATATATTCTCAAAAGTTATTTTTAATCATAATAATTACAACTATTTTACAATTTGAGGCCCTTGATATACAGTATCGAGCATAAAAAATGCAACGCTATGTGATGTGATCATTGTTCCAATATATTTTGCTTTTATCGTAATCCGATGTAACAATACTATTGTAAATTTAATATTTGTGGTCATAAACCCTTGTTGTATACAATTTTTTAGAATATTTTTGTACGTAAGAAAAATTATTAAACGTTTAGTAAAAGCGGTTATAAATTTAAGCAAGCAAAAAAAAAAAAAAAAAAAAAAAAAAAGAATTGGAACTCTAAACAAATCAACATGATTTTTTAAATTTTGATAAAAATCGTTATTGGAAAAGTTTGGAAACTGTAGTATTGTTAAGTACCATGATATGGTATTCTTTCATATAGACTAAAATACATGAAATCTACAGATAATATAAATATTAAAAAATAATTTCGCTTTCTACTAAATTTTGTTATTTTTCTTAACTATTTTGGAAAATTTTCCATAAAGATTAATGTTTTTGGATTTATTATTTATTTTTTATTAGTTTGGCTTAATTTGCAAATTCATAATTGTATAAGAGCTTTGGACCGAAATAACGCGACCAATTTTAATCGTTATTATGATGGAATCAATAGCTAAATATAATTTTTTCGCAATGGTACGATATTGTTTAATACCCGATAAAGCAATAATGTTCAAATATCCCTTGATTTTGGAACAAATTCTAACAAAGGGAAAGACAATTAGGAGTTATACCTATTTTGACACTCTTCCTGTGTCAAATAATTAAAATTTTCATCCTTCGTGGTTATTGGACTGTTGCACTTTTCTACTATTGGAAATTAATATTTAAGCAAATATGTCTACCTAGATAGCCTAATTTCGAAATATATGCGTTTAGAGTCAAATTAATTCAAATTGTCGTAATAGGATCTCATTTCCATTAAACAGTACTTGTTACAATAATAAATGACCTGCCTCCAAAAGTAAAGTTGCCACTTTGATTTTAATTATTGACTAAAATCAAAGTGGCACCTTTACTTTGGTGGTATGTTAGAAGAGTTTTCCGATTGGTGGCAGTAGTAGCTTTAAGTGGCTAAATGTGTTTATTCGAGTAATATCAAATATCTACCGCTACATGACTTGGTATCATTTTTTTTTTCAGGCATGATCGGTTGAATATTTTTAAGAATCCCCATATTATTATCATTTCAGTACCATCATCATAATGTTAGTCTAAAGTATTCCTAAATTCTTAAAAAAGAATGGAGAAAGAGTGTTTTTTGATACCATGGATATCCTTTGTAGTTAAAATTATCTTAAATTTATGTATATTGGAAGTAATTGATGGTAATGCAATCAAATTGAAGTTTTCATCATTTTTCAATCATTAAAAAATTAAAAAAAAAATTGTGTTGATTTTTTTGAGTTGCATTTTTTTGTTCGCATTAATTTAAACCCGTTTTAACAAAATTTATAATAACTATTCCTATGTATAACAATTTGGAACAAAAGAACAAACAATAGTTGACTAGGACCACAAAGAATAAAATCACAACAAAATTGGCTAACTTAATAACGTTATAGCCCTAATCAATGCGATCAAAAATCATATATATTCTCTTCATTTTATGGGTATAAAAAATAATATTTAAAACTAATTTCCTAAATATTAAAAATGTTTTCATATTTATTTCAAAGAAGGATTGTACAAAATTTTATAAATGCTTTTTTGTAGCTCTTTTATGAAAATGCTGTACAATGGTTTCAAAATTACGGACAATTTCAGACATTTTTTTACAGATTTTTCCTGGAAAATTAACATTTTATTGTATTTTTCGTTAATATCGTTCATGTAGCTATTTTTATTTAGATTCCGTAATTAGATACAATAAAAATAAACTAAAATCTTCGCAAAATTTCTAAATTTATCGTTATGTACAATTTCATAATATTTATGAAAATAATTTTGTTTTGTATGAAAAAAGTTTGGAAATCAATTTGTATGTTCAACTCATACAGTATGTGTAAAAATACATTCAAGAAATGTAGAAATGTTTTCTGTGTATGACAAAAAATTTTTAATATTTGGTTCATGTTTTGTATCACACTGCAAATTTTATGTAACATAATCTGGTTATACGGATAAAAAGAATAACTATTTCTCAGCAAATTTTCAAGTACTTTAAATTGTGTCGCTAAAAAAAAACTTAGGAACAACATTTTTTCAACAAGATAAAAATATTAAATGTATTTGTTGTCAAAACTTTGAATACATTAATATATAATAGTCAGCTGACGTGATTTAAAAAATATTAGAAAAATTCGTACACCCACGCCTTTTGTGGGCTTGGCCCTCACAATGAACAAGCAAATATACGTAGAATTTATGTGACGACATATAAATCTACGTCTACATATTTTTGCTTTTCTTAGATTTTCAACAATTTGCTTAGTGATTTCTTCCTTCATTAACGTATTTCAAAAACAAAGTTAAAATGCTTTTCTTAAGAGTTCATAATATTTTCTTTTAAAAAAGAAGGCGACATATTAAAATTATTGGTTTGTTTTTTGTGTATAAAAAAACGGAAGTGTTAAAGAAATCTATTAAATATCTTCGGACTTTTGAAAAAAAAAAAAAAAAAATAGATCTTTGATGATCTATTTCTTTAAAGCTATGAATAGTTTAATAACGTTAAAAAAGATTTTTTTCAAATGTACTCAGATATAAATAATATTTCTTCCGAACTTAAAGAAAGTAATAAGCAGGAACAGAAACAAAAATAAATAAGTATCTGAAAATCTGATTTTAGATTTGAAATTAGCAGACAAGTTAAGATTTTCATAACTGTATGACATCTCATTCTATTTTTTCCATTTTTCTTCACTGTGCGGTGAGTCCATTAGCATTGCTTTTGAATATTAAATGGATTTCGGAATAATACAAAAAATCAGAAAGTTTAAGCCGATAGTGGGAATTTCAATTTGACGTCATCTCATATACACGTTTTTAAAATATGCGAAGTACTTTCAATACTTTTGTGGCCCTTACTCTACTTTTTTTTAAAATTTAAATAATTTCAATTAAGTATTCTAAACACGTTATAATTATATGAGTGAAATACGAAAATAATGAAACATTTAAAAAATGGTCTTAATTTTGTTATTATTTTTGTTTTTGCTTTTAATGTCGAGGTTTAAAAGTGTTTATAAAAGTAAAAAACAAATTTACATAAATACGATAAATGCACTTTCTAAGAATTCTATTGATTTAAGAAAGAAAATACATAGTAAAATGTTTTTTTTTTATTTTTATAATAGCTTATATTATATTATGTATGTACTTCAATGGCCCTGAGGATGATATGTTTATCAATGAATACAAATAATAACAAAATATATACTCTAAAAAATAACAAATATAAAAATAAAATAATAACAAAATCAAATATAAAAAATATGCAAATAATACAAACAATAATGATTATAATTAAAAAGGAACAGATATAACAAAAAAATATATGTACATATGTAATAATGGCACACAAAAGTAAAACACATTAAAAAATAAAACAGAAATCGAATCAAAACAAATTAGAGTGCAATATTAGGCTGTGCCGAATCTTATTTACCCTTACGTAGGGACTACATGAGAGATTCTCCTTTCATAACAAACGTCAAATTCTGATCATGATAATGATAGTTTTGTTACTTTTTATGATAGAAACATCTCTCGTGTAGACCCTACGTAATATACCCGTGTTGAGATGTGTTATATAAAAATGAAGTACATTATATTGGATGTAATTACAAATATATTTACCTATACTATATTTAAACACTAAAAACTTGAAATAATTTGCATTTTTTAATCATAATCATATATATAATCATATATATTTTAATCATATAATCATTAATGAGGTGTAAGTTTGTTTGTTAAGTTGTTTGATTGTGTAGCAATCACCTCTAAATGGCTGAACAGATTTTCACGAAATTTGACACACAGATAGTGCCAGAGCTAAAGGTGGTTGGACATCAACACCACATTTAACGACTACTTTAATAATATATATATTTTTTCAATTTTATATTTTATTAATGAAGTTATTTATGTGAAATTTGACGCACAGATAGTGCACTTTAGAATGTTATAGCTTATGTTGGATCTTGACTGGATACCACGTGCATTTTTTAAAACCCTCAAAAGAATGAACCTATTAGGTTAAAATAGATCAGATCATCTAAAGCACTATTCAGTGAGTCTTAAAAAAAAATTAAAAGTAATTTTCATATCAAATTTCGAATAAGGTGATAGGTTCAAGGGAGGAGTTATCGCATCAAATAGGATAGCGAAACGTACCGGTAAAAGCTAGTAAATAACAAAATTTTCCGATTTTTCTGTGAAAGAAAGAAGTTTCTAGCTTACATAGGTGCTTCAAAAAGTTTAAAAACCCAAATATGCCTTAGTTTATTGTTATTTTTCAGTACCCATGAAAACAATTGTAGTTAAATAAAATAAATTGGAAAAAAACAGATTTGCCAATAACTCGGTTGTTTATGAACCGATTTGGTTGATTCAAAAAACTAAATTCAAGAAAAATGTTTGTGATCGATTTATATAAGAACGTAGCTTATTTAAGACCTGGATATCGGTCAAAAATTAGTTTTTGCCTATATAAATAATTCTTCAGATATTTGACTGATTTTCAAATCAATATAACTTTTTACACGAACAACGAATTAAATAACTGTCTTCACCATAAATGTAACGTGAAATGTCAGCTTTCAAAACATATTCTTTTGATACAATCGGATTAGTGTTCCACAGTATATGGACATCAACCCCATCTAGTAACATAGAAACGCGGATACTTTTTATATAACCTATACATAAAGAGTTACCTCTTCACCCCTTGACATATTTCCGGCCATAATAAACGTATGACACAATAAACAATGTAAAATGTACCAACAACAATCAAAATTGCGTTTTTTTTTATCAAGCAATGTCAACACAAAGTTGTCAGCACTCCAGCTCTGACAACTTTGTCTTGAGGCTGCTGTAATACTAATAATTTCTGTCTACATTAGGCAAATTTGTATCTTGATAAAATTTTGACGCTTGTCTTGATAAAAAAAATGTCTAATATAAACACTACGTAAGTGAATGAAAAAATATTGTTATTCTATAGGGACGGTTATGCAAATCCAGCGATAAAAAATACGTATATTTAGCAAACATGCGCAAATTACCCATTCACTATATAAAAAAAAAAAGAATAAAAGCTTTGAACGAACCATTGCAAACAAAAATAAAAATTTTCGCGCAAAAAATGTTGACTCATTTTATGAAAAATTTCTTTGGCAGAGCGAACATATATAATTATACCTTTGTTTCGATGTATTATATACATATGTATATATGTATATAAAATACGAATGTTTTAAACACATGTTTCTAACATATTAAAATGTATTCTAATAGTAAATGATAAATGTACTACAACTCAGTTATATACATATGTAAATATATATACTTAAGTACACACACAAGTTAATCAAAATTTTTGCGGTTTTTTAATGACGAAATTTCACAACTTGTCAACAATTGACGATGACAGGGCGGAAAAGTTTCAAACTCTATTTTTTTATTTAAGCAAATACTATCGATTGAACTAAATTTCAAAATTTGCAAAGCACTTTTTACATCAAAGAAAATAATGAATATAAACAACAACTTTCTGTGAAAATTTACAGGAATATTACATTTGAGAAATGTCAAAACATTTAGCAATATCACACTATCACGTAAAAATTATTTAGTGTCATAGGTAACTTACAATTAACATAAGTATTGTTAAATTTAATTAGAATATTAATGAAAACAAATATTTAAATTTTAAATAATTTCAAATTTTTATTTGATTTTTATTTATTTATTTATTTATTTTTTTTTGCAGATTAAATCTTGACAAAATTGTTTTCTCCTAAGGAATAATGTAAGTGTCAATGTCAATATTTTTGAATATGTTTACAACAAATTTGTATTTTCAATGCCAACTTATTTGTAATAAATATTTATTTATTCATTTGCCATACAAACATCCTTAAAATATGAATAGTAAATTGTAAAATTTTACCACAACTACATATAGTAGCTGTTGTTAGAGAACTTGTATAAAACTGGCTCAGAATTAATTTAATTGAAAATATAAATAAAAAAAATTTATGCAATTGTTTTACAAATGTATTGAATATTAAAATAAGCTTCTTTTGAAGTTCTGTTAATAACACAGTTCAACAAAATTGCAAAAAAATAAATAAAACAAATTTCTAAAAAAAAAGCAAACTCTTAAGGATTCCGAATATTGGATATTCATTTAGATGCATCTAGAAATGATATCCAATAAATTTTATCCACCCATCTAATAGGATTTTTGAGAAAAGGACCAAAGCCCTTTTAATATAATAAAATTACTTTTTCGAAAAATCTTAAAATTTTCTAAAAAGATAAGCTGTTAAGGATTCTGAATATTATATATTCATCTAGATGCATCTGGAAATGATTTCCAATAAGTTTTATCTACCCATCCCCTAGAATTTTTGAGAAATGGACCAATGTCCATTTTAATATGTCAAGCTTTCGTTTTTCAAAAAAAGAAACTAATAAAATATCATTTTTAATTGTATATATTCATTTTGCAGACATTATTCTAAATTAATCTTCATATAACTATGGAAAACTTTAAAGTTGTAGAAACCAAGAATTTCTCAATTAATCCTCATAAAACCATGGACAAATGAGGTGTAAGGAATGGATGTAGAAGGAAAATTGTATTTGATATAACTAATACATAACCGTAGATCTCAAAAACGGTAAACGTTTTAAAATCGCACTGACAGAAAATGTAGGCATCAAAAGTTTAAAAAAAATAATCCAAATTTAAATAAAAAAGTCAACAAAAGAATAGAAAAAAATTATATCTTGAATAATTCCACGTAATTATTTTTCCTTGGGCTAAATATAGAGTAGAAAGTGAAATGAAACAATTCCATCACGTTACATTTTTAACGCCCAAATAAATATGTACCTCTAAGAAATGTTTAGGTTATGTAACTTTCTGGGTAATAGGTAGAGCAAATTAGATATCCGTGTTTACCCAGAAAATTAAAATTCCTTCAATTTCTGCATGATACTTTTTTTGTGTTGACCTGTGTAATTATTATTGTTATTATTATTATTATTATTATTATTATTATTATTATTATTATTATTATTATTATTATTATTACCCATGTGAAAATTGTAAATAAAAATATTCAATAGTACTCGTATTTTTACACTTATATGCCAATTCAATCAGTACTAAAAAATTTACAAAGAAAATGAATGAATGAATAAAGTTCAAAATTTGTTTGATATGCGTTTTAAAACCTATGTAAATATAAGTATTATTTGTTTATATTAATTGCGAAAATAATTGTATTAGAGTATTGCCTTCTGTTAGCCTTTATAAAGATTTGGTAGAATTTTCTCTCATATTTGTTTTTAAATGAAATACAGTATAAACTCGATAAATCGGATAATTAATTGCAGATCTCTATCTTTTTTTTTTTTGTTAAGAAAAATATTAAAATATATTAATCATTTAATATATAAATCCTTTTAAAGTATCAATTTTAATTTTTTTAGCTAAAAATATTCCATATTTAAAGTTTTTCAACAGTTTATATTTTTCCTGAAAAAGCAAATTTGTTTGTATTGGAACAATTCTTCACTGAAAATGAAGGAATTCAACTACAATCAATTTTTACATCATAATTCTAATTTTATTTTTCAAGGTATACTAAAATTTAAATAAAAAATTAATTTTTATATAAAATTCGGATTACAAAGTTGCTATAAATTCGAATTATAAAGTATGTAATGAGTTGGAAAACGCCAAACAGGGGTTGGGGGTGTGAAATTAAAAAAAAAGTGGCGATTAATTGAAAATTAATATTTTGAAAAAATAATTTATTCTAGGTAAAAATGGTTAAAATAATGCTATTATCTGTTAAAAAAAAATTCTTAAGTTTCTTCACCCTCCGTGTAGTGTGCCATTAAGTTTTTGCGTTTTATTTCATAAAAAATACTTATTTTTTACAATGGAGTTATTAAGAATAGGTATTTAGAAACATATTTATGTAATTTTTGTTAAAGATATTGTTGTGGAAATATTTTTAATATGTTTTTAAAAATCGGCCAAAAAACGGTCTATTTTTCTTTTATAGAGAAATTCAAAAAGTTTTTAGACGAACTTGCGTGAAAATAAAAATTTCGTATTTTTACGGTTTTCTGCGATTTGGAAGACAAAAAAATGTTTTCAAAAAATTCCAAAGAAAATATGCTTGTTTTCCAAACAAAAACGAAATAAAATGTAAGTATATATTTAAAATTAAAGTTGATACAACTTATTTATTTGCTTTATTTAAAAAGAGATAGAATTATAGAAATATATTTAAAATGAGTAAGAAAGTACTTTATTGCTCAAAAATATTTATTGGAAGCTATTATCAATTATGGACCGCTCATTGTATAATTTGACTGTAAGATTTGTATGTTAATAAAACTTAATTGTACTAAATTTCATCTTTGTGCGGACATTTATATAGGAATTATGCCCCTAAAAGTGATTTTCGGAGAAGGTCTTATATGGGAGGTATCGTCAATTATGGACTTAGACAAAACTTTGTTGTTTTGAATTTTACGTAAATATAGACATATTTAAGACTTTTATAAGCGTTTTTGCTTTCATATGGTATAATTAATTTATATTTCCGGGAAAATTTTTATACGGAGGCTCAGTGAAATAATGTTTTGATTATAACCAATTTTAATATGCTATATTATTGATCCAAGAAAATATTATATACAAAATTTCATTAAGTTATCTTAATAACGGTGACCTACATATTAGCTTAAATATTGGTTTTTAATGCACGGACAGTCGGATAGTGGTTTGGGCTAAAAAAAAATTTATAAATTAAAAGAGCATTTTTTATGTGCTTATGAGATAATTATCACAACAAAATTATTAAATAAAGCCCTACATCCTTTTCCTGAGTTAAGCGACATTTTAGGCGACTCTACCGCAATGTGCGCCGTCCGGATTAACGAGTTTATTTAGTATATATTTAAAATATTTAGGGAAAGATCAATACCGAAAGCTTTTCTTCAATCGATTAAATATATTATTTATTTATTTCTTTTGCTTTCATATGGTATAATTAATTTATATTTTTATTAGTTCAAAAATTACCGCAATTACTAAATTTTTATGTAATAAAAATGCAAAAATGGATATCATGCTAATAATGTTTCTTAAGGTATCGTCAGACTAGCCAAATATTTGGCGAAAAAGACGTAAATGCTAAGAGCCAGTTTTTTTTTACTTAAATAGCGATTAAATTAAATTTAATCGTTGAATGTTGTTTGAGTTGTCGATCATTTCGTTTTGGGGGTTTAACTTGTTTAAACTTGGTAAAATGTTCATATATGACACAGACGTGGAAACAGATGGTGGGACAAAGTATACACTTATAAATTTAAAGAAACATAAAAAACTATTATAATTTGGAAAATTAATATATTTAATTATTATGTTTATAACAAAACTCTAGCTTATGAGATCTAAGTATTCCCGAGGTAATAAATCTTCCGGACGTCGTCATAGATAATTTACCAATGCCAGCGAGTGGTTGCATTTTTGAACTTTTGGAAATTCCTTTTGTAAAGATGACCAAACACCGACTTTTTAACGATTTCCTTTAAAATCTTATTTATTATTCCAAATTTCTTATTAAAAAAGTCTTTTTTTTTTTTTTTGATAACGACATGTGATATTTGCACAAATTACCATATTTTATTTATAAATGTTTGACGTTTAGTATGGCAACACTACAAGTTTTAATCTCGTGCTTAAAAACACAAATGGCGGATTGGATTAAATAATCTAATTTTCAATTGGCATTTAATCTAGAAGTGAAATACTCCCTAATTTCTTTTTTTTAATTGTGAAAAAAATATCCTAAATAATTTTATTGAATTTTGTTTGACTCTGTTTTCTCTTACATAGTGTCTACATTAGACAATTTTTTATTAAGACAAACGTCAAACTTAACGCGAATTTTGTGGAAGGTGGCAACAGTTTCACAAAAACAACAATATGGCATATTCATTATTGATTTTTATATATGCAGTTTAACAACTGCAACAACCAAAATAATAATCAACTGTTTAACTAAGGTTACCTTGTATATATTCGCACTGATTTTGACGTTTGTTTTGATAAAAATCTACCTAATGTAGACACTAGGTTACAAAACATTTGCAAGATCAAACAACGACAAACAATTTTTATGTAAAACAAATTAAAAAGTTGAAATTAAATACAATTAAAAAAGTAAATAAGGACAGAAATGATTTTCAAATATGAAAATTTTACTAAATATGTATTGGTTTATAAATAAAAATTTAACGGCCGTATTAAAAAAAAAAAATTAATGCAGACTTACAAAACATTGTTATGCAAAATTTGATAAAATTGTATTCAAAAACAAATGTTAGCTTAAAATACATTTTGTAAAGTATTGTTAAATATAAAAAATATAAAATATCTTTGCCTCTACTTTAAACGTATTTTAAACGTTTTTGACTTAGTCAAAGTGACACAAAAAAATTTATATTATAAATTTTTCTACAAAATGCTATCTATGCAATGATGTAATTTTTTAAAGACTTTTTTTGTAAGCGTAACAAGATTTATTTACTTTTAAATTAGACAACAACTTTAGAACTTGATTCACTTAAACTTTTTATACGTTTTTACTTTTGTCCCAAGTACGTTTCAAATAAAGCATAAAGTGATTTACTTAAAGATATATTGAAAATAATTTGATAAATATTTGAAATTTTTAAATAATTTTTTGAGTGTTTAAATGACTTGAAAGATTGAAATTGACTTAAAATTTAGGCAGCTACGAGGTCATTAGTGAACCAGCCATCATCAAAACTTTTTTTTTTTTTTAAATATCTCAAAATTTACAGAGTATTTCGAGTTTTTAAAAATTTGTTAGTTTTTCGCGTTTGACAATTTTGTTATTTTTCTTACAATTTCTTACTTTTTACAAGTACTGAAAATTAATGGGACAAACCTATTATTAACTGAAATCAAATAAAGTATTTATTTTATTAATTTTATTTTATCAGATTATTTCCAAATTTTTGCATCAGTAAGTTTTTGATATTAAAGAATATAATTAGAACTATTTAAGCAAAATTGATATTCTAAATATCAAAAACTACATTCCTCAACCTTTCGTGTTTTTTAAGTCATATATTTTAATTAATTTGAAATGCTTTAGAGGATAATATTTAAATAAAAATACAATTTAAATTATTAAAACCTATTTAATATTTTCTGAAATTTACGAACCATATTCATAATTTTTTTTTTTGTATTTCAAAAACTAAAAAGGAATAATGTAGTAAAAAAAAATTTTATAGTTTAAAAGTTATTTATAAAAATTTGATCGCCACTTATCAAAATAATTTTGTAGCCATTAAAATCTTGTACATAATTTCAAATTAAAAAAAATACTTAAGTTAAAAAAAATTAGTTTTGTCCTAAAATTATGAATAAGATACAATTTTCGTTTTTCCATAGACAAAATCTAAATCTGGTTTCATACAAGGGAATTTGTCATGTTGAAATTCTGATTTCATGTGAGAAAAAGCAAGAGGGAATATGAAAGGGTACAAACTGTGCATCGAAATTCGTTTGTTTTAATTTTCGTACTTCAAAACAAAAAACAAATCAAAGCAATTAAAGCAAGAATTACTGAAGTAAAATTTTGTGTGTGAACATAAATGCAAGTTCAAAAAAAAAAAAAAAAAAAAAAAAAAATCAGAAAAAAATTGCTGTGTGTAGATTGCATTAGAACTTTAAACTTTCACTTTTTTTAAATGTTGTTTAAAAATTTTCTATCAATATTTGACAAAATCTTCCACTTTCCGAAAAATCTTAAAAAGAAGAAAATAACAAAACAAAAACAGAATTTATCTAGGATCTTACCAAAAAACGTTTTTTAAGCATAATTCAAAATTTTTAATGATTTTGAGTTACAAAATTATGCATATTTTCAATTAAATTTTTTTTTTTTTTTAAATTTTACTTGAAAAATTACCATTTTTAAAGATCTATCGTTGATAATTTATATGTAAATATTTTTATTTAGCTTCCAAAATAAAATTGTTTCAAAATACGTAAGATTTTCATTATGTATAATTTAATAATATCTAGGATAAATATTATATTTTGTATGAAAAAATTTGTGGAAAACTAAACTAAAATAAAAAAATATTTTTCATTAACTGACAAAACTAGTACTTAGAGAAATTATTTTTTATAGAAAGTCGCATTTTTAATTGTGTGATCCTTAAAATTTAAGCATAAATTTAACGAAAGTTGGATGGAAATTTAGAATTTCGGAAACTCAGGAAAAATAAATGAAATTACAAAATTATTTACTATTAGAAGAATTTAATATTTTACAAAAATTCATAAATATGTTTTGTAGCTATTTAAAAAAAGTGAAATAAAAATACTTAAAAAATATGCATTTCCAACAATTTTTATTAACCTACTGATTTACTTAAAAAATTTCGAAAGAGGATGCAAATTTTTGGATAGGTAATGTTGAAGATAAATTCATCATTCCTTTTTCTATTTATGATAAACTATTTTTTTTTTCAAAATAATTTTTATTTTTTCCTTTTCCTATTGTAAATTTTTCTTCGTGTTTATTATTCTTACTTAAAAAATTCTTTTTTTTTTCCCTTGGATCCGCGTCTGGTTTCAGTCATTTTATCTCATAAAAATTCATTCAAATTTTTTAAAATAACAAAATGATAATAAAAATAAAGTAAGAAAATAAATTTTAAAATAGTTATGTTGATTTTATCACAAAATATTCGTCATTCGAATACCTTTAATTTTAGTTTACAAAAATTAAAGAAACGCTCATTATTTATACATCTGAACTGAACTCACAGAAAAAAGTTTGTGCATAAATATAAAAATTTACTTTCATTGATTTTAGTTCATAATATTTAAAAATATTGTCTTAAAATTAATACTTTTTTTACATTTTTTAAAATTAATCGAAAGTCAAGAAGACTTAAAAAAATTGTTGAACTTTTCATTTATATTTTCAATTTGAAATTTTCTTTGGAGAATTTTTATTTTTTAAATGACTTTTAGCCACATTTTGGGAACAGAAGAACATAACAAATTTTGTAAACATTACTTTTTAACAGCTTTTTATAGGAAAATTGCAATTTAAAGGGATTTATTGTTAATATATTCATGCATAACTATTTTTATTTAGCATTTGAATTAAATTTAATAAAACTAAATTTGAATTTTAGCTACATTTTTGCAAATTCGTAAAATTTTCATTAAGTACAATTTAATAATATCTACTCGTATGAACAAAATTTTATTTTTTTATTTTATAATATTTATGGAAAAAAATTTTCAAATATATGAATTTTTTTTCTCTGTGCATACATATAGTTAAGCTAAATACTGTAATTTATTTTCCAATAAATCCTTAGTTATTTTCAAAACTCTCAAAAAACATTAACAATAAAAATGAAAGAAAAACTGAAAAAGATTGCCTACATAAATAAAAGACAGTACATTAGTTAAAATGCTAAAATGTTAGCAATTATTTTTGAATACAATGCTTTTAATAGATTTGTTTTGTAGATAACGTTCACAGCCAATTTCATATAAAATTTAAATTTATATACATGTTAGGAGTTAACGTGTAGAATTAAACATGTTAAGTTTAAAGTCTTTAAAAGTGCTGCCAATTTATGAAGAAAAATACAATTATGTATATTTGAATGTCAATAAATGAAAAACATATTAATACACAAATAAATAAAACTAAATCAAATTTAAATTATTATCCCAGAAAAAATGTATTAGTTCCACAACTAGTTTCCGAATGCACGAAAATAGCCTGTACTCGTGCTAGTTTGCCGTTAAGTGTTAAGTGGAAGTGTGATTCTATGGAATGATTCTACAACTAATTCTTTAATAAATAATTTTTGTTAGAGATTGTCACACTTAGAACTAATACTATATAAGAAGGGAACGTTTCAAGAAACATTTTTCTTTGATTTTATTTTTCATTCTAGTGAACTATTTCCTAAAGGCCTCTTTTTAAATGAAATACAATTTTTAATTCTGTTATATTTAGATTTTTTTTCTATTTCTTTTAAGTTTTTTTTTTAACTGTTCTGAGAAGTTATTTGGGAACCAATAATTTGTTTTGAGAAGTGATGTAGAAGTAATACTGAACTAGTTCTAAACCACTAGTTATTTAAAACATTCTACTCAATGAGTGCCAGGATGTTATTAAAGAAACTGAAATGGTTCTGAATACGCCAGTTCTAGAACAAATAATTTTAGCACAAGTTCTGAAAATTTTCCTGAGTAATTGTTTTTTAAATGTTTGTAAACTATTTTGTATTTTAAAACTGAAATAAGATTTTTTTTTGTGAGTACGACCGTAAATCTTTAAGGACCAACTAGTGAACAAAAAATCATCGTATGACAATCAATTGTTTCAACCTGCTTTATGCAGATGTGTGTAAGTAGCTATCGACACAAAAATTCTAGGTAGCGTATTGCAGAAATCTATAGAAAATAGATTTTTACGTAGCTGCGTAACTTTTTTACAGTCCTGTAGTTTATTTTCTTTACAAAATAACCAATATTTTCTTTACAAAATACACAATGAATATTCAAAAACATATGATACGTTTACTTTTGTTGTCTGTTTGTACAAAATATTTTACGCTACTTTTCTTCATTCTACGTTGCGTCGCAAAATTGACTGGTAGGGCCTTTAACATCAAATTTATTTAAATGTCACAAATACTTATGATATTTAATGAATAATTTTTCACTTATTTAACAAATTTTAGATTTTTGTTTTTAAAATTTATTAATAAATTTAAAAAACATGTATATTTGCCCAAATTGAAAGCAGTAGCGAAATATCCCCACTGTAGAGTGTTATTATGAATAAGGTGCGCGGAAAACCTATAACTTTTTTTTTGTTCAGTGTACAAAAAAGTTCAATTGCTAATTAATGATACTGCTATCTAAAATACTTATTACTGAAAGATGTTCCTAATGCACCTTTTGGTATCATTTATTTGACATTTGATCTTTTTATAGACAAAAATTCTGAAAATGTGCACTTTCCAAAGCGACAAAGTTATAAATTCAGTCCACTTTTTTTGCAATAAAACCACATTTTTGGCAATTTATTTCTTGACCATTTTTATTTATTTATTTATAGAAGTGTTTAGAAAGTGAATTATTTTAATTCCAATAGTGTTTCTAGAAATTCATTCCGCCCAGCTTTAAAAATTTCCACTTTTACCTATTCCACTGGATTATACGGTCGTTTTCCAAGATAAAAGTGCACAATTAATCCTAAAATGAGCTAAATAAAATTAAATTAACATTGAAAATGGGAAAACATTCAGATTGCTGCATAACAGACAGTCTAGTTCAATGGTTTTCACCGATATTGCGCATAGCATGGCAAGAAAGGAGTTGGTAACTTTTGCTGCTATTTCAGACTATCGATTTTAGTTAAAAGGGAATGCTAAAATTGGGTTCAAATTATGATAAACATATCATAAACTCCTAGGGAATTCCCACACAGAAAAAAATAGTTTCGTAAAAATTTCAATTAAATTATTAATCAGAATTTTAAAATGATTTCAAATAATTTTATAATTAAATAAATTACTTAAAATCAAAATACTTTAACAAATTGAATTCGAATTTTACATAAAAAAATCTAAAATCTGATTTCAATTAAGAATAAGATATTCAATTATTTTAATAATAGAAATTAAATCTATGAAAAAATTTTGTATTCAATTATTAAAATTATCACTTATTTTTATTTATATTTGATTAACCTATTAATTGATACAATAAGAAAAATAATTGAAAGCCGATAAATTGTTTTATTTTTAGTAAAAAATATTAGAAATTTTTAGTTTTGATTAATTGAATACTTAAATACAATTAAAAAATTAATTGGAATAGATTTTATCTTTGATAAATTGTTTAATATTCCATAACTTTTTTGCGGACAAAATTTTATTTTTGAAATACATTGTTTCCTCCGTTAAATCTCTTGGAACCAACAAAAATATTTTTTATTTAAAGGAAAAAATAAATACTGATAATTTAGGCATTTTATAATGAAGAAAAAATTTCGAAATTGTTACCTGGAACCACTTATCTGACATGACGTTTTCTTGTTAATCTCAAATGAGTATCGCCTTTCAATAAAATTAATAATCTTGAATACCAGCGATAATTTCTAACCACTTTTTACCACATCTGGTTAGTAGACCTACTGAGACATGGCTTGATGAACCAGGATGGAGTGTCTGAACGTTTTCCTATTTTCAATGTTAATTTTATTTTATTTAGCTCATTTTAGTATTAATTGTGCATTTTTATCCTGGAAAACGATGCACGGTGGCCCAGAAATTAATTTCATTGGCCAAAAGTCCAAATTTTTGTTAACACCGATTTCCAAAATTTTAATGACGTTCAATAGTAAACATGTTGAAACTAAGGTGACCAAAAAATTAGATTAAAATATTGGTAATTGTGGGCGTGGCATGCTGTTAAAGACAAATATTTTATGTTATTTTATAAAAAAATGATTTTTATAAATTTTATTAGAAGCAAATTATCATTACTCGCAAACTATTATTTAGCTAGCGGTACTTGAACTTTTTAATCAGTGTTCCCACGGCAAAACATTTTTTGTAACCAAAATTTTGAAAAAAAGTAAACCAAATTAGAAATAAAATAACCAAAATTAAAAATGTTGTAGTTATTTATGTAAAAGTTGATATATTTTTTATATTCAGGTTTAAAATATTTTTTAATATCGGTTATAAAGTCAAATTAATCTTAACTTTCTTTAAAATGTGTCGAAAATGCTTAAAAGAGAAAAATGTTTAAAATTTAACTGTTTAAAACAGTTAAGAAAGAAATGAAAAAGTCCTAATTTTAACATTGTGTCGTAAGTGAAAGTAAGTACTTAGTGCTGAAAAAGAGCTGCAGAAGTTCTTTTTTTAACCCATGGTTGTATAATGTTCTGTTTTTATAATTCATGTTCATTGCTTTTGAAATTCTTCTCTTAAAACAATGTTTATAATTTTTTTTTTTTAATAAAAATATTGTTCTAGCTTTGTTAAAAGATAATATAAATCACTTTTAAATTTGTGAAATTTTTATTTAATTTAGAAATTGTTAAAATTTTTTCTGCTAAAAATACATTTATTTCAAGCACGTCATAACTTAAAAAAACTAGTTTTGTAGAAATCGCACTCAGTTTTTCTAATGCCATTTACCTTAATAGAAAAATCGGTAACAATGACAGATAAGTACATGATATTTTTACAGAAGATAAAGCTTGATATAACGCATATTTCTACATCATTGAGTCAAAAATCTAGTTTTTTGAGTTATTTATATAAGTAAAGTAGAAAATATGCATTTAGTTCTACTTTTGAAGTGGTAAAAAATGCTCTTTTTTGGAAGCACTTTTTTTTTTCAAAAAGACTTAAAGTTAAAGATATTTAATTGGAATTTTTTTGTGAAAAAATTATATCTTTAAAATAGATATCGTTCATGTATCGTTTGGTTATAAATAACCAAAACGGCAATAATGTTTTTATTATACAGAGCAACTAAAAGTGACCTTATAGGTTAGTCGCTCACCATATAATGGTTTTTATTGTTCAAAGCCACTTTATAAATAAATTCGACGGCGACGTTAAACAAAATCATAAGCGGCTGAGTCTTTGTTGAATTTTGTTAATTATTAAATTAAAACACATTTTTTCTTATACAAATAAAGATAAAATATTCAATATTTATTAAATAACAATAATACAAGTTATTTAATTGTTTAAGTACCTATTTAATTCTCTTATAATTTTAAACTTTGGATTGTAGTAGAGAAATATTTTTATTTCATTACTAGCATAGCGCTGTTTTTAATTAACTAAATATTTGCATCAAGTAACGTAATGATTATGAGTTTTAAAACAAAACTCAACAAATAATGATTATTTTTCTGTTATTTTTTTTTTTTATTTTTTGGTCAACTTATAATGTTTACTTTTTATTTTTTTCCTTTTTAGCTCAAAAATAATGATTATTTTTAATTTTTACTTTTTTGCTCAACATATTTATGTTTTTTATTTAATTGCTCAAAGAATAAAATTTTTACCCAAATTTTAGTGAAAAATTAGGTTTTTTTCTGTTATAAACTTTTTTTTAACTTTTTTTAAACTTTTAACACCAAAATTAAAATTTTTTTAACAAAAATCTTATGATTTTTCTTAAAAATCTAAATTTTTCCTAAAAATATTTTTTTTTTCTAAAAATCAAAATTGTTGATAAGAAAATTACGATTTTTATAAAAGTTTTAATTTTTAGTAAAAATTTAGATTTTTAGTAGAAATTTTGATTCTTAATAAAAATTTGATGCTTTACTGATGTTTACACAAAATTAGAGAAAGTAAATTTGTAAAAATTATTTCGCAACAACTTAAGTTTTATTTTGTGAGAAAAAATAAAACTCACAAAATAACCATTATGTGTTGAACGAAAAAATAAAGATCAAAAATAATCATTAAAAGTTGAGCTAAAAAATAAAACTAAAAATAATCATTCAAATTTATATCTTTAATAAAAATCAAAAAAATAAAAATCATTACAGATTTCGATAGAACTTGTTCTGAGGATTACATTTCAGTATTTAAAACCTTTGTCCGGTTGTTCCTTGTCTGATTTTTTAAATTCCACGAATAATTATTACTTTCTGTACTTGATTTGTATTATTGAAGTTATAAAATGTGGCTAGCTAATTAAGCGTAGAAAAAAATTTTAAACGATCTTTTAAAGGTAATTTATATTTTTAACTTAAATTTCACACAATAGTGAGCATTTTACTTTAAAATTTATTTGTTTTCAATCACAACAGTAGTTAAAGTCTTAGATTTATTTCAGTGTAAATATATAATTTTAACCGCATTTTATCAACTTTAACAAAACCTCGTTATTTAATATTATTTTTCTTTTAATATATAATTTATAGTAAAATAAATATGTAATGATTTGTCGTTATTAATTAAAATTAATTAATTAAAATTTTTTAATTTGTCTTCCGATTTTTCAATATTTTGTTACAAAACATGTATGCTTTAAAAATGTTCAATATTAATATTTTATTCATTCAATTCTATTCAAGCTATTATAACATTTGAAAAATAAGGATAGATCCGCCAATATTTTTGTAAAGTCATCGACCACAATAAATATAGATTTCTTGATTCCAGATCGGGAAAATAAAGTGTAATTAATATAAGTGTAATTAATAATATTAATATATTTGTCTTTAAAATGCAAAATTTTAGAATCTAGAGCTAAAACAACAATTTCGTTATAAAAAATAACAAATTTGAATGAAAATTAGGAGAAACTGATTACCAGAAACCGTAATACCACGAATAAAAATGGTAACGACATCGAGATTATTGTTAAAAGAGAATAAGTTTCATCATTCAAAGAGATAAAGAAAGAGAAAAAAAAGAAAGGACAGAATTATAACTATTTTTTATCTTACCGCCAAGAGAAAGCTCAAACATATGAGTTTTAGAAATACCTATTCTAAATAATCCTGCTAATATAATAAAGCAACTCGTAAAGGAAATATAATCGTTAAAGTCCCAGAATAATTCAAAAATAATGCTATTGGATGAATTAATCAAAAATTATATGGGTTCTAAATGTGTTGGAGTGGCACGAAATGATACTAGTTCTACCAAATATTATATAAAAATAAATTCTATAAAGAAATTCTAATTCTGTAGGAAATTATTAGTATAACTACATTTGTTTCTATTATTTTTTCCAAGGAAATGAACCGGATCACACACTTATTTACTGAGAAATTGTAAGTTATATAAAAGAAAAATATTGTTTCTATTTTTTCTAAATGTTTGCTCACTACAATTTAGCCACCAACACAAAATGATGGATAGTTCTGTGTTCTGTAATTGTTATGAGCATTAACTTTGCACAGTGTAACGATTGAGGATTTTAAAACTGAAATTGTTATAAAAAATAATTGATTGATTTTATGTCGTTTACACTGTGCAACAATTAAAAAAATCACACTGAAAAAATCGATATATGCTTGAAACAACGTACTCAGTTTTTCTTCAAGACGTCAAATATACTCATAAAAGAAATTTTCGCAGGATACACATTTAAGAAAGCCAAGGGGTCTTATATGGAACCTGTGGCCAATTGTGGACCAATACTTGTATTAAGCGTAGTGTATATTTCTATGAAACATATGTATATTATGTTATTTATGCACTTTAGGGTGATTCCCGGAATTGGGCTTTCAATTATGGACCGACCTTCTTGAAATTTGGCACACAGATTAAAGCTTATATAAAACTTATGTGCCAAATTTCATTATAATATTGCTGCAATTAAGGAATTTATGATCGTTAAACCCCTATTCCTCGAGGACATTATTAAGGGGGCTAGATGTAGTAATTGGTCGATCGAAATCAATTCCAATAAACTTCGTCTTCAACCATAAAAGACATATGTGTCAAATTTCATTAAATTATTTTCATAATAGCGACCTGTAGTTTGATTATAAGGTTTACATGGACGGACGGACATAGTTAACTCGACTCAGTAGGTGATTCTAAGCCCCACCTATGGTGGCGTAGGGTATAATAAAATATATATGTATGTATGTTAAAATGCCTTACGAAAAAAATTTGCAAACGTACCCCCCTATAAATGAAGACTAATATGTCTCAAAATATTACGTCTGAATATTTTCATTTACGTGAGCTGAACCATTTTTAAAACACCTCTAAAAATACCGATTCATTTCAACAGCATTGTAAGAATCTTCGTTACAAGAAAACTAACTTCAAAATATTATAGAGACATATTATCACTTGTAATATTCCTTTAAATAATTTTTACATATCTTTTCATTCGCGAAATATCAAGATTTTATTAAAATTTTTTGTCATATTTTCATTATTTATTTTTTAAAATTTTTAACATATACTGGATTTTGACTTACCATTGGAAAATATATTCTGATACTATTAAAAATTACAGATAATTAACCCTTTAAAAACAAAAGAGTCAATCGTATACATTTGGTTCTCAAGAGATTACATTAGCAATTTTTGCAAGTAAGTTATATGGAAGTATTTATTATACTTAAATATCAATGAATTGAAGAAAAATATAAAAAAGAAAGTCTTTGAAGTTTAGTTACTATTTCACACGACAAATTTATTTTGATAAATTTATGTTTCTTGTGACATTTATTTTGTTAACCATTTATTTGATATAAAAATTAACTTAACCTATTATGGACTGGTGGACCAAAAATATTATTTTTTTTTTAATAAAAGGTTAAATGAATACATGGGTGTGAAGATAGCTACGAAAGTTAGCTACGTTTTTTAATTTTATGTTACCTAACAGTTCTCTCACTCAAAGACTGTTAAGTTAGCAGAATTTGATTATTTTCAATTTTAATAACATTTTTAAAAATGTTAATGACTTTTCTATAACAGAATAGATTTATCTGCACTTTTGTTAACGTTTTTAAAAATGTTAATAGCATTTTCGTATAATTTTTTCATTAAAATTATTATAATTTTAATTATTATAATTATTATAATTTTAATGTTAGAGTAAAACAAAAAATTATATAAAAACTATGATTTTTAATCTACCTTATGTTTCAGAAATATGTGTTTAAAATAAATACTTTTAAAAATTTTTATTCCTCAAAAAATCTTTATATGAGGACCTCATTAATATTCGAAAAATGAGTCAAAATAAAAAGGTGTTCTATGTGGACCTAGTAGGCTCGAAAGCTATTGTCTTAAGGATTTCAGAGCAGAAAAGATAATATTAAGATTGATCATAGCTTTTGAGTAATAAAATTTTGAAAATGACTTTTCTCAAATAAGGGCCCTATTGATGACCGAAAAATGGGCCAAAATTAAAAAGTTCTCTATTTGGACCTAGTAGGCTCGAAAGCTACTGTATTAAGGATTTCAGAGCAGAAAAGATAATTTTAAGATTGATCATTGGTCATTGGCAAATATATAGGACAAAGTAATCTAAATGGTACTTTAAAAATAGTTCATAACAATAAAATTTTGGTTTAACCAAAAAATAACCAAAATGGAAAAAAGGCATCACCTCCACATTGGAAATTAAGATATCCAATTTTGGTTAAAAATAAACAAAACGGCAACGCTGATATGTCAAGAGATGTCTCGTGCTCGTGATTTCGCTTTATATACGGCATATTTTTTCTCTAGAAGTTAAAGTAACCGCATGTGATAAATTTATTAAAGTTTTATAGATATTTGTTATAACAAGCGTATGTCTTGAAGCATATTTTAATGCAAAAATGGATTAAATTCTTTGTTCTTTTGAAATGTGTTTATTACATATTGTAATTTTTTGACAAGAAGTTAAAAATTCTGTACATAGCTTATTGGAGGTATTTTGAAAATAGTCCAGTTCACGTGAACGAAGTAATAGAGCCGAAATATTTTGAGGATTAGTTTATAATGTATTAATATTTAGTTTTAGTTGGTACGTTTTAATATATACAGGAGCCATTATCAACAATATTTGATTTAAGGCCTTATTCTCTTCTTTTTTTGATGGCACATTCAAATCCATTTGCATAAATATATAGTGACTCGATTGTATGTAGAATCAGTTCGCGTTAATCATTTTGTAAGTTATACAAATTTTTACAAAAGTAGAAGCGTGTATATAATTTTAGTAAAAATTACAAACAATATATATATATCTATATATATATATAATTGATATACATTCGTGAGTTCAAAAAAGGTTTAAACTAAAGCATTTTAGAATATTTACTCTTTGACATTTCTTCCTTTTTTTAGAAGCATATAGTTTCTTCGAAAGTTTTACTAATCAGAAAAATTAAAAAAAAAAAAAAAAAAAAATAAAATAACTACAAGTGTACTAAAATTTTCATTCTTCATTATAATATGTCATCCATTTCTATTAAATTAAACTACCAAGTTAATAAATGTTTATCAGTTTTATGATTAATTTTACTTTCAGTTATTTTTGTTTTGTATTTTTTATACATTTTAATTATTTTATAATTGTGTTTATATCGCTACTAAATAAGATTCTATCGCAGATTTTTAAAATGTTATTAAGAATATATTATTTATAAATTAACTACCAATTTGGCTTATTATATGAACATCACATTCTTAAGTTTATTTTATCAAATATAAACATGAAGTGATTGCACTATGGCTTGAATAATTATAAAATGTTAATCTTTTTTTTTTATAAATTAAGATATAAAACTGAGTAATTTGCTAAAATTGTTACCTTTAAAGATACGGAAAAATACAAAATTTCTTAAGGATGTTGGTCAAAATTATAACAAAAGTCTAAATAATTTTAATTCTAGAAATTTCCTGCAATTATCGTGTAATTATAGAAAATGATTAAATCTTTAAAATTAAAATTATGAAGAAAATTTAATTCAATTCTTTTTAAATCAAATGAAATGTTATCTAATATACTAGATACCTCTGTACTAAATAATCGATCATTCATTCATCTTTATTATTATACACTGTTAAATTTACGAATTAATTGTAAATTTTTAAAATAAATAAAAAAAAACCTTCACCTAGTGAGTTGGCGGCGAATGTAATTGTCTTAAAAATAAATAGATATTTGGCACGAAAAAATATCGAAAACGATTTTTTACAATTCATATCTCACTCGCACAGTATAATTGGGTCGTAAATATGTAATGATACAGAGTAGTTCTAGTAAAAGTGTGCAAATTTAAAAGAGAGCGTAATCTACAAATAAATGGTCGGACTCAATGTTAAAATTAAATTCTAATGATAAAAATTACGTGTAGAATTTATGTCCATATATATATATACATATATACATACATATATATATATATATATATATATATATTTATATATATATATATATATATATATATATATATATATATATCGGTCTAAAAAACCGAAAAGGCCTCTAAAAACTTATTTGTTTTCGAATTTTCTAAGCTCCTATATAAGCTAACGACTTCGTTTGTGCACAGAAAATTCGCAATCTTTTTTTGGGATGTTTTTTTGGAACAAAATCGGTTCATTAGTAACTGAGATAACGGCCAAAACACATTTTTGGACTTTTTGAAGCTTCTATATTAGTTTCAAAATTGGTTTTTGTACAAATCTGTTGTAAATATATATATATATATATATTTTCATTAATCATACAACCGATTTATAAGCAAAAATCTGAAAAAACAAGGACAGAAAATAATCATTATTGAAATATTATTGAAATTTTAAGTAAAAAAATCAAATATAAGGAACAAGGGCATAAGAGTGTTAAATACAAAATTGTAATCCTCAGAACAGGTTCTGTCGTAATCCGGAATGATTTTATTTATTTATTTATTTTTTTTTATTAAAAATCGATTTTAATGGTTATTTTTGAGTTTTATTTATCCTCTCAAATAATAATGATTATTTTTGATTTGTATTTTTTTGTTCAACTTGTAGTGATTTTTTGAGAGTTTTATTCAGGGATTAAAAAAACTACTAAATTAGTAGAGAAATTACTTTCTGTTTCATAAATATAATTTAAATCCTCAAAACTTTTTCAAATATAATCATTTTAATAATGTTCGAATTTAAAATATCAAAATTTTTATTTTTTTCATATATGTCAAGAGAATATAATAATTTTAGTAATATAATAGTAATATAATTTTTTTATGTCACAAAGTTTAAATTTTTTAGTTTTTCTGAAAACTAAAAATTTATAAGAAATAAAATTTTTCTTACTAAAAAATTTAAATTAAAATTTAATAAGACATTTCAAAAATTTATTAAAAAACTTACTACAAAAAAAGCTGACAATATTTAATTTAAAGTTTTAAAAAATGCAAATATGATACATTTTGAACACAATTCAAATGATAATTCAAGGAAACTTATTCTTCAGAATTCATTTTTTCTATTGCTTGATCCAAAAAAGAAGAATTAAGTTTCATTAATAATGCATTTTGTATTTGAACTCAGTCTGTTTCTGGACTCTGTGAGAATGATTTTTAGTGAAGAAAAGGTTCTTTCTATTGTAACCTGTGCAGATAGAAGATTTATTATAACTTAGAGGTTGTTGATTTTTGAGTCAAAATAAAAAGTGTTATTTTTTAAACTTACCTTTGTCTGTGGAACTCCAAATATAATGTTAGCTATTATGTACAGTTCTTCATCAATCAATTTTCTGTCTACCCAATAATTCAAAACGCAGGAGTCACTTGCAACATGGCAACTGTAGCCTCTCAATTTTTGTATTAAATTTAATTGTATTATTGAAATTATTCTATTTATTAAACTAAAAGAAATTTTAAATATTTTTCATTTGTAAAATATTTTTAGTTCAACTTAAGCGACAGTTTAATAAATTTTCATATTTTAAATTTCCTTTCTTTTAAAAACTAATCTACACATAATTCCGTATAGTTTTTAGTTATCAAAAAAATAGTTAATACATAATATTAACCCTGGTTTTATTGCTTTACTCACAAGAAAAAACTTAATATGTTGAGAAATGGAACTATTACGTAATTTTTGGTAAAAAAAAACTTTTTCATTTTAATTATGTTTATTCACTAAAAGGCAAGCGTTTTACAAAATAAGTCATATTATTTACCAAAACATTTTTGTTTCTTTTTGGTACAAATCAGATTTTTTACAAAAAAGATTCTTTTTTTTTTTTGTAAAAATCAAATTATTTATTATTTATTACTACGTATCAATCTAATTTTTTTTACTAAAAATCTAATTTTCTACTAATAATCAATCGAATTTTTTACTATAAATCAAATTTTTTTTTGCTAAAAATCAAATTTTTAACTAAAAATAAAATTTTTTACTAAATCTAATTTTTTTGTAGTAAAAATATATTTTTTTTACTAAAAATCAAATTTTACTGAAAACCAAATTTTTTACTAACAATTAATTTTTTTTTACTAAAAATCAAATTTTTCTACTAAAAGTCGAATTTTTTACTAAAAATAAATTTTTTTACTAAAAACGAAAGTTTTTTCTGAAAATCTAATTTTTTTCTAAATACAAATTTTTTTACTAAAAATTTAGTAGTCGTCGGAAGCTATCGGTATTGATGTTGTTGTTTTTTTTTTTTTTAAGGAAGAAACGCATGCTATGATAGTTTAATAAATTTTGAAATTTTGTTTTCGTTTTAAATGTAACTTAGACGAGTCGTTTTTGCGCTCTTGTTATAAAAACAGGCAGTAATTATGTAGTTACATTTTTGTAGTTTGTAAAAAAATTTGGATTATTTTTGTAAGTATAAATGTGAAAATATGAAAGCATACTTTAAGGCGTAAACGTTATTTTTTGTTGGTAAGATGGTGAAGGGCATAAAAAAATCGGCGCGGCCGAATATAGCGCTCTAACTTGTTTTGTTCGTAAACTTCTGATACATGCAATCATTTGATTCATTGCGATAAATATTGATTGTTGTTTTTTGTATACTTAATATTTTTGGTGTACGTAGCATGACTTCTCACTTTTTTCTGGGGGTTTTCAAAATTGTTAACCTAGAAAATTATTCATTTGTCTTTGCTCACGATTAAATTTTGATTTTATTTTCAAACGAATGCGTATTGTTTGTTGTGTGGGTATTGAAAGGCATTTACTACTTACATCTATGTCTATCTCATTTTTCATTCGTTTGTATTTCTTTAAGAAATTGTTAAAATATATTGCATCAGCTTTTATCGCTTAGTTTTTTTTTTTTTTTTTTTTTTTTTTTTTTTTTTGACTGAAAACGCTATACATGTGAACTATTATGGTAAATCTCAAAAATGTGAACGAGATTCATCATTTTGAAATACATGTGAAATGTATTTTAAGAATATTTTCTTGTTATGTCATGTAGACTGTCAATTTGTGAAGTGATAAGAGTATAATATCTTAATATTAGCGATGTTTGAATGGACTACTGTGTTACAAAATGACACCTATACCCGTATTCTGTAACATGCGAAAAATTTTCGAAACCGAGGATGAATTAAAAATTATTTTTTTACTTTTAACTTTTTTTAATGTGTGATTTTGATATCAGATTTTCAAATAATTGTATTTTTAAAAGGAATCAAATAGTATTTAAATTTGTTGTTTTAAACTAGTTATCCCTAAAAAACTTGAACTTCTAGAACTCCTCCATAACCAACATTGCAGATTTAGAAAGCTTACATTTACTGCCGGTTTAATTTTGATTATTTTATAATTTTTCTGATTTACGATTTTATATTAGTGACACTAATAGAAAGCTTATGGAAAAATTCGGATAAAATTTAAATTATTTTGATTTAAAATTTAAGTCGTTATCCCAAATAATTAGAGTAGAAGGAGGATCTTGACAACGAAGTAATAATGTTTGTGGCACTATTCGATTTTTTCATTTAGCGATGATTTTTCATCCGTCAAAATTTTATATATTCAATTTCTATACCATCAGAGACAGACGTAAGTGTTTTTTCGAAAGCGTGAAAATATTTTGCTAGGATTTAAAAGATATCGTTCAGCGCTGGATTAACAACCAGAAGGTTGTTGGTTCAACCCTGATTGTGATTCTGTTATTTTTTTTTTTTTAACAAAATGTCTAAAAAGATATTTTGTACTAAAAAGTTTTTGTCATTTAGAAAATTAAGTGCAAGATTGTGTACTGAGTAAGACATTTGTCATTAAAAACGAATGGTTTTTAATGACTTACTGATACTGAAGGCAAATTTTTTTTAGTTTTATTTTCGTTTAGGTACATATTTGTGAGTACCCCTAGAGTCTAAAAATAACTACATAAATTTGTGGAGAACTCGAACAAAAATAACTAGTTATTCTGCCAAAAAATAAGTAATTTATTTTTGTTTCCAATTATACCTGGATATTTTTAACTTTGTACCTTGTAGGAGGAAACATTAGTCTTTGCCCGTTTAAATGTTTTTTTTTATTAAAAAATGTCCTTGAATAGTTTGGTAATTTTTTCTCTTGACAAGAATCTAAAGGTATTATTTATAGAAAAAATGATGGTTTAACAATAAAATTTATGACGTACAAGATATTTATTAAGATATAATTTATTGAGAGAAATTATAAAATAAACAATTTTATAGAAGAAAAAAGAAATACCTTTCAGTTAAAAATAAAAATTAAACCTTGAATCCATTAGCAGACCCTTATCAGTTGTCAAAGTAAAGATATTTTTCGACATATTGTTAGACTTCGGCAATTAAGAGTTTTGCAAAAGGGCATTTGCTTTCATAATTTATTTAAAGTAAACATTTTTACTTCTACTTTTATAATGTTGAAATTTTTGTACATACATATATAATTTGAATAAGAAAGAACTCTGAAAAAAGTATTGAAGCACTAAATAAATTAACTCTAATTATTGCCACATGTTCTTTCTTTAATCAATCAAATTGTTTCTTAATAAAAAGCACGTGATTTTTATAAATATTATATAAAATATATTAATAAACAGCCTTGAATGTAGTATTGAAAAAATACCAACAAATAATTAAACACAAAAAAGAAATAGAAAAAATACCAGCGTAAACCTAAAAACATAGAATAAACCATATGTCTTTTGACAGTTTGTGCGCTAAAACAGAAAAATAAAACAACATAATCACGTTTTTATGATTTAAAGATTTTTTTTTTTTTTTTTTTTTGTATTCATGTCTAATTTAGGTTGGCCCATTAAAAAAAAAAATGATTTTAATATATATGAGAGTGACTAATGTTTTATGGTAGTATTAATTCAAATAAAATTTGTTTATCTTCGAATACATAGTTTGTATATTTATACCCTACACCACCATAGGTGGTTGGGGTTTTGTGCGTTTGTGCTGTTGTTTGTAACGCGCAGAAAAAATCATCCAAAATCCACCTTAAAATATACCAATCGACTCAGAATCACTTTTTGAGTCGATCTAACGATGTCCGTCCGTCTGGCTGGCTGGACTCTGGCTGGCTGTCCATGTAAACCTTGTGCACAAAGAACAAGTCTCAATTTTGAAGATAATTCAATGAAATTTGGCACGTAGGACTTTCATAACACAATCTTTGTGCCAAATTTCATGAATGTCGGTCCATAATTAACCACAGCTCCCATATAAAACCCTCTTCCGAAGTTTATATAAATGTTAAGCCTTGTTCAGACCGGCGCGAAATTACGAAATTTCATGCCGAAATTACGAATGAAATCTAGAGTGTTCATACTGGCTAGATGACGTTTAATGTAATTTCGTGAACAGCTGATACTTATTGTTTACATTTTAAATTATTATAGGGGTAAATAAAGTATTTTGAAATGGAAACAAATAAGAAACAATTATTTACTAATTTGGAAATTATTAATTTGCAACAATTAAAAATGTAAAAAGGATAGGTTTCATTTTGCAAAATCACTTTAATAATTAATTTTAAGATTTGTGTTTAAATTTAAGATCAGCTGTCAATTGTTTTTTTTTTTCGTCTCACGGTTGAAACATGCAGTACATAGTTGAAAAAAATTATTTTTTCCAACCATGTACAGAGTAATTTCGCAAGTGTCAAAATGTATGGGAAATTACGTAATTTCAACTTGATTTCGGCCGAAATCACGAAAGTACGTAATTTCACGTCGGTCTGAATGCCCTATTAGTATTAATGTAATATTCTGTATTCGTATATTTTATTTTACACTTAGTAAAAGTATCGGTACACAATTGTCTACATGTCTATTATAATACTCCTCCACGAATTTTGATGGACATACACAATGGCATGAGGTATCATATGGTCGGGCTTGACCGAATATATCTTTCTTGTTTTAATTGAAATAATGCCAACACTTTTTTCTTATTTTCTTTATGTTTCGTTCGTTACACTCGTGTTTTTAATTCTCTTCGATTTTCAAATATTTTATTTTAACAAAATATATAGATTTTTTTCGTTTGTAATTTAATTTTAGATCTTACCATGTCGCCATTCATTAAATAGTTTTTGTTTTATTGATTGATTTTACTAAATTTGTTAATTAAAATGTTGTAGTCCCAAATGTATTGTGATCTTCAAATCAATAAAATAAGATAGATTTCAACATAAATGTCTCGGTATTTAATTAAATATTATTTAGCAGTTTAACTTTGGAGACTTTTAAATAAGAAAAGAATTTAAAAAATTTTATTAAATTATATGAGACAAACATTTGAACATGTGTTTGTTAAATATGTTGATAAAAATTATTAGATCTTGTAATAGGCTCTTTAAATTGGAAGACGAACTTTCGTTTTATTTAAAAATTGTAAAGAATAACCAATAGAGAATATTTTCAAACCAGAGTTGTATTTTTAACGTACATAAATATAAAATAAGGTACTCTAAATTAATTAAAATTTAAATGAATCTACTATTATTACACTCACAATTAATTCTTTGCCCTCCAGCTCCACTGTAAACGTACGTGTTTCCGGTTTTGCTTTTGATTCTAAATATTCTTTAAATCAATTTTTATTTTCACACACAGCCAAATTATAATTCACTTTATACTTTGAATGCATTCATTAATCATTTTGTCATGCTATTTAATTATAGATTTATTCAACATATGTATTTTATTTGCTTTTATTTTTATCGAGTTCAATGGTCTTTAATAAAATATTTCTTTTCACAGAATAAAAGAAATTCAAAGTGACAAAATATTAATTGTTTTTATATCCAATTTATAATGAAAACGCCTGTCTGTTATTTATGTTTAATAAACAAAAATTGAGTTAAAACAAGTAAGAAAGATATAGTCGGTCAAGTCCGACCATTGTGTATGTCCATCAAAATTCGTGGACATATTAGACATGTGGACAATTGTGGACCGATACTTTTACTAAATATAAAATAAAATATACGTATATAGAATATTACGTTAATACCAACATTTACATGAATTTATATGAATTTACGCACTTTAGGGTGACTCCCGAAAGTGGGAGCCATGGTAAATTATGGAGGGATCTTCATAAAATTTGTCACTATGATTATATAAAACTTATTTGTGTCGAATATAAACCTGATACTAATATGTGTATGTGATTTATGCACGTAAAAGTGATTTTGGGAAGAGGGGTTTATATGGGAGCTTTGGTCAATGATGAACCAATCTTCATGAAATACGTCACAAAGATTGATACTTATATTCCTTACACCGAATGTCATTAAAATATTGCTATATTTAAGATATTTATGATCGTTAAACCCCTAATTCGGGGGTACATTTGTATGGGGGCTAGGAGAAATAATGAACCAATCATAACCAATTTAAATAGGCTTCGTCCTTGTGTCATGAATGTCCTACGTACCAAATTTCATTGAATTATCTTCAAAATTGCAAGATGTACTTTGTGCACAAGGTTTACATTGACAGCCAACCATCCAGCCAGACGGACGGACGCACATCGTTAGATCGACTCAAAAAGTGATTCTGATTCGATTGGTATACTTTAAACACCTATGGTGGTGTGGAGTATAAAAATCTTTTTAATGAAAATTGCACGTTTTGTTGGCGATAACCTGTTGAACTAATTGTGTTTATTTATTGTTTATTATTTTTACGTATATTTATTTTTTAATAAAAAACATATTTTGCATGCGCCTTTTACAATTTTTTTTAAGAAATTGCAAAATATATTTAGATAAGTTTTTGCAGAAGAGAACATTAAATTTTCGTTCTTTAAAAAATACAATTGTTTATATGAGTAGGAATTATATATAGAAAAGATATCGGCTTTTTTAAATTGTGTAAACATATTTAATTACATCTGATTAGCAAAGATCTTTTCTATCACTATTGAATAAAACTAAAAGTTTTTTTTTTTATTAATGTCCATTTAATTTACCCTAACAAATCTTTAAATAAATTACAATTCTTGTAAATTATATTGCTGCAATATGACAATTTTGTTTTCACTCGAAAACGAGCTAGTGTGAATTGCAGATCTTAATTAGGATATCACACAACAAATTCCAAAATGCATTTCCGAAAAATGCATTTTGAGGGTAGATCCTCCATTAAAGATCTCCTATTTCAATAAATTTTAATTAAATTTTGGAATTTTTAATTGATTTAGAAAGCATCATATCATCATATCTCTTGAAGTTATTGACGGATTTGTGTAAATGCATATAAAAGGCAATTACCTTATTTTTGAATTATTCAGTCAGTATTTCTAAAATATCCTTTTCGTTTAAAAATATTTGTAAAATACAAATGAAATTTATAGGTATTTTTTTTTTTTTTTTTTGACACCTGTCAAAATAATTAAATTTTAATTTTCTTTTAGGTTTATTTTAAATTGTTTTGTTTACTATAAATTGCAATATTAATAAGTCTTGTACATAAATATTTACTATTTTTAATTAACTTTTAAAAAGTATATGAGTGATTCCATGTAAAAACGGACAGCAATCGGATTTGACATCTCCGATTTCAATGAAATTCACTACAGATATTGGCTATTGTAAGTGTTTCTTAAATCATAAACTTTTTCACTTCACCAATTAGTACTTGTTTGATTGCTAATTTTAGTTTTAGTTTCATATTAAAGGCAAAGATACTACCTTTATAACGATATGTATAAAGTTTTTTTATATCAAAAGTTCAAAGGTCAAAGTTGAATATATAAAAATCTAAACATTATATCTCAAAAAACGTTATTTTTAAAATTCTTAAAAATATATATAATGTTGACAACTTTTCTCCTTAAACGTGCAAAATTTCATGTTGGACACTTATTTAGTTTAGAAGTTATGAAGCAAAATATGGAAAAAAGCTAATTTTTTGTATGTAAAATTTAAAATGTTTACAAAGATTAATTTCAAAGTATGTTTTTTTTTACTTTAGATCATATTTTGCTCCATAATTTCCAAACTAAAGGAGTGTCCAACAGTCAATTTTGCACGAGTATTGAAGAGAGTTAAGTTAACATTATATAATTTTCAATGAGTTCTAAAAATATCGTTTTTGAGGATATATTGATATGATTTTTATAAATCTGATTTTCACCTTTGAACTTTCGAAATAAATTAATTTTTTATATGTTATTTTAAAGGTTTAAAGGCGATATATTTATCTTATAAATAGTACTAAAATTAAAATTTTATTATGTATAGTTCAGAAGTTATTAGTAATTATATTATATTTTGGTTCATAACTTCTATACTGAACGAGCGTCCAGCTTGAAATTTTACACTAGTAGGGAGAAGAACTATGCCAACATTATATAATTTTCAAAGAATTTTGAAAATACCATTTTTAAGATATAATGGTTTGAATTTTATATGGCCAACTTTGACGTTTGAACTTTTGATATAAATAAACTTTGTACATGTAATTATAAATATTATATCTTTGTCCTTAATATGAACAATTAAACAAGTACACCTTACATTTTTGGACCAGAAAGGGTCCTGAGTTGAAAAGTTTATGATTTAAGAAAAATTTATTGTCTGTAGTGAATTTAATTGGAATGTAAAATCCGAAAATAATTGTTTTCTGTCTGTTTAATATAAAAATTCCACACTTTCCCAACTTGTTAAAAAATCTAAAATTTTGAGTTGAATATTCAACAAAAAATGTATTTAAAAAATGCATTTTCATGTATTCACAATTCAGACGCCGTTTAGATCATAATTTACACGTATGTAAATGTAAATTTCTTAAAGCATATTTTAGAGGCTTCTTTTTAAGTATAAATGCCTATAATTCCGCGCTCTAATTATTTGAGATACAATCGAATAGGATACAGTTTTTATTAAATTTGAAAAAAAAACTACACAAAATTAAAAAAATGTTTTTCAAAATTATTGCATGGACATGCATTTATAGAAAAAAGTATAATAAATTTCAGTTAAATTCGAAAATTTTAGACAAATTATTATTATTATTATTATTATTATTATTATTATTATTTTCCTATTTGACCTAATTTATACGATTTATATTAATTCCTAAAACAGTTCAAACATATAAAATCAAAAAAAACAATAACAGAATTAGAGATACATTACCAGAGGAAAAATACATTTTTGAGCATAATTCAAAATTTTGATGGTGTATTGGATATTTTTAAGACTGATTACATGCACTATGGCATTTATTAGAGTTATTTTTCTGTTATTCATCCATTAAAATCAAAGTGCAAATTTGAATTTTTTGTTTTACAAGATTTCGTTAAAGGAAGTATAGAATTAATAACAAACATTTAATATAATATTTCAGATTTTTATAGCCTAATTGAATAACAAACATTAAAGGTTGTTTTTATATTGAACATTGTAAACAATTAATTTGCAATAAATATAAATTGTTGAACAATCAGAAAACAACTGATAATGAAATCGAACAAAAATCACTATCATCATGATTTTTCAATAATTGCCTACAACTGGACTAGTATTAGACAAAATTTTCAAATATTAAATTTAATTGTTTTTAATCAATTAATTTCAATTTTTCAAAAAAATAATAATAAACACGAACATATTAGGTAAAAAGGCGCCTTAAAAATATTAAAACAAAATAAAAAATAAATAAATAAATAAATAAATAAATAATTATCTACATATGTATTTGTTTTATTTATAGTCATATACGAATCAATTGATTGAATCATGAAGATTTAATTAAACATTTTTTCCTCTCTGTATCTCTCTTTGCAGTTTGAAGGTGTATTACTACGCTTCCCAGTTTTTAATAACAAGATATTTAAATTGAAAATAAATTAAAAAGTAAAAGGGTTTTATTTAGTAATTTTGCTATAAATTAAAACGCCACACATGCTGTAAGGAATTCAAATTGAGAAGAGAAGACAAATTATAAGCTTATCAAAAAGCATTTATTTAATTTTACAATCAACTAACCATTCATTCACTCAGTGGTTTTTTCTTCTATTATTAATTAATTAATCAATAAATAAATTACAGAACAAATATTTAAATCAACATGGTGAATATATCGGTAAGTGTTGTGTTAAACATTAATTGTCTAGAATTTTAATTTAATTTCACATTTTTATTATTGTATTTTTCTTTATAAAGCAGGATAGCGGCGGCAAACATGCCCCTCAAGAAATGGAACAATTCTTACCCGGCGATGGTTTAAGCGGTAATACAAAGTAAGTTCTTTTTAATTTTTTAATTTTTACAATTATTAGTGTTTTTTTTTTCTTTTTGTATATACAAGTTAATTATTGAATTTTTTATATTGAAACGGAAATCTTTTATTAGATGTTGTTTATTAAATTATTTAATTGTCGAGTGATGAATGAAAGCTAAATGTATAAATTGAAAAAAAAAAAAAAAACGTTAGCGTGACAATATTTATTTGTTCAAATTCTATATGATCTGTTAATTATAAAGAACAATTAGTTTAGTGTTGCAACGTAAATTCTGTGTTTCATTTTCACTAGATTCAATGATTTTAAAGAAAATTTTAAAATCAACGGGAAATTGTTTATTATAAATAGTAAAAGAGATTATAAAAAATATTTGCTCAAGATAAGCATATCTTAAAAAAAATCTTCATAAGCAATGATTTTATCAAGAGAATAGCACTTTAAAAGTATTTTTGGGTGTCTGCAAGTATAATAACGATTAATAATAGCCTTAAACTTTTAATATTATTTTGAGTGATTGTTCATGAACCTTTACGTTTGTTCTTGAGCAAAAGCCAACCACAATTGAATTTATATAACCTAATATAAATATCTAACTTTACACTGCCGATGTCAGATTTAATATCAAAGATTGTCAAATTTCAAAATACATATAATAATTTAAAATTCTTAGATCTTGGAATGCAGAGCATTCTTAATTAAGAATTTAAATTTAAGATTAATCTATGTATCTTAAACATTCATAAACGATTTTATTTAAATAATTCATGTCTTATAAACGTAAATATTATTTATACAATTACAGGCAGCAAGCATTAAATAAATAAAAATAAACTCTAATTAAATAGAAATTTCTAAAAATACAAAAATAAATAACTATCTAGTTATCAGTATATCAATCTTAATACTAAATTTAACAACCACAACTACAGCAATAATATTAAGGTTTCGTTTTTTTTTTCGTCATAAATTTTAATTAGTGGTCAAATGTTAATAATTTGATAACATGTTATATTTTTCACATATTTTTTTTTTTTTTTTGTAATTTATTATTTTTTCTTTAAGTTTTAGTAATTAAATATTTTTCAAAATATTGATTTTTGCTTTAAAAACATTCTATTAATTTTATTACGTGTTATATTTGTTATTAATGCAAATTATATACATATGTAATTAAAACAATCCTTTGAAAATAATATATATTTTAGATCTTTTTGCAAATTCATTTCATTTCAAAGTCTATTGAAAGTGTAGACGTAAATGATTGCAAAACTCATGGGAGATTAAACAAAGAATTACATATAAAAATATTAAGTCAAAGTACAAATGACATTAACTGATAATTTTAAAAGCAAAAATATTTATTTCATTATTAAGGAATAATTTTATTTAAGTATAGTGATCAAGATGCTCAAGGTTTTATTTTTATTTAACGTGTGCTTATTTTCAATGTCATGAAATGGGATCTAAATTTAAAAATATAACTTTCATTAAAAAAATAAATTGCTGAGAAGTCAAGCTTCTCATCGATGTTTAATGAACTTAGACGGTACTGATCAAAATTAAATTTTGAGTACTAAATATTTTTTAATCTCTTATTTTTTATAGGTATATTGCAAACCATAAAAATATCCTCAGAATGTCAAAATATGCTCTTAAAATGCTATAAATATGCTCTAAAAATGACTTTATGCAAAAATATGCCGCTATGGGTTAAATATTCAAAAATATGTACCCATAAACCGATGCCAACATGCTTTGTTTGTTCTGAAACGGAAAAATATTTTATCGATGGTTTCATTTAAAGCGCATTAAAAATCTTGCAATTAATTGCATATTTTTAGTTTCTCTGGTAATGATTTATTTAATATTTTTGAATGTATGTTCCTTTTCTTTTTTAACATTTCGTCTTTTATGAGTTTTTTATTTATTTTTTTTTTTTTTTTTTTTTTTTTTTTTTTGTTTAAGATTAAATATATTTGTATATAAAGTTTTAAATTCTGTTTTGTTTAGAATAAAATGAGATGTCTCTCTTTAAAATCGCTTAAAAACTCAAAATGTTACTAATCATTTTCTAAAGTTTATCAAAAAATATTTTATTTTGTACGTTAGTGCTGTGTAAATATTGGCTATTAAGTATTGAGTACCGAGTATTTGCCTCTTTTTTTTTTGGGCACTCAATACTTTGAGAGTTTAATTTTTTAATGATATCTTATTAAAAATATAACGGCTAAAATACATCTCTGTATAAAGATACAAATTTGTAAATATATGAAAATAATTTTATTGATTTTTGTTGAATTTAATGTTAACGTTTTTATTTTATGTTTTATATAAATAAATTTATAAAATTACATCTTAATCGATTAAACTTATCTGTTTTATTCTTAAATAAAAGAATCTTGATTATAAATTGTATTTCAAATTAAAAAATCCATTAAGTATCGAGTTGTACAATTATATGTTATTTTGTCCATATTTTTTGGGGAAAAATGAAATTTAACATTTTTTGAAAATTTATATGGAAATTCAAAATAACATTAAAACATTTTCAAATCTATGTTTATGAATTCTGTTAAAAATTATTTTGTTTAAAAATTGTTGATTTCTTACAAAAAGTTCAATTTTTCATTTAATTTTTTTTACAAAATATTTTCCAAAAAATCAAAATTTTTACCAAAACTTAAAATTTTCATTAAAAAATCGATTTTTCACCAAAAATTCGATTTTTTCATTATAAATGCGATTGATTTTTCACTCAAAATTCGATTTTTTTCTAAAAATCCAATTCTTCACTAGAAACCTGTTTTTCTCCAGATTTTTTTTATATCACAAATTGAATTTAAAAAAATGCAACAAAAACTATTTTTTTACAAAAAAAATCTCCAAAGTATCGATTTATCAATAAAAAATATCCGATTTTAAAATAAAATAAGATTTTCACCAACATTAGAAAAAGTAATAATAATAAAATAAAAAATATTGGCCTTTTTTAAATTATAATATTTTAATACATTTAAAAATAACACATTTATTCACAAGGTGTATAGTTTCTTCAAAAAATCATCGCTGCTCCCACAAATACAATTACATGTTTTCTATTATGTTTTTAGGAGAGCGAAAAAACTGACTTATTTTGTAATTTGGCAAATTTTTTGGAAATTTTTACGATTAGTTAGAAATTAATTATACTACTACAGATATTACATAAAAAATCGGGCTTATTAGATACAACAAAGCAATAATAAAATCTTTCAAAAAACTACACATCTCATTTTGCTAGAACATTTAAAAAAAAATATTTTTTGATTCGGAATATTTTTTACACATAACTAGTATATTAAAAAACCGAAACCGGAAACCGAATAATTTTATCTTCGAATAATTCGACAGGTCGGTTAACCGGTTTTTTATGAAATTCTTCTTTTTTTACTAAATTAACCTATAGTTCCCATTTTTTATATTTGCTAATTGGACGTTATTTATGGCCTAATGCATTAAAAGTATCAAGTTGTTTGAAAATAAAATTTGTATGAAAATTAAAAATCTTTTGAGTAGTTTTCATACAAATTTTATTTTTAAACATTCGCCTGTTGTACTGAATCAAACCCTTAATTATTTGAAAGTATTTTTCGTTTTCACTATGAACTAATAAAGCTTTAAGGCTAGTTTTTTTTAATTCATAATTTGAGATTTGAGTAGCACCAGACGTACTAAGAACTGATATTTGTATATTTTTTAATAGATTTAAACTAATTTTTAGAAACAGAACCTAATTAAGAAGTAAATTTAAGTTTTATCGTGTCACAAGAATTTCAACAAAGAGGTACATATGTAGGTAGAATTGGATCAGAAGAAGCATTATCAGAATTCAATTCAAAAAATACAAAATTTGAGTATTATCTATCCTTTAGCTACAGAAGAGCGATATGACTTTTTATTTTTATATTACTTGTCATTACAAATGATGAAAACCGTATTCGAAACAGGTTTTTTTTTTTTAAAAAAAAAAGCTATTTATTGAATAACTCGAAAACCGGTTTTCTGAAAATGTCGGTTTTTTGAATACACTACACATAACTGTTTTGGTTCGTAAAACTTTACTTTGAAAATTTGATAAAGTTTCCAAGAAATGACTTATTCAATGTGGATATGGATTCTTAAGAATTAATTATTTTTTTCTTCCACCTGTTACGTTTTCTGTAATGATTTCCTTAATATTAATAAGAGTAAAGTATCAGAAATAGGTTAAGGTTATTATAAGGATAATATAACAATATAAATAATATAACGCATCTTGATCTTTTCTACTATAATTAAATTGCATTGTAGTTATTGTAAATTTTGGTCAATAATTTCTAAACTTAAAATTTTACAAGAATAGTAGGGACATTATATGTTGACATTATTAATTTTTTAAGAATTTAAAAATACCTCTTTTTGAGATAATAATTTCATGTTTATATATCAAACTTTGACCTTTGAATTTTTGATAAAAAATAAACTTTACAAATATAGTTGTAAAGTAATATCTTTGAATATAATATGAAACCAGAGATCATGCAATCTATATTTTAGAAGTTATTAGCAACTAACATGTAAAAAACACTTTTATCATTTTCCTTTATAAAAGTTTATATTTAAGAAACACTTCCAATATCCGATCTTTATAGTTAAATCGGAGATGCTAAATCCGGAAATGGATGTCTTCTGTCAGTTTTGACATGGAATAACCCTTTTATAAAATCTATAAATTCATTGTTTGACTAGTTCGAGAGCTTTTTTATGAATGATTTTATATTCTATTATAATTTTGGCAAAAATTGAAAGAAAACTTCCAAAAACAATTACGTGCAGTTTGGAACATTTTGTTGGAACATTTCATATATGACTAATACTTATTTGATTTTGATATATTACAACGGTTTCGTGGGCATGTGTAAGATCAATAAAGGTTCAAAATGATGCAATAAAAAAAATCTAAAATTGCCACATAACCGATCACGCCGGAGCAGCGACGATATAATACTTTAACAAATAACACAAAAACGAAATTATGAATTGGGTAATTATTTTTTTTAATTTGCTTTTGATATTTGACCAAAACATAAACAAATGTATATGGCAAAAAAAGTCAGATTCTTCTACTTCGCATAAAAGATAAAAAATCCTCAAAACGAAATTAAGGAGGTACATTTATGCAGAAACTAACTCAAAATAATGAGTGTGTATTGGAAATTTATAAAACTAATTTATGATGTCCTCAAGAATGGATATAATGTTTAATCTATGTTATTTCTTGAATAATTTTTCACTGTAGCAAAGTGTTATCAAATCCTGTTATTAAAAATACTTAAAACTAAAGCAAACTAGATGAAATGCATTAGGTATTATTTAATTTTCCTTATAAAATTTTCTATGATTTAATTCGAAAATGTTTGTTCAACATAAAACTACACTTTGAGCAATTAAATATTTGCAAGCAAAGTAAACTTTGTTTATATGTATATAAGTATTACAGCACAAAATAATAAAACGTAATTATTATGTTTATTAAAACAATTACGTCGTTTCCAGTTTGCGTTCTTCCAAAAGTTTCTGGTTTCAAATGTGTTTAGTTTTGAATTCAGTTTTTTTTTTTTTATTGCACAAAGTTAAATTTGTTTATACATGGAAAAGGTTTCGAAACAAAAATGTAACAAATGATTCTATTAAATATTAATTGTCACATGTTTGTTATAATAATAACACAAAATACTCTTAATTGCCCCTTAAATTCCTATAATAAATTTTATTTTTTGTAATATTGATTCGATTAAATGAATAACTTTTTATAACAATGAAATCGTCGCTGTAAACACTTTATTTGAACTGCCTAAAATTATGCTTTAGAAAAGTATAACTTGGTTTAGCAGTAAGTGAAATTGCACACATTCACTAACCCAAGCGAACAAAACAAAAAATAATTTAGTTGTAAAAAGCAATACACTAAAATGGTCATAACCGAAATCTCAATGATGATAATTGATTCCACTAAGCAAAAATCATGAAAAGCTGATGCAATAAAAATGGTCAAAACGTCAGTCTTTCACATAAAGGCAAATGTTCAACAGAATACATACTACTACAATTACTACTTAAGCCAAATATGTATAGTATGTCGAGAAGCAGCAAATGCTGCTGAGTTAGCAAAGTGCTCCTTTATTTAGAAGTTGATTGTACGTTGTAAAATGTTGTCGTTGCTGTCTGTATGTCTGTCTGGTTGTACATGTGAGCACAACATATCACCAATATTTCACCGATAATATGTATGAAATACAATAATACACAAACGAATATTTAGCCATATTTTATGTATATTTGAGATCTTTATTCAAACCCAAAGTTTGGTGGGGCAGATTGTTTTTTTACGCAAATCGAAGCCACAGAATTAAACTGCTAATGTTGCAGAAATATACAAGAAACAATTAATGTTGATTGGTGTGTGCTGGCTGTTACTTTTGTAGTAATCGTTGCTGGTAGTTTGTGTGTGCCAATGAATTGAATGAAAGAAGAATTTCACTATAACACTAAAAGAAAAATTGGAGAAGATAGACTTCATGTTTTTATTGTGATCGATCAGAAAAACAGTTGTATCGCAAATTGCCTACAAAACGGTCGCAAACATTTTCAAATTGAAGAAAAAATAAACTTGTTTGATTAAATATTTCAAAATGAGTGAATCTTTAAGTGAACCCATGGAATTAAGGCATGTTAAGGAAATAATTAAAAAAAAGGAAACAAATAATAACTTTATGAAGTGAAAAAAAGATTCTATAGAAATTCTTATCGCAAATTGGAAAATATAAAATCACAGTGATTTAGAAATCTGCTTTACTAAGTAAAACAAAAACATTTGGAAATGTTTATAAAAAATTTTTAAATTTCAACTTTTAAATACAAAATTTTTAATTTTTTTATATTGTATTAAAAATTCTTTATTATTATTTTTTTTTAATGTAATTACTTTGATTTTTTTAATATTTCACATTTTTTTTAATTTAGATACAAAATTCAACCTCGAAAAGATGCTGAACATGCTTTAACTCAATCTGATTTTGATCCTTTTGCAGCCCGTCAAAATGAACATCCTACAACGTAAGTCATTTTTTTGCCTTTTATAGCAAACATTAACTTTAATTTATATTTCTGAAATTTAGAGATAATGAAACTTTAACGCATTTGCTGAAAGCCTCTTTAGGTACTGGCATTCTTTCCATGCCCATTGCTTTTATGTACTCTGGTATTATAATGGGTATATTTGCAACAATTGTTACTGCCTTCATCTGTACACACTGCAGTTATGTATTGGTAAGTGATATTTAATTTCATTTAGGCATTTGCTTTCTATATCAAAGTCTTAGGAACAAAATAAATATTTTTGGTTAAGATTAATTTCCGATTAAAGATTTACAAATAATGTGATATTAATTTAAAATAGTATTTAATATATTAACTTATGAATAGTTTCACGCGATCTGACTCTGCTGCAGATTGCAAAAAACAGATAAACAAAAAAAAAAAAAAAAAAAATAATAAAGACAAAATAATGCTGTTAAATTGTATATTTTTTATTGCATACTAAACGGAAATTAAGTTTTCAATAATAATTAAAAATTTTGATAACTGTGAAGATTACACATTAAATCTGCTTGCAAGAAATTAAAAAAGAATAAATCTGTTTAGGTTAAATTGAAATTATTCTTCCAATATAAATTTATCACAGCTGCATTTACTACAAAATCTCCTTCCTAAAAAATACTTCAAATCTTTAATTTCACCGACAATTCATTGGACTTTTATATTTTCTTTTTAAATTTTCAAGTGCGTGCATATTTATTTATTAATTTTTTGTGTACTAATGACATGTTACCAAAAAACGTGTACATTCTTTTTATCACATTCGACCATAAGTTATACAATCAAATAATAATTTTGCTCCTTTTAATACACTTAATTAAAAGCAATTAATAACTCAGACTGACGCTTTAACATGAAAAAAAAAACTCCACAAAAAAATAACGCCAACTTGAGGTGAATTAAAAATAAACACTTAAGTGTTCTACATTTTAAATATATATTTTATTTTATATTTTTTTTTATTAATAATTATTAAAATTTTAACAATATTTCAAATTTTAACAATAATATTTAAATTTTATCAATAATATTTAAATTCTAAACCCGCTATGCCTTTGGCTTGATATAAAGCCAAGAAGAAATCGGCAATTATAAAGGCAATATTCAATCAAAAAAAAAAAAAAAAAAAAAAAAAAACTCATTCTAGAATTCACTTAATATATAAAATACAAATTCTGATATTGATTTAAAATCAATAGAAATAATTTTTATTGAAACAGCACTCAGAAATCTGAAATCTAAAAAGCTTCATATCCTAATGTCTCCAATAATTAATTTTGCAGTCGAAAAGCTTCAAAATTGAAAAATGTAATCGAATGGATATCACATTGAACTATCAGGTCAGATTTTTAAATGTACATTTATATTACCCAGAAATGTATATGAAGCAATATGATTCATCTCTTTTTTATATTTTAGAATAAAACATTGGATCTCTATTCATATTTTGCATCCGATTTCGATAAGGTTATAAACCTCACAAATTTTAATTTAATTATGAAATTTTTAAAATTTTTTTAAATAACATTAAAAAAAATGCAAATTTTCCTAACTAATTTGATTTGATCTCTAATAATTTACTTAAACCTTCCATACATTTTTCATTTTGGCCCCGGAAAGTATAGTCCAAACAAAACATAAAATTAAAATACTTTATCTTAAATTGTATGAATAATTTATGGATAAACATTAGAAAATTAATTTAAAAAGGAATATCTCGGTTTATTCTTAACAAGGTATTATTCAAAACTTTGTGCACTTTATTAACAAACTGTTATTAGAGTAAACATACTACTTTAAAATTAAATATTTTAATTACACTCATATATACTTATTATAATAATAAAATTGTTTAAATTTACTTACAGGTGAAATGTGGTCACAAATTGTATTACAAAACTAGGCGTACAAAAATGAGTTTTGCCGAAATTGCTGAAGTTGCATTTGAAAATGGTCCCAAATGGTGTCGCGGTTTTGCACCCGTAGCAAAATTTTCCATATTGTTTGGTTTGTTTCTCACATATTTCGGTACATGTTCCGTATACACTGTTATTGTAGCCAAGAACTTTGAACAGGTAAAAAGCAGATAATATAAACATAAACAAATTTACAATTTTATTTACTCACGATTGCTTTCTTACCATTTACTTTGCGTTTAGGTTATGGAACACTGGTTGGGCTATGAAGTCTCTCTGCGCTTACTTATCTCTTGTTTGCTCATTCCTCTCATCTTGTTATCTTGGATACCAAATTTGAAATATCTTGCACCAGTTTCTATGATTGCCAACGTTTTTATGGGCTTAGGTTTGGGCATAACATTCTATTATCTTGTTATGGATTTGCCCTCAATTGAGACGAGAGATTATATCCATGTTTCAACGCTGCCAGCCTTCTTCTCCATTACCATTTTTGCCATGGAAGCAATTGGTGTTGTTATGCCATTGGAGAATAATATGGAAAATCCACGTCACTTTTTAGGTATTTGTGGTGTATTGTCACAGGGTATGTCGGGTGTGACACTGATCTATATGTTTTTGGGTTTCTTGGGCTATTTGCGTTATGGTAATGATACTGCCGAAAGTATAACTTTAAATTTGCCCGTACATGAATGGTAAGTAGTGATAAAATGGGCAAAAATTTATAATTTAAGAATTTTTTATGTATTTTTTAGGCCCGCACAAGCTGTTAAAGTGTTGATCGCTTTAGCTGTTTTTTGTACTTTTGGTCTTCAATTCTATGTTTGCTTGGAAATCGTTTGGGATTCCATCAAAGAAAAATGTACAAAACGTCCAACTTTTGTTAACTATGTTTTAAGGTGAGTTTGTTTAATAAAAAAAAAGAAAAACTTTGCTTGGAAAATTAAGAATAGTTTGTACACACTTCTGATAAATGCAGAGCATAATTTGGAAGACATTTGATCTTAAACAGTGGATTCTTAAACACATTTAATACAAATTTCAAAATACTTTTGCCTTGAACAATTTTTCACATTCCTGCGAATTAATTTATTAAGAACTTACAGTTTCAAGAGAATTTCTAAATAAATTTGGATTCTGTAGTAAAAAGATTTTACACAGAAAAATAGTTCAAATTTGTATCTAAATTATATAGCAAATATATGTTAACTTATAATTTTTTTTATTTTCTTTTTCTAGAACTGTTTTGGTTACCGCTGCAGTAGTTTTAGCTGTTTCAGTGCCTACAATAGCTCCATTTATGGGTCTCATTGGTGCCTTCTGTTTTTCCATTCTTGGTTTGATATTCCCCGTAAGTCTAAACACTTGATAACTAATAATAACAAACCGGTTTCTAATTTTGATATTTTTTTATTTCTACTAGGTTTTCATTGAATTGGTAACCCATTGGGATACCGGTTTTGGTGCCTACAACTGGATTGTATGGAAGAATGTTATCATTACTGTTTGTGGTGTATGCGCTCTAGTATTTGGTTCGATGAGTGCCATTGAGGATATCGTTGGTTTATACACTACAAAAACATAAGAAAATTAAAAGAAAATATATGAAAAAATATTTTAAGGAAATTATTATTTTAAATTAAGTTTAAAAATAACAGAAAAGAATTTGTAGTATTTTTGTGCAAACTAAAAAAAAAATCATTTAAACTACACCTTTCTTTTGGTGTATGTAAAGGTACTTTGTTTTTTAAAAAATGATTTTATAAAAATAATTTAAATTGTATTGTTTTGTATTCTAAAAACACAAAACAAAGTATTAAATTCTAACTTTTGTTAGGAATTAAAAAAAAAAAATGAAAACAAAATTTAAAACAATTTGCATACATTCATCTTTTTAATATACAAAAAAGATAATGAAAAACTTATTATAAAAAAAGATTATAAAAAAAAGAATTTGCACGCGTTGTAATAAATTTAATAAAAAAAACTAAAACTGAAAAAAGATAACATTTAGCTTAAACCAAAAAAAAAAAAAAAAAAAAAAAGAGAAAAAAAATGAAACAGTGCCTTTATTTTTTAATATAAAAATCTGTTTCTCTAAAACTGTTTATTAGAAGAACATAAATTGTATACATTTATTGTAAAACAACTAAAAATTTCCAAAACATATTTTTTATATAAATTTTGTGAAATCCTTTTTTTTTCCAGAGACAGTTTAAAAAAGTGTTTAGTTTAAAAAATATTTATATAAAATTAAAACAACTAAATATTGCATGATATACGAAATCCAACAACAAGATCATGCATTTAGAAAGATTTTTTTTTTTTTTGTTTTTCAAATTACAAATAAAAATATTATAATTCAGATAAGGTTTATTATATTTAATTAATAAAGCAAGATTTATGAACTATTTTTCATTATATATATATATATTTGTTTCGTTTATATTTGATTTTTTAAATTACAAAAATCTTATTATGATTTTTAAAATCTTGCTTTGTAATAATCTCAAAATTAGAAAACACAATTTTCAATTTTAATGTAAAAACAAAATAAATTATATTTTTTTCAAATTTTAAATATTTCTAAAATATGCAATATAATTTCCTAAAAATATTTAATTATATTTATTTATGGAAATTGTGTTTTTATGTTAAGAGTATTAATTTATTTTATATTTTTTTTTGTATATAATAGATAAATTAATTCATGTAATCATTAGTACTCAATACAAATCAGAAGAAAAAAATATAAACATTTTTTATTTTTACATAAAACAAATTTGGTTTTTGTTTTTTTCTTTTTTTTATTTGGAATAATTTAAATTAAAAATCGGAAAAAAATATGTCTGAAAACAAAAACGACATGTTTGCATTTAGCAACTGAAATTAAAAATAATTATCAATTCATATGTATGTATGCATGTATAAACAGTCCCAATATTTATCTACAAAAATTTTAGATGAAGTAAATTTCGGCAAAACTTCATGTACACGCATATGTGATAATAAATGTTTGTATATCATATGACCAATAACTTTAAACATCGATATTATACATATGAAATTTTTTGTTGATTATTTTCACAGAAAATATTTATAAAATTTTTATTTAATAATTCTATTTTTAAATACAATAAAAATAAAATGAGATCGTTACTGTTTCTACATTTACTGTTGTACAAATTAAAAACTAAATACACAAAAAATCAACATGATGATTTCATTTTCAATATACACCAAGCCATAGTTAAAGAAATAAAATAAAAACATTTTATTTCAACACTATATACTTTGATGTTTTATTTTAAAGCCTAGGTTCCAAAATTTTTATTCATATATGTACATTAGACTGCACCAAAATTTATCGACTTTTGAATTTTGACCGCAACTCCTCCTAGAATCGTTCACTGAGTTGAAAAAATATATTGTGTAAAATATTAGTGAAATCGGATCCGCGTGGAGTCTTTTGCTGCATTTACTCCTATCGGACATGTCCCCAGGTGGCGGATAGGGGGGATTGGTTATAAGGCACATGACCTGTTCATTTTGGTATATGGTGCATACAGGCTCATAATTTGAGTATTCAGATCATGTGTATTATCTCTGGTATAGAGTTCCTTAGAGTCTCTCGCGGACCAAATAAATGCAGAGCACTTTAAGGTCAAGGTGGTTAGTAACAGTGCCGAGGACCTGGATGGTTAGTTGGTGCCTAAATAAACTAACAGCTCCCCTCCAACGCCCATGGCACGAGTTAGTTGTAAGCTTTAGCTTACAACGAGTCCGCACGCCGTCACTGCGCGAGATGGTCCTCCTTTTTACTGGCATACTCGTGGGACGAAAATAGAATTTTCAATTAATTATTCCATCAGGTCAGAAGACGATTTATTGATGATAGGGGTCCAACGAGACATTCTAGCACAGGAAAGTCTGTTATTGGGCCAGACGGAAGCTCTGGGATCTTTCTTCTGAAAATGACCATGACATCACTGTGATCTCAACTCGCGCTAGGAGTCAAGAGAGGAACCGGAGCGTCGAGGCGAGGTCGGAGCGGGGCATGTTTCGACTGTCTCAGGATGTCTTACGTCGAGCGCCAATTTTGTTCGGCAAGACATGGTAATGCAAGATGCGAAAACCGATGTCACATGCCGAACTAAAGCAGAAAAGGCTCGGAGTGGCGCAAGAGCTTCTCTTATTTATCTGAATAAGATAGCTAAGAGGGGCTCATTGCCACTTGCAGGGAAGGACACTTCCACGACCAGTGGAAGCCATAAGGACACCATTGGTGGGGTTGGTAAAATCTCTGGCATATGGCCTTATACTTCGAGCGCTGTTGGTCAAAACTCATACGGTCCTTCTAAGGGTTCCCAAAGGGGGGTCATTAAAAGGGCCAAGTCTGAGGATGACCAGCAAACCTCGATGGCCAAGAACGCTGCTCGCACACTTTCCAGCTCTGCTAAGGGCTGTTAAAAGTGCTGAGTCAGGAGACGAACAGCCCTCAACATCGAAGAAGGCGAAGGAATCAGTGTTGCAGAACTGTATTCAAGCTGCTGTCATTGACAAAGTTGATTCAGATGGGCGGATCAGCGTTGAGCTATGGCGACGGATTGAACACAAGCTCATTGAAGAGATCGCCCTCGTAAGAGGAAGGTCGGACGAGGTATTCTTCAAAGGCGCGAACTGGATGAAGGAGTTAAAACTATCAACTGCGGTAATAAGAAAGCTTTTGAATTTCTTAAAAACGCAGTTGCTAAGTGCAATTATCTTTATCCGAGGGCGAAACTTGAGATGATATTGGCGTCTGAGTTACCCCTGCGTCCAGTAATGACGGCATGGTTTTCTCCACCCATTCCAGAGGTTGAAACCATTCTGACAGTATTGGTAAATCAGAATGTAGGTCTTGTTACAGTTCAATGGAAGATTGTGAACTCCATGACCTGTAAGGAGAACCAAGGCAGAGATTTCAGATTCGCAGTGGATCAGGAGTCTCTGAAGAAGGCGGAGTCGCTGGGGGGAGTTGTCAATTTTGGTTTTAGGATAATTAGATTTAGGTATGCCAAATCTGATAAACCCAAAGAGGCTATCAGTGGTGCAAATTAATTTGCATCACTGTGAAGCAGCCTCAACCGAATTGACAAGACTCCTCATTGACTCCAAAGTGGACGTAGACCTTATAGACCTGGATTAGCAACATCAGGGTTTGCGGTTTAAGGATACTGGAGTCAGTAGGCTTGTACTGGCATCCGTGTACATGCCATATGAGGCGGCCAATCCACCGAGCATCGCTCTGCAGCATTTGGCGGAGCACGGCAGGAGGAGAGGAATGTACATGGTTCTGGGATGTGATGCAAATGCTCACCTCTACCAATGGGGAAACAGGGACATCAACAAGAGGGGTGAGTTAGTATTTGATTTTATAACTAGTTGTGATCTTCATATCTGTAATAGGGGTAATGATCCTACATTCAGAACGAAAGATAGGGAAACAGTTATAGATATAACGCTAGCGAACCAAGGAGGTGAATTTGTCAAGGACTGGACGGTGGCTATGAATTATTCCTTTTCGGTCCATAGCATGATATCCTTCAGTCTTGGCTTTGTGAGACCGAAAGATAAATTTTATAGGAACTCCAGAAGGACTGGAAGACCTTCGGTGAGTTAGTTGATAGGGATTTGAAGGATACTGAGGTCTGGAGGAATTCAGCTGAGGGTATCGAGGAATTAAGGTAATTAAGAGTAGCTTTGAGCCCAGTTGCCCGGTGATTTATTCTGGCAAACGATGGCAACTGAAATGGTGGACCAGGGAAATATGGGTCAACGGTCTACAGTTAGAAGGCTGACGAGGAGTCAGACTAATTGGGACAGCTATAGGGAAAGCTTCACTAAGTGTAAGAATGACATAAGACGGGAAAAACGGACATCCTGGATGAATTTCTGTGAATTCGTGAACTCGGTCAACAAATTGTCTAGATTTAGACAGGTATTATGCAAGGACCCGGTGGCACCTGGACGGAGTCTGGCTCGGAGTCACTCAGCTTTCTGATGGAGACTCACTTCCCAGGCTGTAAGGATATAGAATCTGATGGGAGGACAGGTAACCTACAGTCCGGAGCAGAGGAGGGTGATATCGATGCGATAGAGGAGATGATCACTGGAGGCAAGATAAGATGGGCGGTAAACTCATTTGGACCATATAAGTCACCGGGGCCAAATGGCATTTTTCCGGCCATGTTACAGAATGTCAATGATAGAGTCATTTCACTACTCGTGAAGGTATTTAGGAAATGTTTTAAAGTGAGATAGATATATCCAAAGGGGGTGGAGAGAGGTAAGGGTCATTTTCATACTCAAAGCGGGTAGGACGACTCACTCGAAGCCCAAGGACTATAGACCGATCATCCTATCGTCTTTTCTACTCAAGACGATAGAAAAACTGATCGATCTGTATCTGAAGAGGAGTATGGGAACTCAGGTCATCAGCGACGCTCAACACGAGTATCTTAGTGAGTTTTATTGAACGGGGTCTGCTGCATAAGGAATACACCTTGGCAGCGTTCCTCGATATAGAAGGGGTCATTAAGAACATTAGGATAGAGGTGATTGAGGAATCACTAGCTTCGTTGTGTATTAGTGTATTCCTAATCGAGTGGATCACCCTGATGCTAAGCAGCAGGGTTGTCAACTCGAGTATGGGAGACACTTGCATAAGGAAGCTTGTGACTAGGGTCACACCGAAAGGGGGATTCTTTCACGCTGACTCATTATCAGCGAGGTCATGCAATCTGGGCTGCGAGAACTTTCCCAATGGGCAAATAGTAATGGATTGGGAGTCAACCCTGAAAAGACTGAACTAGTTCTGTTTACCAGAAGATATAAGGTTGAGACATTTAGTCTACCAGTTTTGAATGGGACGGAACTCAGTTTGTCAAAGGAGGGAGAATGGGGCTTAATACCTAGGAACTCTATAGGATGGGGCTTAATGCCTAGGAACTTTATAGGGAAGAACTGGGGTCTAAAACCGGTAATTGTATATTGGATATACAAATAGGTTGTGAGACCCATACTAACTTATGGATGTTCGGTATGGTGGGAGGCGTTGAGAAAAGGGACGTAACCTTCTTTCTAAAGTTCAGAGATATGCTTCAATTGGCATTACGGGTGCCATGAGAAGTACACCTCAGGCAGCACTGGGCATCATTCTCCACCATCTTCCAATTGAGGAGTTCGTGGAATGGCTGTGCGGAGCTTATTTAGACTGAAGAAATTGGGATTAATAGGGAGTTTCACAGCGGGGCATGTTAGCATACTTAATGAAGTCAAGGTTGATAGTCAAGCATTATCCTCACCCGCCCAAACGGATTATGTCGGCATTATAATTGACTTCGAGGCTACTCCCGTTATTGAAATTCCTAGTAGGGACCTCTGGACTGGAGCGGAAAAGCTCCATGGAGGGTGTGCTATCTTTATAGATGGCTCGAAGATGGAAGTATTCACAGGGACGGGTGTTTACTTCATGGGAACAGATATCAGACGATCTTTTATATTGCCTGATAGTTGCAGCGTTTTCCAGGCTGAAATTCTAGGTATTTACAAGGCCCTAGGATTACTGGAGGAGAATGTTGAGAGGGACACTGGGGTAACTATGTGTATAGTCAGGCAGCACTAATGGCAATGACAAGTTATTGTGTCTGGTCCAGATTGGTGGAAGGCTAATGGATGCCTACATAATAAGACTCTGTTGGGTTCCTGGTTACTGCGATATTCTCGTGCGATGATATAGAGGAGCTAGAGACAGTGGAATACATACTCTCTCATTGCGTAGGGCTTCAGCGTAGTAGACTGAAGTGGTTTGGAAGCCATATTCTACACGAACTGAAGGAGTTTGCGGGTAGTGAACTCGACTCGTTCGTAATGGGCATAAAGTGGCTTAGAGGTAGTTGGGGTTGGGATGGGTCTTGGGTTCCACACCTTTCTTTTCTTATATTTCTTTTCCTTTCTTTCTACTTTCTACTCTTGTGTCTTATTCTACTAGGGATCGTCTCTTTCTTCGTTTTATGAACTTTCTCTGGTATTTATAAAGGGATCACAATGGGCCGGATATTCTCTGGGTGAAGGCGTGAATACTTTGAATAATTCAACTATAAAATACTTTGTTTTGTAACAAAATTCTACAAATAATTATCTATCAAACAAGTTATAAAAAGGAAGAAATCGGTTAAAAAATGTTTGTTATTACGAATTCCCCATACCATTAATGTATTTTAGATCACTTTCGAAATGAGAGTACAAACAAATTTTTACTTTTTTGAGAAATGTTTAAATAAAATGATATTTTTGATTAAATTTTAACTATAATTACTGAAAAATACTGTTTTCTTTCTCCAAGATAATTCAAACACTTTCCCATGCTTGGTTAAAAAATGTTGATTTTTTAAGACTGTTTCAAAACAACAATTTCAAACTTTTAAAAATTTTGTTAAGCAAGTTTAAAAAATGTTCAAATAAAATTACACCGATTTATAGAAGAATTCCAAAATATTTTTGGAAAAATTTTATTGCCCACATTTTACGACTCAATTTAAAAAATAGTAAAAAAATATATGTCAAAAAATGGGTCAAAAATTTACTTCGGTCTAAATATCTCTTAAAGTAAAAGAGCTATGCCACACAGGTAAGATTATCTTTTGTAAAGAATTATAAGGACTATTAATGTGTATTTTTTCAATCAAATCATAAAGGAAATTTTGACGATTTAAAAAAAATTCATACGCGAGGTGACCAATTTTGGAGGTCCACCTCTTTCCCCCAGACCGGCTAAGAGGCTGTACTCCTCCAAATCAATTGAAATAAACCTCAGGATTTGCCATGTGAAATTTCATTCAAATACATCCAGGAGTTCTAAAGTTACAGAATTATTTAAAAAAAAAAAAAATCGTTTTAGACCACTGCGGATATATCGATATCTCCATTTTAATATATCGTTGGTGCGCTGACAAAAATCCTATGTGTAATTTTCTGAAATTTTTTTTATTGGTCCATCTGAAAGCTTTATTGGTCGTCTATTTTCTGTTGCAATCTTTTTCTAAATACCTACATTACTTCTGAAGTTATAAAAAAGAATAATGTATGATTTTGTATAGCTTTCATACAAAAAATAAGTTGTTCTTTCCTCTCCTCTAAACACATAGGACTATTCCTCAGAGCCGATGATATCTAAGTAAAAAAAAAAAAAATAGTTTTTATACAAATCAATAAATTTTCGGTTATAAATTCAGAAGGATTGTCCGATCACATTATGAATTCAAAAATAGCGCTATCGATATTTAAAAATAGCATAAGAGAAGATAAATCAATGATTTTATTCAAAATAAAGTATGCTTTGGTTTATATATATATATATATAATTACTTCTCCTATATTAGTCGTATTTAACATCAATTCAAATTATGAGAGTTCCGTAAAAGTGAAATCACTTTTACTTTAAATTTAAACACGACTCTTACAAAATGTATACATTAATACAACATCGAAATTTGTGCGTTGTACAAGTATTTCACCTCCATGTTTTGTATTTTCAAATTAAATATTTTGTAAGAGCCTATTACGTGTCGTATCAAATTGTTAGATACATAAATAGTTTTATAAATTCGTAATTATGATGTATAAAAGGCATTATCGCTTTTGTTAGATCTTAGAGGTAAAATTATGTGTGAAAAAATATATGTTAAATTGTAGTTAGTATTTCAAAACTTTATGTAGCTACTTTAAAGAAACATAAATATTCGAATTTAGTTTATGGCGACATTTTCGTTATGTTTAGAAATGATTGTCGATTTTTATTTATGACTGATCTAGTTTTATGTACGTTTGTAAAATATACAAAACCGTAGAAAGTACTTAATGATTTATAGCCAGAGTATCTGAATATCCGTACAGAAACACATTATCACTTTTTCCTGTATTTTTTTTTTTTAACGGACGATTACACTTTAGGGCCGACCGTAAAAATTTTAGTAATAAATCTATATCTCCTAAACTAGTGAAAGGATCGAATTGAAATCTTGGCTAAAATCGCTAAAAAATTACTATTTTCATGGATTTACATCTATGCGTATACGGTACAAAGAATTAAGTTCAGTGAAGTGTATCCATAAATGTGTGCATGTATACGTGTACACATACAAGACAATAATGCATTTCAGCAGTTTTGGCCGAGACATCTGGATTGAGATCATTATATTTGTTTCATTTGAAAAGGAACGTAGACTATACGTATATATTTAAAAAAATATTTTTCCCACATATTAAAAAAGACAAGGCTTTAAGGATGGATAATAAAGAAAATTTTATTTGATTGAGAGTTGCACCCTACGTCCAGCATTAGTCGAATACTATTAAACTATGAAATAAAAATTTTAAGTTCATCGGACTAGAAAAAAGTTCCAAGAAGTTTCAAATCTAAAAAAAATATTTTAATAATAATATATATATATATATATATATATATATATATATATATATATATATAATGCCTTATTTTGGATTGTATTGGGAATCTTATGATATTTTAAAAAAATTTTCACTCCTATATTAAGGAAATTATTTCAGAAAAAACAAAAAAAGTCAAGGCGAAATAAAATATTTTTTTAACCATAAGAGACATAATAGCATAATGTTTTCTTCATCTTATCTATTTTTTTACAACGGATTTTAAATTTTTGAAATCGAATTTGATTGATAGGTTACAATTTTCGAGGTGGTCAACTTTGACACCTTGTAGTTTATCTCGTACTACAAGATGATTTTTCTGAACGCTTAGGTCTTCCTCTAAAAATTTCCGATACATTTCAATTCGATCAGTAGTTTTGGAGATACAGATTTATTGTAAAAATGTTTGAGATCGACACCACTGTGCATTATCAACTATTTTTAATTCGTCTAATATAGACTTCTCAATAATTTTTGTAGTAATATCTTTTTAAGTAAGCGAGTTACAGACTTGAACTCATAAGAGTAAGAACTAAGTGTGTGTTAACTAACTTTTCTTTTGTAATAAATTCATACCTGATAAATATCAAAATAATTTAATTAGTTTAAGCGTAAGATATAGTTGAAAGCTTTCCAATGATATACGTTTCATAAAAATTGGTTAAGTAGAAGAAGATATATAGGCAATTTTTATTGTTGAGCAATTTTCAAAAATATAATATTTAATAAATTTATCAAAATAAAGATAAAAAATTGAAGGATGTAGGTAATTTCGTAGTAAATTGACAGTTTTGTGTTTTCTAATGCGACCTGCCCCTGTCAGATAGCTTATTCCGCACTCTTATTAGATGAGTTACTTACATATACGCTTTTACTTAAAATTATTGAGATAAATGAATAAATTATATAATTTTGCTTCAAAACATGTGCGAAATAGATAACTGAGTTCTCCAACTTAGTTGGGAAGACAAAAATTTGAGAAAAATTTATTTTATGAACTTCATATTAAAAATATTAAAAATTACTCCAAATTTCTAAGAATCCACCCTAAAATGAATATGAATAAATCCGCAACTGAATTTTATATACACCTACTTACGACACTTAGGAGTACACTATCCTGTTTAGACTCAACCTATGAAACCTATTGCAAAAAATGTCTGATCCATCTAAGTTTAGGTAAATTTTTTTAGGTGATAAAAGTAACCAACAGTCCCTAAATGCACCTAAAAAATAATCTTGTGACCAGTATTTTACATCAGAAGATTGACAACAAACCAAATTTCTCATAAAAGTCGCAGACTTTATAAAACCTATATAATTTAAACAATATTTATTAAAAACAAATGATTAGTGAAAAATATTCAGGTTTACGTCACTATTACTACCAAACTAGATGACTAAGACGCGAAATAATTTGTGTGTGACACATGATATTTGAAGTGCTAACTTTATAATGTAATAAACATTTAATCAAAAAACCGATTTTCACTTTTGGCATTTTTTGCCGGGACAGAATCGAATTTTTTTTTAATAAATCTGTAACTTCAAACAGCTGGTTTGATTAACATAAAATTTCATATAGGAGTAGCAGAGGAGTGTACAATTATAAGTTTAGAAGAGGGACCCTATCGACCGCTCAGGAGCGGAACTAAGGGGCTCAAAATGGTACTTCTGACATAAAAAATTTTTAACCGCTAGCCAATTTTTGTTTCTTACCCTATTTAAAAGATATTTTTAACTTCCGCTATTTATCTCTTGTAAAGCAAGAGATTCTGTAAAGTTTTGAGAATATATATGGGCTATTATCAAAAAATTTTAACCTGGAAGTAACTGACTTTAATTCCTAATATGTTATGTGGTAATACTATTTTAAACAAATGGGTTAGACGTCTGAACTCACCAGACTTGAAGATAATAGAGTGCAAAATTTTAGCACCATATGTTTCATTCAAAAGGGCCTAAAATTACTTAACTTTTTCCCATTCTTCTACACTTTTTATTCGCGAGTTTATAATTTTTGATCTCATTCGATCTTATATTAAAATAATCGTACTTAATTATATCATAAATTATATGCCTACTTTCTTGTTGAGCAGACTTTTAACGGTAGTAAAATTTTGGTGACAAAATTTTGTAATTTTTTTTATTTTTTTTTTTTTTATAGGGTTTTTGGGCGCGCCCCTTAACGGAATACAAATTTTGAAATAGTGATTGATACTTATTGTAATTATATAGAATAGCATGGGTTATTACGTAAACTTAGTTTTTTTATTTTACACAATAAAATCGAAGGAGCATTAAATAAATTATTAAAAATTTATTAAAATAAATTTGATAAGATTTTATAAACTTTTTGAAAACTACGCAGAAATTGCACTTTTTGATTTTGTATTTTTATATAGCAAATTTCAATTTGAACAAATCTTGAATACGTAGATATAAGTTAAAAACGTGACACATTTCTTAAAACAGATTTTGCTAAAGCATTTCGCATGGACAGCACGAAATTGACCATAATTGGCATAATTAGATGGTGTTTATAATGCTTAACGGAAATGTAGAAGCGCATCAAAAAATTTCGAAATATATATATTTTGCGGAGCAAAAAAATTTACTTGGGTTAAAAAGGATTATAATATTAAATAACATTTGTTTGTAATAAACTCTAATAAAATATATTTTCGTACAAAATATTGTTCGATCCGCATTTTTAAATATTGCTATTTTAAATGTAAAGAACATTTTTTTTTTTTTAATTTCACTAGGAAATCCTAAAATATGTTACACTAATATCAAGTATTGAAAATATCATAAATTTTATTTAAATAACTCAGTAGATTTTGATATTACGCGTAATTTTTATCAGAATTATACATAAAATTCTAGTTTGTAAAAATTCTATAACATTCGCGTTCCCAGCACTAAATGATTAACGCTTTATGATTAACAGATTCTACATGCATTGGAGTTACTTTATATTTATACAAATGGATTTTAATGTACCATCAAAAAACAAAAACAAGTAAGAAAAATATAGTCGGTCAAGCCCGACCATAAGATACCCCACACCATTGTGTATGTCCATCAAAATTCGTGGAAGTGTCTTACGAGGGCGGATCAATAAGTCCGTAACTTTTCGAACTTCCCTCGTAGTTATATGAAATGCAACACTATTCCCATCAAGTACCACCTATTAATAGACTACTCAAAATTTGAGCAAGTGTCGTCATTTAAGATTTTTCGAGGTCCTTAAAAATGGGCATTTGTTTGGTCAATAATTTGATCGTTGGAACTGAATCTCTTTCCACCGAGCCATTTTTTAGGTTTGGAAATTGGAAGTAGTCACTAGGGGCTAAATCCGGAGAATATGGTGGATGAAGTACCAATTCGAAGCACAATTCATAGAGTTTTGAGATTGAGACTGCACACGTGTGCATCCGTGCATTATCTTGATGAAAAAGAACATTTTTCTTGGCCATATGGGGTCGTTTTCTTTTTAAATCCTCATTAAATCGGCCTAATAAGTTGGCATAATATTCGCCGTTTATTGTTTTTCCCTTTTGAAGGTAATCGATGTGGATTATTCCGCGTGCATCCCACAAAACTGCTGCCATCACCATATTGGCTGACAAACCTACTTTGGCCTTCTTGGGAGCAGGTTCACTAGGAGAAACCCATTGTTTAGATTGCTGCTTGGTCTCCGTTGTACAGTAATGGATCCATGTTTCATCCACAGTTACAAAACACCGCAAAAACTCATTCGGGTTGCGGTTACACAACTCCAAACAATCCTTTGAAGTTGTCACACGTTTACTTTTATGTTCAATTGAGAGCAAACGGGGACAACTTTCTTAAACCCAGTTGATCATTTAAAATCGAAACCACAATGCCATATGAAATGCCTATGGCATCAACAATTTCACGCACTTTTACTCTTCGGTCGGCCAACACCATATCGTGCATTTTTTCGACATTTTCGGGTGTACTGACCTCAATTGGCCGTCTAGAACGTTCAGCGTCATTTGTACTTGTGCGACCACAACGGAAGTCAATAAACCACTTTTTTTATCATTGAAATCGAATGTGTAGAGTGCCCATAATATTTATCGAGTTTTTCCTTGGTTTGATTGACGGTTATTTTGCAAAAAATAATGTTTAATGAGCACTCGGAAATTCACTTTTTTCCATTTTTAGAAAAATACACGGTTGGTTGTATGTTTTGAACAGCTGTTAAACGCAAAGTAAATGACGACACTTGCTCAAAATTTGACAGTAGTCTATTAACAGGTGGTACTTGATGAGAATAGTGTTGCATTTCATATAACTACGAGGGAAGTTCGAAAAGTCACGGACTTATTGATCCGCCCTCGTATATTAGACATGTGTACAATTGTGGACCAATACTTTCACTAAGTGTAAAATAAAATATACAAATACAGAATATTACGTTAATACTAACATTTATATGACTTTATGCACTTTAGGGTGACTACCGAAATTGGGCTTATATGGGAGCTATGGCAAATTATGGAGCGATCCTCATTGAATTTGTCACTGTGATTTCTACTTATATATAACTTATTTGTGTTGAATATAAACTTGATACTAAAATGTGTATATGATTTATGCACGTTAAAGTGATTTTTGGAAGAAGGTTTTATATGTGAAATATGGTCAATTATGGACCGATATTCATGGAATTTGGCACAAAGATTGATACTTATACAAAACTTCCTTATACTGAATTTCATTAAAATATTACTATATTTAAGACATTTATGATCGTTAAACCTCTATTCCGGGAGGACATTTGTATGATCTAGGTGAAATAATGGACCGATGATAACCAAATTTCAATAGGGTTCGTCCCTGTGTCATGAAAGTCACACGTACCATATTCCATTGAATTATTTTCAAAATTGCGACCTGTACTTTGTGCACAAGGTTTATATAGATTGCCAGCCAAACGGACGGACTGACATCGTTAGATCGACTCAAAAAAATTATTCTGAGTCGACTGGTATACTTTAAAGTGGGTGTTGGATGACTTTTTCTGTGCGTTACACAAAAAAAATCTTCCAACATCCATAAAAAACAAAATAATAATATATAATATATATATATATATATATATATATATATATATATATTTATATACATATATATACAGTCAACAAAATATCCTAAAAATTGTAAAAGAACAGAAAAAACTGCACAAATTTCTTTTAAAAATATATTAACGATTTTTTACATTTTAAAACGTAATTTTTTAAGTCCTTGTAAGTAATACGATATAGATCGGATACTTTTCTGAATCATGCGAAGTCCGACGATTAGAATCATTTTATATATATATATATTTTTTTTTTATTCAAACCAAACTGTTAATTTATAAACTTCAAAATTAAAGGATTTTTTAACTTTTGGCGACTTTTTTTAACCCTGCATCAAGCTACTTTAAGTCGAAAAAAATTACTTATCAATTACTACGTTTATACACACCTCTTACTCGCAATAAAAAATATTGCGAAATGAAAATTTTGCTGTACAAACGGTGAGTTAATTTTTAATTTGCAAGTTAGAAACTCACGAAAACTAATCGTGATTAGTGAAATTTATTGCAAATGAAACGTACGGCGTTGCCATATCCTTTTACGTTCATAGAATTTTCAATGGTAATGGTTGTATTTTTTCCATCCAGCACGAAAAATAAGGAAATATATTTCTTTATTCTAAATAAAACATCAATGAAAAGACAATGTCATCTATCATCAATCTATCAATTAAAATACTAAATAATTTGCAGATCGATATTCTGACTAGATTTGGCAACGAAAAGTGAATCGGTAAAATGGTTCAGATTAAAAACTAGAAAACACACTGAATAAGTGTGTCATAAGAAATTAATATGGGTTGAACCCAGTTAAAAAATTGCATATCTAATGTTGACATAGTATTGTGAAAAAGTAAATAAATTATAAAAATTTATTATATGTTATAAGAAATTTACAAAAGTTTTAAAAAAACAAATGTGGGTGGAAAAGGTGTGCAGAATTAGTTTTTCGGAATTTTTACAATTTTTATAGTTTTTCCGTGACTAATAGCTTTAAACAAAAACGATAAGCATATTTGGATTCTTTAGAATCTCTAGTTTTATAAAAGTATAAAAATGATATTGCTTTTTAAATTTCAATTGTATCAATTTTGCAAGATCTTGGTAAAGTTTTTCCCATATATAGCCCAATATTTGCGACCGATTTTGTTTTCAGTTAAAGAACAAAGGTCGATTTCTTTACCGAGTCCAAAAATAAATTACTTTGAATTTTAAAATTGCAAAATTATGATTTTTTTTGCTAAAAAATTGTCTATATATTTTTTTTTAAGTAAAATTTTCCTTAATAACATATAAAGATTTTATACTTGTCTGAAAAGTATCTTCACGGAGATGATGTCAAAAATTGAAAACGAGTCCAATCACCCAACAGGACTAAGAACAAATCCCGCCGAATTTGATATATTTTCTATCGAAATTTTGTCTTTAGCCAAAATTTTCCAAAAACTTCTTGCAACAAATGTGGTTGTTTTGGGAAACAAATTTTTAAATCCCATTATTGGGATTTTCGCCGTTTTTTGGGAATTGCGGGATTCCTTTTACAAAAATCCTAAATTATTTACACTTCATCATTTCAAAACCCTTAACCGGTAGAACCTTCGTTTCATCATCGTCTTATATGTAGCCAATACTTTATCACTTCCAGGTAGTAAAGAGTGTTACTATCGACTTCGCTAGTGATAACTTCAAGCTATGCGCAATGAAGAAATTGTGGACTTCGCTGAGATAACCATTACCAAACTGCATTGGCCATCAACGTCAAATTTTAAAGTAAAGTAGTTTTGGTCCTGTAAAAGATATTGACTTTAGTCCTTTTGTATACAATTGAGAATTACGTCAGCTAGATAACAAAATTTATTTAAAAAATTGGAGTTCATATTTCTTTCTGATTTTTAGAATTAAAGTAAAATTTTTGTAAAAACTACAAATATTGTATCTGTAATAAAATCTTTGTCTGTTAAGATATCCTAACTCAATTTTCGGTGATCGTTTAATTTATCATTTAAAATGATGAAGTGTAAATAATTTAGGATTTTTGCAAAAGGAATCCCGCAATTCTCAAAAAACGGCGAAAATCCCAATAATGGGATTTAAAAATTTGTTTCCCAAAACAACCACATTTGTTGCAAGAAGTTTTTGGAATATTTTGACTAAAGACAAAATTTTGATACAAAATAGGTCAAATTCGGCGGGATTTGTTCTTAGTCCTGTTGGTGATTTGACTCGTTTTCAATTTTTGACATCATCTCCGTGAAGATACTTTTCAGACAAGTATAAAATCTTTATATGTTATTAAGGAAAATTTTATTTAAAAAAAAAAATATTGACAATTTTTTAGCAAAAAAAATCATAATTTTGCAATTTTAAAATTCAAAGTAATTTATTTTTGGACTCGGTAAAGAAATCGACCTTTGTTCTTTAACTGAAAACAAAATCGGTCGCAAATATTGGGCTATATATGGGAAAAACTTTACCAAGATCTTGCAAAATTGATACAATTGAAATTTAAAAAGCAATATAATTTTTATACTTTTATAAAACTAGAGATTCTAAAGAATGCAAATATGCTTATCGTTTTTGTTTAAAGCTATTAGTCACGGAAAAACTATAAAAATTGTAAAAATTCAGAAAAACTAATTCTGCACACCTTTTCCACACACATTTGTTTTTTTAAAACTTTTGTAAATTTCTTATAACATATAATAAATTTTTATAATTTATTTACTTTTTCACAATACTATGTCAACATTAGATATGCAATTTTTTAACTGGGTTCAACCCATATTAATTTCTTATGACACACTTATTCAGTGTGTTTTCTAGTTTTTAATCTGAACCATTTTACCGATTCACTTTTCGTTGCCAAATCTAGTCAGAATATCGATCTGCAAATTATTTAGTATTTTAATTGATAGATTGATGATAGATGTCATTGTCTTTTCATTGATGTTTTATTTAGCGGAATTATCATTTATTACGTTAATTTCAATTAATTTATTTAAATAAATTATTTATACAAGACAAAAACACTTGAAAGCAGATAAACTTGAAATTAATAAAACTATCACCACTTTAAAGACATTTTGCTCTAAATATAACAAAACATAGTAAAATAGACACCCAGTGTTTATTGGGTTTTCAATAAAAGTATAAAAATATTTTTCGGTAGGTGTTTTGATCGTTTAAATATATAAAAAGATTCAGTATATTCGATTTAAATATATGTAATGAATAGATAAATTTGACCTCAACTTCTCATGTCGAGAAGACAATGAAGGCAGAACAACAACCACAAGTACTATTTAAATACTTGACTTAGGATGCAACATAAAGTATATTTATGTATATTTGAGTGACGAATTTGAATATTTGATATTTTAAAATGAAGCTGAATTGAAATAAATAAAAGTAAATGTACAGAAAAGTCATCTTGACAAAAAATATATATGTATATTTTATTTTTATTTCATTGTTTGTTACACTTAATGTATAAGTACAAATAACTATAAAAAATCTTTAGTTTTATTAACAACAGAAAACGAAAAAAAAGTATTCAAGGTGTTTAGAAAGGCATACAAAATTAAAAACTAGATACTTGAGGACACGATTTTACCAAATTTAATATTCGTATTAATGTGTATTTTTAACTAAGATATTTATTTAGTCTTTTATTAATAAGGTTAATATTGAATAAACAGACTGAAATAAGTACCAGAAATAGGAATAATTTTTTATTTTCAACATGCATACAGTGTACATTTAAGTCAGAAATAACATAGTGTCTACATTAGAGATTTTTTTATCAAGACAAACGTCAAACTTAACGCGAATTTGTGGAAAATGGCAACAGTTGCACAAAAAAACAATATGACAACTGTAATAACCAAAATAATAATCTCCTGTTTAACTAAGGTTACCTTGTATATATTCGCACTGATTTTGACGTTTGTTTTGATAAAAATTTGCCTAATGTAGACACTAGGTAAAGAAGGAAGTACAAAGTTTTTTTTTCTTTTTTTTATCTTCTTAAAAGTTTGAAGCCGATATACTTTTTTTATTGTGGAGTTTTTTAAGTCGCCTAATCCCGCTTTCATATCAATCAAGTATTATTACTCTAGCAACATCGGCCATCTCAAGATATGACATTTGGATATTCAATCCAAAACAGTATTCGAAATATTTGATTTTTATACGTAGTTTTATATATATTTCTCACCCACCAAAGATTCTAGTCGCGCTTTTATACGATGTACGATTGCTAACATCGATGCTCCATCTCTGATTATGTTGCAACCAAGATAGTTTAAGTTTTCGATTTATTAACGATATCAATCTTGATGTATGATTGATATCGTTTATTCGGAATTGATGGCGCCTCTATATATGTATGCCGTTCAAAACTACGATATACGAGCTGAGATCAAATGGATCTTACACATACCTCTGTATGTTCTCCTTGTATATGCGAAGGACTTCTCAGACAAGGCTTTAGAGAGTCTACAACTGTGAGATGTTAAAGTTTGAATATCAAGTACGGTGAATATCTTTTGAATTCCTTCTTCCAGGTGGTAAAAAATGTTGCTGTCGAATTCATTAATTGTAGAAGTTTTATCAGCTTTGAGCTTTACCGAACATGTGCAATGAAGTAATTGTGAATTTTGCTGAAATAATCATTTACCAAATAATACTACAGTTGTCCGCAAATGATATCAGTTCATCTTCTTATGGATGCATTGGTAGTTTCGAAGGTAGAAGTTGAGGGACTGCTTGATTAATTTTAGGAGTTTTGAGTATGTTTCGAAACTCTACAAACGACTCACAATTACTTAAATAAATTATTATCCATCTCTTCAGGTTGTTTGGCATTGGGGACTGCAGGTTGTCCTATAAGATTTTGGCGTGGCTAACGGTATCGAAGGCCTTTGACAGGTTGAGCTCTACGAGGTTAAGTGTAAGCCATGTGCGATTTGAGTCTTTACGGCGCACAGTGTGAGATTTTCGCATTCTGAGTGATCAAGTTTATATTTTTGTAATTAAGAAAGCTATATTAAAGAAAAAACCATTTTTGTAACACAAGGCTGGTTTCGTGAAAAAATGAGCGTGATCGGACTTTTCATATAATTCAATAAAATTTTGTGAATACACATTGTAAGTGTGTAATAAATAAATAAAATATGAAAAGTAATATAAAACAAAATTGCGGTTGTCATATTTGAAATCTTAGCTTTTTGTGGTTATCTTATGAACCAAATTAAGAGATCTGATGGTATTAATAGTCTATGAATCAAATATGTATTGGAATTTCTTCTAGATGTTTTTCTTGTAAAATGTTCGTAAAAGTTTTTATAATCCCTATTTCTTGCGATGATATCTTTCCCGTGAAATAAAATAGTATGTAATGTAAAAGGCATATCGAGCCATAATGATGAAAATCTGAATCTCAAATCATCAAAATTTCATTAATATATTTAGAACCATTTCAGATTTATAGCCTAAGCATTTTTATGATGTTTTGTATTTCGCACTTAAGATATTTTTGCAGTTAGGACTCGATATAATGCTAATTATGAATTAACCAACAATTGCAGCAGATGAACGTTTTCCTTCTGAACGCATTTGTATTTCGGTTGTCATCAGTACTTGATAGAGATTAGTAGCTTTTAGAAGATCTCTCTCTCTTTTCTTTTTATATATATATATATATATATATATATATAATTCAAAAATCTTCGAAATATTTACTGGGTTTGTCGCAAGTGATTATCGAAGGAGGTAACATACGTTGATAAATCAATCTCTTTAATCAAACAATTTGTTTATATAAAAACGGAGGTTTTATTCTTCTCACTAACAGCCTTTTTGAGTTTTATTAACTACTTTATTTGAAAATGATATTATTGATTCGATATCAACATTTTTAATGTAAATTGTACTAATATTTCTAGAAATAAACTCAAAAACATGAAAACTTTTCTTGTTCTTTGATGCAAGCAACCAAACATTAACAATTTTTTGGCGAGAAATACGTTGACACATGATCAGTAATTGCTTTGAGAATTAAGGAGTAAGTTGGAGTAAAATTTTATCACTGATTTTAGAAGACTACCTATCACCAATTACAATAGTACCATTTAGATAACGGGACTTTGTGAGCCTTTTAACAAAAAAATGCCAAAAAAGTTGAATACAGAAAAATTCCCAAGATTTTTTTTTTTTTGATAACCTTTTTGAAATAAAAAAAGATTCATAAAGATCTTTCTTAAAACAAAAAAATTACAATTATTCAAAATTAAGCTTCTGACAAAAAAAAATACTTTGTATTATATTTGTCTTCAACTACAATGCCGTTCAAGGTGTCGTTACTTAATAATGGTTAACATTTTTTTTTTTTAATATTTTCTTTATTTTTCAGTTACTTGCAAAGTTTTTAATCAGGATAACTAACTTTTATTTCAAAACGCCAAAAAATTGAGGGTTATGTTAAGCTAAATTATCAAAGTAACACACTGTGCGGCGGTTAATTAGTGGTGGTGGTGCTGCGCGTCTTATGGAATTCATGCTGGTGACGAAGTTCTGGTAGGTCAACTGGAGAAAACAAGGGCGGGATATCGGCCTGTATAATTGTCTCTTGTTCTAATCTTTCCTAAGAATCGGGAATCCTCAGAATCGGGATTAATCTATTGGATATGTGTAACTAAAAATAGCAAAGTTTCCGATTTCCCACTCGACAATGTAAATGTAAATTCCATCAGGACCAATCACCTTAGAATACTTAAAATTATTAAAATTATAAAACTTTAGCTGGCGTGAAAAGTTGTGATGTTCGACAGTGACTAGAAAGTTGCGAAGTTTGCGAAAATTCACACGAACTTTCTCTCTCTTCTGCTTGTTCTTATTTACCAACATGCTGATATCTGGCAGGCTAGTGAGGTCGCCTTTGAAATTTCCTAGGATATCGCCATCAAATATGGTCTAGATGACGACATGGTAGCCTGTTACACAGATGGCTAATGGCGAAACGTAGAAGTTATAGAAAACTAATTCGACATCTCCTGATCAGGCCGAAATATCTTTCACCACAAGATAAAGTTCTCTGCAGTTCGGAACGAGCTCTATATTGCACAATATCGTGGATAATGAATGCAATGTCTCCACCGTTGCTTCTGATGTTTTATTATCGGAGAATGTTGTATCCGGTACAGATGTGCAAACTTGAATTGTTCGTAAATTTTTTCTCCTGGATCGCAGCGACTACATTATTAGTATGCCTCATAAATCGGGTTATTTCAGTTACTTCACCCTGGGGTTAATTACAATTAAACTGCAATATAAATATCACATCAAATGTGGTTGTCGTTGGTATGTTTGTGGTTGTTGCGAACGATGAGGACGATGATGCTGAATTACTTCATCCACGTTGGCAGAAAGGTGCGTTAAATATTCCGACCACCCTCTTTCATAGTAGAATTCAGAGCAACAGTGAGGATCTCGAGTCATTCTCTTAAGTGAGGTTATGTGTATATCTTTGTTGCTTTCCTTGGTGATTGACTTATTGAAGGCTCTCAACCCTTTCAGCCATAGCATGTTTAATTAATCCCAAATTATCTAAATTCTTCTTGTCATGGATTAAATACTCCTTCTGAACGTCGTTTAACCTAATCTAAAGAGGATAAAAGCTATAACATCGTGTTACAACTTTGAACCTTTTTCTTGCATGTAAAGAAGTGTACTCAAACTTCGTACTAGGTTTTCATTTTCTGATATTTCTTTGTTTTTAAAGGACTTCAAAGTTTTAAGGACATAAATTTTTCAAAACTTAATTTAATTATTTCTACTCCATATCTTTTTAGCAATATGGGTCTCAAATGAAAGTAAACAATCCATAGAAGCCAAATTCGTCAGGATGAAATTTTTGGAAAAATCTCCTTTCAAGTTTTTCCTCTTATATCCTTGATAAATTTTAATAAGTGCAGATCATATATAGTAAACTTTTTAATTTTTTGATCGTATCTGCATTCAAAGAGAATTTAAGGTTTCTAGGAAATTACTCACTTTTAAAATTAAAATATACCTACTAAGTAATTAAATAACTATTAATTTTAATTTTTGACATGATTTCTTCTTAAATTATATAGTTCTTTATAAGATTTGCATTCAGTTAATTTTCGAGATATTACGATTTTTCTATTTTTTTGTGACAACTTCTACCTCGAAAACTAATTGTATGAAACGATCTGTTATTTTAAAACAATTAAAAATGTTATAGCACGACCTTATGAGACTCAATACTAAAGTGATATCCGAATTGTGTATTATATTAAATTTGTAACACATCACAAACCAATTTTTATGAAAAGCTGAACATTCAGATGTACTATATTAGATCATTAGATTCTCACATATATAAATTTTTATAAGTTGAAAAACTAATTTTAACTATATGTATTTATAAATTTTATTAATTATTCAATAAATAAAAATTTATTTAGGAAAATGTTTTATGTTAAAATTTGTAATCATTTATTTGTTAATAATAAAGTAATGCAGCTACAGAAACAAAACTTAAACATGTTATAGAGATAATGTCATTATTACACATATATTTTTTACAAACATTTGTTAACATTTTTCCAAGGATACGAAAGAATGAAATTTTTAAAGGACATTTTTTCAAAATTGTTTGTCCTGATGAAGGAAAAAATCCTTTAGTTTCTTCAGATTGTTCTCTTTAATCGTATACCTATATTGCTAAAGAATATGATGTAGAAATAATAAATTAATTTTTTGAAGTTTGAAAAGGAGAAAAGGACAGAAAATGAAAAACTGAGTACGTAGTATTAATATATTGGATCCAGAGTATCATATGTATGTAATCTTGTTCAAGTGTAAAAAAATGCAGTCGAACGGTATAATTATTTAGGATATACATTAGCAGATTTAAAACAGGATTGTAAATGTATGTGAGAAATGAAAATTTGATGAATTGTTTAATCTACTGATTAATAAATGCGAATAAAAATTGACATATTTCGTAAATCTCTTAAAAATTTAGAATTTAATAATAATTTAAGGGTAGTCAAACATTGTATGAAAATAACCAAAGTGTATCGCACATTTATACATACATACGTAAAATTATGCAAGAGGATATCATATATAACATCTTGACCAAATTGCAATTTCATGCGATGATTGGAACAAGATGTTACACAGTCATTTACATATATGGTTGATATTTTTATGCAATCCTTTGTCTCCAATATTAATGTATAGCTAAATATAGCTAAGTATTAGTTAAATATAAATAAAAACGAATTGTATTTCGTAAATTTTCGAAAAAAGTTTATTTGGACAAAATAATAATAATAATAATAAAATTTTATTATTATTTCCTTTTATTTCAACATATTTTTGTATATAAAAAACAAAATTAAGATTTGTTTTGAACTTATCAACATAAATGGTTGAGTATCATCCTGTTCCAATTGATATAGTAAGTTGAAATTTGACCAAGATGATATAAATGAGGATTCTTTTCATAATTTTATGCACATTTAAATATATCTAGCAAAAAAGAATTTTGGACTATCCTAATCTTCAGTCTGTTATCTATTAAATTTACCTATAATACTCACTTTCATGTTATAGATCCAATCCGACGTTCTTCAACATAATAGAGAATATTTTCTTTAACTTTGCAATTGAAAATTATACGAATAATTAATTATTTCTCGGACTCCCTATTTACTTTTCCTCTTAACTTTTTTAATATTTTTTTCAAATTCCGCATGTGATTTATACTACTGACAAATTATATATTAACAATCATATATTTACAATGTCTACAAGATCAGTTGTACTTTTTCACTTGCTGATTTTTAGTGCTGACATATAATTTCATATAATTCTATATATCGTTTAAAGAGTTATACATAAAAATTTACTACTTAATTAAATTTATAAAATAGTTCTCAGTTGGATTTTTAGCTTCATTTTCTTAAATATATATATATATATATATATATATATATATATATATATATATATATATATTTGTGTGTGTTTTTATTAAAATTTACGCGGTTTTTCGCATTCCATTAATTCCCGAGAAAGCGAGACATGAAAAATTGCAAATTTCCTAGTTATTACGAATTTCATATCTAAATCTTAAAACTACGGCAAAATTAAACCGCTATATTTCCCTACATCGCTGTATGATCAATTATCTTATAAAATTGATTAGTTTAGTATAAATTGACCAAGTTAATGGTTGTCAAACGATAATGTCTAAACATTATTTTATTTTTCGTTTTTTATTTTTTTTTCCGCCAACCAATCACTGATGATGTTCTTTCAACAATCTTTTGTTGGTCCAAGTGCGGTTAGTTAGTAGTGGCTTGTTAACGTATTCCAAATAACATTGAGTTGAATTTTTTTGATATTTTTTTTTTTTTTTTTTATTTTTGGTTATTTAAAATGTTATATATATATTTTTTTTTTTTTTGGTCTTAACACGTGTATAATTAGATTGCAGTTTTATTTGTTTGCGTGTGAATGAGATTGTTGTCTATTTTTGTTTAAAGTCATGTTTTATGATAAATTAACGGCTTGTTAACAATAAATACCGCAAATGTTAATAAACTATTTGTTGATTGCTGCATAATACAAGTTCAACTTTAAAGTACTTTAATGAAAAGAAGAAGTTCATGATTAACGATTTCTATCATCTATTTCATCAATATTTTGAAATCAATACTTGAACAAAAACAAGCCCTTGTTTTTGTTCGTAAAGAAATCCCCAACAAGGGTATTGAATTTTTATTTTCAAGGTAGAAAAACATCAAAAGAATTAGAAAAAAATTAAGTGAATTTTGTATGGGTAAAAAAATATAACAAATATGAGTACAATTAAATGTGTTATAAATTAGATCAAGGAATTTGTATAGTTATTAATTATTTATTGGTTAAAAGTTTGATATTTACAAAAACTGAAAAATAATGTGGGTAAGATATTGCTGATACTGGATTTTGAAAAAAATGTTATTAATTATTTGCTATTTTGAAACTTTTCATAAACTGATTTTGTTCAGTATTATTTTAACAACTTAATTATTTGTTTGATTACTTCCAACTATTTAATTGATGAACAAATCAATTATCGTATCATGGAAACACACATCATACTTGTACGGCATCATCTGCACGAATTTTATTTTTGTGGGATTTTTTACGCCAAGAATATTTTATGTTATTTATTGTGTTCCTACAAATACTTTTTATATTTAAAATTTTGTATTCCATTATCTTTTCCTCATTATTTAAAGTCAAGGTTTTTACATAAATATATTTTTAAAATGTATTACCTTATAGGAAGATGTCAGAACAAAATATGTTTGTTAACAAACTGATACACTGGGGGTTCTATATTTTCCGATTTTGAAAAATCGTTTCCTTTAAAATGCCAGATCAATAAATCATTTTCTACGGTGTCTGCACGACAACCAAGTTAGTAGGTATGGCAAGACATTTTAACCTGGAGCTAATCTGAGTGCAGTGTTACTCAAGTATCTCGGACAATATTGTTAGGGATCAAAAATGGTTCCTCTTTCTACGTTTTAAAGAAACTGATCGACTGGTTCGAATTCAATTAAGAACAACACACTAACGTAATCATCGACTGGATCTCGAAATAAATATGGCCTCCATACAATCAAGTTCGATCTAGGATTATTAGAGGGTTACCTAGATATTGGCTACGAATTTTAGTAGATATAATTAGTGGGCAATGACTGTAGTAGGAGTTGTAATGAGTTAAAGGGGAAATCGGTGAAACATTTTCTAAAGCACTGTCCTGCTCTTGCGTTAAATAGGACTGCAATTCTTAACAATCCCTTTCTTAACGTTTTATTAATTGAATCTCTATTTTGTAGGCTTCACAATGAGTATTTAAATTTTAAAACTAAAACTTAAACTATTTTCTCTCTAACGAGAGCCAAGGTAGACAAATGTGTCTCACATTAGCGAGGTGATAAGTCGGCTTTACGAGCTTGTTTGGGTTTAAGAATGAAGTATTGCAAGCGTATTGGTTTTTAGATGTATTTTTCACTGAATTTTCTTAACGCGTATTTTAGTAATTATACCTCTAAGACCCCATGGATAGTCTCATTTCTTATGTACAATAGTACACTCGCCATGGTTCTGAGAAATTTTGATTGTATAAGATCAATACCCGTATCACTAGCCTTTCCCAAACATATGGATGACATATATCAAAATTGGTTTCAAAATGGTTTTATACAGAATGACTTTATTGTCAAGACTTAGTCTTGATTAACTGTTGAGTAACCAGTGAAGGATAGTAACCTATCTAAATGAATACAAGGGTACAGTTCTTGGCATATATTGGTCAAAATACTTATGTAAACTACTAAAATGATTTTTGACTAATATTAAATAAGTTTATTAGTAAAGTATATAAATTATTAATATGATTAGGTCCCATTTTATTGTTGTCAAAATATACACATCTGCTCATAATAATAGATACACTTTATAGGACGATATTAAAGTAGCGATAACTTTGAAAAATTCTTCAGAAATACTAACAGTATTTTCTTTTAGCAAACAATTTGATTTGACAATGCAACTTCAACGTTTTTCATTTAAAAACAAAAAATTATTGCTCATAATAAATACAGTTGATTAATGTGTAATTTTTTATATTAAATCGAATTCTATTATCGGTTTTTTATTGTTTTCACGTAATAGGGTAAGAATAATTGTACTTTGGTTAAAAATATTATGGAGAAATCGTAGATAACATAGATAATGGGAAGAAACTTTCATTGTTCTAAATATTGTGAGGACCAAAATTCTTGGAATTTTGATCCACATAGTTATTAATAATAACATTTTGAAATGTAAACATAGTATAAGAAAGTAAAGAATACATTGGCGTTTTATTGGTCGGGAGATGAATTACATTCACCTAGATTGGGGGCGATTTACATTCGCCTATTTCAGATATTCTGAAGGATGGAACGAAGTATTTCGTAGGTCGATGAGGTACACAGGTGGAAAAGCATTCAGGTCAGGAGCAGGTGTTGCGTTTGATCTTAAATGGCCATGCTAGCCATTTAAGAGTTAACTATGAGAAAATGCAGCAGGCAGGAGTAGCAGCGAAAGCAGCAGGGAGAAAAGCCGAGTGAAGACGTCAATGCCTTTATCATCACAGCTGTTCAGACGAGAGGCAAAACTGATGAATCATGGAGGTAGAAGCGAGAACACAACTGTAGAGAGGAGAAGCAGCAGGGAGAAATACACAGGAGCGTAAAAGTAGCAGCAAGCAGAGAAGCAGAGGAAAGATTCAAACACAGCAAGCAAGGAGACAAAATAAATAAATAAGAAGCCACATACACAGACTCTCACAGACAGATCAACGAAACTGTTACAGCAGTGAACATAAAGGAGACAAAAGAAAGGAAGGTTCGATGCAACAATCGCTATAAGTTCGAACAAAGTGCAGGAAAACTACAATAATATTAGTTTTAAGAAATGTATATAAGCCAGCATAAAGTTACAATGGCTTCCTTTTCTCTCTTTTGTGTTCGACAGTGAACAAGGTGGTCTTAGCCCGTTAATAAAAAAAAATAAAAGAACTAACAGACAGAGCAGTACTAGGGGGAAAAAATAATAAAGTTGATTTAATTGATTACATCAATTCAACGTAGTGTATACTGATTTACAATCAGTAATATTAAAAGCTTCAGCAAGATTTACAATTTGGTTGAAGTGGTAAGAGGCAAGCCACTGATCAGGGTCAAGTGATAGAATATTTTTGGAAGTTTTCCCCCAGAAAATAAAGGGACTAAAGAAATCTCGGATTACATCCAAGATTAAGAATCTTAACAAAGAAGCTTTCAATTACAAGTGACTCAATAAATAAAGTTTGTAAAAAAAACGGAATATATATAAAGTAGAAAAGATAAGTAATAAAGAAACAAGAGCAAAATTAAAATAAAAACAGTGTTATTTATTTATTTAATTATTTTGTTTATTTTTTTGAGAACCCTGGATACGAGTGAGTTTAGCCCAGCTGCAAAATCGGATAACTGGAGATTCCTTACAATATGAGAGAAAAATGGTTCAAACCAAGAAAAAATATGGACTAAAGTCCTTGCTTGAAATAGCAAATAGTGGTTTAGGAAGATCTCTACAGTTTGTCCAAAGTAAAATAAGCGTAGAAACGGATAGGAGGATTATTGTATTGGCAAATGGAACCTTTTCTTTTCTTTGAAGGCTATTTTAGCTGAAATTTTTGGTGAAGTTAGCACGCAACCAATTCGTCTTCATCTTGCAAAAGACAAATTTCCGCGAAGAATTGCCAGAAAAGTTCCATTAATTTAAAATACGGTTAATTTAAAGATACGGTTAGAATTTGTTAAAGAACATTTACTTTAGTCTGAATGTAAATTTTGTCCATTAGAAACTTGTCAGAAGTTGATGTCTAATATGACCAGATGAATGCAGAAAGTTAACCAAAATATGGATGGATATACAGGATATTAGTCCTTGTTTAACATTATCTACTGTAATAAAAACTTAAGTAGTTTTTAAGTTATGTATTTTTCTTTTAAATGTATCTATTATTATGACTATCAAAATTGCTTGCATAGTATTGCAATTGTCAAATTAACATGTAATACAATATTATTTATGATTGCTTTTAGCTTTCTTTTTACTTTTTTTAATTAATAAAAATAAGTATGAACTGGTTTTTTATTTTTAAATTAATTATCAAGTTGACCTGATACTATGTGTGTCTCGAACAGCTTCGACAAACAAGAATGCACAGTGGGACAGAATCGAAATTTTTTGGATATAAATCTGTAACTTCTGATCGGCTGGTTGGATTTTCATGAAATTTGGTATAGGCGTAGCAGAGGAGCGTACAATGTTAAATTTGGAAGTGGGGCACAACAAAACTTCAGGGGCGGAGCTAAGGGGGCCCAAAGTTAGGTACCTCTGACATAAAAAATTTTTAATCACTTGCTTTTTGTTTCTCGTCCGATTTCAAATATTTTTATATATTGTTGTAGGGCCTGATAAGGCCAATAAAAGACATGCTAACATGTCCTATTTATCTCTTATAGTTTTCGAGTAATTTACGTTTGAATTTTTAAGCGCCATAATTTTGCATGTTCTTGGTCCAGTTTTTTTTCTTATATATCCTAGTATTTCCGACTGATTTTACTAGTTAAAGAACAAAATTATCTATTGAATAAAAAAATTTGAAGTCGATATCTTCACCGAGTCCAAAAATAAACTATTTTTAATTTGAAAATTGCAAAAAAGACGACTTTTTGTGTTTTTTTTTAGCCGAAAAAGTATCTACACTCTTTTTTATCTAAAATAAAATTTTCTTTAGCAATATATAATAATTTTGCACTTTACTGAAAGGTAACTTTACAGAGATGACTTTAAGATAAAAAACAAGCCAAATATCTGAATTGGTCATGGTACATACCCTCCCGAATTCGACCCATTTTATATGAAAGTTTTGATTTTAGACCATATTTTCTCAAATCCCAAAGCACGAATCGACAAGCGGAATATATTTTATGAATCTTCAATATGTTGTTAAAAGTTTTAAATCAAAATCTACGGGACTTCGGAAAAATGTTGATTCTATAGCCAAAAATGTAAAAAATAGTTTTTTTGGGAATTCAGGAAAACCCTACCCCTGATTGAAATTTGGTTAACGCGCTTTTATTTATATTAATAAGATCCACATTTCCCGCAAATTTCATTAAGATATCTTTATAAACAAATTGTTATTACAATTAAAAAATTTGTATTTTCTCCAAAAACCCCAAATTGTGCCTTTTGTTTGGTTTATTTCTAAATTGCGAAAGAAATTTTAAAAATATGTATTCCAAATTAAGCTTATCCTTTAGCATATATAATTTCCGATCTTTTGCAAAAAAAGATTCAAGTCAATATCATGCCTCATTTCAGAAATATGCGCCTTTAAACTTTTATATTTCCAATTTATTGTATATTTGACTATATTTTTACAAACTTGTAACTTTTGCCTTTAGTTTTGCGTGAATAATTACTTAGAAAACTATGAATATTTCTGTATACTTTTAATAATATCTATACACAAAATATTTTTAGAAAAATAATTAATAAATATTTTTTATTTTTAATAGGGTTGCCACATTTTCCAAATTTAAGTAAATCTTTATCCTTTTCTAAACATTCATATATTTCTATTAATGAATTTAAAATAACAAAACAAACAAAAAATGTCTATTTTAATGTCTATTTTAACTTAATCAATATTATTATTTTTGATATTTATCATCTTCCTTAATAAATATTCTATTTCTAATACGATTTTTTATTACTTATTTACATTAAATTTATGTAGACAATTTTTCTAATATTTTAAACTTATACTACTTATTTTCTATAAAATAATCTTTTGTATCTGTATACATATCTAAAAGATAATAAAGGTCCTTCAAGTCTTCAGTATTTTGAGTTGATAAAAGCTCATAATAAATCCAACGTTTTCTCATTGATGATAGTACAAGGTCTGATGATAACAATAGGCTATTAAAAATATCCTCGTTTTGTGACGTTCTGGAGCACTTCCTGGAGCTGAATAATTGAAAATCTCTGTTTCTTTCTTTTATGTACTGTTGGTGTCATTTCTTTCCATGGATATAGAGAAACAAGTAGTTTAGATATTTCTGTTGCATATTCTCCAAATCGAGCAGAGTTAATTTTATACTTACTATTAATTCGCCATTAATAGTATGTTAGTCCTTTCAAGTAACTCTTTATTAATAAAAGTTATTTTTGATGTAGCTTCGAAATTTCCGAAAAACCTTCTTGCTGTGTTTCCATCATTTGTACTACCACCAGTCGGCAGAGGTTTGTCGATGTTTAATACCGATTCTTCTCTGAATTCATCCTGGATTCTACTTTTCTCAGATATTCTAAGTGTTTTTAAATCATCGTTGTTTCTGGTAGGTTTTGTTAAAATTTCTGGCACACTTCTATACTTTAAATCATATGCTATGTGCAGAAAATGCTCCATGAACCGTATTCTGACGTGAAGTGGAGATATTCCGAAAGACAGAAATTCTTCATTAGTACTCCTTCCTTTACCTATATCCGAAAATTGTGATTTCGTCTCATCACATAGTGAGCATTTCCAAAAAGAAGATGTGACCGTAATGGCATTACTAACGTTTCTATCAATCATTATTAGACTAAGTTGAAAGGATATGTCGAATGTGTATTGGTTTACGGTTATTGAAAGTGATTGTAAGTCATTTATTTCATCTTTAATATATTCCACTAAATCCTTTGTTGTTGTCTTCGACTCCCTTGTGTATTCGAACCAAATAGGTCTGTAAAAATGTTTTGATCCTGGAGTGGTGTTAAGCCATATATCTTCAAATGAGTTTTTACACTTTGATGAAAAGTGCTTTAAGGAATAAGATCGCATTCTGAATGGTAGCAAAGGTGCTATAAATACGCTTTTACAATCCGCCATTTCCTTACTTCCTCTAGCATGCTTGTATTCCGGAAGGGCTGATAGTCCCTCACGTCCCCACTTACAGATTAATACAACGTCGCTGTTATTTACTTATTCCAACTGATCTGCAGAAAATTCTGCAACTATCCTGGTAGCTTTATTCTCAAGCAAAGAAGATAGCTCAACACATGCTTCCTTTTCGGTAACCTAAATAGATGGTAAAATAGTTTGCTTTTTTTCTTGAATATCCTTGTATGATGGTAGAATTGAGTGTCCCTTTTCAAGCAGAGCTTTTCTTAAAATTTGATATTTGTTTCGGTTGAGGTCCAGTTCAAGCATTAAAGAAATTGATTCTTCCTCTGTAAAATTGGATTGTGATGGTGGAGTAGCTACACTTTTGGCAATCCGTTTAAGACGTTTTGGTGATGCAGTTGGCAGTATTTCAGCAATAATAATTGCACTCTTACGTTACTTCTCCTTTTTTAACATTTCTTTGAATGTATCAGAAACTTCTTCATTCGAAATTATAGAAAGTTTATGGGCCAGTTTTTTCTTCTTAGATCTTGTACTTAAATCATCATATGTCTTGCAGGGTGCTCCAGTTGATATTTTGCACGCCGATATTTCTATATCAGTATCCATCAATGTAGATAAACTCCACAGAACACAACACAATTGTTCATGTTTCAATGTAACAGGGATATATATTTACAGGTATTTTGTGAATTTTCATTAGGTAAAATATCTGAAAGAGTCAATTTGGAAGAGTACCTATATCGAATGCATTGATATTATATGTTGCTGTTACTATTAAAAATAAAAAATATTTATTAATTATTTTTATAAAAATATTTTGTATATAGATATTAGTAAAAGTATACAGAAATATTCATAATTTTCTAAGTAATTATTTACGCAAAGCTAAAGGCAAAAGTTGCAAGTTTGTAAAAATATAGTCAAATATACAATAAATTGAAAATATAAAAGTTTAAAGGCGCATACTTCTGAAATGAAGCATGATATTGACTTGAATCTTTTTTGCAAAAGATCGGAAATTATATATGCTAAAGGATAAGCTTAATTTATAATACATATTTTTTAAATTTCTTTCGCAATTTAGAAATAAACCAAACAAAAGGCCCAATTTGGGGTTTTTGGAGAAAATACAAATTTTTTAATTGTAATAACATATTTGTTTATAAAGATATCTTAATGAAATTTGCAGGAAATGTGGATCTTATTAATATAAATAAAAGCGCGTTAACCAAATTTCAATATGGAGTAGGGTTTTCCTGAATTCCAGAAAAAAACTAATGAAAATTCCCAAAAATGGGATTTTTTGCATTTTTGGCTATAGAATCCTCATTTTTCCGAAGTCCCGTAGATTTTGATTTAACACTTTTAACAACATATTGAAGATTCATAAAATATATTCCGTTTGTCGATTCTTGATTTGGGAAAATATGGTCTAAAATCAAAACTTTCATATAAAATGGGTCGATTTCGGGAGGGTGTGTACCATGACCAATTGAGTTATTGGGCTTGTTTTTTATCTTAAAGTTATCTCTGTAAAGTTACCTTTCAGGAATGTGCAAAATTATTATATATTGCTAAAGAAAATTTTATTTTAGATAAAAAAGAGTGAAGATAATTTTTCGGCTAAAAAAAAACACAAAAAGTCGTCTTTTTTGCAATTTTCAAATTAAAAATAGTTTATTTTTGGACTCGGTGAAGATATCGACTTCAAATTTGTTCTTTAACTAGTTAAGAAAAAAACTAATAAAATCAGTCGGAAATACTAGGATATATATGAAAAAACTGGACCAAGAACATGCAAAATTATGGTGCTTAAAAATCCAAACGCAAATAACTCGAAAACTATAAGAGATAAATAGGACATGTAAGCATGTCTTTTATAGGTCTTATCAGGGCCTACAACAATATATAAAAATATTTGAAATCGAACGAGAAACAAAAATTTGGAAAGTGATTAAAATTTTTTTATGTCAGAGGTACCTAATTTTGAGCCCCCTTAGCTGAGGGGTTTGTTGTGCCCCCTTCCAAACTTAACATTGTACACTCCTCTGCTACGCCAGTTACAGATTTTTTATTTCCAAAAAATTTCGATTCTGCCACACTGTGCAGTCCCAGGTACCGTCAGCTTTCCTTAAAGGACTTTGTGCCTCTAACGATGGCTTTTATTACTTAGTGTGTTTATTGTTTGTTAAGCTTTCAATGCAATTTTTATTTTGGCTATCCTCTTCCTTTTAGTTTTTTCCCAGCAGGTGATCTAGTTTGTTCCTGTTGTTTCTGAGTTTTCCTTTTTTCAATAGTTTTTTCTACATCAGAATTGGATATGTGTATTGCATTTCTTAAAAATTTAACTCTTAGAATGTTCCAGAACAGAAGCAATTGACGCTTTTCTTTATATCTTCCTCACACTCAAAATCAAAATCTTTATGGGTATGACTAAATACTGATATATTTTTTATAATTCAATCAATTTGTTATGTATTTGTAGAATTTACAGGGAAATGCATTATTTAACAGACCTTTCTGTCATTGCTATCTGGAAGGTATTTTTGTTCATACATGCATCTGATTTGTTCGATTTAGACTTGGTCAGAACGTGTAGACTAACTCGTTCGACTTCCGTCTCTACGATAACATTGGGATAGACCAAATGAACTGGTCATGGCTACTAGCTTCCTTTATAATCTTAGTTGATATACTCTGAAGAACATGGATACGCAAAGAAAAGATTCGTTCTTCAGGACACTAAAAATTCACGTGCTGAACAAATAACTAGTGAGCGATAAAGAATTATTATACATATTTTTTATTGCTGTAAATTGATAATACATCTCGCACGACAATGGAATTTTTTTCGAAATGGGTTTTTGGATCGCTAATAGCCCGTTTAGGTGATTTTCTGGCTGGCAAAATTGTTAGTTTTTGACCTCGGATTATTTTGAAATTACACATACATATGTATGAAAAAGGGTTGCAAATATAGCAATCTAGAAATAAAGACTAGTATGTTCTTGTATGATTTTCAAAATATTACGTCTGCATATTTTCATTAACGTGAGCTGGACCATCTACAAAACAGATTACTTCAATAGCATAATAAAAATCTTCATTATAAGAAAATTAATTTCAAAATATTATAGAGACGTATTAACACTTGAAGATTTAACATTTTTGTCAAATTTTCATTATTTAAACATGTAATTGTATATATTTCGGACATTTTTGAACAAAAGGACTACGTATGAAAAAAATCCATTCACACTTTAAGGCTTATAACATTTAATATGCAAATTAGTACCGTTACTTTTTTACATTTGCTATTATTATCAGTAGGTTAGATTAGGTTAGACGGGCAGCTGTGAAACTTGGGTCCTATTGGTCTTATCTTAAGAAGGCCCTTCTGGCGCGTGTAATGTGCCTTTGGAATGTATGTGTCATTCCGGTTTTTTGAGTCGTAAAAAATGCAGAGTTCATGATAAAGCTGAAAGCTGAAGAAAAAGTTGATTTACAGGCTGTAGGATCGCAAACAAAATAATAAGTTTTTTTAAGGGAAAATTTCTATATTTCTGGATGAAATGCGACTCATATATTAAATTGCTCAGTATCTTTTGTTTTAAAAAGGTTGCCTGAAGACCCATAATGAAAAAAAGTTCCTAATAGGAACACTAGAAAAATTTTGGAGGCAAAAGAAAAAACAAAAATTACTGAGATTAATGAATGTGTCTAAAGGGCAATATAAAGTACGTACTGTCAAACTTTTTACAGTAATTACATATCACAGATATTATGGGAAATGTAGGAGATAAATATCATGTAAAAAAATCAAAATTGTCGAACAAATTTTTGGTCTGGCAAGCCATTTGTACATATGGGGAAACACTTTATTCACAACAAATGACACTTTTAACAGAGAAATGTACGCAAATGGGTGCTCTCGGAAAAGATCCCTTTATGTCAATAGAAGGTACAATGAATTCTAATTTTTATGGTTTAATATCGCATCTCATTATTACAACAAAAAAGTAGCTGAGTGGTATCAAACAAATGGTGCTACTATGTTCGAAGGGAGACCAATCCACTAAACGGTCCAGTCCATTTGAAATGTATTGGGTTATAGTAAACAAAGTTTTAAAGAACACTTAAAGCTGAGTGAAAAATAAAATAGAGTTTAAAAATAAGTGGAAACAGAAAAAAAATTCAAAAAGATTAACCCATTGCTTTCACTTTTGTAACCTGAATTATATGCACTCATTTTTTCGTGCGCAGTCCTTATATTGGATTTTAAGGTAACATTGGAAAGCATTTGAGAGAATAAATTTGATACCAAATACCGATACTGTTTAAATGGGTTACCGTAACCAATACTTTTACCGAAATTATTATTTTCCAAAAATACCGGTATTCAAATACCGTTTCCTTCAAAACCTATATATACCGGTATTTTAGTTTAGGTATTTTAAAATATGCTATTTTCTATGTAATATGTTTTGTAAAAATAATTTCTCATATAATTTACCTACTTCAAGAAAATTAAATTATTTTTAATAATAGTTTATTTGAGTCGTTTATTTTAAAAGTTTAGGTATGAAAAAGTTAGGTATGAAAATATTTCAATTTTTACGTAATTATTTGATTCTTATTTAATTTTCTTCTTTTATATTGAAACTTGTTAAGATATCTGAATGGATAAAGAAGAAAACTTAAATTAGAATAACACTATGACGAAAACATTTAACGCTTTTTGAGACTAATCTGATTTTTCTGAATAAATGGCTCATTCATGGAATCTTGTTCTTAACAAGATTTTGGAACAATTTCTTTGTTCCAATAAATTTCCTAAAACGATCCGTATTGATCAGCTTAATACAGGAAGAATATTCCAAAAATACAAATTTATCTTTAGTTATCAACCAGCAATTAAAAATCAAGCGCTTAGTATATTTCGCCCAAAAGATCTTTAGGTTTTTTTTTTTTGTTGTAAATAGGGTTCTAAAAATTTTTAAGTCAAGTCACCGAAGTGGTAGAAAAAAATTGTATCGGAAATAATTTTACGTAATTTATATCCCGTGTGCTTGATATAGTATGTGTTTTCGACGAAGTTACCCAAAGTCACCTAAATGCGCTCAAAGAGAAATTCATGACTCTAAAGTTGTTTTTGGTCCACAAATTTAGTTTTTTAGATTCCCCTGCTTTTGAAAAGTTTTCACAATTTGAGAGAGTAAATGCTTTCATTTGTGTAAAATTTCTCAAAAGTTAGTCGGACACAGCGATTGTATAGAGTTAAATAAAATTGTCCATGATGTCACGTTATGAGACAACGACCTTTAATTTTAATCTTTTTCAACAACTTTTACGCATAAATACATAACTTAAATACATAGGTTAACAAATATTACGTTATTCATGATTCCTTTCCTATGTCATTTATATTTCGTTCTTATCTTAATATTCCATCAGAGAATGCAATTTTTTGTTCAGATATTTACAGCTAAGACAATAAAATTCAAGCTGCATTTATGTACCCTTTAACTGTGGACGCTAATTTTTTTTTTTTTAATTTTGTACCTGTCGTCTAACTGTACCGCTTTACAATTTTTCTAGACTTTTACATTTGTCACATGAAATTGATTTTAACATTACTTTTACTTTGGATTATTGGTGGAGTACCATATAAAACTCAAAGAATTGATATTGGTGGGGAACATAATATTCAGAAAGCTGAATTCGGAAACACTAGCTACGCCATTTAAACTTTTAAAACCCCTTTCCCAAAAAAAAAAAGAAACATTCATCTTACATTCATACTTTCTTTACCATCGTTGTGTCACGTTAAAAGTGATCTTCAATCTTTTCAAAACCTCTAGCGTGTAAATGAGGCAAATTAGGAAACTAATTGGTAATAAATTTTTATAGCACTATTTCTTCTCTACAAAATGTAATTCACATATTTGTTCTAGCTCTTACCCAAACAGTTACATAACTTGGGGAAGTATATTTTCAATGGATTAAATTTGTAATGAGATGTTTTTTGGTGATTTTCCATTATATGTTTTTAGTGTTGACCTGTGATGCTACTGAAATATTTAAATGGGTTTACTTTACTCATGGTCCCGCTCCTAAAGGAGTTGGTGCCAAAACTTTAGTGCGTATTTTAGAGAAAAATTATAGTTTTATTTATTTTATGTGAATAAAAACTAGGTCCGAAGGTATATGGTTTTCAATTTCATGTTTTAAAAAAAATCAGAAAAAAGTGAACTTTGAACCGCCACAAAAACTAAATTGCGATCTAAAACATAAAATATTTGTATATTTTATATTTTAAAGTGACATAAAATATGAAAATTTTAAGTAAAAATAAATAAAATCAAAAAACGATTTAAAAATAAAAAAGCTGTGATACATATACATTTTTCGTTTTCATTTTCGTTTTTTTGTAAAATCGTGTTTGATTTCACTTTTCATTTGGTTCTATGAAAATTACAATAAATTAGGTTATGATGAAAAACGAAATTAATATCTTTTTATCGTTTTCAAATCGAACCAAATTTGTTGCCGATTTCGTTTAAAACTGTTGCAAATGTGTTATTAACAATTCTTGACATTAAACATTTCGTTAAAACATAAAAGAACTATATTATTAAAAGAAAAAGAAAACGAATAACAAAAAAATAACACCTGTTAAAGAATTTGGAAGTCAAACTTAAGTCAAATATAGGGATTCTGTAAAACCTAAAATTATTTATTATGTGATGTTTAAAACAGATGTCATACTAGTACACATCACTTTAACGTGCATAAATCCCATACGAATGTTAGTATCAAGTTAATATTCGGCACAAATAAGTTTTATGGAAATAGAAACAACATTGGCAAATTTTATGAGAATCGGTCCACAATTTACCACAGCTCCTATATAAACCCACTTCCAACAATCGCCCTAAAGTTTATAAAATCATCTAGATGTTAGTATCAACGCATTATTCTATATTTGTATATTTTAGTACAATTGACCAAAGGTAAAATATAAGTCCCCTTCCCGAATTTTTATACTCGTACACAATGGTGTGGAGTATCATATAGACGTTCTTGACCGACTATATCTTTCTTTCTCGTTTATATTTTTTATTAAAAAATAAACATCAAGTGAATCATAATAGAACAAAGGAAATTAAAATTTATTTATTTAATTTATATAAAACAAAAATTCTAAATTAATTTGTTGTGATTTGACATGCAAAACATAGAACAGAAACAAAAATAGAAAATGAAATCGATCCAAATTCATCACAACCTGATCGATTTAAGAATTCGAAATCGATCGAATTTCATAACACACCTGAATGATATAACTTTTTACAGTTTTTTCTATGTTTTTAATAATAAAAGTATATACCGGTATTTTAGTTTAGTTACCGGTACACCGATACCGATTAATTTAAAATACCGTTACCGACACCGTTACCGAAATAAAAATAAATTAATTAGCGATACCATTATCGATACCGTTATTCGTTTCGTTTTCGAACCTTCAATATTATAGGTAATTAACCCCTTGAAAGCATTTTTATTAAACATTTTGTTTCCAAAAGGTTTAATCAGCAATTTTTGCAAATAACTTATATGGAAGTATTTATTATACTTAAATATCAATGAATTTAAGAAAAATATAATAAATTCTTTTAAAACCGCGGTAAATAATCGGAGAAAAGAAAGTATTTGAAGTTTAGTCTCCATTTGACACGAATTTATAGTTTTTTTTTTTTTTTTTTTTTTTTTTTTTGACAAATTTATGCTTTTTGTGACATTTATAATCTTAAATAAAAATTTATTTGTCATAAAAAATAATTTAACCTATTATGGGCCGGTAAACCCAACATATTACCATTCCAATGATGATCTAAAAACTTTCCGAAATATTCAAACTTTAATAAAATTGTATTTATTGTATATATTGTATTCGTAGAAAATTTTACTAAAATCTTCATTTCACGAGAATGAAAACTAATTTTAAAAAATGTTTGCTAATTACGTATTAGTCGACATGTGTCTATTACATATTATAATTTTTTTTTGATAAAGTTAGAAATTGTGTACACTGTTTATCGAAAACCACATTTTTGGATGTTTTTTTTTTCTTTCTAGCTCTAGTCTAGCTCACAAGATCGAAATAATTGAACAGAAATATTTTGGGGATCAGTTTATATCAATCTTTAATTTTAGGGGGTACATTTGCAACATTTTTTGTCCTCATATGTGAACAACCATGGACTATGGAAGCTTTTAATTATTAAAATAATTTCTTTAGATCAGTAGTTTCATTATAACATAGTAAACAATTATTAATGAGTATTAATCAATATTTCTATTGTTCATTTCAGTTAAGAAAAAGAAGAAATAATTTTAAATTAAAAATAAATTTCCCAAAAAAATGTCCATAAATAAAAGGTCAAATGACCTATGTTTCAAGTTGGGTTAAAGTTTTCAATACGTTTAATATAAACAATTCTCATGCAAGTATAATAGACAATTCTAAAGATATTTATTTAATGACTATTTTCTGTTTAAATATTTCTCTTATCTAAATATAAAAATTATTTTTAAAATATTATTGTTTTGTCAATAATATCCAACTTAATACAACATTGTATGAACTGGTATTTGAAAATCTCGTACCGCTGAGATTATTTACCATTTATGAAATGAAAAAAAAACTCAGCTCAACATTAGCCATTGAACTTTTTTCAATTTACTGAAAAATTTTAAAATCAGACATAGACAAATGTTAATAAACTTTATTGAATAAACAGCAATTGAACTTGTCAATACAAGTACTCATTCGAACAATATGGAAGTACAAAAAGAATAACATTGAATTTTTTTTTTTTTTTATATATAAAATAATCTTTATCACCATAAGGCGTTTAAAGTTAAAGTTAAGTTGTTTGAATAGAAGTGTAAAATAAAATATAAAATTTTATTTGCTAAGAGTCAAAATATTTAAGCAAATTCTTTATCAAATCAAAACCTAGATATTTAAGAAAATAAACGCGTACTTGTATGTCAATGTTTCTAGATCATCTCTTATATATTAAAATGTTGTTTTAGAAGTGTTGCAAAATTACACATATTATGTGTATTATTTATGTACAACACACGTAGAGAAATGATGTAAAACAAAAAAGATTTTTTATTGGAAATATTATTTCTATTGTTCTCTTTTCCTCTCTGACGTGTAGATGTCTTATATCTGCCAATCTTACCTTCTACTTCTCTGATTGATTCGTTCTAACCACCAAATATTAGAACTTGATTTCTATTATCAAAATTTATCAAAAATTATATATATATATATATATTACTTTATTATTACGAACTCCAACCATTTATGCCAATTAGGCTAATTTCATGGTGTCCATGCGATGTGCCTTAGCAAAATCTGTTTTGACAAAAGTGTCCTGTTTTCAACTACCAACGACATTCGATCAATTATATTTATCGCCGTTCCTACATCTATATGTGAAAGATTTGTACAAATTGCTATTTGCTATATAAAAATACAAAAACAAAAAGTGAAATTTTTGGGTAATTTTCAAAAAATCCATAAAATTTTTTTATTAAATTTATTTTTATTGCTCCTTCGATTTTATTGTGTACAATAACAAAAAACTATGTTCACGCAGTAATCCATGCTATTTCATTAGAAGCTGTGAATGTGTCCCGCGACTAACTAACTTTTTAAAAATTTTCGCTCTACTTTATGAAACTTTGAGACTAGCTACTACGTTAACTACTTCGGGTCCATTAACGAGAAATAGCGCAAAATACACAAAATTACAACAAGTATCAATCGTCATTTCAAGAGTTGTAAAATTTAAAAATCAATAAATTTTGTCATCAAGATTTGACTACCCTGTATATAAATGTTGAAAGTCTGCACAGCAACAAGAAAGATGTAGAATTTATCCACAAAGTCCGAGCGAACAAAAAGTGTACAAGAATCGAAAAAGGTTAAGTAATTTTAGTCCTTTTTCTAAGTTTTTGAACTTTGAACAACAATCACGATTATAAAATCAAACTTATGATTCTAAAATTTTGCACTCTATTAGTATAAAGTCTTGTGAGTTCATATCTGTAACCTGGTTGTTTAAAATGGTATTACCATAAAACTAATTAAAGATTAAATTGCTTCATTATAAATTAACATTTAACTTAAATTTTCAATTAACAATTTCTTAGCGTGTAATTGACAATAACAACTTGTTATCCTCAATATGGATTTAAATTGTGTTAAAAAAAATGTTTGCAATTCAATGTGAACATGATTCAAAGACGTACGAAATGCTTGACTGCAATAATATAATAACAAAAATAAAAAACTAGATTAATAAAAGTGATGATGATACTAACAATGTTTAGCTTTTATGACAAAGTGCGACTATAAAATTTATGTTACTGAAAAAACAATTAGTTATTACTTCTAATATTAAAAAAAAAAATATTGATTAGTAAATTATATTTTAATAAAAATAACAAAACATTTCTAAATAGCAAAATAATTATTGCATAATTAAAAAACAATTTAGAGGAAAAATAATGGGAATCATAAAAGCTAACAAAAGAAAAAAAATGCCTAAGAAACTAAATATAAGTTTTAGCAAAAAGATTAATTAAGGTAATTTAATAGTTATTAATAATTTAATAACTAAAAATCTATTTTAATAGTTAAAAGGGAATATATGGTGCAATTTGCTTATGCGAGGGTTGTTTAAACGTTGTTAAATGCTGTTATTAAATTAATTTTTTTTTTTTGTCGAAATAACAGTGGGAATAAGAGATCAGAGCCGATCGAAGAACTAATTATGGAATTAAAATATGTAATAAATTCACTAAATCTTGTATATATTATCTAGTACTCGTGAGCAGTGTTGCCAGGTGGTGAGAACAAAAGAGACTAAAGTGAATTTTAAAATTATAATCATTAGTTTTTCATACTTTCTTAAAGATATTGTAATAAATTTATAAATAAACTAAAAATTTATAAATAAACAGCAAAATAATCCAATAAAAAATCTACCAAAAAATTTAAATATTTTTATTTCATTTGAAAAATTATTCAATATTTTCAATTGCCTTTTCGTAATTTTTGGACTATAATTTCATTTTGGTTAAACATTTCCAAATAATTGTGTGATTTTTCACATTTATAAGAATTTTTTAAAATTATATTCGTAAATAGTTTCTATGGTTAGTGAAGTGTATTAGAAAATAATTATAATAATCGACATAGTAAATTCATAGAAAAAGTTAAGTTATTTTTTGATTTAAATAAATAATAAATAATCTAGATTTTTTGTGTGAATAAATACACAAAAATGCTTAAATAGAATACTAACATTTTAACTATTTTAAGGCAATTTTATTTATATATTTAGCCTTAAAAAGGCTAAACTGGCAACACAGCTCGTGAGTGTTTCTCGTGGAATAGAATTCTGATTGAAAAGTTTTGCTTTATTACACATTGTTGTTATTATTTCGATTCAGATTGCCGTAGATAAAATACTTTTCACATCAGAACAAGATATAAAAAGTTGGGTTGATTTGATTCTTGACTCAAAAGTTAAATTTGGAATGGAATTCATTAATTGCTAGAAAGATGGAAAGAAGTTGTAACTTCCGAATGACAATACTTTGAATAAAATAAATTGTATCTTTATCTTGAAATTAACATTAATTTTTTATTAACTAACTATGGGAATATTTATTAATTAACTATGCATATACCAATATATTTTCTTGGAGACTCTGCCAATCATTTTCTTTACTCATTTTGCCAATCTTTCTTCTTTTTAATAGTTCAAACAACCCCCTATTTTATTTATGAACAGATTTTTCATTTCAAAGATAACAAAACATACTACATATAATCATAAACCACAACAAAGACTTTCAAACCTGTGAGCCTGAATTGAAAAAAAGTATTAAACAAAATATTTAAGCAAACAACCGTCTACACTTCAATAAAAATTATCTAAAATGATCGCAATAAGCAGATGATCATTATTACTGAATTCGATAGACACAAACCATTTTGTGTTTTTGTTTCTGCACTTAAAATCATGAACGTTTTTTTAGGTTTTTAAGGTATTGTGCTTAATGGTTAAATGAATAACAAGTCTTACTGACTGGATGAATGAATGAATGTTTATGTGTCAGTATTATTTTTGATGACTTATACCCACGTTAACCCAATTTAAATGTAACTTTATGAAGACTCAACAGAGAGTAAATAATCAAATTATGCTGCAAAACAATGACGAACAATTAAAACCCTATTAGTAAAAAATACAAACGAGAAAAAATATGTTTCTCAAAAATTAAGTATTATTAATAAAGTTTAATAAAATGAAAGTAATTTAGTTTTACATTTTAGGTAATAGCTAAGAGGCTATACCTCAAGCTTTATGATTGTTGTACAATAATATTTTCTAAATTAATTTTTCTGCCAGAAACCACATAAGATTCTCTGAATAAATTTTGCTGTACGACCTCAAAGAAAAACTTATACACTTCTACCTTCTCACTGAAAATTTTTTTACAAAAAATGATTTTAATATAAGCTTGAAAAATTATAGGATATATCCGATAGATTATACTTCTTAAATATAAGCTCGGAAATATTCACTCTAGCTTCAGATGTAAAAACAAAACAAGAAATATTATGTTACAAAAACATAAAGTACTTTTTTTTAAATCAGTAGGTGATTTATAAAACTATAGAACTTTATAAAGAGGGAAATTATTATAAAAGTTTAATCGAGCTCACCAATGACACATTTCAGCTAAGTATGAAGAATAATATACCCATACTTCATTAAAATATTTTTAAAATATGAAACAACAATATGTCTAAAAGTATTAATATCAGTGGAGTAACGACTTTAAAAAAATTTAATTAATTTTTGAGGCTTTTAACTTAAACGCTTAACTTTTAAAATACAGAGAACATCTAGCATCTAATTACGTTAGTCGATAGTGTTTGAATTTTTTAGTAACATCAAATATTATTACTTCTGGTTTATTTTAATAATTTCAATATTTTTTCCTCTTGTAGGGTACAGAAATATTCTGCATATGCGTATTTTGTTGGAAACTATCAAAACAATATTTAATTATATAGATCGATATTTTAATATTTATTATTTAAGTAAGTTTTAATTAAATGAATTTATGATTCTATAGTAAATGTACCTATAACCCACAAGATTTATTTTGTATGGCATTGGTTTATCAATCCGTGACAGAATGAATTGTATAATAGACACTAGACAATATAGTTTAAAGTAAATTGATAGAGTAACAAATATATAATAACACAATAAAATCATCGTAATTAGATTCGACTGAAAGTTTCTGCAATATATAGGTTCTTCTTGGAAATACTTTAAAACCCTATTAACAAAATCGAGTACATCGACTCTATAAAAACATCTTTACAAGAGTACGGTTTCAGCCTCAGAAATTTCTTCACCTCTGACTCAACATGGAAACTAATTTCGGCAGACTAAAAAGTTTTTGAAGACTATAATCCGTCCTCAGCCTGTACCTGCTAGTTATTAAGTTATTAAGTTTTTTACAATCTTCTAGTAACATGAACTCGTGGTCCTCACCTAACATAAAATATTTAAGATTAACACAAACTTTGTGTTAATTGTAAATGTAGACCGTTCAAGTTAATGTTAATGTTAATGTTAATGTTAATGTTAATAATTTTGGATGTTTAAACACGGTTCTTAAAGCAAATGTTAAAAAAAATGTTTAAATATCAACCCTCACATACAATGTTATTTACTAACACAAATAAAGAAATTATTGAAAGTGCGTGGAAGACAACAATAAAGGCTCTTCTGGATGCCACCCGGACAATACTCACGGAAAATGATTTTGCACTTCTACTATATTTGTATTTATAAATAAAATTAACGTTCTTTTATATTTCATAAATATTTTTATTTCACACATCTACATTACAAAAGTAAGAATTCACATAGAAGTTAATTTTGTAATTGGAAACTCCAAATAAAATCCTCATGAGAAACTTCTAGTGAATTCCGGTATATTTAAAAGATGAAAAGAAGATTAATAACAATTTTAATAATTAACTTATATTTATATTACTTTTGGGCAGATATTGCGACAAGACAGTTTTAGTCAAGATTTTGAACTTTTTTAAATATGCAAATACTTGTCGGTGTGATAGAGGTTTTTCTAAAATAAATTAAATTTATGAGAAAAAGTCTGATATTACCAAATAAGTGTTAAATTATACAAATATGTACATATATATATATATATATATATATATATATATATATATGGTTTGTCCAATTTAGATAAATGAAACTCCAACAGATGCCGATTAAAATTGCCTTCAAGTTATCTTAACATTATTTTCTTATTCGCTCAATATTTTCAGAGTTATTTGGAAATTAGTGGCTAAAAAAAAATGTAAACTTTTCATGAAAAATAGGAAGAACTTTGGGCATTAACTACGAAAATATTGTTCGAATAAAAAATAATTCTTGGATACCTTGAAGATAATTTGTGTATGCATCTTTTAGTGTAATTCTCTAAATCAAACAATCTGTTCTCGAGTTACATGCAATCGCATTATAAGGAGGGAAATATTAGGCATGCTCATAAAAAAAATCAAGAACTGATAGAAAAAATCTGAAAACAGATTCGTGTTCCAAATTCCATCTAGTCCACTTATTTTTGTTTAAAGAACAAAAAGTTTTTTGCACAAATTTTCGTAACAATATGGAAATATGAGATTGTAAATACGACGCAGTTAGGAGGATATGGGCCATAAATTGGTATGGTTAAAAATGCTATAAGAAATCTGGTATTTTCCGGCTCTCCTTTCCATCCAACTCGGAAAATTGGGAGGAAGCAAGGTAGTATTTATACTCCATGAAGGAAGCATAACTTCCTTCATGCTTAAGAACATGACCATGGCGACCTTGCCTCATCAATAGGAGATCAGTGGAAACGTCTCTCCACGAAGTCATCCACTACATAGAAAAATCATTCAACGCATTGATATACAAAAAAGCATTTAATAATGTACGAACTGATAAAATTATCCAACCCTTATGTTGACCGGGCGCTTATAGACCGAGACCACAAATCGTACCAATATATAATATATAATTGAGACACTGAACGGACATACGTATAGTGCAGATACATGAGACAGGTTATATAATTATTGGAATATAACTATTGCAGCTAATTGTTTTATGCTGATACTCAGATGTGCATGTCGTCTAATTGCTACATGGACGGCTCATAACTAGGGGATAGAACCGGACTAGGACTCTATATAGAAAAACCAAAAACACCGACTGCCTAAGCATAACAAGGTTTTTGCAAGCGGAAGCACGTGCGATCAGAGAATATATAAAAAGGGCCAGTGCAAACTTGAGTGTAATGGATATCAGCATTCACGCGGATAGCCAAATGGCAATAAGACCAGTAGCTTTCGAAAACACCAACTCTAATACTGATTTAAATTGCAGGAAGGTAATAATGGACTTCTCTTCAGAGTTGGAGATAGCGAAATAAATTTTGAGTGGACTAAGCTTTTCACTAAATCTCATTGTAGTGAAAAATTTTGAATAGTGAAACATTTCTTCAATACGACTAAAAAATTTTTTGATAATATATTTTTTTCACAATAACTATGGAAAAAAGTTTTTCGAGGAAAAATAGATAGATATAAATCCATTGTTAGAAAAAGTACAAAAATTATGGCCAAAAGTTTTTCGAAGAAAAAATGTTTATGTATCAAATTAAATTTTTGGTGAATTTTTAACTTTTCAAAATTATGATTTGACTGCAATTTTAATTAATATATTAAGCTGTGCAACGCAGAGGTAATAGATTTCATAAAAAGAAATATTGAGGTGCATCCCAGCAAAAACTTTTTAGTTTTTGGTAATGGCAACTACTTATTAAAGTAGTTTCGCTGTAATGAGGCGTCATAATTATTTGCCTACTCAATATTACATAAATGAGTACTCAATAGTATAATAGCACAGTAAAATTGCAATCACATGAATGAGCTAGAGCGCAGGATTAGCAACCATAAGGTTGTTGGTTCAACCCCATTCTGATGCTGTTAATTTTTTATAAGAAAATATCTAAAAATATATTTTATACTAAAAAAGTTTTTGTCACTTAGAAAATTAAGTGCGAGATTGTGTACTGAGTAAGACGTCAGTCATTAAAAACAAATGGTTAATTTGTGTCAAAGCTCAAATTTAACTGACGGCAAAATTTTTTGTTTTGTTTTTTATTTTTATTTTCTTTTAGATACATATTTTTGAGCATTCCTAGAGTCTAAAAATAACTAAATGAATTTGTGAACAACTCGAACAAAAATAACTAGTTATTCAGGCAAAAAATAAGTAGTTTATTTTTGTTTCTAATTATACCTGCTAGCTTACCAGGAAAGCAAAGTTTTTGCTGGGATTATCCAATAATAATAATAATATATCTTGTAAAGTACTTTAATATCCGAATGTAATGAAAGGATGATTTTGAGGGGAAAAATATCTAAATGAAATAAAAATGTAATTTTAAATTTAAATCGATTAATAAGATTAATAAGATTAATAAGCAAGGCAAAGTAGGATACAATAAACTAATAACAGGTTCGAAAAATTCCAACATCAAGTTTTTAAATTAATGATAAAAAAAAGTTTTTCAAAACTGCTCCAAAAGTGCACAAAAGAAATTACAATATTGGACAGATAAAAGCAACTTAATAAGTTGTCTTTTGAAAAAATAATATCAGATTTATCTTAATTTTTGGAGAAATTTGAACATTTTAAATTTTGTTGCAATTTGTTTTCGCATACGTTAGTCACTATGGATAAGCTGCAATTAAAATTTTTCACGAAACTTTAAAAAATAAGTGGCTATAAAATTGGCTAGTTTTTATTATATATTACCGTTTAATAACCTTGTATTAGTCTCAAGACGTATATTTTTGTGAAAACCATGCACTATTATCTAAATTTTAATATAGTGGCACTTTTACATTAGTGGAGAATTTGTTTTTCCACTAAAATTTAGTGGTGATAAAATGTTGCTCTACAAAATTTTCACTACAATTAAATTTAATTTAAATTTTTTAGTACACGGAAAAAAACTTTTCTCAAAAATCGTACTTAAAAATTTAAGAACGATTCTACTGAAGTATACTTAAAACAAATACAAAGCAAGATTGATTTACAAATTAGGTGTCAAATTTATACTAAATATAATAAAATACTTGAATTAAATATGAAAATTCTAATACTAAGTAAAAATTGTATTTAAATCAAGTAATTGATTCTTGAAATTGGAATTAAGTCTAATTTGATTTGTGAGAGAATATAAGCGGAATCAAATTTATTCTCTCTGCTCTCCCACTCTCTATTTGTTTCGTCATGCAATTTAATTAGTATTTTATTGTGCATCGTTTAAATACTTTTTGTTTTTAATTTTTAAGTGGTGTTTTTTTTTTTTTTTTATAAATGTGTGACCAACAAATGAAATTAATTTCTATTCTATTAAAGCTTTACCTCCAAATGAAGACTTACGCTGCTCCAACTCCTTAAAGAGTTCAATTTAGATTAAAAGGTAGGTATTTTGAAAATAACTTTTCGTTCTAAATTAGCAATAAATAATAAACTGTACTTAGTATGTAAACTTATTTCCGAAAATAATTTATGTATGTCATCTATACAGAAATCATACCGAATTTTTTCAAAATATATAGAAAAAGAAAAAGTTTTCCTTAGAAACAAATTACTTTTGTTTGTGTTTTTTACAACAACTATTTCATAAATTAAGAAATTATGTATTGATTTAAGTACAATTTCTTCTTACATATTTATACAAGTCTAATACTTAGTCATTTTTTTTTTTTTTACTAGTTCTTACCGACTGTACTATTTTCTAATTTTTTTTTTTTTTATTACTTTTTTCAGGATTACTATTTCATTTTGGGAGGCAACAAGAGAAACCCGAGTGGAGGGTTAAAACTGCTCAAGCTGCCGATTTGGTGAGATTTTAATAATGAATTTAATCAAAACATAATAAATAATAAATTACATTTTAGGCTTATATATAAAGTAAGTATGAAAATTCTAGACACAAGCGCGTAAGACGGTGACCATCCTAACGGAGCATTCAAACTTACAGCTGCATTCAAACCGCATTGGTGCGGCAAGCAGCAAATGAATGCACTGTATGTAGATAGGAAATTGAATCTATAGAACACTTTCTATGTTATTGTCTAGTTTTCGCATGATCAAGATCCCAACTTTTCGCGAATGACACGCTACTAGACTTCAGTCTTATCCAATGAGTGGAATGGAAAATGTTAAGGAAATTTATACCTCATAAAGATTTACTATAAATTGTGTATGGTTGCTTTTTATTGTATTAATTGGGGAGTGCACAACAAGCCGATGTGATGGCATGTTTATGACGATATAAGGGACTAGGAAACATTTGTCTCTGCTAATTTTAAGCAACTCCATAGCCCAGAGTTTTATATAGCGAAAATTTTCCGGAACAGTACTGTACTAAAAACAATCAAAGTTTCTTGAAAAAAATCTCGTTTGAAAAGCTATTTATAATCGCGAGGAGGAGCCTCCATTTTTAACCATCTAACGGTGAAGGTTGCCTCAGGGCATCTTTTCTTATTTTTATTTTTTTGAAAATAACTTATTTTAACTTTATTTCTTATTCCAATCATTTGGTTAATTAGTGGACATAAATCCAAAAATTTTGCACTAATTACATTTTTAATCTGAAAATAGATTTTTTGCATTTTCGCTGCGACCGTTAGGTTTAAGAAAACATTTTACATCTTTTCATTGCAAATAAAATTGAGTTAGGAAAATATTCTAACCAATTAGAAAAAAAATCATTCTCAACACTTATAGAGTCAAAATAAAATAAAAATGATCTTACATTTAAAGATTTTGGCAATTTATAATAAATGGAATACATATTTTATAGGTCAGATTTACTTCAGAAACAATAAAACTCTAGTTGCAATCTAATTTTAATGACTTAGTTTAAAAACGTTTTTGTGTATGAACCAACAGGTGTTACTCTGTAATATTGATGGTTTATTTTTGCTGGTGGTATTCAAACAGAGTATGAATAAACACCGAATTGTTGTAAACAAACACTAAGCCAACAATTACCACCACAAAACACTAATACAACAAAGATCGACAACGATCATCAAAAGTTTCGTCGTCGTAGCTATCGCCACCGACTTCTAAGATTTGTGACTGGGGGTTGTAAGTTAATGCAAAAAATGTTACTAGACAGACGACGGTGACGGTGACGGTGATGATGATGGTGCTAGTGTTGAGACCCAACAGCTCATCAGCATCGTTTGCATTGTTTTACTGTATTGGCTTCCGTTGCAAAGATCACATCGCGATCGCATTAACAAAAATCGCGCGCGCGTTAAAAAGCAAATTTAAAAACAAACAAATGAACCTTAAAAACGATTAAAGACATAACTTTTAAAGAAAAAAACTGAAAATAAATATTAAAAGCCCAAGAAAACAAACATTAGAAAATCGTTAACAATCTTGTAAAAAAAAAACAAACTAAATATTTATTAAAAGCGTGTTTAAATGAAAAAAATTTTCATTTTTTGTAAGAAAACAAAAACAGTCAGTTTTGGCAAATAACTTCTTAAAAACGTGCTGTCAAAGAATATTTTGCAATTCTTAAGAGTTTTTTTTATATTTTTTTTTAGGTTTAAACGACTTCTTAGTGATTTTTCTTTAAATTAAAGATTCAATACAAACTTTAAGGTAAAACTAAACCTTGTCTTCTTGTTGGATTTAGTTTTTTTTTTTTGTCACAAAACCAACGTTTATTACAATTTTTTTTTGTTTGGTTTATGAAAAATTTTCGCAATTTTAACCAATTTTTGTTATTTTTCATCATTACAACAATAAAAAAAAAAAACAATAACAGAAAAATATTTGAAATGTAAACAAATTGTGTCGTCTTTATTGTATTAAATTTGCAAATTAGTTTTAACAAACAAATTATTGATCGCTATGACGATAACTCATCTGAACTCAACTCTACTTCACAGTTCTGCAGCAGCACTTTACTCCACTACTCATCGATACTTATATTGATTATTGTTTCATTGTGATCGTTACATTTCTTGTGGTTGTTGAAGATCGAATTTATTTAAATAAAGTAAAAAAGCAACAACAAAAGAGCCGTTGGCTGACAAAAACTCAATATGAAAAAAACAACAAAATAGACAATAATTGCAGAAGTGCTTGATTTATTGTTGTCTGTTGTAAATGTTTTTTTGAAATTATTTTTTACAAATTCTATTTATTTTTATGTGTTTCTATACATAGATTTGCAAAAGCCATAAACAAATTAAACATTTATTTTTTCTTTAAATTTTCAACATTTAAACATCATTTTAACAGACCAACTGATCGACCACTGTTGATTTTACTGCAAATTGAATTAAACATTGTGTCAGATCATTTCGAAAATTAACTTGTTGCTGTGGTATTAATTAAACAATTTTTTCTTTAGCCATAAAAAAATTATAAAGTTGGTAGAGTGCATTTAAAATTCTATCAAGTGTTAAACGTATTGTGTGCTGAAATAATAAATAATTAAAAATAAAATAAGAAAAAAATAAAAACTAAAAATGTCTACTGCAGCAATAAAATTCATTTTAATGGCTTCTTTAGCTGCTGGCGTTTATTGTTTGTCAGCAGATCGTAATCCTAAGGTAAGTTTCATTTAATAGAATATTCAAATAATAGAACATATACTATATAGAAAATAAAATTAATTTAGAAAAACTAAAGATATATTAGAGTGCAAACTTTATAAACTCAATGAGAATTAAAGCAACAAATAAATTATGAATTTATTCAAAGTAACGATCGCGATTATTAGCATAATATTAAAATTATTATAATTTAATTTAATAATAAAATAACCATCTCAAGAAATGTATTCGACGTCGTGATCAAAACATCAACAATTACATTTACAAAACGTCGATGGTATATTTTCCCCGTAAGAAAAAAACCTTTAAAATTGAATATTTATTTATTTGAAAACTATTTCAAATTTCAAGTAAAAGCTCTGAGAATATGTTTGAATTTCTTTTACTTTCAAATTTAAAACTATGCTTTTTTTTCCATCAAAAAGGATCTAATATAACAATTGAATTTTTCAAATGCTTTCATAATTTAAAACTGAGCTAGATGTTTCTTTAACAAACAAATGTTTCTCAAATATTTTCAAAACGTTTTTTAAAATTTTAAAATATACTTGAATTAAACATGAAAAATATTTTTTCTAAACTATTTTTAAAACTGAAATTTTGCATAGATTGATATACGAATATTTCTTACATTAGCTAAAAAGGCAATTTTGTATTCATCATTTCATTCATACAGTTTCGGTCAAAACATTTCGAACAAAAATTACATTGAGGGAATTTTAACAATCAAACCAATTTTAAACATCAAAATAAAAAAAAATTTGGGGGGAATTAAGAAACTTATTCCCAAATTAGTAGAAAAACAAATTCTTATTTCATATGTTTATAGTTTCGATTAAAAAAAAATAATTAACTAACTTAAAGTTAAAAATTCTTGCAATAAAACATTGCGAGCGAATCAAAAATTTCAATATTTTGTTGTATAGCCTTTATTTTTTATTACGACTGCACATCTTTTGTTCATGGATTTTACTATCTTTTCAATTATTGTTGATGGAATTGATGACCATGCCTTCTGGATGACTTCAAAGAGCAAATTTGGATCATTGCGGACGGCTTCCCGATATACATTTTGGTTAACAATTTCCCATAGATTTTTCTATCGACTTAAGATCCGGGGATTCAGCCTAATATTTACTGGCCTGCGAACTCTTTTCATTCCATCGGAAACGAAGAAAAATGTTGACTCATCGTAAAACAAAATACTATTCCATTGTTCATAAATCCATGAGAGGTGTTCTTTGGAAAATTTTCTCGAGAACTTCGATTTCCTTTTTTAATATATACGGCTTTTTTGCGACTCGGTAGATCTTAAGACCAACATTGATAGCCCTCCTCTGAACTGTTCGGGCACTTACATTTGAGTCTAGAGACTCAACAACATTTAAAGATTATTTGAAGGGATGCTTTTTGAATACTCTCATAATACGAGCATCTTCTTTAGCTGTAGTGATTCTTCCAGAATGTATTGTCTCAACAGTTTCAAACTTGTTGAATTTGTTTATAATACATGTCACTGTTGATTTTGGCAGAAGAAACTTTTTTCTCTTTCCAGCCTGGAAATCCGCAATTATTGATTTTTTCATATCAGTACTCTGTTTTCTACCAGCCATCCTAGTCCATTACTCTAAAAATATTGCAAAATATAAAGTAATAGAAACAACTTGATTGAATATTTCCTTACCTAAGATTTACGTCGCTTATGGTGGCTATTAGTAGCAATTACTTTTAAAAACATTTAAAAAATACTCTAAAGTTGTTTTCAATATAATAGGGCATTCAGACCGACGCGAAATTTAGGTACTTTCGTGATTTCGGTCGAAATCAAGTTGAAATTACGTAATTTCCCATACATTTTGACACTTGCGAAATTACATAATTTTGTGTAATTTCGGCGAAATTACATTGAAATTACAATGCCCATTTACGTGCAACTCTGTACATGGTTGGAAAAAATGTTTCAACCATGAGAAGAAAAAAAAACAATTCACAGCTGATCTTAAATTTAAACACAAATCTTAAAATTAATTATTTTGTGATTTTGCAAAATGAAACCTATCGTTTTTACATTTTTAAATCTTTCAAATTAATAATTTCCAATTTACTAAGTAATTGTTTCTTATTTTTTTCCATTTCAAAATACTTTATTTACCCCCATAACAATTTAAAATGTAAACAATAAGTATCAGCTGTTCACGAAATTACATCAAATGTTATCTAGCCAGTATGAACACTCTAGATTTCACTCGTAATTTCGGCATGAAATTTCGTAATTTCGCGCCGGTCTGAACAAGGCTTAAATTTTTGTAAAAATAGAACTAACGGGACTACATTCTTTTTGTTTTTTTTTTTATTTATTTAATTGGTCGTGTTCATTATTTTTTGCCATTGTATTTTTGGACTGCTATTGTTATTTTTTTTTTAATTTTGTTGTTTGCATTAAACAAACAAGATATTTTTTATGCTAATGGGTAATGCACGAGATATTCTTCACAGTACAGCTGAAATCAGGTAGAATGCAACACCTAGTATTTTTTATAAATACAAATTTTAAATAATAAGTTTTGTTCGAAATGATTTGCCCGATACTGTATAATATTTTATTTTTTATTTTTAATATTTAAAAAAAAAAGGAATAAAGCACCCCATAGACATACACATACTGCAATAAGTATGTATTAGTAAAATTGGGAGAGCTTAAGAATGTGTGCCTCACACAGACAATGCAGTATGAAAAATCAAAATCGTTTTGATTCCGAAATAAACTCATACTGCAAACAAATATTCTGAATGAATTTTTAAAGTTTTTTTGTCTTTTATGAAAATTTAAGTTGGATTTTTTAAACTAAAAGAAAAAAATAATTAAAATATTTAAAATTGTTTTTATTAAAATTTTTTCACAAAAATAAAAATTTTTAGATCAATGTGTAGTGAAATCGTCAATCACACACGTATAGGGAGAGTTCATCAGCAGTACCTCTCTGCAATATATATCTATGGGCGCCTTAAGGTTTAAACTTCTTTTTATGAAAAAATTAAAAGTTTTTTTTAAATGTGAAAAACATTTAAATATTGTCTTATTAACAATGGAAAAACTACAAAATAAACTAAATATATAAAAAACTTAACTTTATACTTTATAATTACTTGAAAATTTTATAAAAACCTAACATAATTTTATAGACAATTTTTTAATTTTCTTGTTTATTTCATAACACATATTTTGTAGCTTCGAATACAATTTAAGAATTATGCTATTTATTAAAGGAAATTTTCCAAAACTTTTCTTAGGTTTAATTCGATGTTTATTGGACTCATTTTTCTAGGTATTTAATTAAATCAATAAAATCGGATTAGTTAATTTTTTCAAAGGAATGTCTTCTGATAGCATAAGTCAAAGTTAAAATATTTTTTTTTTCTAATATTAAAATATACAAATTAATATGCATTATTAAGTTATATATAACAAAAAATGCATTATCAATTAAATATGCAAAAATATATTGTATTTAAATGATCGATAATAAACATGCATGAGGATCCGCCCCCATGTATAAATATTTTTTATTGTAAAATTACTCAAAAATTTCTATAATAATACATTAATATTATGGTAAAAGTCATTCAAGACTTTAATTATAAAGTGTATGAGTCAAAATATTGTAACAATGGATCTATAACTTTTGCACTTTAAACGTTACCCAATTGAATTCAAAAGTTTAATTTTCAAATAGGCTGCCATATTTCCTAAATTGGTTTTTTGAAGAAAAACTATATAATCATTTACAATCATTTGTGAAAACTTCATTGTTGTTTGGAGTAGAACGGTACTCCAGATTTATACCGAAAGCAATTTTAACTGAAGTGTAATTTTCCATTTTATAGACATAGCAGAGGAGTGTATAATGTTAAGTTTGGAAGGGGGGCACAACAAACCCCTTAGGGGCGGAGCTAAGGGGGTTCAAAGTTAGGTACCTCTGACATAAAAAATTTTTAATCGCTTGCCAAATTTTTGTTTCTAGTCCGATTATAAATATTTTTATATATTGTTGTAGGCCCTGATAAGGCCTATAAAAAACATGCTTACATGTTCTATTTATCTCTTATAGTTTTCGAGTTATTTGCGTTTGAATTTTTAATCACCATAATTTTGCATGTTCTTGGTCCAGCTTTTTTCATATATATCATAGTATTTCCGACCGATTTTATTAGTTTTTTTTTCTTAACTAGTTAAAGAACAAAATTATCTATTGAATAGAAAAATTTTAAGTTGATAACTTTAACGAGTCCTAAAATAAACGATTTTGAATTTGAAAATTGTAAAAAAGACGACTTTTTGTGTTTTTTTAGCCGAAAAAGTATCTACACTCTTTTTTAAAATAAAATTTTCTTTAGCAACATATAATAATTTTACACTTTTCTGAAAGGTAACTTCACAGAGATGACTCCAAGATAAAAAACAAGCCCTACACACCCTCCCGAATTCCACCCATTTTATATGAAAGTTTTGATTTTAGACCATATTTTCTCAAATCCCAAAGCACGAATCGACAAGCGGAATATATCTTAAGAATCTCCAATATGTTTTTAAAAGTTTTAAATCAAAATCTACGGAACTTCGGAAAAATGTGGATTCTATATCCAAAAATGTAAAAAATCCCATTTTTGGGAATTTTCATTAGATTTTTTGGGATTTCAGGAAAACCCTTCCCCTGATTGAAATTTGGTTAACGCGCTTTTATTTGTATTAATAAGATCCACATTTCCTGCAAATTTCATTAAGATATCTTTATAAACAAATATGTTATTACAATTAAAATTTTGTATTTTCTCCAAAAACTCCAAATTGAACCTTTTGTTTGGTTTATTTCTAAATAGCGAAAGAAATTTTAAAAATATGTATTTCAAATTAAGCTTATCCTTTAGTGTATATAATTTCCGATCTTTTTCATGAAAATCCAACCAGCCGATCAGAAGTTACAGATTTATTTCCAAAAAATTTCGATTCTGCCCCACTGTGGATTGATCAAAAAAAAAAGTTGACTTTTGAAGGTCGAACGTAATTGCTCTTAGGATTTTTATTTTTGGTGTAAAAACATAGTGTGGAAAATAATAGAGCGTTCGGATGTCGCTAATACATTTTTTAAAAAATATTGTTATTATCAACTCTTTTTTGCAACTTAGGATATATGTGAAATGGTAGAAAAATTCTATGGTAAAAAATATTTTAACTATGGCGAGAAAAAATTTTATTTAAGTAATATATTATATTATTTAATGAAAGCTTTGTAAAGTATGAGAAATTGAAATTTTATTATTAAAAGATTAAAAAGAAATGTGTGAATATTGTATATGAAGAATTTTAAAGAATGTAATGTGTTTGAAAAGTTAAAAGATTTGCAAATGAATGTAATTTTTCTAAATATTTTGTTCAATTAGCTTGTCAAGATTTCTACTAGCACCATGAACTGATAAAATTTACTAACAACCATACTTTCCATCGTTTCACAAAGGCCCTTAGTGTAAAGAAATCGTAATTCAGATATAATTATCTATCAAAGGAGATAAAAAATTTGAAATCGGTTAGAAAATATTAAAGTTATTAGAAATTCCCTCGACCATTAACGTATTTTTAAACACTTGTGTAAGCATCGTACAGAAATATTTTTAATTTTTTTTAATGTTGAAATAAAATTATATTTCTATTCAAATTTGAATTATAATTTCTCACGATTTATTAAGAAACGTTATTTTTTTTTAATAACTGTTTCGAAACTCCAATTTCAATTTTGTTAAACAACTTCCAAAAAATGTTATCTTGTCAAACAATAATCATAATTAATAGCATTGGTCAGCAGAAAAATCCTCCCTTAAACAAGAATATGTGACGTGCTGAACACGAATCTGCTAGACAAAAATAAATAATTTTTCGTAATTTTTTCCTTAAAAATTTAGAATATTTCTAATTTTGACTTTTGACCTTCGTATTTTAAATGAAATCCTTTTTGTTTAATTTGTTTTTAAAAGTTTGGAATTGGAATTTTGAAACAGCCTTAAAAAATCAAAATTTTTTAAACAAGCTAGAAAAGGGGTTTGAATTATTCTGCAGAAACAAAAACTTATTTTCCAGTAATTATTGTTCGAATTTAATTAAAAATAGCATTTTATTTAAACATTTATCAAAAAATTAAAAATTTGTTTGTACACTCCTTACACAAGTGGTCTAAAACATGTTAATGGTCTGGGCAATTCGAAATAACTTTATCAATTTTTAACCTATATATTCTTTTTATATCTTATTTGATAGATAATGATGTTTAGATTACAGTTTTTAAATATTTTGTTGCAAAACAAAGTACTTAATAACAAAATGTTTCTAAAAACTTTAAAAAGGTAAACTTTTTCCCATATAAACGCAGTCTACAAACTTCAGGTCCGATGCGACACGTGTTAACGATATCCGACTTCACTAAAATTTTACACAACATGTTTTTAGAACCCAATTATCTATTCTTTCCTCCAAATGTCTTCCTTCAAAAAGTTTATTTTACTAGCAAAATAATTGTTTTTGTATTTGCTTTATGAGGAATTTTTTCCTTTCTAAATACACTTAAAGCCTTTTGTTTTGTACGAAATGCATTTGACAGCTCAAAAAAGAATACTAAAAATACTTTTATGAGAGAGCTTTGGACTGTATATTTATAGAGTTGCCTATGTTGAAATATTTTAATAATTTGCAGGCTCAGGAAGGACCATGTTTAATTGTGCAATATACAATTACATAATTTAAAGTTATTGCTAACTAAATAATAATAGGATATTATTAATTACAAAAGGGAAACTTGGAGAGCATATAGAGGAGGATGCTCAATATAATATAGGGCAGGATGGGATACCTGGAGTCACTAGGAATATTAAATAGAAAATACAAACTTTTCAAAGTAACTTCACTTACATATTTTATTTATATAAATTTAAAGGTTTAAAACTGAAAATATTAAAAAATTAGGAGCCAAAGGAGACTGGTTAGCTTGAAAATTAAAACGTTAATGATTTCTAGAATATAGCTAATCATTATATTTAATTTATAGTTTTAATTGTTTCGAAAGAAACGGTGAAAAATAATCGTTATAAGATAATTCACAGAAAGTAATTCATTCAGAGATGGAAAATATCTTATCATTCTAAATACATTTCAAAGTAATCAAAATATATAGAAATAGTAAAAAACGTAAAAAAGATACAAGAAGGAAAGTCTTCTAGACAGGGAGATACGGTCAAAATTCAAAAGTTGTTAAATTTTGTTTCAGTATAATGTGCTATTTATCTCTTATTTGTATTTGAAATAAAATCTTATTAGTTAAGATTTCCTAACAAAATTATGGGTGATTATTGATTTTATCAATTGAAATGGTAGTGTAAAAAACCTCAGATTTTCGTAAAAATAATCCTACAATTCACAATTTTTTGGAATTTTGACCTCAAAGTCCACATTTTCTGCATTTGTTGAAAAAGCCGTTGGAAAACTTTTTGGAACACATTGGATTTTCTGAAACTGCATTCTGTTTGTAGATTAAGGTTTTGGGATTTTAGAACATACAGGCTAAAGTTAAAATTTTGATTTAAAATAGGTCAAATTCGGGAGGGTTTTTACTTAGTCCTATTGAATTTTTCGGCTTATTTTTAATTCTAAAATCATATCAATGAAGATACCTTTCAGAAAAATATAAAATTATTATAAGTTCTTAAAGAAATTTTTATTTATCAAAAGTTTAGCAAATTTATTTTTGGACTCTGAAGAGTTATAGACTTAAAGTTTTTTAATCGATAGATAATTTTGTCCTTTAACGAATTAGGTAAAAATTTTACAAAATCGGACAAAAATTTTGGGATATATATTGAAAATACTGGAGTAATATTTAGCAAAATTGAAATATTTGAAATTTCAAATGCAAACAACTTAAAAACTATAAGGAATAAATAGCACATGCATGGTGTCATCGATAGCTTTCAGATGATGTAAAATTATCTGAAACAAAAAATTGGCAGGCGGTTAAAAATGTTTTATGTCAGAGGTACCCTATTTTGAGCTCCAATAGCTACGCTCCTTATGGGTATGTGGAGTCCCCTTTCTGCTAAACCTATGTAAAATTTGATGTAAATCCAACCAGCCGATTAGAAGTTATAGATTTATTCCCAAAAAATTTCGATTCAAACCCCACTGTGCACTGGTGGGCAAGATAAACTTTTTTTCTTCTTTAAACAAAAATAGGTTGACTAGATGGAATTTGACGTGCTAAACAAGAATCAGGTTTCACTTTTTTGTATCATGTATTTATTTTTTTTTTTTTTTATTTATTTATTTATTTTTTTTTCTTATTGGCATAATTAATAGTATAAATCGAGAACGGTTTGTCCAATTTAGAGAAATAAAATTTCAATATATGCCGACTAAAATTATCTTCAAGTTATCTTAACATTTTTTTATCCGCTTAATCTTTTCGGAGTTGAGGAACAAAATTCTTCCAATCTTAGTATTTTATTCCAACGTTATTATATGGCAATGAATTGATTGCAAATTTTGATTCTGCAAGTACCAAAAAAACTAAGATTGGCTTTTAATGCTACAATGAGATATGTGTATAATTTAAGAAAATATGAACATATCTCTGAGTATGCAAAAAGTTATATGGAGTATTGACACTACTGCACAAAACAATATGTACACTGAAACTACCCTACTTGTATGATATATTAATTTTTGTACGCTCTGTAAGGCAATTTTTTATTCATGCAATTCGTCTTTGGAACTCACTACCTTCAAGCATTCAATATGTATATCTTTCAGATACGAATGTTTGAATCATTATATCATTATATAAGTGTCATTTTTAATGTTGAGAATTGTTAAAATTTAAAAATATTTTGTAATATTAAAATTCTGAATATGTATAATCATACGTTATAAATGTCCGATACTGTAATTATAAGACTTTAAGACCTGCTATAATGGAATTTAATTGAAATAAATAAATAATAAAGTAAAAGAAATCAATACACAATTTCTGATAAAAAAATTCATAATTTATTCATAAATATTATGAATCGAACATGACTTTTTTCCCAAACTTTTCTCATACAAAATAAATTTTTATTAGAATTCAATGCAAAAGCGAAATAAAAACTATTATTCACGCAAATATTAAATAATTTTTTGTTCCCGATAGCAGCTATAAATCAAGCAATTAAATAAACAATTATTTTACAAATTGAAAACAATTTCAAATGTATGGCTCCATAAATTGGTTATATAGAATATTTCAGATGAACTTGTATAATAAGCCGCTATACTTTTTTCCGCTTTTGGCAAAATACTTAGTTAAAAACTTAAGTAAAATAATGAATTTCACGAAAATGTTTTCTTAAGCCAAACGCTAATATAACTGAATAATTAAAAGTTAATAATAAAACCCACATTTGATAAAAAAAAATAAAATAACAATAATATCATTTAAATAAAATTATTAAAAATTAATAATATGAAGCATTAACGCGAATAAAATTGTTGAAATTATTAACAAAATCACCTCAAAAGATCAAAAAGTGATTGGGGATATATTGGGTTTGTCACTTCGTGTGTAACATGATAATCATCTAAGAACCTATAAGACATATATATATATATATATATATATGTGTGTGTGTGTGTGTATATATATATATTCTGGGTCCTCGTGATCATCTATGATGATCTAACGATGTCCGTCTACGCGTCTGTCTGTTGAAAACAGGATAGGGCTCCTAGGGGGCCAAAATTTGACTTAAATATTTGTCTAATATAAGGTTTGTTTGGTGTTGAAATTGACTACAGGCAAAAAAGTTATGAACCAAACTAGAAAAACACGGTGTTCGTCGTAACTGCAATTTTACTTTTCTACCGATAATTTTGCAAAAAGCATTTACATCAACGAAGTCTTGCACAAATAGTTCAAGAACCAATGTAAAATCGGAAACCAAAAATGAGCATGGTGTGCTCACTTTACCGTCCATATAAGGTGAAATATTAAAAAGTTACAAAATATGGGTATATTTATTTTTCTTTAACTGTCTGTCGTTTGATTGTGATTAATATTGTCATTAGTATTGGTGGGAACAAATTTTTAAGATTTGTTCTGGGATCATCAGTCGTGAAGAAGGAACTTAAAATATGGGCAAGATGTTCTCAATGATTTCCCTTTTCTTCATTTTAGGTATGTTTAAATATATATTACAATGTATACATATAAAAAACTATATTATAAATGATCTAGTAATTATGTATTTTATTTTTGACACAATTGAAAGGAAACTTGTAGAATTTGTATATAAAATACCTTTCATATTTTTATTCATTTTATTATTATTATTTTTTTTTTTTCAATAGTATTATAAATTACAAAACAATTAAATAAATTAATTAATGAGTAAAATGAATATGTATGTTAAATTTTAATATCTTTACAAATTGTATTATTAAAATAAATTACTATGGATTTTTATTTTTTATCTTGTTATGCATAGTAAATTATTTGATTTTTGTTGTCAATAAAAATCCTATTAATTTATATTATTAAAATATAAATACAATTTATTATAATCGTAGCTAATAGCTCTAGCTAAACAAACAAATTATATAATATATATATATATATATATATATATATATATATATATATATATATATATATATATATATATATATATATATTGGAAGGGGTAGGCATGCAGTCAAATGTGTGCATTAACGGTGTATAAACATAACAACAAAATAGCAGTCAATGTATACGTATATGTATACACGGTTGGCTGTAGAATGTTTATGTAACATGATACTGTTTCTTACATTTGTGCTGGATATATTCTTGTCGGTATGACCAAGTAAGATTCATGCTACAGTATATTTACTTTGGTATAATGACGAAGTGGGCTTGAAATTTTTTGGGAGCGGTCCATTATTTCCCCTATCCACCATACAAATGTCCTTCAGATATGTGATTTTAAGCTCTTAAATGGCTTAAAATAATCATGATTTAAATAAAATTCACCAAAAATAAGTTTTTTTTAAGCGTATATAAGTGTGCAAAATTTCGGGAAGATCGATCCATAATTTAGAATAGTTCCCATATAAGCTCACTTCTGAAAATCACTTTTTGTTTAACAAAAGTCGAAAGCCTATTGTCAAATTTAATGGTGATCGATCTTTAACTGACCATCGCTTTTATGTAATAGTCCCATCTAAGAGTCACAATAACATGCATAAAAGCATACAAATTTGAAAAATTCATAAAAAAAAATTATGTTGCTAAATAGAGCATTAGAAAAACAAGTGTATTCTTCCATGGGGCAAAAAGAGGCACAACTTTTAACTTTGCGCTTAGACTCAGGAAATGTCAGCACACAGATAGTACCAGTATCGGATGTGATTATAGGCTATGTTAGATCTCGATTGGACGTCCCTTAAATTTTTGCCTTAACTATAAGAAATATATGCCGTCTTCGAATATATTTACTGAAAATAAAAAAGTATAAATAAAAATAGAAAATCTAATAAAATTATTTCAAATTTAAAAAAAAAATTTCAAAGATCGATTTAAATTTATCTTTTCTGTGTGAATATCTATATTCCACCAACAGCTTTTTAATTTTACAGACTATAAGCTGCATATTGCTCTATATCTTCGAAATTGTTTCACATTTTAAAAATTGTTGTTCTTTTATTTATTTTTGATGCCCCATTAGGTTGGCATCGAAAAATGTTTAGCCCAAAAAAGTAAGTTGGATATCTTTAATGATTTTTGAATTACGAGAGCATATATTTCTTATAGTTAAGGCAAAAATTTAAGGGATGACAGAAGAATACTTAAGTTTTTAAATAAAAAAAACAAATTTTAGAACTTAGGTACTTTATATACTTAGGCTAAGTGAGCAGTATAAGACCTGACCTTACTCCAATATAATTATTATTTTGTTCTTATGGGGGGTACCATTTTCATTGCTCCGATCCCGAAATAAAGTAGCCTATTTGAATTGTATTGGTTTATAAATTACTAACTATTTTAAGAAATTTAAAAATCATGCATTAAACGGTAACTAAATGTATTTTTTACAATGCAAACCCCTCTATATCGTTATTTTATTTATACACACAAGTTTTTTCCCTAGGCACTTCACTATCCCATTTGATGCGACAACTAATATTTACTTTATATGGGGGCTACTACTCCTCATGGTCCTATCCGCCCTATTCGAAATTTTAACTGTAATACTCCTATAGATATGCTAAAATGAATATTTTCTTTGTATTTGGGATACATCTCCCCCTAAACATAGATGTCCATATGAATGAATATTTACTTTGTATGAAGGCTACCACTACTACTACTCTCCAGTGCAGGCACTATCTGTGTGTCAAATTTCATGTAAATAGCTACATTAATAACGTGCAAAATTGAAAAATAGATTTTTTAAAAGTAGGCGTAAAATGTGGGCGTGACGTCCAATCGAGATCTAACATAGCCTATAATCACATCCGATACTGGTACTATCTGTGTGCTGACATTTCCTGAGTCTAAGCGCAAAGTTAAAAGTTGTGGCTCTTTTTGCCCCATGGAAGAATACACTTGTTTTTCTAATGCTCTATTTAGCAACATAATTTTTTTTTATGAATTTTTCAAATTTGTATGCTTTTATGCATGTTATTGTGACTCTTAGATGGGACTATTACATAAAAGCGATGGTCAGTTAAAGATCGATCACCATTAAATTTGTGAATAGGCTTTCGACTTTTGTTAAACAAAAAGTGATTTTCAGAAGTGAGCATATATGGGAACTATGCTAAATTATGGATCGATCTTCCCGAAATTTTGCACACTTATATACGCTTAAAAAAAAACTTATTTTTGGTGAATTTTATTTAAATCATGATTATTTTAAGCCATTTAAGAGCTTAAAATCACATATCTGAAGGACATTTGTATGGTGGATAGGGGAAATAATGGACCGCTCCCAAAAAATTTCAAGCCCACTTCGTCATTATACCAAAGTAAATATACTGTAGCATGAATCTTACTTGGTCATACCGACAAGAATATATCCAGCACAAATGTAAGAAACAGTATCATGTTACATAAACGTTCTACAGACAACCGTGTATAAATATACGTATACATTGACTGCTATTTTGTTGTTATGTTTATACACCGTTAATGCACACATTTGACTGCATGCCTACCCCTTCCAATATATTTATTGTTGAATAATTATTGCAGAATAAGCATACTTTATGTATAAAAATCGAAAAGCGTGTCATTAAAGACACTTTTTGCAAACCAAACTAATAGAGCACGAACATATCTGCTCAAGCAAAGTATAATAAAATAAATAACCAAACAAAGCCAAATTTTATTACGATACCTTAAAAATTTGGGCCTATACATTGACTTACATTGACAGACAGCCAGCCAGACGGAAGGACGGATATCATTATCTCGACACAGAATATGACCAATTTATTTATGCTTTATAAACACCAGCGCAAACACACATTACCCCCAACCTCCTATGGTGTAGTAATTTATAAAAATTACCATTCATACAATATAAAATATTTTGTTTTTCAAATTTGCAAAAAAAAAAAAAAAAAAATACATTAAGCCAAACTTCTTTTTCCTAATTTGACATATTAAAGACTTTCTCTTTTCAACGATACCAAACACTGATACTAGAACTTGCTCATTTAGTTAATGCCAAGTTTTGATCAGGACGACCCTAATGTGCCTGCTACGTTTGCAATCTTCTTCAAAGAAGTACGGCCCATTAATGCAAAAAATATAAATATAATATAAACTATATTTAATACTTAATTTCAAAATATTTTCTTAGAAAAGACAAATCTATCGAGAACAAGTCTTACCACATGCTGGCGGAAGAATACCAGATACGGCATTTGAAACAGACCGACTATTTTTGAATCAATTACAAAAGGATGGTATAGCCGTGCCAGATGGAATAGTACCAGAACAACGTAATCCCCAAGTTTGTTTAAATAATAATTTATTGATATAAAATTTAATAAATATAGTAATTAATTTTTTTTTTTTTATTAAGGTCTATCCATTTTTTAATCGACCATCACGTAAAGTATTTCGCATTGCATTAAGTTCAGATGGGCGTTTCATACCAGAAGAAGGACGTTATCATCACCAAGAATTGCCATCGGTGGAAACCACCTATTTGTATCCACAAATCCATGGTCATAAAGGTAATCTAGCACCACAAACCTTAGAGTTGCCAGTCTATAGCCCTTTTAGAATTCATAATCCTCTATTGAATCAAGTTAAATTTCAGCCCAAAGATAAAGGTATTTTTAAAAACAAATCAAACAAAATGTTACCTAAATTCTGTTGATCTTATCTGTACGTTTACAGCTCAATATCAAAATGTTAATTCCGCTTTTAGTGGCGGCAAAGCCATTAGTAATCCAAAATCATATCAAAATGTACAAATATTAAATACGCCCTTGTCTTCATCATTCACTTCGAAATCATCAAATTATGGCAAATCTTATTTGCCCAACTTTAGCACGACGAGTTCATTACATGTAAGTAATCAATATTTCCTATAAAGATTTTCAATCATTTTCAATGTTTCTTTTAACGGAATTATGAAAATGGATGTTAATTTTGATTTTAGTAAATTTATTATATTTACAGCTTTTCAATGAATTCGATGATTTATTTAACCAGTTTGAGATATACGATGGTGAAATTAAGAAAACAAATGATCATGTGACAGCAGCAGCTTATTAACATCGATTTAGACAAAATTTAAGTAACAGCAGTATTCATCAATCAATTTGTTACAGAAAAATATACTCATTCACATTCCAAAAAATATCAATCATATTTTAATTCGTAATCATTTAAATAAATACATATTTAAAAATAATTATTAAGGTGACCAGATTGTGAAATTTAATAAAATCTTCTAAAACCTTTTATGGAAAAGAACACTGTTCTTCATAATAAACTGAGTTTAGTTAAATTTAAAGATTTAATAGTGCCTAACGTTGTGTCTAGATGAGTAAATTTTTAATCAAGACAAACGTCAAACGTTTGTCTAAATTACAGATATTTTTTTTTTATCATCAAGACGTATGAAAATTAAAATTCTTTAAAGAAATAAAATTAAACAAATGAAATATAATAACATTTATATATTAAAAATGATAATTATAACATATAGTAAAAAATAAGATTGTTCAAAATATTACAATATTCCATGCACGAAATGAAAAGGATTTTCTTAATCAAGGTATTCATTTAATATTTGACCAAGCATTATAGGCTTTATATTCACTCTATAAAGAAATATTGTTAATCTTCATAAAATATTCAGTATAACACTTCTTATAAATCTCAGCGGAGCTTAGAAACTAGAAAGGACTTTACATCATCTTTTTTCCCAACTATATATTTATTATTTTTAATATTCTTGTACAGTGGACGCCTTTTAATGTCAATAAAAATGTAACCTAATTTTATAGAATGTGTTTGGCTGTACCAACAGCCATTTAAAATACGAAAACTTTCAGTTTTTCTCCAATATTTTTCCAAACATAATTTCAATCTGGTCACCTTAATTTAAAAATACATAACTTTTATATTAAATACAAAACATACTTCTTCGTACATGTAGTAACATTTAAGCTCACGCATTTACAATTTACATTTTTTCTTTTCTATTATTTTTCATTTAAATACTTATCATTTGTTTTAATGTAAAATATAATTAAATTAAATAAAAAATAATGAGCAATTTTCTTTTTTTCTTCTTAATAAAAAGAAAAACGTTAAAAATTTTATTTTAATAAAAAGCTTAAAGACATTCAGAAAATGATAGGAACAAATTTTCTTAAGTTTAACATAAATAAATACCAACGAATATCACGTAATTTGGACTGTTGAATGTTTGATTACAATAGATTCGATTTGATTTGGTTTATATATACATGATTAAAATAATAAAAAACAAAATAAAATAAGAGAAGTAATAATAATAATGATAATAATAATAATAATGTTAAGTTAAATTTATTAAAAAATTCACTGAAAGTAAAAGTACAAGAAAAACAATCAAAATTTTATGTGGTTTTTAGTACATTAGAGTAGATAGATAATAAAGGCTGGGCAAATGTGTAGTGTAGCAAAAGAGCAGACAAAGAATACAAACAATAATTTTTATAAGATTTCGATTAATTTTTTTTTTTTTTTTTTTTTTTTTTTGTAAAAGAAAAAAATTGGGCCTATAATTGAAAGATGAACAAAAGTTGTTTATCTATATGGTAGTAAAGGTATAAACAGATTAGAAAAATATATGACTAAAATTACCTACCCCAAAAGTATAATTTATTTTATTTCTATTTTTAATTAGAAAAATATGCATTTTATTTGATGCGATTTACTTACAAAATACTCGCAAATAACATTTTTCTAATATTTTTCAAATATTTGTAAAGTCTGACCATACTTTAATTGACAATTTACAATTTGCTCTTTTAATTTGCATTCAATCAGTGAATAAATTTTTAACAAACTATAACTGTATATTTATTAAAATTTTTATACACAAAATTTGGGAACTTGCATGTTAAACATTTCACTAAATATTAAAATTTATATTCCTGAAACATATCACAATAAAATTTAAGTTAACATGAGAAAGAAATTTGCTTTTTATTATACAAATATTTGAAATACATTTCTTAAGTATGACACACTTTCATCGCCCAATTGACTCGTTGACTAAAATGTACAACAAACATTATATAATTCTTCAGAAATTTTTTTAACTCTTTAAGATATCTTTTTATTGCCAATGTCAATGGTATAAACCTCAAACAGAGGTGACAAATTTAATTTATGAAAAAGGCTCAAACCTGTTTTTATGGGTAGAGATTGAAGAGATTGAAATTTCGGATCATTTAATTTAAAATTTTATAATACAGGCCGTATTATAACAAATCTTTTTTCTGTGTGTAGAGAAAGAATTATCATTATTGTGATGACCAATTGATTGTGCCGAAATTACGAATGAAATCCAGAGTGTTCATACTGGCTAGATGACACTTGATGTAATTTCGTGAACAGCTGATACTTATTATTTACATTTTAAATTGTTACAGGGGTAAATAAAGTATTTTGAAATGGAAACAAATAAGGAACAATTACTTACTAAATTGGAAATTATTAATTTGAAACAATTAAAAATGTAAAAAGGATAGGTTTCATTTTGCAAAATCACTTTAATAATTAATTTTAAGATTTGTGTTTAAATTTAAGATCAGCTGTGAATTGTTTTTTTTTTTTTCTTCTCACGGTTGAAATATGCAGTACATAGTTGAAAAAAGTATTTTTTCCAACCATGTACAGAGTTGCACGTAAATGGACATTGTAATTTCAATGTAATTTCGCCGAAATTACACAAAATTATGTAATTTCGCAAATGTCAAAATGTATGGGAAATTACGTAATTTCAACTTGATTTCGGCCGAAATTACGTACTTTCGTGACGGTCTGAATGCCCTATAAATTAAGATAAGTAAAACTTTTGCCTCGTGACACTTTTGGTTAATTCTTTGGCATAATCTGACAATATTGGTCGGCAAAGACTAAATGGTATTTGATGTGATAAACAATAATCTGGTTGTGATAATTTTTTGCCAATCTAATTTATTCGGTTGCATGTACTATCTAAAATTCGATTATCACAACCTTGTAATTTGGTATTTCCAATTGTATAAAAAAATTAATTCGATTAGTGTAACTTCTTTATTTATGTATATACATTAGACTACCTTAAAAAAAAAGTACAAAATATAAATTATATTAAAAATTGCATTTTCTTATATTTTACTAATACAAACCATTAAAAATATGCACTAAGATATATCACAAATATTTTTAATTGAAATGGGAAGATAGCCCAATAAAATTAGAAAAAATGGCTTTTGGCCGCAATTTAATGGAGGGAAGCGAATTTTGTAACAGCCTCGTCTTGGAGTCTTACACATGCTGTAAATCGCGTGTACGCTACGTGAACAAAGTCGCAAAGCAGTATTGCATATATTTTTGCTCATATTTATCGTACGTACTTTGGTTACAACATTTATCGATTACAAAATTTTCTATCTATATCTAATGGATAGTATGATTATCCTTACAGTTTTACAATGCCGTCCGGAAAAAAAAACAATAAAACGAGCTTAAAATGAGAGTGATACATAAACATGTATTTGGGCTAAATTTTAGGAACTCTTATAATTTTATAACACGTACGATGCATAATAAGTGAGATATATGCAAGGGACTGAGTTTTGATACCTTTAACCGAGAAGTAATGAGGTTGTTGTTTAACCCGTAAACAATAAATCTGTTGCCATTATTTCTTATAATATGAAAAGAGCGTAGGAACCTAGAGGAAAATCTATACAATCCCAAGATGAGAATAGCATATAATATATATCACGCATCACCTGAAGACAATAAGGATAATTTAAATACAAGTATGTATATTTAATACATATTCTATTAACAACTATATACTTACTCGTAAATCCTCAATAAAAAGAAATATATATTTTTTTTTATTTGCTGAATACAATTATGATTTATTTGGAAGCATCGAATTGCTTTATATTTCGAATAATATAGATTGCAGTAATTAAAAATATAGTTAATATTTAAATGTTCATAATACAAAATATTTTTTAATAGCAACTACTAATATTTAGTGATAATATGTGAAATCAATTCGGTTGCTCTTTCCGAATTTGTTTAATTTATTTTAACCTAACGCAATTAAATGCAATAATATCTAAACAATTGTGATAACTGTTGTTTTAACATAATGATGTTTTTCCATCAGGCGTGGATCCAGCCAAAGCATTAAATTTGTTTTGTTTTGAAAAATTCGAAACAATGTACAAGACTTTAATGGCTAAAAATTTAAGTTGATAACTTTTGAACTATAATTTTATTTTTTTATTATTTTTTTTTTTATTTTTTATTATTTTTTTATTTCATTATTCCTTTTTAGTTTTTGAAATACAAACAAAAATTTTTTGGAATCTGTGGTTCGTAAATGTCATTAAATATTGAATAGATTTTAATAATTTAAGGTGTGTTTATACTTAATTGTTATCCTCTAAAGCATTTCAAACAAATAAGTGCATTTCAATGAAATTAATTAAAATGGTTTTGATACTTAGAATATCAATTTTTCTTAAATGGATATAATTATATTCTTTAACACTAATCGGATAAAGGGATCCGCACCAAAAATTTTTACACAAATAAAATAAATACTTTTTTTTTTTTAATTTCAGTTAATAATAGCTTTGATCTATTACTTTTTATTACTTGTAAAAATTAATAAATTGTAAGAAAAACAACAAAATTTTCAAACGCGAAAAATTAAAAAATTTCTAAAAATTCAAAATACTCTGTAAATTTTGAGATATTTCGGAAAAATACGTTTTGATAATAGTTGGTGCACTAAAGATCTCGTAGCTACCTAAATTTTAAGTCAATTTAGAATTTAATTAAATGAAGAAAGCAAACGAATGCAGCTTTTAAACTTTATTTAAATCTTTTATATTTATTACTACTAATTTAATTATTTATTAAATCTTTTTAATTAAATTTGATTTCCTATTTCAAAATAACACTAAAGATATGAAATTTTACATGCTATTTCATTTACAATAAAATGTTACAATAAAAGACGTCAATCTTTCAAATCGTTTAAATACTCACACAAAAACTTTATCAAATTATTTTCAATATATTTTTAAGCAAATCACTTTAGGATTTATTTGAAACATACTTGGGGCAAAAATAAAAACGTACAAAAAGTTTAAGTAAAAATAGGGAAAATTTCCCTTCCTGTTTCCTGTTTTATATGCATTTGTATAGAAAATTAGGTGCTTTTATTAATTTTTTTATTGCAATTATTGTAAAATTTTAGTACATCTTATCAAATATTAATAAAGGATGTGACAAAATTAACGCAAGATTTCAATTTGCTGTCATTTTTGCAGTAAATTGCTGGCAGCCCTGAAAAAAGAACAATTTGACAGCTGAGAGTTTAAAGTTAGTAAAAATAGAGCGTTATACGATATAACAACTTAGTTTCATTATTGAATAATATTTCAAAAATAATGAAAGTTTAGAGGCAAAAATTTTATACAAAATATGGTCAAAATAATTTTTTAACATCGTGAACTGTAGAAAGATTAATTTAAAAATTCAGGGATACTGGACCAATCGGAGACGCTAAGCGCACCGGTAGTCCAAAAACAAGCCGTTAAAACGTCAATGACGAAGCAGTGCGTGAGAGTGTTGTTGAAAACCCAGAAATATCAATTCGGCGTCGCACAAGGGAGTGAAATTGAGAAATATGGCGATTAATTGAAAATTAATTTTTTGAAAAAGTAATTAATTACAAGTAAAATAGATAAAATGAAGCATCATTATTTGTTTAAAAAATTCTTTATTATTTTTTTACTTTCCGTGTATTGCTCTATCAAAGTCACCCATTGCACAGTGTCACATTTATCCAAATTAGAACGACAAAAATACGAAAATAAAAGCTTATTAATTGAAGTAATTTTTTCGCATTTACAAGTAAACATATCATATATTATGGAAAAAACACTTAGAGTATTGGAGAGTGTTTATAGCGCGAATTAAAGATTTTCACAGTTGCTGCTTTGAAAACATTTTATTTTATTTAAAAATTTTCGGTATGTAATAATAAATGTATTATATATATATATATATATATATATATATATATATATATATATATATATATATATATATATATGTATATATATATATATATGAATATGTATATATTAAAAAAAATTATATATATATATATATATATATATACATATATATTTATTTTTCTTTTTCTTTTTTTTTTTGAAATTTTTAATGGACTACAACTAAACAATTCTAACGAATTCCAATTTAAAAATATTGGAAAATAATATCCATAAAATTATATTTCAGAATATTGGCTGCGACTTTTTGTGATCTTTTAAAATATTAGAAAAAGTGTGGGTTACCTCATATTAGCAATTTTTTTAAAATAATTTCAAAATTTTAAAGTATAGGCCAAAAATTCGTAATGCAAAAATTACACTAAGATTGGTGTGATTAGAGCCTGCCACGCCTACTTTTAAAGTATTTTTTATTATAACAAAATTTATAAAAATTTATACCCGCCCATTTTTAGTGGAAATGTTTACGCTCTACTAACAGAATATAAAATTTCAGCCCAATATCTCCAAAACAGAATTTTTGTCGTTCTAAAACTGTCAAATGTGACACTGTGCATTGTTTGATACAAAATTGCTAATAAACTTCAAAAACAAAAACATTTTAGCTATATCAAACAAATTTGCAACTGATTTTAATAATAATTTGCAGAAAATTCTTCACAAGTGTGATATGAAAACTCTATTTACCTTCCTCCCATGACAGAGGAAAAAATCTTTGTTATTTTAAAAGCGTTAAAGTTAAAAAAGAGCAGGTATTGATGATATAAGGCCGAAAGACATTAAATACAACGTTAATCGCTTCACTCTAATAATAAATGCCTTTATGAACTCCAGCATCAACAGCGTAACAATTGCTATATATTGAAAACATCAATAATCAAACCAATATATAAAAACGGAATCAAAAACGACTATAACAACTATAGACCAATACTTCCAATTATTGAAAAGGTTTTAGAGGAAGTCATAGTTGGAGAAAATCGTAGTTAGAAGGCTTAACGAATTCCTAAAATGTTCAAAATAATAAATCCTTACTAATATGGATGTTAGAAAGGCAAAAACATAAATAACCTATTAGGAAACTTTGCCAATCATATAAATAAATGTCTTAATGAAAACAAGCCATGTTTAGCTTTATTTATTGATTTTAGTAAAGTATTTGACACTCTAGCACATAGTAATCTTTTGGACATTTTGGAAAGGTACGGAATACGAGGTAATTGCCATATAGAATAAAAATAGGTAATTGTCTAAGCGACGAGAACTCATCTAATGATAATGGTATACCCCAAGGTTCAAAACTTGGCCCTGTCCTTTACATTATATATGCCAATGATAATTAGCTTTTTATCAACGCATAAAAAACCAAATTAATGCACATTAAGCCCACCTTTCAAATTATGAAACTAAATTGCAATTTCACTCTCAGCAATGCCTACACAAGAATAGAAATTGTAAAGAAAGAGAAATTGTAAAAACGTTCAAAAAACTAGGAGTACATGTGAATGATAACTTTAAATTGTTATCACAAAAACAAAATCTTAAAAAAAACTAAGAAAAACCGTATATAGCCTTTTTCACTTGAGTAACTGCATACCCTTCACAGTTTTCAAAAGGCATATTTTTCTCTCACCGAATCTTAGAAATGGTATTACCGCTTAGGGCAGTTGTACAGATTGTAGTAGCTTACAATGAACACAAAACCAACTTCTAAAAATTTTACTCAAAAGATAATTACTGAGACAACATATACAATACAACATGATATATGGCAACGCAAGCAAGAATGATGCACACGAAAACAACAACATACACGTAAGCAAAAACATAAGCGAATACAACAACTCACACGTCAAAATCAACTCAAACAACACACACTTTAGCAACAATCAACTCACACGTAACTAGCAATAACACACACATAAACAACATTATATACGTAAACAACAAAACACACGTAAGCAACAACAACAACACTTACGTAAGCAACAACACACACGTCAACAACAACTCGAACGTAAATGTGAACAACGCAGACGTAAACAACAACAATAGCAACGACAAAAACAACACACACTCTAGCGACAGCTCGCACGTTAACAACAACTCAAACGTAAATATTAATGACTGAAGATTCCTTGTGCCAATCGATCGTAGATACAACACTAGGCAACAAGTAAAAGGAAAATATCATTTGGAACGATTTAGAAAAAATTTTCTAAAAATTGTACTACCAACAATTCTTAGCAAAATACCCATAAACATACTGACAGAACAAAATATATATAAAAGAAAAATTGTTAAAATCCTAGAATAGTATATCCTGCAAATAAACCGAATGTCTTCGCGGGACTAGTTTTAAGAAAATTTGTGAATTATTTTATTAAAATAAATAAATATAAAATAAATAAAATATATAAAATAAAATAATAAAAATTTTAAACAAATATTTTAGTAACCTAATTATTTGCATTATTTGAGAAGAGAACTGTACAGAATTTTCGAAAAATAATTAAAACAGGTAAAAAATAACGGTAGAGCCAGTTTTGCCATATTAAGTCACTTTAATTCACAAATGTAATTGTGAATTTTCGTTGACGTGACAGGTTCTTATATGGAAGCTATGGTAATTTATGGACCAATCCTTCTGAAATTTGGCTGCAAGGTTAGTACTTAAATGAGATTTATTCTTAATAAATTTTATATTTGTGCGATCATTTATACAGAAATTGCGGGAGGGGTTGCTGTACGGGAGGTACGGTCAATTTTGGACCGATCTTCATCTGTAATGAATTTTATTTAAATATGAATATAATAAAGATTAATTATGGGCATTTGCCTATTTTCGGGAAAATTTTAATATGGGGACTAAGTGAAATGATGATTACATTTTAACCAATTTTATTATGTTGCGTTATTGGCCCAAAATAAACTCAAGTACCAAATTTCATAGAGTTTCCTTTAAAACTGCGACCTACAGATTAGCAGAAATTATGGTTTTGATGCCGGACGGACTAAGGTTTACGCTAATGAAAATTTTCAAAATTTAAAAAGTATTTTTTTGACGTATTGATGTGCTAATTATTGCAATATTCGCTGAATTAAGCGGTATTTTTGGCCCACTGTACGTCGTGAACAAGAATTGTAAATTTCAATAAGCTCTCTACAGCGTATATTCCCAAAAAATCAGTTGTCAATTGTTTTTTTTTTTTCAGTGTTGCCGAAAATTTCCTGAAAAATGGCGGCAAATTAAAATCTTTCATCAATTTTAGGTCCTTTATTAATAACTGTTTTTCAAGTAATCTTTTTCCATGTGTACAGATTTTTTATGGACATGGCAAATATGACCCCTTTATTAGGCGGTCACACTAGTATAACCTGCGAACGGTTTGTCCAATTTAGATAAATAGAACTCCAATAGATACCGACAAAATTATCTTCAAGTTGTCTTAAAATTATTTTTTTATAGTTTCGGAGTTTTTCGGAAATTAGTGGCGAAAAAAATAATTTTTTATGAAAAATTGGAAAAATGTTTCTCCTATAAAAGGGCAGTTTTTAATCTAGGTATACTACGATTAAAATGAGCCATATATCATGAAAATTGATTATCAAACAATGAATTTATACTATAATAAAAACGAAGAGGCATGAAGATATTTCTTGACATTTGGAAATATCTCAGATTAACTGATACCTTAGTTTAAATATATTTTCTTTAAACGAAAATAAAAATAGTTTTGGGGAAATCCACAACCTCCTGTCCCTAGTTATCCATGAGTGGACACGCAGACAGGCGGATAGTCTACAGCAAGATACATTTACATTACAAACATATCAAAGAGCACAGGATATTTAAATAATTACACAGATATACAAGGTTTTGGACTTGAGCAACTAAAAAAAGTTATTAAGGTTATTTTGAGACGCTGAAATCGAACCTTTACTCATTTTTTCAAAATTGGTTTTGGTTTTCGAGATATCAATAAAAATATATTTTTTAATATATTTGAGATCTGATAGCCAATTTATTAAATAAAAATAAAATAAATCGGAATTAAAAATCTGTCAAATTGAATCTTTAGAATTATTGTTTGAGATCTGCTCATCTCAAAATCCGTGGTAATATTTGTCAATTTGCCAAATTTTATTGTATTTACTCTCCTTTCTAGTTACTCGTACAGCCAAACTTTTAAGTAAAAATCGAAATATCGAAGAAAATTATGTTCTAAAGATATTCAATCTCAAATTTTGTGGTTTATTCGATTTTAAACATTTTTTAAAGATTCCGTCGGTCATTAGTTTTCGAATATTAAGTTTGACAAATATATCTTCTTTGCTTTTTGTACTTTGAGGCAAGTGGTTTAATGAAGTTCTTGATAAGATAAGGTTCTATGTGAAGATGGGACTTGCAAGTATTCTTTGAGCTTAGTGTACTTAAAAGGCGACGTTTTGTTTTCCGCCATAAACGATATTGAACGGTGTATTCATGAAATCAAATAAAGCGTTGATATCATCAACGAATTATATGTTGTGCCTCATTTTTGGTCTCGTTTACATTGACGTTTGTTGCAGTGTACATTTTTTACCCCTGCAACATTAAAGCGATCAAATCTGCCAACCAGTGTTCCCAAGAGATCAGAAAAGAATAGGCTATATTGAACTTTAAAAAAGGTTAAAAAAGAAATAAAGCCAGAAAAAAGTTAACATTTTTTTTAATTTAGAAATTTATGTTTTCTCGTTTTTGATATTTTTCTAAAGAAATTGCAATAAATTTATAAACTACGCCCGAAAAATGCCTCAATTGAAAATCGCCCAAAAAAATTCTCATACAAATTTGGATTATAATTTATTTAAAAAACAAGTAAGAAAGATATAGTCGGTCAAGACCGACCATGTGATACCCATCAAAGTTCGTAGAGGGGTCTTTTATTAGACATGTGGACAATTGTGGACCGATACTTTTACTAAGTGTAAAATTAAATATACGAATAGAGAATATTACGTAAATACTAACATTTATATGAATTTATGCACTTTAGGGTGATTTCCGAAAGTAGGCTTATATGGGAGCTATGGTAAATTATGGAGCGATCCTCATTGAATTTGTCACAATGATTTCTGCTTATACAAAACTTATTTGTGTCGAATATAAACCTGATACTAACATGTGTATGTGATTTATAGACGTTAAAGTGATTTTCGGAAAAGGTCAATTATGTACCAATCTTCATGAAATTTGGCACAAAGATTGAAACTTATACAAAACTTCCTTACAACAATTTTTATTAAAATCACTTAGAATCACTTTTTGAGTCGATCTAACGATTACCGACCGTCTGCCTGGACGGCTGGCTGGCTGTCCATGTAAACCTTGTGCACAAAGTATAGGTCGCAATTTTGAAGATAATTCAATGAAATTTGACACGTAGTACTTTCATAATACAAGGATGAAGGTTATTGAGATTTTTTATGATCGGTCCATTATTTCACCTAGCCCCGATCATAAATGCCTTAAATATAGCAATATTTTAATGTATTCAGTGTAAGGAAGTAAGTATCAATCTTTATGCCAAATTTCATGAAGATCGGTCCATAATTGACCATAGCTCCCATATAAAACCCTATTCCGAAAATCACTTTAACGTCCATAAATCACATACACATATAAGTAGAAATCACAGCGACAAATTTTATGAGAATCGCTCCATAAATTACCATAGCTCCAATATAAGCCCACTTTCGAGAATCACCCTAAACTGCATAAATTCATATAAATGTTAGTATTAAAGTATATTCTGTATAATATACGAATATCTTATTTTACACTTAGTAAAGGTATCGGTCCACAATTGTCCACATATCTAATATAAGATCCCTCCATGAATTTTGATGGACATACACATAGGTGTGGTGTATCATATGGTCGGGCTTGACCGACTATATCTTTCTTACTGGTTTTATTTATTTAAATTAAATAAATTGGTTAACATACGTTCTTTATTTAAAAATATATAATAAAACGCTTTAATAATTCACCAAAATCTGTTCATAATCGAAGGAGATATCCTAAAAACCCGGTTTGGTAATATTTTTAATAATTTGATTATTTTGGATTAATCAGATACATATTTTACAGTCTAGAGTCTGTAGTCTAGACTTTGCAAATGACGTCAACTTTTACATATAACAAAACTGAACTAGAAATCTTCTCCGAACTGCTATCCACCTTGATCCAGAAGCGCAAACTTTTTTCTTATCCGCTCAGATGAAAATTAATATAGGAACTATTCGATCAGTCGAAGAAAAATAATTTAAATTTATCCAAACGGATAAAATTTTCCAGTTTTGAATAAAATATTCGATTAATATTTTTAGAATAATCAAATAAAAATTTTGATGCTAATTATTTTAACTTTAAAGCGAAATATTGAGGATTATTTTCTTATAAAAATAGTTTTCCGTTTCAAAAAAAAAAAGAAGCGAATTTAAGACAATTTGCAGTGAAATCACTTAATTTTTAATACATTTTTAAGTTTTTTCATGTGCTTTTTTACGGATTATTAAATTATCCAATATTTATTAATTTAGCAATGTTTTGTAAAATGTAATATATAATTTGGAATATAAATGTGAAATTTAAAAGAATCAAACATGTTTTTCCATGAAATTTAATGTTAATTTCTATATTTTTATGACAATATGTTCGTATTTTTTATCATAATCATTGTTTTTAACGTTCGAATAATAACTTTAATCCGTTGTTCGTTCAATCACTCGAACAAAAATAAAATTATAAAATTTTATTCGATCAAAATTAAACTCGGATAATTTTACAATCCTAATTTCGACTGAAATCAGTTCTCAAAGTAGTTAAGATTCATTGATTTTCGACACGTATCTGTGTACTTCACAAATATCGAAACAAAACTGACAGTTGTAGTATTTCCCAAGAGGACCGTTACACTAATAGTGCACTTCGATTGAACATTAAATTCCTTAAAACCTCTGTTATATTCCTCTATTAATTTGAGAAGGTAAAAAATAATTGTGAAAAAACGAATAAACAAAAATAATAAAAACAAAAGCTTTATATACTCCCAAAAACAATAGGTAAAAACTTAATATGAAATTATTTTTTTCTTATAAAATTTGGCCACTAAAAAATCAACAAAAATACTTGCAATGAATGGAATGATGAAGGCAGCACTCACTGGTATGTAGCCACCAACCCAGCCATTAAACAAACAATACTCGTACATACATGAAACATTAGTTATTATTGTTGTTGTTGTTGCTCTCGTGTCGTAGATATTGCTCTACAATTGCAGCATACAACATGTACCAAGTGCAGCAACAACAACTTAAATAATTTAAGCTAAAAAAAAGCTTTATTTTTATGGAGATTTCTTTGAAACAACTAGGTACAATTGGAATTGGCCATGTAGTGATTGTGTGGTTAAATCTACTGAATATCAGTTGATATTTTCAAGTCTAACAGGAAAGAAGCCAAAAAATAATCAACACAACAGAAGGCCGTAACGTCCGTCAATTAAAGCAAATCGTTAGACAATTTAAAATAAAATTTTTTAATAAGGTATTTATTTCCACTAATTTATTATTTGTTCAAATTCATTTTCAACCAATATTGTTTGAAATGGAATGAATCATTTATCATATATAAAAAAAAAATAAAACTAAAGAAATTAAAACAAAATTTTAATATTTTCTTTGCTCTTAAAGTGTCAACTAACGTCATCATCATTTAAATATTGCTGATATTAAGTATCGTCTTCATCATCAACACTCCATAAATAACAGAGAAAATAATGATGAGGCATTTGTCGCAACAACGTTTCCTGATCACAATTTGTTTATCTATCTGTTTGATGGCTTATGCCGTTTTGGCCATAGAAGTGCAGGTGAGTTAAATTGAGTTTTGTGATTAACTCTCGTACAAGTTCATCTTTAGTATTTCAATTTAATTTGTTAAATTAAGTGTTTAATTTAACACTTTATTTTTAATAATTTAAATGATTATTTATTTATAATTTATACTATTAATCGTAAGTATAAATTCAATTATAGGTAGTTATTATACTAATTTTAAACACTTCAAATTCGTTTTTTTTCGTTTTAACATTCACTTTTGACCTATAAATTATTGATTTTTAAGTATAAAATGTTTGATTTATTTGTTGTTGTTGTTTAATGTTTTAACTTAATTTTAATAATTGTTTTAAAGCCAAAAAATCTTTATTTTTTTAAATTGAATGTAGATATTTGAAAAAACTCTATTTTAAAAAGCTTTTAAAATTTTAAAATGAAGTTCGTCAGTTTATGTCTGGTATATTCGCTTCAACTCTCTGAACCGGTTCAGATAAATTGTTACATATTTTTTTCCAAACAAAAAAAAAACAAATTTGTTGTTTGTGCAGACTTTTTATGTATAATTGGGCTAAAAAGTTGTTATACATTTTATTTATTATTATTTTTTTTCATAACTAAAGCTGCCTTACTAAACCAAATTTTTAAATTCATATGACTTAATTTGGTTTTGTTCAGACTCGTAGCTAGTTCATGTTTTAAATATTTTATGAATTAATCTAATAATTTCAACATTTTAAATAATAAAAATTTTAAATTTTAATATGGGGGTTTTAACATTTCATCAATTAAAAGAAACTGCCAACAATAAAGCAATTCAATTTTTATTTAATTTAAAAAAGATAAAACATAATTTAAATAGATATAAAACCAATAGCGCACCAAATTTAATACTGGTGCGCTTTTAGTAAAGACGAGTGTACATAAACCGACTTTTTATGGGAATGAATTACTTGTATCTCACTTTTAAAAAATTAAAACACAAAAAGATTTAAAATTATGATGTCCATCTTACCAAGGTAACCTCTCTACGGCTGTACGAATAATCGCCTAAAACCCAAAAATGTACAAAGACCCAATTTTTGTAAAAGTAAACATTTCGAAAAGCAAAGCTGTAAAATTAAATTAAATCCAGTATTATCCTTTATTTGCGTCAAATAATTTACAAATTCGCAAAAAAAAAATAATAATAAAATGCCAATAAAAAATAAATATAACAATCTTATCAAAACTATGAAAAAATTTCCATTGCGACAATTCCGATAGGTATAAAAATCACTCCCATCTTTTGCCTGTAAAACAATGTCTGATGGGAGATTACAACAAATTATAAAAGAATTTTCATTTTGAGGATGATTTAATTCTCTATTTATTTCTTCATGCTAAAACAAATTAATAATCGCTTAAAAAACATTTTTGGATAATATTACATTTTTAAAACTCGAGTGATTGAACAAACACAAAGAAATTAAACATGTCAAATGACCCAAATGCAGTCAACAATCACTTAGTGAGTAGATTTTTATACCATTTTTAGAATTTTTGATATACCCCAGAGTCGAGAGTTATATCCCAAATTGAATACCTGTTAACCAATTTAAGTTTTTTAAACTGCATTAGAAAGAAAAGATCTTACCCTTTTTAAAAAACTATATACACATTTAAACTCATGGACAATGAATTTCTTCAAATGAAATAATTTTAAAATTTATGTTTTAAAATTATTCAAACTTATATTTCCGTTTTATTTATTAAATACAAATATTTAAAGAATAAAAAAAATAATTTTGGAAGTTACCTATATTGTAGTCTGAAAATCGGAAGAAGTTTTTATTTTGAGGAAAATCCATAATTTTCTGCGGACAATATAATAAGTGTATCTCCAAAAATGTTAAAATTACAAAATAATTTTCTATTTTTTAAACTAAATATTAATAAATATCAATCATAGCATAAGAAGATATAATGACGTTTTTGAGTTACCTTTATTACCCTTCCTATAGCGAAGACATACACCCCAAAAGTCCTTGTTAGGATATTATACTAATATTAATAAAAATTATTGAATTTTACCTAACTATTTGTATTTGAATATTTCTGAAATAATAGTTTTAAGTTTGTTTAACAATGTTAGCCAGAATTTTAATCATAGGAATAACTTATTTATTCAGAAACTTTCAGATTGTACCTTAAGACCGAAGCAGTGTTTTAGCACTTTCAGTGCAAGATTTAGTTAGCATTTAAAAAGATTAAAATGCATTAAAATTGTATAAAAATATGCTAAATGCTCTTTTTTTACAGCACTTTTTACAGTATTTTATAACTCATTACAATTTTGATTTTTTGAAAGAATGCCATAGTAAATATGACGATATAAGTTGTCATTTTTAAAATATCACTATTTTTACTTTATTTTCCAATATTATAAATAATTTTGAAGAAATATTGTTTATAAATTGTCATTTGCACTCAATTTTACAAGAAACAAGGGCAACGAAAATATGAATTTTCTTTACAAAACAATTTAGTATAATCTTAATCTTATGGACCATTTAGCATTTTTTCAATCACATCTTCTGGCAACACTAATGCAAAATATCTCCAATAAGAAATAACATGTTCAGACCCATAAATTGTTTCTATTACAATTTTTAAAACTATAAAAATTTCAAAACTAGAATTTATCTAATGAAGAAATATATAAAAAGCGATCAAAGATGATGGAAAGGACGAAATCCTAATATTATATGAATATAATGCCTTATTGTCGGAATGGCTATGACTGATACATTTTAATAAAAGGAAAAATGTGAAGTTTTTGTGCTAGGATTAATTAAAAATAATCGTGGGCCTCTAATCTGAGTAAAATATATCATTTTTATAAATTTGTAAGGATAACGTCTTGAATCGTTCATCAAATCTGGGAATGTGGTCTTGGGAATATAATATGGAACCTTTAAATTAATCAAGTGCAACAATTAATATAAATTCTATCTAAAATCCTTAAATAAATCTAAATTAATAATTAAAGAAATATTCTTGCTCATTTAGTAATGAAAAAAATAATAATTTTTAATAATAACGTTATAACGCTATAGGAAGGATAATAAAGGAAACTCAAAAAAGTAATTACGTCTTCTGATGCTATTATTGATATTTGTTAATGTTTAGTTTAAAAAATAAAAAATTATTTTGTAATTTTAATAATTTTGGAGACACTTATTTTACAGTCCGCAGAAAAATATTGTTTTTCTTCGAAAAAAAAAAACCTCTTACGATTTTCAGACTCTAATGCTGGTAACTTCCGAAATTATTTTTCCATAGATATTTGTATTTAATAAATAAAAATAAAAACATAAAATTTAAAAATTTTTTCATTTGAAGAAATTCGTTCCTATTTTATTGTCCATGGGTGTATATTCATAACAAAAACTATAAAGATAATAAAGAACAAAAACAAATTCAGTTTCTTATTTTTTTAGCCCATATTTTATTAGAAAACATATTTTTTCGAAATACTATATTTTATTAGGAATAAAATGCGTTATTGCTTGATAAAATCAGATGAGAATTGTAGAATATATGATTTTTTTCGTAATTGTAAAACTCATAGAATCCTATTATATTAGGTGTATTGTGTTGTTGGCATTATTTTGCATCATAAATATTCCAACAACAAAAACATGTAAAATAACATATTTTGACGAGTTTTACAACTTCGAAAGAAATAATATATTTTACAATTCTAATCCGATTTTATCAAATGATGGCTAATTTTACTCCTAATAAAATATTGTATTAGGAAAAAATAAACAAACAAAAATATGTATTTTAATAAAGTGTAGGTCAAAAATGGCTGAAAGGTTCAAAAAATAAGAATAAAAATTAAAAATTTTGTTTATAATAAAAATATGTATATAGTATTTATAAGGGTAAAATCTTTTCTTTCTAGTGCCGCGATTAATTGAAAATTATTTATAATTATTATCAGGTAAAATAGATAAAATGAAGCATCATTATCTATTAAAGAAAAAAATCGCAGATTTTGGCATTTGTAAAAACTGAAAATCAAACTTCTTCAAGTTTATATTTTTGCGTTTTATTTTATAAAAAGTATAAAAACTAATTGTAGTCGTTAAGGTATTGTGAAACGTATTTACCTATTTTTTGTTAAAGTTAATGTTGTAGAAACATTTTTATTTATTTATTTTTATTTTATTTTATTTTTTAATCGTCTAAGAACAGGCAGCTTTTACTTTTATATAGAAATTCAAAAGTTTTTAGAAGAATTTGGGTGAAAAGAAAAATTTTGATTTTTACGTAATATGTATAAGTACGAAATGGTATAAAAATATTTTGCGGTTTTTTTGCGTTTTGGAAGAAAAAATATTTTCAAAAAAAAAAAAAAGTCCAATGAAAATATGCTTGTTTTCTAAACAAAAAAAAAAAAATAATAATAAAAATTTAGAATAAAAGTTAAATTTACTATAGAATTTTCGGAAAATACTCTTTAAGTACGAGCAGAAAAGTAACAGTAGACCAGGTTTAACTACAATAAGTCACTTTAATGCGAAAACATAATTGAAAGAATTTTCGTTGACGTGAAAGGGTCTTATAAGAAAGCTATGGTCATTAATGGACCAATCATTTTATAATTTGGCTGTAAGATTAATACTTAAATAATGGTTATTTTTATTAAATTTTATATTAATGCGATCATTTATATAGGAATTATGAACGTAAAAGTGATTCGAAGGGGGTCTTATATTGGAGGTATGGTCAATCATGGACGAATCTTCATAAAATTTGGTAGAGTAATTTTTGCTTATGCAGAACTAATCTGTGATGAATTTTATTTAAATACGAACGTATTTAAGGCATTTATGAGCATTGGACCTCTTCTCAGGAAAAATTATATATGGGGCTGAGTGAAATAATGATTTGACTTGAGCCAATTTGCATTATTGGCTCAAGTACCAAACTTCATTAAGTTATCTTTAAAACTACGACCTTTAGATTAGCAAAAATTAGGGTTATTGATGCACGGATAGCCGGACGGACAAAGGTTTATTGTAAAAAAAAAAAAAAAACGTAATTTCAAAAAGTATTTTTTCGATATACTAATGAGCTAATTGTTGCAACAAAATTATAAACAAAACGCTATGCATCTTTAATGAATTAAGCACCATTTTTGGCAATTCTACCCCACTGTGTGCCGTTTAAAAAAACTTAAATAGGCTGAAGTCCGGAAAATCGATTTTTAGATATAACTCCCGATTTTGGGGGTATATTGAAAATTCTAAAAATGGTGTAATAATCAACTCAACCATACTAAAAAATACGCTATGTTACATTCCAAGTGTTCTCTACTTTTCTAATTTTGTAGCACCGTGTAATTTAAAGAATAACATCAAAAGCAATGACTAGGCCTCATAAAAGGTCATTGCTTTGAATCCTTTTTAAAGGATTTTCATTTTGGTAATTTTTTATATTTTTATTTCTTGTATTTTTTAAGTAGAAAATTATCTAGCGATATAGCTTATTTATCTTCTTCAAGTATGGATTTCTTATTGCTTTGAAATATTGCCCTAGACCCATAATCACTCATGAGGGAAACATTCTACTTATTGTAAGTAATAAAATGTCAATTCACTTTTATTATTTAGCTTATAGGGTTTGTATGTATCAACATTAAATTGTTATTACTTTAAAAAATTGTAATAAATTTCACTTTCGAAAAATAACATAATAATTACTTTTCGATCGCTTTGTACTTCTTATTTTTTTAGTCTATTCGCAAATTTCTAAGCGGTGAGACCTTCATACAAAAAGAGGGCCACTTTGGTATACAATAACTTAAACTTGGTAACTTGGTTTTGCTACTAAAGCTGTGGTCCAGACCACAAGTATTTTGTAAAAGTAAACAGGGTCAAATAAAATGCAATTAAATTTTAAATCGCATTTAACGGTATATATTTTCCTAATTAATAGAAGGAATTATTACATTATATTTAGACGTTACGTAATCATGAAATATCTCTCCAGTCTAGACATATGTTATATATATATATATATATATATATATATACCGCCTGCCACTTGAATAAGGAATCACATTTTTTTAACTTTAATTAATTATATCTCCTAAACTAAAGTTCAGAAAAAAAAAATTTTTTTTGCGCAACCAAATTTCAAAGTATTGGCTTTAGTTTCCAGAAGAAATAAAATATATATATATTTTGTTATACTAAAATTATGCATTTATTTATAGACATGTATTTCTGTGGTACTTTATCGTGTATCACTTGAATAAGGAATATTTTAAAACTAAGCAAACTGTAATTTATTTTTAAATTTTAGGTTATAAAAATGAAAGTTATTATCTTCTAGCATTCAATTAGTAATGAGTACTGCCACCATTTTTAGAAATAACCTCAAAAATGCGATTTGGCATCGACTTGTATAATGACTCTAAGTAATTTAGCGAAATTGAAATCCATGCTTCCGTTATTGCATCCCTTAAGGATTCTATCGTCTCAAATTGTTTTCCTCCTTCATAAACTTTTATTGCAAGCCAACCGCAGACATTTTCCATTGGATTCAGGTCTGGTGAATATGGGGGCCAATCTAAAAGTTGAACACATTGTTGTTAATCCATTGTTTTACTGCTCTGGCGGTATGAATCGGAGCGTTGTCGTGTTGGTACGTCCAAGGGTCCAAAGAAATCATTAAATTTTGGAAACGCTTCCTCCAGAATATTTTTGCTAGTCGTTGCATTAATTTTGTTGGATACAAAAACCAATTCTATGATACCATAATATGAAATGGCACCCCATACCATTATTCCGCCCTCTCGGCTGTGTCTTCGGCTCAAAAATAATTCCTCCTTATTTAGGTCATGCAAGTTATAGTTACACCCGTCGGGACCATCAATATTAAACTTTTTCATCGGAAAATACAAATTTAAACCATTTGTCAGATCACGTCATTGTATTTTTGGCAAACTGTAGACGTTGTGATTTCCGTTTTTCATTAAGTGTTTCAAAATCAGAATTTTTTCTTTTTCAAAGTTATTAAGAGCCTTACCACGTCCCATTTTGAATAAAAAATATCAAATTAAAAATCCTCTAGCCGTTTATATTGAAAGAAATTCAAATCATAGCCTTCCTGATTAACATTAAAAGAATTCCTTTTTCAAGTGGCACACGAAATAGTACCACAGAAATACATGTCTTTAAATAAATCCATAATTTTAGTATAACAAGGTATGTATATTTTTTATTTCTTCAGGAAACTAAAGCCAACAAATTTATTTTTTTCTGAACTTTAGTTTAGGAGATATACTTAATTAAAGTTAAAAAAATGTGATTCCTTATTCAAGTGACAGGTAGTGTATATATATATATATATATATATATATATATATATATATATATATATATATTAGAAAAAAATTCGATTCTTTAATTTTGTTAAACGATATTAATTTCTGCTAAAAATTAAGAAATTTAACGCAAATATTTATTTTCTAAACAATTTCCAAATCGAATGCAATATGTTACATTTTATAAATACTAATCAGCGAATGGAAAACGATATGTAGTGCCAAATATATACATTCATATTAGATATAGTAAAATACATTGAAATATTCTGTTAATATCAATTGCAAAAAATTATCAAATATCTTGCGAAAGCAAAAAAGTGTATTATAAACATAAAATCAGTCATGCAGTAAAAAATGAACTAAAATAATGTTATATATGTAACAATAGAAAATATTAAATTAATTAAAACTAAAATGTGTGTATATTAAGGTGTACCCAAAAATAATTCATTCAGTACCAAAAGTTATATTTTTCCTTTGAGAAGGATAAAACTCTAAAAATTAAAAAAATAAATAAATTATTAAAATTTAGGGTTAGGGTCACCATAATATACATATAGGAAATTTTAATAAAAATTTTGTATTAATTTACATTTTCGTAATTTTGTCACTTCTATTCTGAGTTTGAGGCCGCCGTTGTTGTAGCCTAATTCTTTTTGTACACCTTCAGCTAGTCAAGGTCAAAGACCTACATATATCACAACAAGGTTTGAGAAATCTAGTATTATACAACCAGTCGAAGATTAATTTCAAGCATATCTAAACTCACTCTCCTTCAATTACACAGTGCAACAAGAAGAAAATGCCTCAATAATTCCAACTCAAAATGAAATCATACTACATCATTTTTAAGTAAAATTGGGAACATTCCACATGAAATTGAAAAAATTCCAAATAAAATTGAGATTTTCTATTTTATATTGAGAAAAATACAAATGAATATGAGATAGTAAATTTGGTATTAAGAAAATTCTAAATTTAATTTAGATTTTCAATTTAATATTGGAAAATTCCAAAGAATATTTAGAAAATTACAAATTAAAACGTGAAACTTCTAAATGAAATTTGGAAGATAATTTAAAATCAAATTATTAATAAAAATTGTATTATGTATTCATATTTAATTATTTATAAACTTATTTGGGAATATACGAAAAAATAATATATACACGCGGAGAAAAAACATGGTTACAGCATTATCACTACAACAATATTATGTTCTCATTGTTAATTTGTTTCTAATAACTCAATGTTCTTGATAACAATGTTTTTGTTTAAATTTTGTCATTTAATGTTTACGCTCAATAAAAATTTTAATATGGTTGACTGCAAAAATTATAGTTTTTAAATATTTAAATATAAACAAAATTTTATTAATATGAGAAATATCATTACTTCTACAACAATTAAATATTTGCAGTCTTTTTCCTTGTTCTTACATCATATTAATGAACAAACAATATGTAAATATATATGTATATATATATATATATATATATATATATATATATATATATATAAATATACAATACATATATATATATATATATATTCTTTGCTAATGAATACTTTTATCTATTATTTTCAATAAAAAATTTATTTTTTATTAATATTTTTTTTATTTAATATATTTTTTATTTTATTTTAATATATGATAAGATGGAATAATAATATGATAAAATGAAATAATATGATAAGATTGGATAACTATACGATAACATGAAATAATAATATGATAAAATGGAATCATAATATGACAATGTGGTATAATGAGATAGGATAGAATAATATAATAATTGATAATTTATAAAAAAAGTTAGTGGAATGTAATTTGATCCCATCATTTCTTGAAATACTTAAAATTTAGCTGTTTAGTGTTTTTTATGAAGTTAATATTTAAACTTTAATAAAATTTAAACGAATAGTGATAATTTATTTAAATTTCAATATATTATGTACAATTTTGTCCTTAAATCAAAGAACTAAAAAGCTCCCATTTTTATATGAAAATACCCAAAATCCCAATCCGTATAAAACGGGTTTAAAAAATTGACGTTTTTCATTGAAATGGTCACCCTGTAGTTATAAGGAACGTCCGTCAGAAAATATTTTTTGGGTGTTTACCTTACATATGAAGATATGTAATTAAAATAATCTTATGTTAATCCCAGCTTTGCGATTTGAGAATTTAAAGAAAAAAAACAAATAATTTTTCGAAATTTGGTGGGGCTTGTGGGGAAACCATTGCCCGCTCCGGATTTACTTTAAACGCATTTATAAGATGTTTTTTTTTTTTTTTGAACATATTAAAAAATGATATATCCCAGAACAAAAAAAATTTTATAAGTGAATTAATATTGCCACCTTTTTAGAAAAAACCCAAAAAATATGACAATTTTTTAAAGTTACAACTTCAGATTAATAAAATTTTATATATTTATATTATTCTTGCAGCAATATTATTTATAATTCTGTAAGAAATTTGGTGAATATTTAAAAAAAATTTAGGGACAATATTAGAGATTTACAAGGACTATCTATTATAAAATTTCTTTTCAGTAATATAAATGAATTTTTGCCGATTGTCTTAAAGTTATCTTAACATTATTTTGTTATCTGCCCAATTGTTTCGGTGTTATTTCGAAATTAGTGTCCGGAAAAAATTTTTCATGAAAATTTAAAGAATTTTTCTATTTTTTCAATCTTGATGACAGTGATGAAAAAGTATCACAATACAATAAATGTGGGCGAAAAAGAGGCGTGATACAAATCAAATTTTATAACCTAAAGCATTTTCTGTTCCTTGTGTATGACAAACTTTTTGGTAAAAAAATTTATTTTTACTGAAAGTGGCTTAAAAACTTGGCGTGGCATCCAACTTATATTTTAGTCCATAGTTTTCTCCAAAAAATATTTGGTATACACATGTATATGCTAAATTTCGTTTGAACTTTCAAAAAAATAATTCTTTACAAATATTGAGCGTGGCATTATTATTAATATTTTATCCTATATTTCCTTTCGAAGGAAATATATATATATACAGTTTCTGTCAAAACTAACTGAACAAATCCTATATTTAAAAGATTGTCTTCGTACGAGCATTAATATTATTTTTTACAAATCCATATAAAGGTTGTTTTCCGCTCTAAAGAAAAACATATAAATTATTACATTTACTCTTAATAAAGAGCGACAAAACAAACAGAACAAAATAGGTTTTTGCCGAAACATCAAAGAAAAGTTACCATTCTGCAAAAATATTCAATAGGAGATGCCATATTTGATTTTGTTTTATGACAAAATTTTGTAAATAATTTTACCTTATCTAAAATAGTGCAAATAAATTATAAAATTTTTGCAAAAAGTAAATTAAAGGTTTCTCTTTTGTTCAAAAGAGAAGAAAGCATTGCGGCAATAGCCTTAAATTCAAGGTGCTAGAAACTTTATTCGGACCAAGCACAAGTGCCAACAGATTTCAGCTACTATCTGAAGACGAAGAAAAAGCAGTTGCATTTAACCCTGTAATACTATCGATATTTTTTTATACGTTAGTACTAACGACACGTAAATTTTACGTACTCATGGCTGTCCTATAAAATACTTTATTTGTTGTTGTTTTATTAGCTAAATGCATTTTTATTATTAAGTTGTATTTCAAAAAGGCTTAATGTGAAAAAGCAAATTCAATAAATAAGCAAAAAACATTAAAAACTTCTAAAAATATTGTTACGAAATTGTACTTGAATTCAAATATAACGGTTTTAACGGCCGGTTTAAATCTTTCTCAATGCTTCCAGACATTTCCGTTTATGTTAACAGCAGTTAACATATCTGTAAAAGTTATTAACATAGTTCTAAACATACAACATTGAATAAAAAGCTTTCACCATTGTTTTTAAGTATGGCAACACTAAATGTTTAAGCTGCTAACATTAACATCAAAAGCTCTAGTTTGTCCGTTAAGAACATTGTAGAAAGAAATAGAGCTTTCAAGAAGCATCTAGTAGGTAATACAGTGTATATAAATTGGCCGTGAGAACACCATTGAGTCAGTCTAATTGGAAGCGTCGTTAAGTAAAGACATATTAATTGCCTTGGCTGTATAATCTTGTACATTATTAAAGTGTGCTGTATAAAGCGTGTAATTTAAGTGTGTGTTTATATTAGAACACAAAGTGAATATTTAAACTGTATTGTTGTACATTTTTAAATAAAATAAAGAGTCGTTACAATTTTTAAACTACTAAACTGCTGTTATTTGCAATCAAAGTACAAGTTTATTTAAAGGAAATAAACAACCGTTTTTAAAAGGTAAAAACGTAACAATATATTAAGATTTTATTTATGAAAAGTCATGATAAATTGTGATCTGGTGTTCATCAGAGAAGAGATGTTTATCAAACATGACAATATGTTCTAACCTTTCGTTTTTTGCTAAATTTTCAAGACTTTTTCTTTCCTTTCTGTAGAAAGTTCTTAGCATAACGGTAATCTCAAAAACTCATAATTTTCTTTTAATTATTACATTAGTTTGATTGAAAAGTTAAATTGAAATTAAATGTCGAATATTTACATTTTTACTATGTTAACACTAACGATACCTAAATTTTACGTAGTTACTTTTTTTTGTATTTGAATTAAGAACATGTAAATGTCTAAAAATGTATTATTTTATTTTTAATATATATACACTTATACACATGACAAAAGAAACTCTGGAAACGATAGTAATAAGTATGTAAAAAAAATATATACGTAAAATTTACCTACATTAGTATTCTAGGGTTAAAGAAAAGATTCTTCCTATAAGTGTGGAATCTACCCACAGTTTTTGAGATTAATTGGCGACAAATATACTTATAAACGAATGGCCATTGGTAAGAAAATTTTATCTAACTCGCTATCGAAAATTACAGTTTTATATGCATAAGCTGAAGGACTCAAAAAGTTTTAAATTGGTTTTATTTGACCTACCAAAACTGGATACAAAGACGAGGTGAAGAATTTGTCAGCTCACATATTATAAAACCTGTAAGCGTAAAGGAACTAGAAACAGAGAGATCTAGTGTAGATACCGCGCTCTATCTTACCGAGTTTGATTGTCAGCATATATCAAAAAGATGGTTATGAAAATTAGATATTTTTTATAATATTTCTGTGTATTGGAGAAAACCTCTAAATTGCAACAAAGGTCGCACACAATGATTCAAGTGTGCTGTGTATGGACATGGTTCTAAAAATTGTAATCGTATCGTAGTGTGTTCAGCCTGCGCTCGAAATCACGATTATGAAGTTTGTTCACTAAACAAATATAATGATTATTTAGAAGCGTTACAACTGCTTAAAAAGAACTTAAAGAACGCTAACCATAGAGCTGATAACGAATATTTAGAAATACGACATCGAGTTACATCTTAAACTAGGGAGACCAGTAGAAGAACTAATGGTTCGTATTTTAACCACGACGATCATGATTTTCCACAAAATAATATACGTATTTACCGCGCTCATGGTAATTTGTATTCTGAGGTAGATATGAACAAAAGCTATGAAAAACAAAAAAAATTAAATATAATTAATAAGAAAATATATCGAAAAGTTCTGCAGGGAGTAATGTTTTCACATGCCAGAGACAAAATACTGACCCCTTGGATATTCAAACATGATAAAGACCCAAAATAAACCTAAAAATTAATGAAAAATTAGTTACATCTGCAAGTGGTAACCGTTACAAGTCCTCACAGTCCCATGACCTTAAGACTATTTAAAACCTATGGAAAATAGTAAATCAGAAGAGCAATGGGATAAAGGAAGTGGGATGCCCAAAGATACTCTCCTGTTAAGTCCTACATGCTTGGACAGCAATCCTAATGTCAATAATATATAAGCCTATTTATTTAATACCAAATCTAAGTCTGGAAGATTCGCTGAATTGGTAAAACAACAAAGTGATTGTTCCAGAATATTAAGCTCAAAAGTTTGTTGAAGTAAGTTTATTTAATAATCTCATGAATTTTATGTTAAAAATATTTTTGTTATTATGTTAATTGGTGTTAAATCTTTTAATATTAACAAATATTTTTCATCAAAGCGAAGAACATTTTGCGTTATACCCAAATTAATTAAAATGTAATTTTTGTTCAGTTAGTTTTGACCGACACTGTATATGTATGTACAAAATATCAGTTAAATCGGTTGAATAATGTGTAATAATTGATGGACATTTGGAATATATTTTCAAACTATCTTGGTCTCATTTATTGAAAGTTTACGCACTTGCAGTTAGCTTGCTAGATCGGGAGTGGTGGGCTGGGTTCTTGTTCCATTTGACCATTACCGTAAAATAAAAAAACAAATTACGTGCGATTTAATTTTTAGAGAAAAAAAATATATATATGTATATATATCTTTATTAATTATTTGTGTTAGTGATAATTATACTCAACTTATATCAGAGAAATCTTATAGCAAAAAAAAAAAAAAAACAATTGAGTATGAAAAAAAAAGAGAATTCATAAAATAAATACATGCTATAAAATTGCTTTGAGGTAAGGAAACGAATAAAAAAATATATATAAACAAATTATGAATGAAATTGCAAAATAGTAAAAGTTCAAAAATATATAAAAAAAATGTATTTGACTTATAGTAGGGTCTCGATTCCAACGTTGCTGAAGGTATTCTGCATGTTGTTTTTGGAGTCCATTTTCAATGTGTATTGGAGAGATATTTTTAGATTAGGTTATAATTTATGATAGAATTTAAGGGTGAGTTTATAATAATAAATATATTATAAAATAAATAAATAGATAAATAAATAAATAGTAATGATGGAACAAAGATATAGTATATAGTTGTTAGAGTCTGCGTTTTGTTAATGAATTGTTTAAATTTAAACAAAAGTAACTATTAGATTGTATGGTTTCGGTTATTAATTAATTATGTATAATATATGTATTATACTAGTTTCATTTTGAAAAAATATAATGTTACTTACTTTTTTAAGCAAAATTTTAGCAAGATTATTTATTATTTTTTTTAATTTTAATATTGATTAAGTTTTTTTCTTTTAATTAGTAATTATAATTTCTTTAGAAGATTCTTTTAGAAAGCATTTTTTTTTTTTTTTTTTTTTTTTTTTATTAGAGTTAAAAAAATATTGTGTAACTTGTGTGGTTAATCATAGATTAGGGAATGTTTCAGTAGTTAGAGGCTATAATTGATAACTCAGCAGGAGTAATTTTTAGAAGTTATCAGTAGCTGCTGGACTGAATGCTTTTTGGATTTCATATCTAATTAAAGTTTCAGCTTTTAGGACGCAACGATAACTATTTTGGCAGTGTCCCTGACAACTCCACTAACAAGACAGGTAATTTTTTTCTCCGGACGATAAAAGTGTCTCTCACGAGTGATTTGGATTTGGATCACTCACGTGTTTCCCCCAAAACTCGTCCAACTAAGACAAAGTCACTAGAGATAAGATATTTGATTTTTTTTTTTATTTAGTCAATTTATATTTTAATTTACCTGGAATGATGTTAAATGAAGAATAATTTTCGATTTTTCAGACAAAGATTGTCAGGGCAGACCACTTTATGATTTATATTTGGAAACTATATTTTAATTTCATAAAAACTTTAAAAAGAAATTACTTTAATTAAAATTCAAGAAATTTTTTCTTGGTTCTTTATATAAAATGATCTTCTCGATTTAACCGCCAAATTTAAAAAGATCGTATAAAGGGCTTCAGCAAAATATCAGACCTTTTTTGCGTTGTAGGAGTAAAATATTTTTTTTTTTTTTTTTTCTTTTTACATTTATTTCACTATACGGCATGTAATGATGAAAAGAAACAAATATATACAAATTTATTAGCACTCATCATGTATAATTTTTAGGTAATCAGACATACATGATCAAAAACGCAGTATATAAAGAAGAAGAATTACAACTTTGATCATACAGTATGATGTAAAAGTGTAACAATGTATATATACCACTTAAATTATATTGGTACTATGGAGGTTGCGATACAATAACTGGGAAGTACAACCAATTTAAATGAATGTCAACGAATTAAATTGTTAAATTAATATTTAATTAATTTTAAACAAACAAATACTTAAATTGATACATTACTAATGTGACTTCTCTAATATTGCAAACAATCTTATTGTGAAAAGTGAGCGAAAAGGGGATAATATCTAAGAGAAGTTTTTCATTCTATAAAACAATAAGCAGAAATAAATATATTGAAATTGAATAATGTTTTTTTTTCCGAATTATGAAAAAAGTGCTCCAAAATATAAGAACCCCCGGTTTATTTAAAGGAAATAAACCAACGTTTTTGAAAACCCAAAAAACGTAACAATATTTTTCATAAGATGTGGTATAAAATATTTTCAATAAGATTATATCTTTATAACATAAAAATTTAAATATTGCTTTTCTCTTTAGACCTTCGGACATCTCTTCCATCCACCAACAGAAGAACATCATCACAAAGAAGAAAAGCAGGATTTAAATAAAATACCCGGTGTTCCCGGCGTAGACTATCCTATCTATCATGAAGTGCCGCATACTTCATTCTCATGTGCCCATGTACCTGCAACCCCTGGAATGTATGCAAATGTAGAGACCGGATGTCAAGCCTATCATGTCTGTCACGATGGACGTGAAGGACACCAGGGTTCCTCGTTCTTATGTACCAATGGAACAATTTTCAATCAAAAGGAATTCACTTGTGACTGGTGGTACAATGTAAAGTGTGAAGAAGCTGTCAATTATTATCAGTAAGTTTTAAGAATTTGACTGCGAAAATAGTTAATTTTTTTATAATTAAAAATTTCTATTTATAGTTTGAATGCTGATCCTGAACACAATCCTTATACACCCAAGAAGAAGATTGTTGAGGAACAACATTTAGAGCATCACGCTGATTCTCATGGATTTTTGATTCATGCATGAATTGTTTATATGCGTAAATTTATAATGGACAAGTTCATAGTTTGTATTGTTTATATTCATGTTTTGGAATCATTGATATTTATGTAAATCATTTCATAATTTTATATTATTTGTTGTAAATATACATATATGTAAAAAGAGTGGTAATAGAAAAATTACTTGTCGAGTGGTATTATTTAAATTTTATGTAATAGAATTTAAAATTTAAAGGACTATGAGATAAAATTAGGTCCGTTCGTTTTTTAGTATAGTTCGGTAAAATAAGTTTTTTAATAAAAATTTAAAAAATTGACTATCAAAATAAGCTTTATAAGAAAAAATACCCCAACAGTAGTTTTAAAATCGTGTTCAGCTTTTTAATAATCTGACGAATTTCAACAAAATTATTAATTAATTACATTTTCAATTCAATTACTTTACAAGTAATTGACTACTTGAGAATGATCCATCTCAATTCTGGAGTAACAAATCAATTGTATCTTGACTAACTCAAATGTTTTAAACATGATAATTGTAGCATGTTTCCCAAAATATGTTGAAAAATAGTCCAAGTTGAATTTCAAGTTTGAATTCGAATAGGGATTCATTTGAAAAAAACGACATACTTTCTCAATTTAATAACAAAGGTTATTCCTAAATAATTTTTAAACCTGAAAATAAATTCATACTCGAAAAAATTGTATTTTTTTCAATTTGATATCAAATGCTATTTTTAAATCTGGCTAAATTTAAGAAAATGGTGAAAACATTTCATTCCAAATTATTTCAAATTTGAAATAAAAAGGGTTAAAGCATTGTTATTAAAGGTTATTAAAGGTTGAAGGACTCAAGAACGAATTATGAGACCAAACATTTTTTAAACCGGATAACCATATAAAAAATTGTATGAAAATAAAATTCATTGTATTTTAAACATATTTCTGAAAATATACAGCATAAGAATAAAAGAAATTTTAAATAAAATTTTTCTTAAAATCAACACTATTTTAAAATAGAAGTTTTATTTTTCCTTACCATAAGAAATATTCAAAACTATTTTAAAAGCAGCGGGATCTGCACTTAGATCTATTGGGTGGTTCGGCTCGTTTTTAATTTTGAAGTAATCTCTAAAGATACCTTTCAAAATAATAAGAGAAAAAAAGAAAAAAGTTTAGAGACTTTTTCGGTTACAAATGTTGGGAGACAGAACAAAATCGACCAAGATCATGCAAAACTAAGGCAATTGAAATTTCAAACGAAAACAACTCCAAAAAGTGTAGGAAATATTTCAGAAAATATAAAAATCTTTAAAATCGGTTGTAAAACAAAAATTTCGAAAGAGGTTAAAAATTTTCTGTGTTAAAGGTACCCTATTTTGAGCCCCCATAACTCCGCTGCTGAGGGTACTGTGGGATTTAAAATTCTACACTCCTCTGCAATGCCTATGTGAAATTTTATGCAAATCAAACCAGCTGATTAGAAGTTAGATTTATTTCCAAAAATTCTCGATTCTGCCCCACTGTGTAATATAAGATTCAGAATAAGTACAAAATTATATTTTGGGACTAACATTTTTACACATCGCGTGAATTGAAACACTAATTAAATGAAAAACGTTGTTTTGGGACCTTAAAATCGTGTTAATAATAATAATAATAATAATAATAATAATAATTCTTAAAAAATTGGTAATATGAGGTACCTCACATTTTTCCTAATATTTTAAAAGATCGCAAAAAGTGAAGCCAATATTCTCAAATATAATTTTATATGATTTTATTTAAATTGGAACTCGTTGGAACTTTTTATTTCTAGTCCATTAAAAATAGAATTTCCAAAAAAAGTATATATTTTTTAAAATTAGGTTTTCTTTTAAATAAAAAAAAAAAATATTGATTTTTTAAACTAAAAAATTAATTTATTATTACACATCGAAAAAATTATATCAATATCTGCAGTATTTTTTAAAATATATGCAGTTAAAGTTAACACACTTCACAAAAATTTTAAATAAAATACAAATATTTTAAAAGTAGCAAATTTCTAATATATTCTAAGTATTTTTTCCGTAATATATGATATGTTTACTAGTAAATGCAAAAATAATACTTCAAGTGCGCAGATGTAAAAACACAGGTGCTAGACACTTCACTTCGTTCTTTCGCAGAAAAATCGGACATTTTTTAAAGAATTTTTGTGTTAAAAAATGCATTAAGTAGATCCATTATTAAGCGAGTTATAGGTCAAAACGCGTTATTCAATTTTTTGAATCTTATATATAAAAGCTATGAGCCTCATTCTTGCACAGATCTATCACAAATATTTTTTTCGAATATAGGTTTTTTAAATCAGTCAAATCGGTCCATAAATTTTCCAGCATACAAATAGTATAATAGTCTTACATTTATAAAATATTTGTTTGCATCAAAGTGATAATATCTTCCTTAAATATGTGCCAACTTTTGTAAAATTCAAAAATATTAAATATGTTATGTACTAACTTTTACCGGTGCGCTTCGCTACCCTATTTGATACGATAGCTAATATATACTTTATATGGGAGCTACTACTCCTCTTGGAACTATTAACCCTATTCGAAATTTGATATGAAAATTAATTAATTATGAAATTATTAAGACTTTCACAGCAATAGTCCTTTAGGTTAGAAAATGTATATTTTCTTTGTATGGGGGCTACTGGACCTATCCGTCCTATTTTCATTTATATTTGCTTTATACACCCACTACACCGATCTATTTTAAAGTAATCGATTCATCCGTTTGAGAATTTTAAAAAAGCGGGCGTAGAAATGGGCGTGGCATCCGATCAAGATCCAACATAACCGATAACATTCTACAAAAATTAAAAAATAGCTTCATTAATAACGTGTAAAATTAAAAATAAAATGTGTGTGTGATGACCAATCGAAATCTAGCAAAGCCTTTAACCACCTCTGGCACTGGAACTATGTTTGTGTCAAATTTCGTGAAAATCGGTTCAACCGTTTAGACGTGATTGATACACAAACAAATAAACTAACAAACTTACACCTCATTTTTATAACATATATATATATATATATATATATATATATATATATATATACATATATATACATATACATATATATACATATATATACATATTTATATACATATATAAATATATATATATATATATATATATATTTATATAAGGATGCAAGGATTTACAAAATCTTGATTCTATTTCAACTTTATAGGAAAATGTAGATATAGTAGATATAGTATAGGGAAATATATTTGTAATTACATCCAATATAATGCATTTCATTCATATAACACATTTCAACACGGATGAGGGGAATATAAGATTCGCACAGCCGCATATAGCACTCTATCTTGTTTTATATTCAATTGTCTCGCATTTGGTTTTAATGATTAATGCCCGTAATTTCAACAAAAAGATATCTGTCAGTGTCTAGATATCTATGGTGTAAATAAAATTTGGTAACTTCAACTCTAGGTATGACTTACCGAATAGATAACTGTAGCGTTTCTTACACCATAGAATTTATTTAGTTATTCTGTTAGGTAAACATATGAAACAAATGTTTTCGAAAGAAATTATATTTATGCTAAACATTCTAAATCTTACAAGGAACAAATTTTAAATATTTTATGTTGGACATAGTGAACTTTAGTTTCCTATTTGGAAAATACTGGATAAGCAAATAGGTGTATTATTCTGTTTCATGTTGAATTTAACTTTGTATACCTGTACAAAGAAAAAGCATCGCTTAGTAACAATGAAATTTGCTAGTTTTGGCGAATTTATAGACATTTTATATCGTAATTAGTGCTTCAAAGAACCATAAAATTGTGAAAACTTTACAGTTACTTAAAATTATATGTTATAACCGTTAAAGGGGTTATCGGAACTCTTTCTTGAATTTTGTAGAATTATAGTAATTTTTAGGATATCTATGGACATCAAAACTCTATTCCTGGAAAATAATTGTATAGTCCATATAATATAAATAATAGGCATATTTCGATTAATTTCAACGGAATTGTCGTTGGGTCATAAAAGGTATGTGTTCCAAATTATCATTATCAAATAACATGGACAGATGGAGCACATAATTATATCGACGCATCTAGTGACTCTAAATCGATGGGCATATTCCTAGGAGAATGTTACAGCATTATTTTGGCGTTCAGCACAAACATTGCATACTGCATGGTAATTTTTTAACTTCTCCTGTACTTTATTTAGAACACGTATAAGAAAAGCAGCTTTCCATAAGGCTCAAACAGCTTAGAATATATTCTTAAATATCACGACACGACTTCGTTTATGTTATTAGAAAAATTATATGGAATTTAAAATTGTTATTTTATTTTATTTTATTTTTTATTTTTTTAATAAGTCTGAGTTCACACAAGGCAACTTTTCCTGCTGAAATTTTGATTTCGTGTGAGAGAGAGGGAATGCGATAGGGAACAAACTTGCCTGTACTTTGAAATTCATTTTTTGACAAAAACAAATCAAAGTAATTAAAACAAGAAATTTTGTATGTGAACGTAAATGCAAGTTTAAAAGAAAAAATAGAAAATTTTCAGAAAGAAAATTTGCTGTGAGTGAACTCAGACTTAATAAATATTTTTATGATATTTATGACGTTATTGAATGTTACCATATTTTCGTTTAATCTATTCAGTAGAAACACCTAGGTAAAAAAATGTCTTCATATTACTAATTCAATTTTACAAAATAGCCAGATATATAATAGATATTTACACCCGTAGTTACCTATTTGATTTATTTTTTGGATTTTTTTTTTATCCATCCAAAACACTGATTTTTTCTATCAATTGGAACACAGTTCTATATTTCGCGTAATTCAAGATTTGTGATTATTTTTTAATATTTTATATTTTTGTATCAAATTTCGTTAAATAAAAACGCGTATTTCAAAAAATTTTCATTGTTTTTGAATCGTGTTATAAAGAAATCACATAAATGAAGTACCTCGTAAATTGAAGGTTACCTGTAATTACCTGTTAGATATATTTAACTATCTGATAAAATTGAATTGGTAATATCCAGGTTTTTTTTACCTACGTGTTTCTGCCGAATATATTAAATAAAAAATATGGTAACAAATAATAGTTTAAATTATTAAAAATATTTTATTTGTTAGAAAATTATACAAAACAAATTAAATATTTCTATTTTTTATACTAAAGCAATGAAACACGTTTTCCTGATGCGACTTATTATATATTAAGCAGTCCGAGCCATCATAACTTTACAACGTCCGTCTATCTGGATCCATGTAAACCAGTAAAAATTTGGTACATTTTATTCTGGCATAAGCTTATTGCAATATGTTCTGACCGATCCATTATTCATTCCCCTGCTCAATAAATATCGCACTTATTTCTATATTTTAATATAATTATGCACAAATAAGTTCGAATCTGTCCATAATTGACAATTGCTTCAATAAGAGACATTTACTTAAAGACACAATTTAAAGTTGTTTTTTTTTTTTTTTGTATTAAAAAGTCAATTAAACAAATTTGCTTCTTTTTATGATTTTAAGGACCCTTTAGAAGATCAAATTCGTCTGAAGATTTGTCTGATGATTAAAAACTTTGTATTGAATACGGCAGTCGTATTTGAAGAAAATCAAAAAATTTTGATTTTTTGTTTGGTTTAACGACAAATCGTACAGTCTAAGTATAAGCCATATGATTTGCAAATCAAAATATTGAATTTTTTCAATAAACAGAGTTTTCTAAATTTTTATAAAAGTAACTAAAAAAATTCATTAATTTCTAAAAATTTGGCGAAAATAAAAAAAATAAAAATAAATGTAAAACTGACATAAAACATTCGTGAAATCGTCGGACGTGTATATTAAAGCAATTTTTATTTGTCAAACTTTGAATTAACTGGATCGTGCTTTACAAAATTTTGAACGACAATAGAAAATAAGGAAAGCTTTAAGAATTTTGCACAATTCCAAATCCATAAAATTTAACAACCTTAGTTCGAATAAAAGCTTTATTTTTCAATTGATTTTTCAATATAAATCTTTAACGAGTGTTATTAGGCAATCACCACTATATTTACCAATATGATTTCTATTTAAACTTGTTATGAAAAAAAAAAAAAAAATATCAAAAAAAATTTGTTTGCAAAAAATCTAAGTTCAAAAGCGGTCATCATGGAAAAAAAATTTCGATATATTATTTTGCAAAATACATTTCGTACTCTTTTTCCTTTTATGAGTAAAATATTTAAAAGTTGTTTCGTAGTAATTATGATCCATTTCAAAGTTAAAAAAAAAATAAAAAAAATGCACTTTTAGTGCAAAATCCCATGGGATTTTTTTATATTTTTTCCATAGCAAGCTAAAAATTACGACAATTGCGACCAATTTCGGGAATAAAAAATATAGTTTTTTGGCCTAAATGCATAGACCTATGATTTTTCAATTAAAAATAGAGAACTGAAAACCAATTTTTTTTTTTTTTTTTTTATTTTTCCTATATTCTGCTCATCTATACACATCATTTGAGTGGTGCTATTTGAGTAGTTTTATTACAACTTAAGTTATATATTAATTTGGAGTAAAATGTGTATATTTTAAGTTTTCTCGAAATTTTAAATAAAAATTTTTAATTGAAATTTTCCGAATTAATAATATTTGAATAGTAAATCCAATTTTCAGTTAGTCTTTTTTAAAATCATAATGATAAAAACTAATTTCAAATGGAAATTTCAAATTTCAATAGTTCTCTTCCAAATTCTAAATGAAAAATCCAAATTTTTCATGAAAAATTTTGGAACAAATAAAGATTACCGGCACTGTTGAATTTTTAACAAATTTTCTTTTCGGCAAAAGCACTATTTTTGGTTAAAAAAAGTTACATAAAAATCATTTTCCGCTCTCTGTTAGTTTTCGAGTTATAGGTACTTTTAGTTATGATGTAAGAATGCAATTTTATTCTTCCTCCTTTAATGAACAATATGGGTATCATTGGAAAGGTCTTCAGAAGGCCTTTCTATTGATATATAAAATGTGACAAATCATTAACCCATGGTGAGACAATATGATATTTTATTACTTTTTATTTTAACTTTTTTGCAAAAGTACCGTTATCTCAAAAATATATCGATATAACGGTACACTCCTATGCATCAAATCATTTAGAGAACATTTTAAGCTTTCATATGATCCCCATATTACACCCCTGGCCTCTAAATAACAAAAATATGGCACTTTAAAATTTAATATTCAGAGAAATGAATCGATTTTTACTCGTAATATATTTGTTTCTATTAAAATTTATGACTATATATATAATATGGATATCATTAGAAAGGTCTTGAAAGAGTCTATAGTCATATATATAATACGGATATAAATCTCAAAAATAAAAAAATATATATATATAAAAATATACTTAGTAAATATTATTTAATTTACATTTTTATTTGAATTATAGATAAACAATTGAAACAAGGGTTTAAAAAATGTTTGGAACAAATCAAGGTTACCAGCACAGTTGAAATTAAAACATATTTTTTTAATGTTAATAAAGGTTTTACTGCGTAGCCGGCCTTCGGCCGGGCTAAGGGTCTTTCTCTTCTATGTACGTCGAACACCTGCTTCGCTGAATAAACTTTTTTTGAAAATCAAAAATTTTTTGTAAGTGCCAGTATTCTTTTTAAATAATTTTTATTCAATTTTTCACAAAATTGTAAAAATGATAAAGAAATAAGACTTATTATACATTTAAATTATACTAACAAATATATTACTAGTAGATAGATAGATAGATAGATAGATAGAGAAGGTAGATGTGACACCAGACAGCACCACATCTCCACCCAGAGACCGATCCCGGTCCATTGTGAGTCCCTTCAATAGAATAGCTGTGAAATAAGAGTATAGAATATATAAAATTGAAAATACAGAGTACAGAAAAAGTAAAGTGAAAGATAAAAAAAAAGGGAATAGAAATGTAACGAATCATAAAGGGGGACCAGCAATGCTACCGATCCCCCTAGGGTTACACCCTTGATTCTCCCTCAAGCAGCTGATTCCCATGACGAAGCCTATGACGTCAACAAGATCTGCGTCCTGAACGTCACTTAACCCGTCGAGAAACTGTCAACCCAGCCACTTCATCCTACGATGCTGTAATCGCGGACAGTGGCACACAATGTGCTCAATAGACTCGGTCTCATCGATGTCCTCACACAGTCTGCAAAAATCAGAACTGTTAGCGTCCATTCTAGACCTCATATTCCCTATCAAACAGTGACCTGTTATGGCCCCTATCATGACCCTTAAGCTCCTCCTATTCATGCCCAGGAGAGTGGTAGTGCCTGCCCTGTCCAATACCGGCCATATCGCCCTCGACACTTTGCAGTCCTCTCTACTTTCCCAAGCCGAATTGGTTCTGACCAAGATCCAATCATTGATCTTCCCATAGAAGAAACTTTGTGGTGGTTTCACATATGTCTCTCTCTCCGAGGCGTTCCCTGCCGCACCTTGCCATGCCAGTTCATCAGCCAATTCATTACCTGAAATATTGCAATGGCCAGGCACCCAGCAGAGTCTCACCGTGTAGTCCTCCATCAACTCTCTCAGTGTCTTCCTACAGGCAGCTACTAGCCTGGATCTCACCATATGTGTCCCCAGGGCCTTCAGAGCCGCCTGACTGTCCACATAGAGAGTGACCTCGGTACCCCTCGCAATGTTTCGTCCGATCATTTCCGCGGCCTTCAGGATGCCGAGAATCTCAGCCTGAAAAACACTGCACTCATCAGGGAGTCTAAAAGAGCCCTTCAAATCCGTGCCCATAATATAGACCCCCGCCCCGGTACCCTCGACCATCTTTGATCCATCCGTGAACACTGCGCAACCTTCATATAGTCTCCCAGTGCCGGACCAGATCTCCCTATCAGGTATCACCACGACAGGATTTACTCCAAAGTCCGATTCAGTGGCCATGTAATCTGATGCCCCCGCAGAGCTCAGATTAACCTCACCGTAACTGATCTCGTAAATGACCTTGGAGTGACCTGCTCTTGATGAGCCTAATAGTCCCAATTCTCTAAGTCTCAATAGACTCTTTGCTGCCATACCCCTCACAAACTCTTCAATGGGTAAGAGATGAAGTATGACATCCAGAGCCGCTTGTGGTGTGCTTCTCATTGCACCTGTAATGCCAATCGAAGCACACCTTTGCGCCTTCGACAAAAGGCTCCTATTGCTCTTGCGTTCCAGTGCCTGCCACCAGACAGAACAACCATATGAAAGGATTGGTCTCACTACCGAAGTGTAAATCCAATATACAACTTTCGGTTTGAGTCCCCAACTCTTACCTATGGAGTTTCTACAGGTGTAGTAGGCATTGAGGCCACGCTTGAGTCTTTCCTGAACATTCCTCTTCCAGGTCAATTTGCTATCGAGGAACACCCCCAGATATTTCGCTGAGTCTGAAAGCTTCAGTTCTGTCCCACATAGTACCGGTAGTCTGAATTTCTCTACCTTGTACCTCCTAGTAAACAGAACCAACTCTGTCTTTTCCGGGTTCACTCCCAACCCCTTATCAGCAGCCCACGAGGACAGCTCACCCAGCGCTGACTGCATGATCTCACTGATTGTGGGAAGAAATTTTCCTTTTACCAGTATGACCACATCATCAGCATAAGCCACGATCTTCCGCCCCCTGCTGTCGAATTGACGCAAAATCACATCGACAGCCATTAGCCACAGCAGGGGTGAGAGCACTCCCCCTTGCGGAGTTCCCCTAGTCACTAGTTTTCTTAAGCATACTCCACCCAAGCTTGAATTGATAATCCTGCTGCTCAGCATGAGGATTATCCATTCGATCAAGAAGTCATGTATCTTAAGATTCACCAGCGCCTGCTTGATAGCGTCAATCTTAATATTGTTGAACGCTCCCTCAATATCCATGGTTCTATATAACCCACCACATCACTTAGCGCACTCTCCACAGATTTACCTTTCAGGTAAGCATGTTGAGCACTACTCATGATGCTGGAGCTACCAGACGATCTTAAATATAGATCTATCAGTCTCTCTAAAGTCTTCAAGAGGAAAGACGATAGGCTGATAGGTCTATAATCCTTGGGTTTCGAGTGACAGGTCCTTCCACCTTTCGGTATGAATATAACCCTAACCTCTCTCCACCCCCTTGGAATATGTCCATGTATTAGACACCCCTTTAAAATCTCAGCCAGTAGTATACGGACCACCAACGGTGCATTCTGCAACATTACTAGTAAAAATCGATTAATTTTTCTAAATATTAATTTCTAAAGTGCTATATTTTTGTTATTTAATGGGCTAGGGAGTGTGACATAGGGATCATATGAAAGCTTGAAATGTTCTCTAAATAACTTAATGTATAGGAGAGTACCGTTATATCGATATGTTTTTGAGATAACGGTACTTTTGTAAAAAAAGTCAAAATAAAAAGTAAAAAAGTATTATTGTCCCCCCATGGGTTAATGATTTGGCACATTTTATATATCAATCGAAAGGCCTCTTCAAGACCTTTCCTATGACACCCATATTGTTCATATTCATTATAGCAGGAAGGAGAAAATTGCATTTTTATATTATAACTTCAAGTACCCATAACTCGTAAACTAAGAGCGAGCGGGCAAAATTTTTTACATTGCTGTGATCATTAATAAAAATTCTACTGAATCATTATCAAAATTATTTAAAAATCATGTGTGCTGGTAATCTTGATTTATGCCAAAATTTTAAATTTTAATGGTTTTAATTTAATTACTAAATAAAATTAAATTCTTATTTTAATTTAGTAATTATTTCATCCACTTTTTTAAAATTTCAAAATCCGTACCAAAAGTTGGACACCACAGATTTGAACAAAAATCAGCTGACATTATTTTTTCCTATGACGTTATTAACTAGATTTTGTTTTTAATTTTCCAGCACGCACAATGTCTCTAAAAAAGCCAGCAAATATTTTCCTAACAGAATTAATGCAAAAATGGCAACAACTTCAATTAATTCCTAATGTTTTCGCCTATGAATTGGATGTAACCCAGAGCAGATATTTGTCTGGTGAATATCATTTTTATTCAGAGGTAAAGTGAAGTTAAAAATAAACTTGTTTTATAGCATTAACAATTATAATTTTAGTTTAATCATCAACGTACCGCCTTAAGGAGAACGCCACAAACCATACTCTCTCTGGACCCCAAATTTGATGAGCAGAAGTTTAATTTCAAAAAAGTTACAGCTCAAGAAATCATAATGAAACTTAAATTTGAGGAGGATACGGAAATCTCATTTATTATCAATAACAGTCCTTTGACTAAGTACCATACATTAATATGTCCCAATGTGGCAAAGGGTTTAGCTCAGCGTATTACTTTGGACTCGTTGAGATTTTGTGTAGATTTTTTACTTTCTTTAGAGACTAATCAATATTTCCGCATTGGTTACAATAGTCCGGGAGCCTTGGCATCGGTAAATCATTTGCATCTGCATTTGTTGTTAATTGAAAAGGAATTGTACGTAGATCGGGCGGTAAGTTTTAAAAGGAGATATAAATTTATTATTTTTTAAATATTCATACAATACTTTTAAATGTCAGCAGTTCTAGTCGGGTAGTAAAACTCTTTATGAACTTTTTGACAAGTTTTGATATAGGGGTATAAAAAAAAGGAACATTTTTAAAGCTGGTAGAACATTGATTCTTCTCTAACAACAAAACGAGATTTACAATTTTTTACACTGATCGTGTAAAAACTCATTGTACTGATTCCCTTGAATTTATGTCATTCAATGTGAAAATACAATCATTCTTCGACCACCTTCTAAACGAGAAACAGTATCAATAAAGAAGTTTCTTCTAGGTGTGCGTTTGGATGGTCCATACTTTTACGGAGGAGGATTATTAGTATTAGCACCTTAGTGACGATTTTTCGGTATCTATTCTGTGTAAGATGTGCAACTGCAAATACAAGTAAGAACAGGTATCCCCTAAACAAAGTTATAATCTTTCTATACAATAGAGCTCCACTAATCTGTGACATGGCCGCAAAGAAACATTTTCTTCTATACCTTCACCAAAATCATATTATTAATATAAATTTATTTTAAAGGTAATTTAATTATATTTTCTCTTACCCTAATTTATTAATACCAGCGTACACTTTTAGGACGTTTACCCTTTTTATCTTAAATTAAATATATATCTTTTAAATAAAACAACTAAATCCTATAGCACCATTATTTCATTAACACAAAATAATTTGAGGAAAACCTAACAACATTTCTCCAAGTTAAATCAAATAAAAATTTGCTTATTTCATTTGTTTCTTTATTTCAAAATCAGATTTTTAGAAACTCAAATTCTTGTCTCCCTTTACAGAAATTACAAATTCTTTCTGATCCCGACATCTATCGTTTGGAATCTAGTATGCCCACAGAAGCTATATGTTTTATGATCGATACAAATGATACGAAAACAAAAATTGAAATAAAATTAGACAAACTCTATAAATTTCTACTATGGATGTGTGACAATAATATACCTCACAATATATTTATGACACCAGTACCTCAAAATGAACAAGAGCCTCAAAAGAAATTAAATATTTTTGTATATGCAAGAGAAAAATTTTGCATTATTAAAAATTTAACCTCATACAATATAGGATTTTGTGAATTATCTGGTTATGTGCCAGTAGGAGGTAAGTATAAAATTAAATTGTATAAATTATGTTATTTAATTTTTCATTATTTTATTATCTTTTAGTAAAAGACCTCTACAACAACCTAACGGAGCAAGATGTTATTAGAAAAATCAATTTAGAAGCTGGACAAATTTATAACAAAATTTATAAATATTTTAAAGAAAATAGTTAACTTAATGTACATTTATTTTACAAAAATAGTAAAGAAATTTAAAAATATAATTATTATTATTATGTTTTTTTTTTTATTATACTTTAGAATCAGCAAAACCTTCACTCAAACCAGCTCTACTTATTACTTTAGTATTAGCGTCAATACGATATTCTATGGGCTTATCACAACCTTGCTTTTCAATCAATTCAATTATTTCATTTAAATTATCCTTAGAAATGCAGTTGTGTATTGTGGCAAAGAATTGCATTAAGTGATGTAAATTATGGCTGTAAATATATAAATGGATTAATGGAGTTTTATGTAAAGGAAAATATATAAAAATACTTACATCATTAATAATATTGGCCCTAATAGTTCGGATGTTTTATATAAATGATGTATATAAGCTCTTGTATGATTTTGGCAAGCTAAACAAGTGCAATCCTTAATTAGAGGATTGAAGTCTTCCTTTAAGCTAAAATGTGTATGAGTGTTTGGATTTTAATTTTTTTTTTTTTTTATTTTATTTCATTTATGTCAATCTTAATGTTAATTAGGTAAGGAATGAGATAATTTTGTTGTTTCTTCTTTTTTTTATTAACCAATTTTAAGCAGTATTTACCAACGCTATTTATTAACCTTCTTGGTCTCTATCAAATACAAAACAATTATAAATTATCTCGAAGCACAGTTCTTAAAAAATATTACAGCATTAGTTTTCGATTTTGCAATATTTCTTAATTTCATTACTTTTATAAAAATTTCTGCAAATTCTTTTAAAATGTCCAAAATATAAAATTGAGATTCATTATGAGCAATACGATATAATATAAACGGAATCTAAGATGGTATTATTTTCGCTATCATATCGTTTTATGTTTTATTTTCAATATAACAGAGGAACAAATTGTTTCAGCAAGAACTTTTTATATAATTAAATTCCTGTTTCATACAAAACTATAAAATTTCGCAAAATAGATATCATGAATTTTTGTAATATAGAAAAACACAGATGAAAATTAAAAGTAATAATATAATAATCATTGGATTCAATATTGAGATTAAAAATTCAACTTTGGTTTAAATTTGGTTGTTCTTTTCTGCAAGTCATATGAGGGTCATATGTTTTCTACTAACGGCATTTTGCCCAGAGAAAAAGTTCACCAGAAGAAAATAATTTGTTTCCATTTTTGTAAATCCATACTCTTTAATCCAAAAATTATTTCTTTCAAAACAATTCGAGAGTAACTAGCAAGTTTTCAGATAAATACAACCAGAAGAAAGTAAAATTTTCAATATATAATTTTATAATAAAATAACTTTCTTTACTGAGTTTTAAACAGTATCTTAATCTTTCTTTTTGAACATAATATATATGAAATAATAAGACAAAAACATATACCACTTACCAATCATCCGTTAAATCAATAAATGGTGTCTCTGTGATGACTGCTGACGTCTTGGCATTCATATCAAAATTAAAAGATAAAGCTTTAAAATTTACTGTTGCACAATAAGCGTATGAAGAATCAAACATATCAACTCCCAACTGTATTAATTTTAGCATGATCAAAGGTGTAAAAGCACCTGGTAGCAGCAAAGGTTTTTTATCATCAGCCAATTCACTAATACAGTGTGTCATGATAGGCATAATTTGTTCACTTGTGACTTCGGTAGCTGACAAACCATAACTATGAAAACCTTCAAATATATAGCCGCCTATCATGGCAGCACCTTTCGCTTTAGCATGTTTAATAGATTGTGAACGATTAAATTTATTATAGCCACCAACAATGGGAGCAAATAAACAAGATTTTTTTAATATATCTAAATTGCTAAGTTGTTCATAGCAAGAGTCCATAAAAGTTTCTGTACGATCTACAGACTTTTGTATTCTTTTCTTAGCACTATCCCAATTGGTATCGGCATCACCTAGACCTTGAAAGATATCCGGTTTAAATGATTCCACCAAAGTTACAAACTTTTGCACTGTCAAAGGTTCTTTGCCCCGCCTTGTAAAAAGTGGCACAATATCTTTTTCATTTAAACCACTGGGCATTAATTCACAAGGATCTCTAATAGTCAATAAAGTGGGAAAATCTTTGAAACCTACAAAATCCGCCACACCACCTTTGAAATGATTCAAGGCCTCTTTCATGTGATCCATAGTGGCCAAAGACATTTGTAGCACTTGAGGTTCTTGGGTGACTTGATCAAATACTTCCCGGCTCAAATAGGGTATGCTTCCTCCCTATATTTAATTAAAAAACATTACAATTCTAAAGTTTAAAATAATTAAGCCGCTAAAGAACTCATGAAACATACTTTTGTAACTTGTATTAACAATGGTGTTTTGAACTGTTTTCCACTTTCATGCTGCACCAAATGGCCCAAGCGACCGGAGCTTTTACTTAAATGATCTATAACGAACTTCATGACGAACTTTATAAGAAAAATTTTCGAAATACTGGAGCAAATGTTTATGACATGTCGAAATGAAATGAAAGTGGCAGCGGTTCTGCAAAAACAACAGTACAGCGAATTCACCAATTTCTTTTTATGCATGGAGTTTGACAATATAGCGAGTAAGCAAAATTGTACTTATAAGGAGGTTGACAGTTCTAAGTACTAATAAGAAATAAATCAGCTAATAAAGGTAGGTCACCTGTTTGAATTCGCCTTGGTTTATAAATTTAGACAGTGTTGCCGTTTTGTTTATTTTTTACCAAAATTGGTTATTTTATTTTCAAATATGGTGATGATGACTTTTTCTATTTTGGTTACTTTTTTGTTAAATCAAAATTTTATTTTTATTAGTTTTTAAAATGCTAACATTCTTGATAAAAAGAGAGTGTGCTAAAAATTCATCACATATTTAAAAACTAAAGAAAGAAAACAATTGAAATCAATACAATAAGATTTCTTAAAAAGAATTTTTTGCTCTGATACCATTTTATAATCTCTTGACTGTACTCTTCCTTTTTGGTATATATAGTCTCGTGGAACTGACCAGATCGCGAGATATAATGGAATGCAAAATTGTCAAAAAATATGCAAAAAGGTGTTGCCATGGTGCAATTTTCAAAATCGTTTCTAACTTTCGTTGCTATCTTACATAGTGTCTACATTAGAGATTTTTTTTATCAAGACAAACGTCAAACTTAACGCGAATTTGTGGAAGGTGGCAACAGTTGCACAAAAACAACAATATGGCGTATTCATTATTGTTTTTTATATATGCAGTTTGACAACTGTAACAACCAAAATAATAATCAGCTGTTTAACTAAGGTTGCCTTGTATATATTCGCACTGATTTCGACGTTTGTTTTGATAAAAATTTGTCTAATGTAGACACTAAGTTACTAAGAACAAAAAGTAAACAGTGAAAGGAAAATCAAAAGTAGTATTTTTGCATTCAAAATTTATTAAGTGCATTTAAAAAAATAAATATATTTATAACAAATGGCAAAATTAAATTTTTATTCAATGCATATATTTCGATTCCATTGTTTATTTCTTTGCGTAGTATGTTTATTTGTTTCAGCGACCCGTCGTGGTTATTTTACTGGATCTTAAATTTACTCAATAAACACTCAGTTTACTGGGTTTTACTGGAAAAGTAAATGAACGGAACTACTCACGTTTACGTTATTCCTGGTTAAAGGTCACAAAAATCGGTTTTTTTTCATATATCTCGCTTATTATGCATCGTGCGTGTTTTGATGCTATTGCAACATTTATAGAGTACAAAATTTTCAAAAATTTTGTTAAAATACATTTTTATCTGCAATCACTAGTTTCGGATTTACAACACATCTTATGTTCGATTTAGTGTTTTTTAATATCTACTATATTTCAGAACGATATCATAAAATTGTAATACATAAAAAAATTGTTCAAATAAATGTTAAAAAATCTCATCATTTTGCAAATCATTTTCCAAAAAAAGCTACTTTTGATCTAAAAATTTTAAAATATGCATAAAAGCACACAAATCACACAACAAAAAAGCATAAAAATATGTTTTGTTCTCTTTGGTGATAACAAACTACTTGTATTTTTATGGAATATTAACATTTATGTGAATAGTCTCATGATTTATTGCATCTGCAATGTTAAGTTATATGAATTTATTTTTTATGTTAAATATTGCCTTACCTAGTGTCTACATTAGGCAAATTTATATCAAAACAAACGTCAAAATCAGTGCGAATATATACAAGGTAACCTTAGTTAAACAGTTGATTATTATTATGGTTGTTACAGTAGTCAAACTGCATACATAAAAACAATAATGAATACGCCATATTGTTGTTTTTGTGCAACTGCTTCCACAAATTCGCGTTAAGTTTGACGTTTGTCTTGATAAAAAAATCTCTAATGTAGACACTATGTTAGCAAAGAAAGCCTAGTTACATTTTAAATTATGCCTCAATAGCATTATTTTATTAAATTTAAAATGCTCATACTTATAATTAAATTTTGCCAAACGTAAACACACTATTTGACAAAATAAAGCGTTCCCGTACAAAAAAATCTAGCAAAAAAGATAAAATATAGAAAGGGTAAAGTGACAAGCATTTTTTATAAGAAACAAAAACAAAAGAAACAAACAATTGCTTTAAATAATTTCCCATATAAGATACATCAACAAATGTTTTCTGTAATTTTTCCTAGACAAATTTTCCCCAGATGAATGTTAAAATCTTCACATTATCAATATTGGCTAAATTCACCACTGAAATAAATACAATATCCATTAAAAACATTTAAAAATATCGTTATATTATAAACAATTTTATCGTTGATTATGAATCTTGATACAAAGTTAGACCGAGAGAATTTATAAGCTTACAACGTTTTCTTAAAGCTATAATGCGACAATCAACAAATACATTAACATTTGATAATATTAATTTAAGATAAGCCAATTTAATAATTAAATTAAGCTGAATTCTAAAGTTAAAATTCCATTTTTATTTATTGCTAACACTGTTGCCAAATAATTATAGTATAAAATCGTCAAAATTCGAACAAGAAATCGGCATAATATTTTTTAAGTCGTCAAAAAATAGGAAAAATTAATTATTATTAACTTTTGAAATTCTTTGTTTATTAAATAAACTTTCAACATTGTTTAATATTATATAAATTTAAAAAAAATAGGAACAAATTAAGATTACCGGCCCAGTTAAAACCAAAATATTTTGTTTTTAACGGATGAAATTATTCTCTTTTTGACAATATATTTTTGGAATTCAAAATTACACAAAAAGTAACTTTAGCGATGTTTTTATTAGAAATAGTATTAGAATCGAGAAAATAAAATAGTTCAAACATATTTGTCAAGAGACAAACTCTGGAAAAGTTGAATATTTAAGTAATGTGCTCTTGAATTAGTTAGAGTAAAATTTATGGCAACAGAAAAAAACGTGGGATTTTCGTTATATAAAGAAAATATCTAGTTAATTGTTACATATTAAGAAAATGGCTTTGCAGCTATATAAAAATTATTGATTTATAGATTTAAAGATTACATTTTTTAAAATTTTCTAAATTTAATCACGCAATATTCAGTCCTCGATGATAAGACAATATGGCTGAATCCTATTCTGTTTTATGTTTTCAATATGAAACATGCTAAAGGAGTGCCATTATCCAACAATATAAAAAAGCAATACGTGTTTTCAAATGCATATGTTGAGGGAATATTTAATCAACTTATAAAATCAGAATACGAATTGAAGGTGACGAAAGAAAAATATCGTCCAACAATATGGATCCTCTAAAGCATATTTTTGTATTTTTTTATTCTTCGAATATATTTATCGAAATATCAATATTTTATCGAAATATCAATCTGCATTTCAGAGAAAATTTTCATGTGAAACGGTAACGTTTCATGTGGAAAAGTAACGGCAGAAATAAAAGATAATGGCAATTTTTCTCGATTTTAAAAGAATATAAAATAAAGAATTAAATTGGTTTGAATCATATCTAACAAATAGAACGTAAATAACTAAAGTGAATTATAAAAATAAGAGACAATTAATAATGAATACGGAGTACCACAAGGATCAATTCTTGGAGCTTTACTATTTATAATTTATATAAATGATATGACAACTGTAATAGATAGAAATGAAATAGTACTTTATGCAGACGATACCCTAATATTTAATATAGCGGATACAGATGAACAGTGCACGGAAAATTTAGTATACGATATGCGAAATATAAATAATTGGTAAAAAATGAATAAACTAAAAGTGAATGAAAATAAGACAAAAATTATGGATAAAAATATGAACAACAATACAGAAATTAAAATTAATAACAAAATAATAGAAAAATTAGACAAAATAAATTATTTAGAGTTTATAATCGACAAAAACATGAATTTTAATGATTATATAGAATACATATGTAAAAAAATCGGAAAAAAGATAGGCTTTTTTAGAAGGATTAGAGACAAAATATCAATAATCACTGCGATAAATATATATAATACAATAATTAAACCACATTTTTAATTCGGATCAACCTTACTAAACACTTGCTGCACAAATATACAATTAGAAAGGTTACAAAAACTACAAAATAAAGCTATGCGATCGATTTCAAAGTGTTGTAGATATACTTCGATACATTATATGCTTGACACATTGAAATGGATAAGTATCAGACAAAGACTCCAGCTTAACACATGTATCCTTATCTTCAAAATGAAGAAGGATATGCGCCAGAATGCTTAACTCAAGAACTAGCATATGTGAATGAAAGCCAGCCATATAACTTGAGGAATGGAAATGATTTCCGAATACATAGAGTAGCAACTAACAAAATGAAGAGATGTTTTCTGTACAAAGGACTGCAATTATTTAACCAACTCCAACTTAAAAATGAAACAAATATTAATGCTTTTAAAAGAAATTGTGTAATACATATAAAAAATAATGTTTATCAGAGCATTCAAAAAATATAAAATTTGATAAGAAATTTAATGTATTATAGTCGTAAGAAAGTATTTAAAATACTACTAAATAAATAAATTTTAAAAATGCTATATTTAAATGTCATTATAAAGAACGTGTTAATATTCTAATAATTCCTCTAAGCAACACATGTGTATAACGCATATTTTCGGTTATGAGTTTAACAAAAACCAAACTTCAAGACAACATGCAATATAGACATCGGGAGGTATCTTAACTCATTAATATCCGCTAGTACGTAATTGATATTCTTAAAGTTTAAGGAGTGTTTTCCTTTTTATTTCATTAAGTGTCAAAAAGCGATTAAAAAGTTGATAAAAAATTTTATAAATATCAGAAAGTTTATTGTGAATTTCACGTTTTCAGAAAAAAAGCAAAACATGTCGTTTGGCAATTTCTTAAGGCTTCGTTTTTCTCAATGTTAGTTTCGAATTTGTCTTTTTTGGTAATATGATTCATACATATTTATATTACATATTCGTCCTGGAAAATCTCATAAAACTGCTCCCAGTTAAATGTACTCCAAACAAAGAGAGCCTAATATATTTTTTCAATAATTTTTAAGAAATAAAATCTGTTGGTGAGAATTTAATCATTGATTTACAAGATTATGAATATGAAGTTTAATACCAATTTCATTTAATTGTTTTTTAAATATATATTTAGTTATGTAAAAATATTCATCCAAAAATCTCTATAAGGAGAAAGCTCAAATGCTTGTTAAAAAAAAAAAAATAATTATTATTATTTTTAATAATAAAACGTCCTTTTATGGGTGGGGATTTTTTGGGTAAATTTTTTTTTTAAATTTTGGGGTTGGCCAAAAAAGTATCTGGCAGCCCTGATTATGAACGCACATATTCTGTACTCCAAATCTTTGGAACATCTGTGTAAATTAAAATAAAAAGAGTAAATGTAAATTATCACAATTTCTATTCAATTTTTTTTAAGTGTGTGTTCTTTACACGTTTGTTTTGTTTTTTTAATTTGTACAAAAAAATTGCACTTAACAGATGTAAAAAGTAAGCAACAAACCGGCAAAGTAAGTAAAGTAGTAACCATGACATAAGCATGCACATATGTTTAACCATCTACAAAAAAATTTGTGAAAATATTTTGGCCAATGAATAACAGGCCAAAAGGAAAAACACAATAAAATGATATGTGAACAGTGATGTTTAAACTTGTTGTGTTTAAAAAATAATAATAATAATAATAATAATAATAAAAACTAATGAACATAATATAAAATTCCTCTTTTATTTTTCCGGTAATTTTAATTGAAATTAATGAAAATTATTTCTAATTGTTCAATAATTTAAATTGAAATTAATAAAAGTTTTTTCTGTTAGTTTTTACATTTTTGAAACAATTTCCTTTTTTGCAATTTTATTTATTTAAAACTAATATTTCTGGGAGTTTGTTATAAACGTAGCTTTTTGTATAAAATATTCTTGGGACCATAGAAATGTGTTCGTTATAGAAAAAATTCGCCATATCTGTGTTCGTTATAAATGTAATTATTTGTATGGAAAATTCCGGTAAAATCAATGAGACCGAAGAAATGTGTTCGCTATAGCCATAGTTCGTTATAACCGTGTTCGACTGTTAAAATAACTTAAAATGAATTTTTTTGCCACAGAGTTTGTGCCAAACGATAGCAAAGTATGTAGAAAGTAAATTTTTGACAATTATGAGGTGAATAAAATTTCATTAGCACATAGGGCTACATAAATTTTTGGCAATCATAAAATAAATAATAAAATAACATTTTTTAAAATGTTAATGTTTATTTTATAAAAGTTTTTACAGAAGCAAATAAATATTTAAAGTTCATTGAATTTTCTAAAAATTGTTGTAGTTTTGTTAAAGAATTTGTCAAAATTTATAATGGAAAAATGTTTTCATTCATTTGGCACAGCAAAATAGCAAAATTTTTCACAGAACTTTCCTATCGTTAGTCACACGCCCATACATACATACATACATACATACATACATACATATGTATATTTACATTTTAGGGCAACAACTTTAACAATTTTTTGACGTTAATTAAAAAATAATAATTTTAACATTCTCTTAAACTTATAAATTATTTCAAGAAATTAATTTATGGACGTTTTCCTTTTATTGTGACCGATAAAATCGTTAATATTCTGAATATAGTTTATGGAAAACACATTATCAAACATTTTTAACATAAGTATTGTAAAGTACATTTTTGTGTTTCTCAATATTATATCTTAATTTAAAACCTTGTTCAAAATCGCCAAAAAATTCGACATGTCGCCAACTAAAAATTTAGTCGCCAAAAGAATTAAAAATCGCCTCTTTTGGCGAAAAATCGCCACATCTGACAGCCCTGATGTAAATGTCTAAATTATAGTTGTTTACATTGTGTCTACATTAGAGATTTTTTTATCAAGACACACGTCAAACAAACGAATTTGTGGAAGCTGGCAACAGTTGCACAAAAACAACAATATGGAGTATTATTGTTTTTTATATATGCAATTTGACAACTGTAACAACCAAAATAATAATCAGCTGTTTAACTAAGGTTACCTTGTATATATTCGCACTGATTTTGACGTTTGTTTTAATAAAAAATTGCCTAGGTTACAGCCCGTCTAGACGTAACATAATATGTAAGATTTTTGTGTCAGAGAGCTTCAAATTCGCTCTCTGAGAGAATTATTTCACGTGTAGATTCAAATATTAGTATCATAAGATGTATTATGAGACTGTTGTGATGAGATTTCTCTACACTACCATCTTATAAGATGAACTGTGCATGTGTATTTTGGAAATTACTGAAAAGCAATGTTTTTTGCAAAATTGTTTCCTTTTAGTGTTTATTTTACATGTTAAAAAAATTTTTATAAAAATTATGCTAAAAAAGTGCGAATTGCTTAAATAAAAACGACATGTTTACTCTGTGGCTGATTGAAAATAATGTTATCTTACAGGATTTTTTAGAATACGTGTACCCCTTATTTAAGATTTAACATAATATAAACAAAATGGTTACTCTACTCTGCCGGCGTTATCTCACATATTATATCAGCGTTAATCTCAGTTGTAGGCCTGGGTTAGATTATCGATTAATTAAGGGATACACGTATTCTAATAAATCCTATAAGATATCATTATTTTCAATCAGTCACAGAGTAAACATGTACTTTTTATTTAAAAAATTGGTACTTTTTTAATGCAATTTTTATAAAAATATTGTTACGTTTTTACCTTTTAAAAACGGTTGTTTATTTCCTTTAAATAAACTTGTACTTTGATTGCAAATAACAGCAGTTTAGTAGTTTAAAAATTGTAACGACTCTTTATTTTATTTAAAAATGTACAACAATACAGTTTAAATATTCACTTTGTGTTTTAATACACACACACACTTAAATTACACGCTTTATACAGCACACTTTAATAATGTACAAGATTATACAGCCAAGGCAGTTAATATGTCTTTACTTAACGACGCTTCCAATTAGACTGACTCAATGGTGTTCTCACGGCCAATTTATATACACTGTATTACCTACTAGATGTTTCTTGAAAGCTCTATTTCTTTCTACAATGTTCTTAACGGACAAACTAGAGCTTTTGATGTTAATGTTAGCAGCTTAAACATTTAGTGTTGCCATACTTAAAAACAATGGTGAAAGCTTTTTATTCAATGTTGTACGTTTAGAACTATGTTAATAATTTTTACAGCTATGTTAACTGCTGTTAACATAAAAGGAAATGCCTGGAAGCATTGAGAAAGATTTAAACCGGCCGTTAAAACCGTTATATTTGAATTCAAGTACAATTTCGTATCACTGCCCCCCGCTTAAGCCTGTTCGTCCCGAATAGGCACGAATTCATTTTTCCCATAGGCAGCTAGTCGTTCTAGATGTACGACCTTCATTTTAGATCTCGGGCTCTTTTCTTTCTGTATTCTGTACACCACGTCGTTTAATTTCTTAATCACTTTGTATGGTCCATCCCAATGGGTTTGTAGTTTGGGAGACAGTCCTTTCTTACGTTGTGGGTTATACAACAGTACAAGCTGGCCTTCGTTAAATCCTTCAGAATTCGCTGCTCGATCGTATCTGGCTTTCATTTTATCGCTGGTCATTTTTATTCGTCTTCGTACGAATTCATGTAGTTCGTTCAGGTCATCTTGCTCTCGGGAAGTGTTTTCCTTATTTGTTGATGAGGGCTTAATACCGAATTCTAAATCACCAGGCAACTTGAGTTCTGTCCCGAAGACAATTTTTGCAGGTGTTCGAGAAGTTGAGTCATGAACAGCTGATCTGTATGCCAATAGAAATTTCGGTATGTGTTCATCCCAGTCCTTCTGATGTGCACTGACCACTTTTCTTAAATATTTCTCCAGAGTGCGATTGAATCTTTCGACCATGCCATCAGATTGAGGATGCAGTGGCGTTGTTCTGGTTTTTCTTATTCCGTATAAATCGCCAGTTGTTCACAAATACACTTATAACCGTTTTAGCTTCTTGATCAGGTATGGCATATACCTCTGGCCATTTGCTGAAATAATCCATAACCACTAGAACGTAACGATTTCCGGCATCACTGACGGGGAAAGGGCCTGCTGCATCCATTGCAATCCGCTCGAATGGCGCGCCTGAGTTATACTGCTGAAGTTGTCCACGACTTCTTCTTACTGGGCCCTTCACTGCTATGCATTGTGAACAATTGGCTACCCAATCGGCTACTGCTTGCTGACAACCCAATAAAAACGTTGTTTTAACTTTTCTAAGGTTTTTGTCACACCAAGATGACCACCACTGGGACCATCATGGAACTCTTTCATTACTTCGTTTATTTTAGAGGATGGTACTACAATTAAATTTGTCACTGTTTTACCGTCAGCACCTTCCCATATGCGGTATAAGCAGCCATTTAACAACTGTAGACTATTCCATAGGGCCCAATATGATTTCATTAGTGGACTTTCGGCGGATATTTCATTGCGGGCTGGCCTTCTACTTTCTTCTTTTGCCGATATTATTTTTGCCAGTATGGGGTCATTTCTTTGCGCTACAGACCAATTTTCACTGGACTCTATATGCATTAGTCGAACATCGACGATACCTTCCTTTTCCTCGGTTTTTGCACAATGCTTACATTCCACGTTGCAGGGCCGTCTTGACAGCGCGTCCGCGTTACCGTGTTTCAAACCCTTCCGGTGCTCGATGCTAAAATCATAGCTCTGAAGCCGCTCTATCCAACGAGCCAGTTGTCCTTCAGGTTGTTTAAATTGCAGCAACCACCTGAGGGCAGAATGGTCGGTTCTCAGTCGGAAGTGTTGGCCATACAGATATTTGTGGTAATGCTTCACACACTCTAATACTGCCAAAAGTTCTCGTCGTGTTACGCAGTAGTTTCTTTCAGGCTTCGAAAGCGTTCGGCTGAAGTATCCAATGACCCTTTCAGTGCCACCGACTACTTGTGAAAGTACACCGCCTATTCCGTATCCGCTCGCATCGCTATCTACCACAAATGTTTCTCCAGGTATAGGATATGACAAAATTGGTGCCGTACATAATAGATCCTTGCGCTTCTGGAATGCTAGTTCTTGTGCTTCACACCATTGGAATGATTGTGACTTCTTGGTCAGCTCATGTAAGCTTGCGGCTACATTGGCGAAATTCGGGACAAATCGTCTGTAGTATGTGCAAAGGCCAAGAAAACTACGCAATTCGTGGAGATTTCTCGGACGTGGCCAGTTCTTAACAGCAATTATCTTATCCTCATCTGTTGATATTCCGTTTGCTGTTACGCGATGTCCCAAATATTTGACTTCTTTCTGGAACAACGCACACTTCTTTACACTGAGTTTGAGTCCAGCCGCTGATATTCGTTTAAGGACTTCTTCAAGATTATTCAGATGTTCATCAAAAGTCTTACCCATGACAATTATGTCATCGAGGTACACCAAGCATGTCTTCCCGTGAAGTCCTTTCAATACCTGTTCCATTAAACGCTCGAATGTGGCTGGAGCATTGCAGAGTCCAAATGGCATCACATTAAACTGCCATAACCCATCACTCGCGCTAAAGGCGGTTTTTTCCTTGTCTTTTTCTGAAATCTCTACCTGCCAATAACCACTTTGCAAGTCCAATGTGGAGAACCATTGTGTTCCAGCTAGTGTATCCAGGGTGTCGTCAATTCTTGGTAACGGGTAGCTGTCTTTCTTGGTGACGTCATTCAGTTTTCTATAATCGACGCAAAATCTAGTGCTGCCGTCTTTCTTCTTAACTAAAACAACAGGCGAGCTCCAAGGACTCGAAGATGGTTCGATTATACCGTTCCGCTCCATTTCATTGACCAACTCCTTCACTTCACTTCGTTTTGCTAGAGGAACACTTCTGGGCGCCTGCTTTATTGGCCTCGCTTCGCCAGTATTTATTTGATGTTTTACAATTGCCGTTCTACCATGGCTTTGACTTTTTATGGCGAAGACGGAGCTATATTTCTTCAGAATCTGTTTGGCCTTATTTCTGTCTGGCGGCGCTAATCCTTCTACCCATTTCCCCACATATTCCACTAGTAGCTCGTGTTCTTTGGTGGATTTATTGGCAGGTTACGGGTTTTTCTCGCAATTGATTACTGACTCTGCTGAAGTGCATTGACCTATTTCGGAATTTGGCTTAACGACTTTTTCATAGCTAGACAGGTTAAGCATTCTTATAGGAACTATTTTGTTGTTGCAGGGTTTAAAGAGGGCTTTTGCTGTTACAAGATCACTTGTTATTTCTGCTGGTTCTACCACCCACAAACTATTGTCCTCACAATTTCCCTCCATACGAACCCATACTAAAGTTTCTGACTGTGGTGGTAGCTTCTGATGCTCGACGGTAACTAGCTTTCTTACTTGAGTCCTATTTTCATATCCGATGTCAAGGGGTATCTCCATATTTCGCCAAATCATAACTTTTTGTCCCATATCCAAAGTAATGCCATGGCTAATCATGAAATCAGCACCAATGATGACTTCGTCCACAATGTCGGCAACAATGAATACATGATTGACGGTAACGTTGGCAATGGTTAATTTCACATTTACTTTACCATAGACCGTGGCCGGCTCCCCAGTAGCTGTGCGCAGGCTTACCCCACATAATGGTTCAATTGTTTTCTTGATCTAAATCTGGCCTGACGATAGACTATGATGCCCCGGTGTCTACAGTAAAAACGTGCTTCTGACCGTTGATGTACCCCGAAGCAGTAAGATTGCTATTTTTCTGTTGCATTACGGATATGGAGATGGTGGGGCCTTCAGATGTGGGAGCTAGCTCTTGCCCCATAGTGCCAGCTCGTTTTAGTTTAAAGGTGATTCTTGTGATGATTGATGATTTGACTGCCGGTTATTTCTTTGAGGCGAGGTAGATCTGGTTCATTTCCTTGGCGCTTTGCAGTTTCGCTGAATATGACCCGATTTACCACAGTTATAACATTTTATTCTGGCTTTATTTTGCTTCTCATTAAACGTCTCCAAAATCTTTTTTAATTCGTCGACTATATTTCTCTCATTATCAGGAACAACTTAAACATTTCGCACCTTGCATATTTGTGGTTTTGAAATTATTTTCGCCGTTTCTTGTGCCAGTGCGAATGAGACGGTTTCAGTAAATGATGGTTTAGGTGTGGCACAAACTGCGTGTTTTATTTCAGGATCGCGAATGCCATTAACAAATGCCTCTATTTTGAAATGGTCCAAAAACGGGCTGTTTTCCCCTGGATAAGTAAGCTGCAGCAAACGTTCTATTTCCAACGCAAAGTCTTGTAGCGTCTCATTGGGCTTCTGCACTCTACCACGCAATTCCATTCGGTATAGTTCCTTTTTATGTTCACCAGCGTACTTACGTTGTAATGCCTCCATTATATCATCATAACTGTTTCTGTTACATGCTGGCACGCTTTCAAGAACTACTGCTGCCTTTCCTTTTAAGGCCAATATCAACTCTATAGCTTTTTCTTCGTCGTTCCACATGTTTCTAATGGCAACTGTATCAAACTGGAACTTGAACACATTAAATGGTGTGGTGCCATCAAAACTAGGGGCCTTTATTCTATTAGAGGTTTCTGGAATAATTCGCATATGTCCATCTTGGTATTGAAGATTATTCATCTTTATTTCTAGATCATCTAGTTTTTTATCAACATCTTTGGATTGTATATCTAGGCAGCTCTCTAAGTCGGACAGCTTTTTATCAACTTTATCAACGACTTTGGATTGTATATCTAGACAGCTCTCTAAGTCGGACACCTTTGTCTCAATGCCATCCACTCTGCTGTTTATAACTTCCGAAATTTGCTGAAGTTTCTCGTCTGTCGCTCTAGCAGTTTCTTTAACTTCAGCAAGAAGTTTCTCGTTATTTACTTTAGAAGTTTCTTGAACTTCAGCAAGAATTTTCTTGTTAGTAGCTTTAGAAGTTTCTTGAAATTTCATTTCCATTATTTCATTTTCTTCTTTCACTTCAGCAAGAAGTTTCTCGTTATTAGCTTTAGAAGTTTCGTTAGCTTCTTTAAATTGCTCCATCATAGCAGCAAACATTGTGGATAAATCCATGCTGCTTGTTGTTGCACGTGTAGAAACTTCCAATTCTTCTTTATACTCGAATTCGTAAGCTCCGATGTCAATATTACGCAGCTTGAATTCATCTATCAGCCTCTTTTGTAATTCTGCTTTATTACCAGCTGTAGGTAACTCCAACTTATTTAATTCCCTCTTGAGTTGCTCCACTTTTAGCTCTTCAAACTTCATGACTGCTTATTATTTTGCAATCCCACTTCTGACACCAATTGTTACGTTTTTACCTTTTAAAAACGGTTGTTTATTTCCTTTAAATAAACTTATACTTTGATTGCAAATAACAGCAGTTTAGTAGTTTAAAAATTGTAACGACTCTTTATTTTATTTAAAAATGTACAACAAAACAGTTTAAATATTCACTTTGTGTTTTAATACACACACACACACTTAAATTACACACTTTATACAGCACACTTTAATAATGTACAAGATTATACAGCCAAGGCAGTTAATATGTCTTTACTTAACGACGCTTCCAATTAGACTGACTCAATGGTGTTCTCACGGCCAATTTATATACACTGTATTACCTACTAGATATTTCTTGAAAGCTCTATTTCTTTCTACAATGTTCTTAACGGACAAACTAGAGCTTTTGATGTTAATGTTAGCAGCTTAAACATTTAGTGTTGCCATACTTAAAAACAATGGTGAAAGCTTTTTATTCAATGTTGTACGTTTAGAACTATGTTAATAATTTTTACAGCTATGTTAACTGCTGTTAACATAAACGGAAATGTCTGGAAGCATTGAGAAAGATTTAAACCGGCCGTTAAAACCGTTATATTTGAATTCAAGTACAATTTCGTAACAATATTTTTTTTTTTTGGCATAAATCAAGATTACCACCACACTTGATTTTAAAATTTAAGAAAAATTACACTCTTCACACTTTTTTCACTATCACACAATATTTTTATTATTCTTTCACGCACATTTATTACAATAAAACACAAATATTTTCCACAAACCGAGAAAAAAATATATTTTTTTTATTTTTTACATTCATTTCTCCATGTTGAAATTTAAATTGGACGAGCAAAGTTGCTATTTTTGGTATTAAAACCAAAACAAAATTTAAAATAATTTTAAATTATTTTCATATTCATCAATGATAAGCCAAAAAATGTAATTATATTCATATTTTTAATCTGCAAATTGTGATGAATTATATTTAATAATTTTTGAATACTATTATATTTTTAGCAACTATGTGTGCTTATGACGTGTGATGAAAGTATTTTCAGTTCTAATTCATATAAATAAATTCGACTAACACAATCTTAGTCAGTTATTTTTTTTTGACAACAGAGCTTAGTTTTCGACAAGCCTTCCATTCTTTGTATTCTTTCATAGCATAGCAAACGCAAAACAAAACGAGAAAGAAATATATAGTCGGTCAAGGCCACTAAATAACACCGTACACCATTGTGCACGAGCATAAAAATTCGAGAGACTTGTGGGCAATTTTACTAAATGTAAAATAAAGTAAACAAATACAGAATAGTGCGTTGATATTAACTTCTATATGATTTTATGCACTATATATATATATATATATATATATATATATATATACTTGATACTAACATTCGTATGGGATTTATGCACGTTAAAGTGATTTTCTCAAGATGGCTTTTATATGGGAGCTGTGGTCAATTGTGGACCGATCTTCATAAAATTTGGTACAAATATTGATACTTGTACAGAATTTCATTAAGATATTCTTATTTTTAAGATATTTTTGAGTGTTTAAATTCTATTCCAGAGGAAATTTGTGTGGGGCTATGTGAAATAATCGAGCGATCACATCCATTTTTAACAGGCTTTGTCCTTGTATCATAAAAGTCCCACGTGCCAAAATTCATTGAATTATCTTTAAAATTGCTACCCGCACTTTGCGCACAAGGTTTACATGGACAGCCAACCGTCCAGCCAGCCAGACGGACGGACGGAAATCGTTAGATCGATTTAAAAACTGATTATGAGTCGATTTCTGACATACTTTAAGGTGGGTGTTGAATAACTTTTTCTATGCGTTACAAACAGCGGGACAAAACATTATACCACAACAACCTATGGTGGTGTAGGGTATCAAAATAAAATGAAAGAAATTAGAGTAAAATTAAAATCATGGTGGATTTAACAAGGTAGCAGCAGTGCGGAAGAGATTTTTTAAACACTTTTTTATATACATAGTTTTGACGTTGAAACAAATTACTGTGAGAAGGAAATTACTCATTTTGTATAGGGATTGACAGTTTAACAAGTCTACATATAATCTGCTGGGCTAATGATGTTACCTTGTTAACTCTGCCTTGACTAAAATAATGTGCCGAAATTTCTTTAGTTTGCCGTGCGCTTGCACAAAGACTAGTGCAAAACGATAAGCTGTTATGTGTCGGGTCGGTTGTTTATCATTTGCCGTTTAAAACCAATGCATAAAATAATTTTTGTGTTTTCAAGTAAATAAATAAAAAATATTAATAATTTCTACATGTATGAATTTTGGTGATTTTTTTTATAAACGTTTATTAATTTTTATGTTTAAACTTTCGTCTGAAAAACATATTTAAAAAAGCAGACATGCAAAAAAATTTTTTTTATGAGAATAAATAATTTCTCTTTAATTTTTACTTCCTTTAAATTTTGATGTGCTCGCATAGCAAAGTGTAATTAAGAAAAAGTTGTATTTGTGTGTGTCTTTTTTTGCTTTATTTCTTTTTTTTTCATTAATTTTATTTTACATGTTCCGTTTTTCTTCATTATTGTTGCTTGCTGGTAGACTGAACTTTTGTATAAAATGAGCCATTGACTGAATAAACTCTCTCATTTACTCTTGTTCATTTTAACGTTGAGTGTACGTGAGATGGCAACAAGCGCCCGCTTTTCCCCAATAATTATTATTATTTTTGTTTTTTTTTTGTTTAGCCTCAGTAGATTCGAAAAGTGTATGCACGTGTCAGCTGACTCAATCTGTTACATATACAACACATATGTTTATTTGATATGTACCCAGCAAACACGATATCAAATATTTGAAAAATGGTATTTTCTCATTTTGATAACAAATGCTATTATCAAATCATTCAATCTTAGAGATATTTGAAACAATACATTAAAAAAGAATTATAATATTATGTACAAATAAATAAATACGATTACTTAATCAAATATTTTTTATTAATGAATGATGGGACAAAACTAAGTATACAAACGAAAACTTTATAAAAAATTAAAAATCTAAATTACTTTTATTTATGTTTCACATGTCCACATTTGAAAAGTTTGGGAATTACATTTAATAATGATTTGGTAATAGCGTTTCTCAATTTGACAATTGATTCCCCTTTTGGTTGAGAAAGCTATTTTCAAGTTATTTGCAAATATTTCTCAAACGTTTGATATTTGAGAAATGACTTGATTTCAAATCTCAATTTGATATCAAAGATTTGTGTTTGCTGGGTATTTTCGTAATTATCTATGTCAATTAGATTTTTGCGTACTGTCACGTAAGTGGTTGCGTTACGAATTTACTAACTGAGGCTTTATATTATAATAATATTAGTATCATGTATTTGTTGTACATGTAATCATTGTTGCCAGATAATTATGGTATAAAATCGTCAAAATCGGCATATTTTTGAAATTGTTATTTATGCTCATATTAAAAAAATAATATTAAATTTTAAAACTATTTGTTTATTAAATAAACTGCTAGCATTGTTTTATATTGTACAAAATTTGAAAAATAGGTGCAAATTAAAACTACTGGTCCATATAAAATAAAAATATTTTCTTTTTAACGTTAATAAATACTTTTCCTTGTGACCGGGCTCAGGAATTTTCTCCTGAGCGTTGATTCTAATATCTAGTTGATTTTATGCGCTTTAGGACGATTCCTGAAAGAGGGAGGATTTATATGGGATTGTGGATAGATCTTCATAAAATTTGGTACAAAAATTGATACTTGTGCAGAACTTCTTTGCACCAAATTTCATTAAAATCTTCTTATTTTTATGGGCGGACATCGTAAGTTCGATTTAAAAAGTGATTCTAGGTAGGTATACTTTAAGGTGGGTTTTGGATAACTTTTTTTATGCGTTACAAATATCAGCAAAAATGAAAATACACTAACCGCTTATGTTTGTGTAGGGTATAATGAAAATTGCGTAAATCCTCTCAAGAATTTTATGAAAATGGTCATATTATACATAATTCAAGATGTATCTGAACTTTTAAACGGTATTAATATAATTTAATAAAGATATTCAGAAAAACATATCAAAAATTTAGAGATCAATAATTCGTACACTAAGAGCGAGCGGCTAACATTTTTTACACATTTTACATTTATTGGTTATATTTTCAATTAAATCTTTTACTACTTAAAACATTCTTAAACTTTTTTATCACATACATACGTATGTATAAAAAACATTTTTTCTTTCACAAAAAAATTTTGTTTCACCAATACTGGTTAAATGGCAAGTTCAAGCTTCTTATAGTCCTTTTCTTTCTCTCTATATCTTTTACAATACAAAATCAGATTATAACAAGAAAAAGGCGTGTGTAAACATTTCGTGAAATCGCCTTTTTTTTAACAAAAATCGTCAAATCGCACTGAAATTTTTACAATAAAAAATCTTCAAAATGCAGATAAATTGGCAAATTTGGTATCAGTGCGTGTAATTCAATGTGTGATTGTCTCCTCTCTCTAATTCTCTTATTTTATCTACTCCTTTCGTTTTGGTAAAAATGGTCGTTTTTAGTTTAATTTGTTTGCATATATTACATTTATGAAGTAAGTTAACATTTTATTTGCAAGTTAGGAATTCACGTAAGCTATCGTGATTATTGAAAATAATTGCAACGCCGTACGCATGCGTTATCACTTCCTTTTATATTCATAGAATTTTCTATGACAATAGTTGTATTTTTCCCATCTGTCACAACAAATTGAATTATTTATATTATTTGAATTATTTATTTGCAAATTAGTTTTATTTACAATAATCGTGCGTATAAACGTAACAATAGTGTAATAAGAAAGTGACCTCTTAAGCCCAGCTGATTTTTACAAACTATAAGCAATTTTTGTTTTTGTAGATGTGCCAATTTATAATTACATTATTATTTTTTTATGCTGGTAGTATGAGTTGCACATTGATATTAGCATCATGTTGCTGCTAATAAGTATAAACGCGTGTATTAGTTTATATTATTGTTGTTCTTTTTGAAGCACTTCATTGAGCTACTTATTCTCTGCCACAGCTACTCCCAGTGTGATTGCATTATTGAGAGAGGGGGATGCCAGATTATAATAAAATATACTTTATACTCTTCACGAGATTATTTTTTGCAAAATTTATAACAGTCAAAGAGAAGGTTGGTTTTTGCTTTACTTTACGTCTACACGAAGACAGTTTTGTTTCTTAACATTACCTCAGGTCTACAACTGAGATTAACGTTGATATAATATGAGATAATGCAAGCAGAAGAGAGTAACCATTTTGTTTATATTATGTTTAATCTTAAATAAGGGGTACACGTACTCTAATAAATCCTATAAGATATCATTATTTTTAATCAGTCACAGAATAAACATGTACTTTTTATTTTAAAAAATCGCACGTTTTTAACACAATTTTTATAAAAATATTTTTTTTTTGATGTAAAACAATCATTAAAAGAAAATAATTTTACAAAAAACATTTTTTTTTAATAATTTCCAAAATATATAAGCACACACACATGCAAACTTCCGTGTGTGTGTATTTTTTTGACAGTTCATCTTATAAGATGGTTGTGTAGAGAAATCTCATCACAACAGTCTCATAATACATCTTATAATACTAATATTTGAATCTACACGTGAAATAATTCTCTCAGAGAGCGAATTTGACACTCTCTGACAGAAAAATCTTACATATTATGTTACGTCTAGACGGGCTGTTAGAGATAATGTCGGCATAATAACGGGAAAAAAATTTATTACCAACTTTCTGTTAAGAGGTGGAGAAAAGAGGTACATGAGAAATTTATATGTAAAATTGTCTTTTTTTTTATCGAATTTTTATTTGTCTTTTTAAAACAAAAATCTTTTCGTTAAAAAGGGCCAAATTATAAAAGAGAACAATAAATTTGACAGCTTATGTTAAATTTTATTGCTCAGCTGTGTTTAAACATTTATTGCGCCATAGATTGCATATTGGTCCACACGTAACATTTTAAAGACAGATTGAATTTGACAATTCCCAACATAAAAATGTCTACGTGTAGACTAGGGGTAAAAATATTATTATAAAAATAAATTTGATGCTGTAGAAAATTAATAATGTAAATAAATTAGGTTTTGGATCGACTACCGCTATTGAATTGGTGGTACCTAAATGTGCAATCCATATCCAACAAACCAAGAAGCGATACAGTGTCATAAATGATATCACATTTTAAATACATGCGCTAAAATATCAAAATAATTTTTTTCTTAAAAGAAAACTTAAAAAATGTTCATAAAAATAAAAATATACAGAAATTTTGCGAAAAAAAACATTACGAAACGATACATTTCTACAACAAAATTTAGAGAAATCATAAAAGTTGACGATATATAAAGGAATTATCATCAGTTTGAATTTTAAGGTGAAATGTTTTCGGATTACTGCAATTTCTTAGCAGATATAAATTAGTTCATTATTGATATATAATTTTAATTTTCAATGAAATAATATATAATAACTCTTTATTATTTTTCAATATTGTTACTAATATTGTTATTTTTAAAAATTATATAATTTTCTAGTGTACCTTTTAGAAAGCAACATATGCAATTTTAGAATTGTAAATGATATCATTCTGATATTGTTACGATATCATTTTTTTTGTTGGGTATTGTCAAAGTTAATAAAAACCATTCATTTTCTATAACTGAACAGGTAATTATATTAATTGTAAAAATTCTAGTGTACTTGAGTGCTTATTAAATTCAAGCACTCAAGTATCGCCAAAAAGTCAATGATTTTTTCATATCTAAGGACTCTGGTAGCACTGTAATTTATTTTTGTGAGAGTGTGTGTCCATGTGTATGGTGTAATTTTTTCTTGATGTGTGTGAAATACAACGAACTGAAATACAACAGCGGTTCATTTTATTATTGTGCTTTTACTTATTTTTTTGTTTCCTAATTAAGTTTATAATTAAAATTAATTGAAAAATTACAATTTTGTTTATTTATTCTGTATTAAACGAGTCGTTTAAAAATAATCGAGAAATATAGAAAATAAGCCCAAAAATAACAAAAAAAATTTACGAAATCTTCAATGATTTATAAAATAAAAATTTTTAAAAAGTATATATATATATATATATATATATATATATATATACTGCTATATATATACTGCTACTGAAAATTAATGGTAAATTATTGAATTTATAAGTGTATTTTAATATTTGTTGTTGCTTTATTATTTCTTATTCTTTCATGTATCTGCTTAAATTGTAATTTTATTATGGGTGGGGATAAATGATGCCATTTATGTCTTACTTTAGTTTAATTTTTCAAGGTAGGCTGGCTAAAGTGTCACTTAAAAGCGTTAAAAACATATTCATATTTTGGTTTAATTCCTGATAATAATAAATTGAATGTTCTGACTCATCTCCAATTTTTTTTCATTATTGGTAGGTTAGGTTAAAAAGTTCGGCGCCTTCACGCCACCGGGTGGTCTCTGGGTGGTCCCTTTATAATTTCGAGAGAAAAGCTAATATAAGAAAGAGAAAGGCCTTAGTAGAATAAGGCACTAGAATAGAAAGAAAGATAACGAAATAAAAGCAAGGTGTGGAACATAAGACCAATCAATCAAACCTGATTACTGAGTTCTTTACCCATAACCTGCACTAGTTTCTGTTAATATGGCTTCCAGAGTTAAAAACCCTTGCGCCCGGCGGAAGCTATTACAAAAAATACTATGTTTTTGGAACTTTTATAAAAAAAAATATTTTTCTTTTTATAAATGCGCATTCAAGGGCTTTCCTAAATGTTTGCAATAGGATAAACAGTATAGGAAATATTTAATATTTTAAATGAGTTAGGGATCTCAATGAGTACCCCATAATCTTATTATAGGAGAAAAACAGTAAAATTATTTTACCTCAAATTCTAGCATATTTATTTTTTTTATAAACAGTTAATATACAGTACGTAAACTTTTTCTTTTTGAATTTTCCAGACATTCGGGACAGGAGATACTTCGAAGTAGTAAAATATCTCCTGAAATACATTTCGAGATTGCCTTCGCATTATTATTGCTGTTGCTACCCACTGTATATTTATTTGATATTTAAGGGTTAATTTTATCCAAAACAATAAAACATAGTGCCAAATAATTGCAAATACATTGAATTGTAAACCTATACAAAAATAATATCCTTTAACATTATTCCAATAACGGTACATCGTCTCAAGCCCAAAGAGTCCTGTTTCAGTGCGAAAAAAATAGGGTCAGAAGTAAATTCGTCAATTTTTTTTTATTTTTTGTAAAATTTTTTTAAAACCTTCACTTTTTTTAAATCTAAATGACGATATAAACAAATAAAAATAGATTAAGAACGTAAAAATATGGGAAAATCTAAAGTCCGAACAAATGTTGAGAACCGAAATCGATTTTTATAGTTAAATAATTTTAGTTTCAATTAAAAGGCAGCTCTTAAGTTTAATTTAAAAAGATTTATAGTAAAAAAAAGTTTCTCTTAATCAGAAAATTTCCAACAAATATCAGTCGGAACTTTTAATTCTATTAAGTCGGTTAAAAATCTACTATAAACATAAATATTATTTCTCCTTAAGATTATTCTTGAGCTCCCTGATTCTGAGATATCGACCTGACAATTTGTTATGTTAGTAACCCATACAGTTATATTATCTACACCGTTATGCTTAATTGTACAGAGTTAAAATGTTCCAAATTCTGCATTTTTTCGACCCTATCTAACTATTCTATCAATTTTTGTACACAGAATTTGCTTGGACCTTAGATTTTTTTCCATATTTTTGCAGTTTCTATTCCATAGATCCTTTTTTATATAAATAGTTTTCGGGATTAAAAATCATCAATGATTCTAGTCTTTTTTTCAATTTTTAATTGTTAATATCGTTGTCGAGATTTAAAAACAGTAAAGATTCGAAAAAATTGATGATGACCCTATTTCTTTTTTTATCCGCACTGAAAAAGGAATATTTGGGCTTGAGATGTTGTGCCGTTAGTGAGATGATAAAGGATATTATTTTTGTAGAGCCACAAAAGTATACATGCATACATACATACATACATACATACATACATACATACATAAATACATAAATACATAAATACATACATACATTAATATACATTTCCCTTTTTGTATGTAAAACTATAAACAATATTACTTTTCGTTGACAGAATACATAATTTTACTTGCATTTGATTGTCTATTTTCCGTCAGTCCATTTGTCTTACTTCTCTGCAATTTAATTCTTATATTCATCAATAAATTGTACTCGAACACACACAAACATTAATTGTGTGCTACTGTATTAGTATTTATTATTGTATTAATGCATTTGTGTTAGAGTAGGTCTACAAAATTAAATTTATCTTATTTATAATTTATGCAAGATAAAGAAAAATAAGATTAACGTTTCCTATGTACTCTTAAAGACTACTTTACAACAAAAAAGGTCTAAAACTAAAAAAAAATTTATATTAGATCAAAATAACTTATTTATATTATTCAAAAGAGCTTAGAATTCCTTCCCTTACTTAAAATGAAAAATTGCTAAAGAGTTCAACATCAAGATCATGTGGGCCCATTGGACCTAGGTGAGCTTATAAACACTATATTATGATGTCCTTCCGAATAGATGTACTCTCATACAAATAAGAAAGAAAAAATTGAATATATTGTTAAGAAATATTCATTTAAAAGCGCTCACAAGTCTGCTATTAAGTTAAAGGAGCCTTTTGATAAATGTGTTTCCGCAGACATGTAGAAACTGGGTGTATAAACAGATAAAACTTTTTTGAGTGATATTGTTTTGCCGAATATTTTAGGACAATACTTCTCCGAAATGAAATGATTTATTCTTTGTAATTTCGCATCTTAATACGAGATAAGGAACCTTCTGATGACGCACCTTTTACAATAATCTGCGTCCTTCTGTGGTTGTTAGTTTTGTAGAAATGGCTTACCATATATTAATTTGTCCATGGTATTTTTAATATTTTAAAACATTTTTTAGCTCTTCTGAAAATTTTGAAATGTAGACTTAAGTCGTTATATCAGAAGTCTACAAAATTATTTTTTTCTACACAAAAAATAATTTTTAATTGGAATATTGTACTAGGTATGATGCAAAAATATGCATTTATGGGAAAATATGCAAAAACATGCATTTTCAACAAAACATGCATAAATATGCAGTAACAAATAGATGCCATTTTAAAGCAAATTCTCTAATTCGCAAAGATATTTAGTTTACTCTTTTCTAGGAGTAAAGGCAAAAAACATACATTTGCGTGAACTTCCGGTCTTTGGTGATAAAAATACTTTTTTCGGACGAAGCGAAATTTAACTTCTTCGAACGGAAAATTCTTAGTATGAAGAGAGAAAATAAAAATGTTAAGCACGGTGGTGGTAATGCCATGGTGTATGGCCGTATGCCAGCAGGCTTATTGACATAAATTAGTTTAACTGAATAATTGGAAAAAATCTTACTCCCTGTCTTAATGAAAACGGCCTGTCGATTAAAAATTTGTGGGATTATTTGGAAAAACAAACGAAGGTCTCAGCAACCAGTTTCTAAGTATTATAATATTGATATATAAAATAATTTACTATTAATAAATAAAAATAAAATAAATTATTAAATTAAACTTCTTTTGGTGTATCATAGCGATTTCGCATACTGCTACAGTCTTAGATGCTATCTTTGTTACTACCATTGTGAGTCCGCGAGAAGCGTTTCCAGTCTTCAAACTGCAGTTAATTGCTTTCAAATCAAAAGATAGTGCTTGAATAACATCGTTCTCGGACGAAGCGAAATTAAAATTAAAGTCCGGCGGACAAAAATTAGTATGGAGAATGAAAACTTTCTTGCTGTATCCTGAGAATATACTAAAGAATATTAAGCACAGTGGTTGTTATGTAATGGTGTGTGGCTGAATGTCATCAGGTGGTGTCGAATATTTAATATTTATTGACATCAATTAGTGTAATTGAATAGTTTGAAAGAAAAGTACAGAGAAATTAAAACTTATTGAGGAGAAAGACAATCAAAAAGCTGCTTACGTAAAAATATGGACAAAACACTCAAAAAGTCCTGTTATGGATCCGATTGAAATTTGATGGGGTTGTTAATTATTTAAACAACTGAAAATGTATTAAACTTCTGATGAAAATCGGATAAAAATATAGAGAATAGAAGTGGATATTTGCTTTGAAATTATGAATTGCCGGCTCCAAGACTTTTGCTATCTTTTTTTTGTGTTGTTATATAACGCATAATTTTCAAATGAAGTGACTCACAATGGACCGAGATCGGTCTCTGGGTGGAGATGTGGTACGGGGTATCACGTCAACCTTATCTATCTATCTATCTGTATAACGCATTAATCTCTCGTATTCTGATTCGAGGAATGTTTATTGAGCCTGCGAGAAGCACTCTCAGTCCGTCACTGCACAGAATTGTGCTCTTATTAAAGGAGTTGTTGTATGTCAAGAGAAGAGAATCGTCTCATCAGAATACGGATTATATATTAAACGATTTTACCTGAAGGGACTCAATAACAAATTGGTTTAATTTATGATGCAGAGTGTTCAACCGTAATTGATGAAATGAACCGAGAGTTAAATCTGACCAAATTAACGGAGAACTTAAATTTGCCTTAATTTTTGAAGTTAATGTTTGATTATACTCTTGCAATAAATCGATCAAATATTTTAAGAGTAAAGCTAGAATAGGGGTCAATATTTCCGACTCTTTTTGCAAAAAAGACAGATCGGTATCAATATACATATAAGAAAAAAATTTCGATTTTATTTATCGTTTATATTGACTAGATTTTTGGGAAGTGTATGGACCACAGAAAACATCACCAGTAAAGTAAATAGTGTCGTTCAAAAGTCAAGTTATCAATACAATTTCGGATTTTCTGGCAATATTTTGATGAATTTTTATTAAAATATCTATTTAAATTCAATTCGTAAATATAAAGATATGCATTTATATTAACAAAAATGCTTTACAAAAACGTATATATTTTTATAAACGCATTTACGTATGTATACATATTTAATATACATATGTATATGAAATGGCCTTGATATACTTCTCAAATTATAACCTTGATATTTTAAGATTTTCTGCATACATTCCAAGCAAACATTTTCCCATTATATTTTTAAAATAAACGAAGCCTGGTAACTCTGATGAAATAAGAGCTTATTTACCTGCGCCTGTACAATAATTATGACAATAACAATGAGAATGATGAAGATAATATTCTACCCAAAAAAAAATTTACTTTTACTTAAGTCCACAAATATATTTTAATTTGGCAAAAAAGCTGAATTTGAGTAAATCATTACAAATACAAATAAAATCATTAAAGAATAAAAAAGTTAAATTAATTTCACATTATTGCTTTATTAAATTACAAAATCGACTAAAATTAAATTAAAATTCAAAATTGCATTTTTTTTTTTAGAAGTCAAATGAATGTTGAAATCGTGTCTTTTTTTCATTTCGTTTTACTTCAATTTTTTCATTTCAAAGAAAAAGCCTCAAAATTTTATATATCAAAAATTAAAAATTATGTTAGAGAACATTTATTTTTACATTGAAGGGAAATTAAAAGAGAACAACTGTTAGTAATACTTTAGCTCTCCTTCTCGCTCACTCACTCTTACTCATCAATGCTAAATAATAAAAAAAAAAATTGTAATAAATTGTGATTTTTTGTTGTTGTTTCATTATAAAAAAGGAAATAGCGGTGAACGGGTTTAGAAAATGCAAAAAAAAAGAAAACTAAAAAAGAAAAATTTTCATGTACTTGTACATGTGAAAAATATAGATTGTTTATTGTGTACAATAGCAACAATTCAAGCAAAGCCTTGCACATTAAACCGCAATAGCACGTTTTTCCAGACTGTTTTTTTTTACTGCTTCTGGTTTGTTTGTATGTGTGTCTGATTTTTTTTTTTGCAAACGCATTTATGTCTGTTTCTAAGTTTTTTTTTTGTTTGTTTTGTCTTTTTTTTACTCGCACACATACGAGTACTTGATGTCTGTTTTGTTGTCTGTCTGGTCCGTCCAAATACACGAGGTAAATACACCAGACCACCAGTCATACAAAACCAGCCAACAACAAACATTTTCGTTAAATTATTTGTACTTGGTTGATTTTGGCACATTAATATAGAGTTACCAACGATGCACTATTTAAAATTTAATCCAAGAATTTTGTAGGGACATTTAATGATGGTGACGAAAAAGTTAGTGTTTAGGCAGATGATTAAGGAAGATTGAAACTGTGATGACATGAACGTAAGTCAGCTAGAAATTATTCATGTGTAGATGATTGCAATTAGAATATTATAATTAACATATTTAAATCATATTTTGCAATGAGTATTGTACTATAAAAATTATACTTGTGAAAAATTTTGGATTTGAACTTCCTAATCACACTATAGGTATATGTATTTAAATCTTGTCATTAAACCTATGTATGTTGAAGGTACATTCAAAATACGAATAGGAAAGTTTTATAATAAGATAAGTATCTTAAGGATATCCAGAAAAGGTTTTCGTATCAGAGATTCGAAAGCATCGATTCAATTTTATCGTAATTTTCTAATGCCTCAATACTGAATTTAAAAAATATATATAATTTTTCATATCATATACTACGTTTACACCAAACTAATTGGTTTTTTGCGAAAACTAACATGTCATTAAACCAAACTAGTAGTTTTTGGCTTCAATCGGTTTAGATTAAAAAATTACATACAGGTATGTAATATGGAAATCGATCGTTTTCAAATCGAACGGCTTAAAAGATTGTGATGAATTTCGATCGATTTTAAGAATAATTTTTGGAACAATGCTTTATTTTTCAAGATACAGCACTATTGAAAACCGAGGAAATAATTTTTGTGAAACACTTATAATTTTATAATAAAAGCAGATAAAAAGTGAGTATACTGTAATTTTCATCAATAAAGAAAACGAAAAAATAAATACATCACATATTTTTCGATTTCAATTCTTTTCTTTTTCGAAATCGATTTCCATCACATACCCGATAAATTTCTTTAGTTTTTCAATGCAAATTAAAAACTATTTTTATCTAGTTTTTATTGAAAACCAAATAGAAACTACTAAAATAAATATTTATGATATAGCCTGTTCAGATGATTTCATATAAGTGAGCTTTTGAATATTAATAATAATAAAAATAATAATAATAATAATAATAATAATAATAATAATAATAATAATAATAATAACAATAATAATGATAATGATAATGATAATAATATGTTTCATAAATAATTATTTTTGAAGTTTTTACTTTATACTATGTTTCCACTGGCATATTTTAGGAAAATCATGTCGTTTTGAAAGTTTTGAAAAAATAATAGTTGATATCATCATGCATTTCCATACATTTTTCATAAACCAAAACTTCTCGCTTTTCTAATTTTGTTTCAAAACATGTCAAAAATATTATTTTTTGAACTAGTTCTGCTTTAGTAACACAGCAATGTGTCTTGAATAAAGCAATACACTTCTGTGTTATCTATTTATACTGAATATTTTTTTTTTTTTTTTTTTTTTCGAAAAAAAAAACATTAAATTTTTATATTTATTTTATTTTATAACAAACAAGAAATAATTTGAGTAAAAATATGTTATAAATAAAGACAACATTAAATTAAAATAAATGTTAATAAAAGTGATTTAATAATTGAAATATTTATTGTTACGAATGTATGTTAATACAAAATGACGAAAACTACTCAGACTAGTGGAAACACACTCAAGTTTTTTAAACCAAACGTATGGTTTTAAACTCAGTGGAAACATACTATTAGTTTTTCATAAATACTAGTTGAAAATGATAAAAAAAAATTATGTAATTTTTCAATCAAAAACCTATTAGTTTTTGTTTGAGGTAAACGTCATATTGAAGCGATTCCCAAAAATTCATATTAATATGCCGTTTATACCAAAACAAAAACTAGTTGGTTTTTGAAAAACTACATTTATAAAATCAAATCGTTTACATAACTTGTTTTCTCTCCATGTAGTTTTTGTTGAAAATTTGACAATTGTATTTTTTTTTTGTTATGTAGAAAAGCTTACTGTTCTGAAATCAACTGAAAAGACTGTATCATAAGTAGTTAACGATATCGGTAACGGTATTAAATTAATTTTATTTCGGTAACGTTATCGGTATTTTAAATTATATTGTCATGGGTATACCGGAATATAACGTTATTGTTAAAAACCTAGCCTTAAAAAGTTTCGTTTTTTATTTATTTTTAATTAAAATTCATAAAAAATAAGTTATATTTGGCTGTAACGGATCTTTTATACCCTTCACCACCTTACTGACAAATAATAAAATTTATGCCTTAAAGTATGCATTCATATTTTCTCATTTATACTTACAAAAATAATATACATTTTTTCGAAAGTACAAAAATGTAAACACAAAATTAAACTATCATAGTAAGCGTTGCTTCCTTACAAAATAAAAAAGAAAACAATGGTAGCTTCTGATGACAACTAAATTTATATACATAAGTTTGTGTGTAGATACATGCTTATACAAAAAACAACAACATTTAGCCCTTGCAATGCTTCTATTTCCTACTAAAATCGTCCAAATATACATAAAAATGATTATGTGTATGTATATGCAATAAATAACTGCTGTTGGCTTTTTAAAAAAAAAAAAAAAAAAAAAAAAAAAAAAAAAACTACACTGAAAGTCATTGCAATGCTTTTTATGTATGTTTGTTTGTATATATTTTTAATATTTTTTCAAATTTTTGCTTATTACTATGTTTTTTATGGTCGGTCGGATATGGTTAATCTAAAAAACCGAAAAATCCAAAAAAAGATTCAGAATTTTCTGTGCAAAAACGAAGTCGTTGGCTTATATACAGTGAGCGTCAAAATAAAGTGTACAAAAATTTTTTCTACAATATAGTACTTTTTTTAGTCTTTTAAAATATGACAAAATTTATCATTTTAGGGTTTTTAATTTAGTTATAAAAAGACAATGAGAAATTTTTTACAATTACATAAATTATACATCAAAAACAAATTCGAATGCATAAAATAAAGTGTACATGTTGCATGTGCATCATTTCAGCGGTATGCTACTGTAAAAGAATACCGTTATATTTGGTTGTTTGCTTTATTTTAGCATTCTACTGAAACTTTTTTATTGTTTTATGTTAATTGATTGTGATCGGCAGAGTAAGAACTCCTCGTATGAAGTACATTTTTATTATTATTATTATTATTATTATTATTATTATTTTCTTTTGAATGGGTAAACAAACTTCTAGTGATATTAGGGAATTAGTAATAAAACTTCGGAATGAAGGAAAAACTTTCAGAGAAATTGGCTCTATTATAAACAGACGCCACAATACTGCAAAAAAAAAATTGTTGATAAATACGAAAAATACGGCAAAATAGAAAATCGTCCAGGGCCGGGCCGGCGAAAACTTTTAAAGGAGACTGAAATAAGATCTATAGTGCGTGATGTAAAAAAGAATAAAATATCAGAGGAAGTTTCGGCAACATCAGGAACTATCGTAAGTGCCAGTACAATACGACGAGCATTACACGAAAACGGGTTACATGGTCGATTCCCACGAAAGAAACCACTAATATCGCCAGCTAATCAAAAAAGACGCCTAGAATATGCCAAAAAGTATAAAAAAAAAAGTTAAAGTATGGAGAACAAAAAATAATGAATATGCTGACCAAAATTTAATAACCACGGTTAAGCATGGAGGGAGTTCGATGATGGTGTGGGGATGTATGGCGGCAAGCAGAGTTGGAATTTGGTTTTTATTGAAAGTATAATGAATAAGATGAACTATCTGAACATTTTGCAAAACAACGTGCCAGCCAGTGTGGAGAAATTGGGGTTGGAAGGATCTTAGATTTTTCAACTGGACAACGGCCCCTAACATACATCCCATATAGTAAAAGAATGGCTCCTGTACCGCACTCCCAAAACATTGGATCATCCTCCCCAATCACCGGACTTAAATCCAATTGAACATTTGTGAGAGCATTTGGATCGCCAAATCCGAAAAAAGACAATTAGCAATAAGGATATGCTGAAATCCGTTATAATGGAGGAATGGCAGAAAATTTCGTCTGATATAACTCAAAAATTAGTAGAATCGATGCCCAGAAGACTAAATGCCGTAATTAAGGCAAAAGGAAAATCAACTAAATACTAAATCGATTTTATTTTCATATTTAAACAGTTTGTACACTTCTTTTTGACGCGTAAATAATGAATTATTTTTTATTTTTGTTGTAAAACTTTTGTTGTAGTAAATATTTTTTGCTGTTTTGTTTAGAATATTGTAGAGAACTAAATACCAATTTAAAAGTACCTAAATGTAAAATTTTATCATAAATGAAAAGACTGAAATAAAAACAATATTTTAAGAAATATTTGTGTACACTTTATTTTGACGCTCACAGTAGGTGCCTAGAAAAGTCGAAAACAAATACGTTTTAGAGGCAATTTCGGTTTTTTATGATATCTCGGATTTTGTTGATTTTTACTAATGTCATTCTAAGAAATATTCCCTATAATATGATAAAATAAAATATACAAATACTGAATAATGCGTTGATACTAACATCTAGATGATTTTACGCACTTTAGGGTGATGGGTTTATATGGGTGCTACGGTAAATTATGGACCGATTCTCATAAAATTTGGCAATGTTGTTTCTACTTACATAAAACTTATTTGTGTCGAATATTAACTTGATACTAACATTCGTATGAGATTTATGCACATTAAAGTGATTTTCGGAACAGGCGTTTATATGGGAGCTATTGTCAATTGAGAACCGATCTTCATAAAATTTGGTATAAAGATTGATACTTGTACAGAACTTCTTTGCACCGAATTTCATTATTTTTAAGTCATTTTTGAGTGTTTAAACACTATTTCGGGGGGACATATGAATGGGGTCTAGGTGAAATAATGGACCGATCGCAACTAATTTTCCGAAGAAAATTTCAAACATTTTTTTTTTACAAATTGAAAATATAAATTAATTTTTTCAGTCTTCTTGACTTATGAATTAAATATTAAATAAATATTATGAACTGAAATCAATAAAAGTAATAAAAGTAAGTACATACACTTTTTTCTGTGAATGGAAAAAAAATTATTTTTCAAAAATAACTATTATGCGACGTAAAAAAAATATTTAAAAAATTTTAAACTGTGAAAAACGAAAGAAATATATTTTAATAATAACTGTTATTAAGGTACGTAAAAAATTAATTTTGAAAATAAAAGTTATTGAGCAAGATATTTTTTCGACAGTAACAATTATAAATATTTCTGCATAATTTTTTTATTATATATATATATATATATATATATATATATATATATATATATATATATTTATTTATTCTTAGAAAAGTGCTACGTGAAGAAAAAAAAAAAAGATTTTTGGTGGATGAACGTATGAAAATAATGATAACAAGATTCGATAATAAAAAAAAAAAAAAAATTAAAAAAGTTACACATGGGACTTCGTCAGCGCACCGTCGATATGTAACTTTGCTCCCAAATTTTGGTTAAAGTTAACTGATGGATTATTTTTCGTTAAATCCATATCTAGTCATAGGAAATAATTGTACAAATATTTTTTAATATAAAATTCTATTTTTTACGAAGCCTGTTTGTAAGTTTTAAAACATCATAAGGGTGAAGTAAATAATACAATATTTCGAATGGTTAGCAGTTCGTAATATAATTCATAGATTTTTATCAAGACATATCCACAAATTGTGGATGAATCGGTTCAAAAAGTTGGCATAATATTCCCCATTTTTTTTTACTCTATTGATAATAATTAATGTGGATTACTTATACATACTTATTTTAAAACTACATATCAAATTAATATTAAATATTACAAAATCCCGGGATTTCTCGCCGGGAATTCCCGGATCCCAAACTCTAATCGTTATACATATATTAATAAAAGTGTAATTTTAAAAACATTTGCTTCACTTTTAAGTTTGATTTGTGGAAGTGGCAGTTTTCCTTTCTCCCTGGCTACCTCTAAATTTCAAGGAATGTATATCCTTTTGGTTTATATTGTACAGATTTATCCTGAATTTTCCTTGCGTATTCCTTAAGTTCAGTTTTAAAAGAATGCGAATTATCCCCGGCACAAGCAGCATCTGAACAAAATATAAAGCAAATGAATAAATGGATTTGTATTTTCTTCTAATTAATCCACTTTACCATTCCACATTATCATCCGTATAAATAAATGATCTGAAATTATTCATCTCCAATGAGCTCTATGGTTTTCTCCGATATTTTACATTTCCTTTTCGAATATCCGTTCGAAAAACTGTCATTCTTGTACGCCCATGTTTGTTGCAATCGTGGAACTTAAAATTTATGGAAACTAAGGCCCGGTATTATACTGCTCACTTGTGGCATAATCGTACTTAAGTTTTTAAAATTGTTTTATGGACATCCCTTAAGTTTTTCCTAAGAAATTGTTTAATGTCTTAAAAAATATTTATTGAAAATAAACAAAAATAAATAAAAATACAAAATCGAATAAAATTATTTTCAATTTTAGAAAGATACGTCTTAAATGTATAATTTCCTTATATATATATATATTCACTAACACCTTAATTTTACAGCAAATAAGCTTAAAATTTCCTTACATTTTTCAAGTTATATTTAAAATTTTTTTAAATTGCTGTTTTTTTTATTTATTTTTGGTGTCACATAAGGGTGGCATCAAAAAATGTTTTGTTCAAAAAAGGAAGGAATTTTGGCATTTACCATAACCAAATAGTAATCTAAATAAAAAGATGTTCAAAAAAAAATTAACATAACTAGTATAAAACATTTTAGCAATTTTAAAGATAATTCAATGAAGTTTGGCATACGGAACTTTTATGATACAAGGACGAAGCCTAAAAAATGTTTGAAATTTTCTTCGGAAAATTTTAAGCTTTTAATGATTTTTAGCTACATTTTGGGAACAGAACAGAAGCGCTTTTTATCAAAATGATGTGCTGCAGAATGCGAGCAAACTTATGCAAATTGCTAAACATTATTTTTTAACATATTTTCGTTGGAATTTTGCCATTTCAAGGCATTTTCATTTACCGTTTGCAATCAAATCTAATAAAACTAAATCAAAAGTTAAACAAAATTTTTGTAAAATTCCTAAAATTTTCATTATGAACAATTTAATAATATCTATGAACAAAATTTTATTTTTTTTATGAAAAAGTTTTGGAAAAAAGTTATGTTCGATTCATAATATTTGTGAGAAAAATTTTAAAATATATGCATTTTTTTCTCTGTGTTTATTATTTTTCAATATATATATATTTTTTGCGTAGCTTCAAAACATTTATTGTTAAAACTTATTTTTTTTTTTACTTTGTTTACAACTTTTATTTTACAAAAAGAAGTTCCTTTCTTCGGAGCATACAGTTAAATTTAACACAATTTCTAAACTTCTATTTTAGATACATATATTAATGAGCGTTGATCCGTTGAACATCCCAAAAATGTATTCACTGGTTTGCAATAAAACTCTCCTTTAAATATAATACATATGTGGAATAGGATGATTTTTATGTGTTGAATAAGAATCGGTTTTCATTTTTTATATTATTTTATTTTATGGATATGATTAGATTACGTTTCTTAAGCTTTTTACTTGAAAATTTAGTTTTTTATTTGCATAAATTTGCTCATAATGGATATACAAATTATTATTTTTTAGCAAAAATTTGGAATTTGATTGAATAAATTTTTCTAATTTATTTATATATGAAAAATGAAACAAATTCTTATTCAGTACATTATATTCATCTTATTCCACCCATTTTGATTAGTAGAACATACGTATTTTTTATTTTACCAACGATTTTACATATAGAAAGGCTTCTGAAATTTTATTCAATTTGTTAATCCTACAATTAAAATCTCGGTATGAAGATTCGGAGGGATCTAAAAGAAAATCTGTAGAAATTTTCTATAAAATTTGTTTAAAAAAAATGTGGATTTCTGTAAAAAATCTTAACATTCTTATAAATCGACATACATATGTATAAATGTTAAAATTATAACGGAATTATTTAATTTATAAGCAATGCCAAAAAATCCTAATTAATATTTGTTCTAAGACAACGTAAAAAATTTGTTTCAAAAAATTAAAATTATAATCAACGTAAAAAATATATTTCAACAATAATTGTTATCAAGCAACGTAAAAATAAAATTAAAAAATGGATTTAGCTTTAGCTATAGGTATATTAAACAAAGGAATGTTTTTTTGCCGGCCTAATAAATCCTATCTACAAAAGCTCTATTCGCGCTGTTCAAAAGCTCTATTCGCGCTGTTCATTTTCAAAGACTACACCATAAAATAAAAATTATTCTTAAAATAAATGGTATAAAATATTCTCAAACAAATTTAAAAAAAATGATAACTAAGCTCGGCTCCGAAAATTCAAAATGCTATTCACAGGCAAATTATTTCTGCAGTGTAAAGTAATGTAAAAATAATAAGCTCTCATTACTAAGTAATTCACGAGGTAACTAAAAAGTTGTTGCTATTTTTAATAATATTACAAACAATTTTAATTCTTATTGGCAGATTAAAAACAAAAACTACCACATTTTGCTTGAAAAATCATCAGTTTGGCAACACTCTTTGTACTTATTCTCTTTATTAAGTCACTCTCATTTCATCAAGTTTTTTGCTCTCTTCCTAAGTTTTGTTGTTTTTGTTATGGTATAAAATTAATAAAACATGTGTGTTTGTGAAAGCAGAGCAAAGTAAATCTCTCATAAAGAAAATTTCACAAAAGAAAAATAGAACACAAATTTACTCACATACATATGTATGTATATACGCACTCACGTACATAAACGTATACCGAAGTAAAAAGAAAAGAGAACAATCACACACATTTAAAATCCTACGAAAGTCAGCCAATTGTGCTGCTAACGAAAAGATTTTTGTGTTGCTACTAGCGCTGCCACTGTATCAGCGTCTGTCGCTGTTGAGTTTCCTTTAGATCAGTTTTTGTGTTTTTCTGCACTTCAGTATAAAATTAAATACAACTGCCAAGTCAGTGTGCGGTTAGTTGCGGCTTAGTGTAGAGTGTATTTAATCGTATTGTCTGTATCGCGTTGTGTTTTCTTCTTTACTACATGAAGCAAGCAACAACATTGTTTTATTTTTCTTCTATTCCTTCTTCATATCGATTGCATGTGTGTATTGTTGAATGTTGTTTAGTGTTTCTTTTTGTTAATATTTTTATTTTAATTTCATCCACTTAAAATATGCCGTATATTCTTTTTGTGCTTTAAAACTGATGTAAATTAGTATTTTATTACAAAAATTATGAAAAAAAAAATGACAAAAGTATAAAAAAACTCGATTTAAACAAAATAGAAAATATAATTTCATAAAAATTAAACCATTTTAAATTTTATAGTAATTTATTTGAATTTATTTTGTAAAACTCGAAAAAGCAGAAATATAAAAATAAACTAACATAAAAAATCTAAAAACAGACCAAAGCAGAGAACGACAATTATGGGAAGAAAACATACAAAATAAAAAAACAACAACAAATAAAATAATATAAAAATATTAAACGGTATTTTTTTCCACAGTTCAAATTAAAAATAAATTCAAAGAAAAACTAATGAAAAAAAGAAAATAAAATTATAAGTGATTTTGTAAAATATAAACAAATATTAAAATATTGTTTTTTTTTGCAACTAACTAATTATAAGAAAAGAAATAAGAAAACCAGACCTCACAAAGGCGACGAATGATTGCAAATACAAAAAACAATTACAACAAAATCTACAATAAAAAAAAATATTTATTCAGCAGCCAACAAGCAAAACTAAAGTCAGCCAAGAAATTAAGCAAAGCAGGCAGCAGGCATTCATACAGTCAGGCACGCAAAACACTATTTTTTAAGACCTTTTACGAACGAATACAAACATACACACTTTAATATAGCTATATACGCATACAAACAATAAACCATACAAAACAACCAACTTAAGGAAAAAGCCAAAAGGAAGACATATAAAACAACACTAAAACAACAACTACTGTTAGTAGTTGCAGTAGTAGTTGTTATTAAAAAGTGTTGCCAGATATAAGGATTTATAACCAAAATAGAAATATCAAACAAATAGTGAAAAATTTCTTTCTTGAGTTTAAAAACCATTTCTAATGTGAAGAAATTTAATCAAAATAACTTCTTATTTTGTCAATTTATACTTAATTTTATTTACAATTTAAATATTTTCTCTTTAAGCATTTAATAATGTTATGTCATGAAAAATTTCCGAGTAGTAAGAGAAATTTGCAAAAATTCACACATTTACTATATAAATATGATTTGTTATTCCTGAAAAATTTTTATATAAATCTTATTATTTTGCATAATATGCTTTAATTTGCATTCTTTAACACCGTGAATATTGCGAATTAAAGAACTGACCACCAAAATTGTGACCTGAAATATCACCTTTTAAACACGTGTTCGTTTGATATATTGGCATCAATTCCATCTAGTAAAAAAGACCGCGGATACTTTTTATATGACCCAATACAAATGTAATATGAGTAAAGAAATGTTTGCAGGATCGCCAAGAAAATACATTATTATACGCATTAATTCCCATCGTTTTTTATTAAAAAATTAATGTTTATTTCAAGCTAAGGGTACGACGTATTTTATTCAACGTAACAGCTTAACTTTTGAGGCGAGAAAGGAATCAACGCAACTTTTGATACCTGGTTCTGAAGTGAAGTGTACACAATCCAGAAGGAGCAATGTCTGAGCTATACGGCTGATAACGCAAAACGTCCCAATCGCTTTTTCCCGAATAGTCTTTAATTGGTCGCGTAACATGTAAAGTTATGGACTTCAATTAGTCATCTTGGGCGCCATGGTTATGCGGCTTTGGTGTTGATTAACCTGGTTGTCCTCCGTAACAATTCGATGCCGAAACGATTTCGTTTTTTGGCGCTGAAACAGTATGTGCCACCCAATTGTTTTTGGATAAATGCAAGTGCTTTTAAACTTTTGAAATTGTTGCTTGATCTACTCTCAGTGAATATGTGAGCATTTCTTCCATTTGGCAAGTCTTCACTTTCAAATTTTTTAAGCACATCGAAATCGCCACTTTTAAATCGTCTAAACCACCCACGACATGTTTTAACTAAGGCACTAAAATACAATGGCTTTCCGCATCGGTTTTCTTTAAAGAAAGAAATAATAAAGTAAAATTTCCCAATCAGACTTCTATTTACAGAATAGACACAAGACTTAGTGACTTTATTATACCATTTTCTTTTATGGCTACAATGTTGCCTATTCTACCCTTTGCTATAGATATAAAAAGTAAAGACAACATTTTAGTAAGAAAAGAAAACGCTACTAAATATTTCGATAACACTATTGGTTTTTCGATTGGCTACGATCTCTTATTCCCTTATAAAAATAAATAAATAAATGAATTTATACACTATTTTAGACTTCTTCACTGACCACCTAAAACGTTACTACAGATACCTGGGGATCCGCGAACCCCCATTTGAGAACCGCTGCATTAGAGTATCAATGATAGGTTATATGTTGGTGATACGCAATCAGTTCTAGCACAGTTTAAATGTTTCTGTCTACGATTATGTTTCTCATACCAGCAATACAAAGTGGCACTTAAAAAGCATTACGAAGACTATTTTTCAAGGAAACAGAATTAGTCCTCATATCAAAAAACTTCGTGAGAACATCATAAGACGTTAAAAACATTAAACTTTACAATTCCGTTGTTTGATTTAACGTTCAGATGTAAAGAGTTGTTATCTCGTTGTTATTTATTTTAAGCTACATTGAGGTTTATTACTCCCAATACCAAAATCCCGTTTTGGGAGAAAATTTTTATGGGACAATTAGAAGTAATTGACCGATATTGACCACTTTTAAAAGGTCTTCTCCTAGATTCAAAAGAAAGTTGACATGGATGGACTAACAGCATTAATTAACATAAAATGAAATATAAAAGTTGCTCCAAGTTGTGTTTGAAACATATCTAGATGTTTTCGATATTTATATAACATAAACTTCAAAAATTAAACATCGAGAATTAATTTGTTGATTCAGTTGAAATTTTCTATTTTATTTTTCTGACCCGGATGCTGGTTCATGACACTGCAACAATTTCTAAACAAGTTTGCAATGGTAAATTGCCTTGTTGTCTCTGTTTGGCTGTACCAAAGCAGAGTTTGTGGACATCAGAATAAAATACTTATATTTTTTGCGTCGATTTAGGTTTCGTTGAAACTTAAACATGACGACCGCCTTGAACTGGTTGCAATTTTGGGAGAATCAATTAGCAGCGCCAGATGTTTGGGGAAAATAAAAGAAATGTTGAATCTACGTAAACCGATATCTGGTTCGAAGAACCATAAACAAGTTTGCAATAGTAAATTGCTTTGCTCTATCTCTGTTTCGTGCAACCAAAACAGAGTTTGTGTACTACAATTAGACACCAGCTGAATGGAATACGTAATATCTGTGCGCTAAACACTTCATCAACATTCGTGGTGTCTTATCCATTAGAATTCGTTAAAACCTAAACAACTTCTATAACAACTTAGCGTTAAAGATGCTACGTTTACTAACCTCCCACAAACGCCTGGTAATGCAAATTAGGTTTATCAAAATTTCATGTTTATGTTTCAACGAAACCAAAGTGGAAAAAACAGCATGATGAGTATTAAGGAAATGTACAATTTGTACAAAATTATAGTTGAAATATATTTGTCTTTAAAATAAAATTGAAATTCGATTGAATAATAAATTTATATAACAATATTTGTCGAATTCTTAACGCCCAGTTTTAGCTTTACGTTCGTATTTACTATACATAGACTAGTGATTTATAGAAACAAAAAAAAAAAAAAAAAAATTGCGTCATTAAGTCAAATTGCACGATCTGCGAGAGATACTTTTGATCGGAAATCGTATGTGTGCCGTGCACATGTTCCTATCAATATCATACAATTTTGGCCATAGGAATTTCGTTATTATCGATCAGTACCTATGATGCCACCGATTCATAATTTACACTAAACAGTTCAAAATACGTTTTGTCAGCGAAAATATTAATAGGTTTGAGATTTTGTATGGGGATAAACTTAAGTTGTGACCCAAAATTCGACAAGTTGATATCATGGAAAGGCCGAGTTCTTGTGCTGAATTGATTGCCAAGGGTTCTCCTGTATATTATCAGAGATGAATTAGTAGTCGATTCGAATGGGAAGGACGATCATTTAAAGCGTAAAATGGGCACAGCATTCATATCCTAGCCATCTAGTAGTAGTGTTATTTTTATTATAGTATTATAAACAATATCTCAGATATTAGAAATATTTTTATTTTTTTTTTAATTTGAAGAAAAAACTTGTTTATTTGTTTTAAATTGAATCAAGTTTTTAACTCGACGAAAATGTTTTGCCATTATGTAGGTAAAATACCACTGGCAACGCTAAAGCATTCAAGCAATAAGAAGAAAATAAAGGAATAATAAATTGCTATTTTTTTGTTTTCCTCATCTTTTTTTCACTTTTCTAAAGATTTTTGCTAAAATAAATTTTTTTTTTAATTCATCTATAAAAAGTAATAAAAAATACCCTCGAAAAAACCAACAAGAAATTTATTTTCTTGTAGTGAAAATTTTTCATCATTTTATTTTATTTCTTTATTTTTTCGAAATTGTATGGTGGCGAAAAAAACCAGATCAATTAACAAAAAAAAAAAAAAAAAAAAAAAAAAAAAAATGAAAAATAGTAAAAAAAAAAGACGCAGTTGAAAAAAAGGGAGCAGCCGCCAGCATTTTTCGGTTAAATTTTATTTCTAAAGAAAATTCAGTTTTTCGTTGTTGTAGTTGTTTTTTTATATTTTATTTTTTCATTTTAATAAATCAAGATAAAATAGTGGAAATTTAAAATTTAACACAAACGTTAAATAAAAGAGAAATGTTGATAAAATATCTGAGTATTGGGAACATGAATACATGTTCAGACATATGTATATTTGTATGTATAGGTATTGTATATATATATATATATATATTAAATACGTGTACATATATTATTAATACACACATATTAAGACTCTCTACTGTACTATAATGAGGATTTATATATAAATTCTTTTTTATTATTATTTTATTTAATATTGTAATTTATGATTTAAAGCATTGGCAACGTAAGATAAAAGGAATTTTTAAATAATGGCTTTATTTAATTTCTTTTTAATTAATTAAAAAATGTAAGAGGAAATAATTATTTTAACCACACCCAAACGTTTTTTAAAAGAGGGATTGATTTTCAATGAATTCACTTCAAATATAAAATTTTAAGAATTTCATTTTGTATTATAATGTGAATTTTTGTGAATTTGATGGTTGAATTTTTAAAGTATTCAGGAATATTTTAAATACGAAATATACCACTTGAACTTTTTTACTGCATGGTACATTCTTGATTTGAACTGAAAACAAAACCTAAATTTAGTAGAAAGTAATGCATTCCGTGTATTTTGTTCATCTCAAAAGAGCTAAAAGATTTGCCATGCTAGTAAGTTCGTCTAGGTTTTCGTTAACACAAACATCTGAGAAATCATATAAGCTTGTTGGATGGATACTATATATATGTATCCCTGCACCCAGTTTCTTGTATGTAAAGCAAGGAATTGCCTAAACGAGGCTAATACAGTCAATTTGATTCATGCCAAGATAATGGACTGTGGAGCTTCATTTGGAACAAACAAATTAGTTATTTCTTGGCACTATAGCAAAGCCGTGGTGGACCAAATGAATGGGTAATACTTGTTTCTGATAATGTAATGTGATTAACTATTACTTCGGAAAGAGAACATCGTGCAGGTATTGAGTATTACGTATTTGGCATTTGCCACTTTTTTCAGATACTCAATACTGTAAAGTAGTTACTCAATATTACATTAAAAAATAAAACGACTAAAATACAACTCTGTATTAAGATACAACTTAATGAATATATGAAAATAATTTTATTGTTTTTTGTTAATATGCCATTCGGTTTTTGATTAAAAAACCACAAAAATGTTTTATTTTTCATACAAATCGTTTTTATGAAAATATACATAAAAACTGCTAAAATAACTATGAAACATCCTGTTCAACTGATTTCACAACAGTAAGCTTTTATATAGAACGAAAAAATAATAATGTTATTTTGTGAAAGATTTCATTTGTTTTATAATTTTTTTTACATACATAAAATGTATATAAAATATTTTTAGAAAACATGTTAAAAACAAATCAAAGTCAAATACATATTAAATAAAAATGAAAAAAACATCAACACCAACAAAAACTACATAGGGAAGAAAACAGATATGTAAACGAATTGGTTTTTGAAATTTAGTTTTCACAAAAATCAATTATTTTCTTTTTTTTGTAAACGTGATATAACGTCGAATTTGAAGTTTTTATCGTTTAACGTTTTTATTTACTTTATATTTTATTTAAGTAAATTTATAAAATTTATAAGATTTTTTGATAATCAGTTAACCCTTTTGTGCGCTATTTTTTATTTCTGAGTAAAAAAATCAATGCCAAAGTTATGTGAGATTTAGCAAATAATAGTTTTATTTTCCATAATTTTAAATATATAATATATATAATATCTAATACACACAAACACACACACACACAAACACACACACACACACACACACAAACACACACACACAAACACACACACACACACACACAAACACACACACACACACATACACACACACACAAACACACACACACACACACACACACACACACACACACACACACACACACACACACACACATATATATATATATATATATATATATATATATATATATATATATATATATATATATTTTTTTTTTTTTTTATTTATTTTTTTTTTAATAAGTGGTGTGATTCATATATGCAGCAGTGCGCTTTTGTATGTAGTTTTTTTCACATATTTATATTGAAATAATGGACTTCAAATTCTGAGGCTAATCATTTTTTTTTGTAAAGAATTATCGCTAAATTGTAAAAACATATCAATATTTTTTCATATTTTCTGGTTCACAGCATATTTAATAATATTATAACTAATCACTCTAATCCACCATATTTTTATACACTGGCCGTCACTTGAATAAGGAATCAAATTTTTTTAACTTTAATTAAGTATATCTCCTAAAGTTCAGAAAAAAATATTTTTTTGTGCAACCAAATTTCAAAGTGTTGGTTTTATTCCTGAAGAAATAAAAAATATACATATTTTGTTATACTAAAATTATGCATTTATTTAAAGACATGTATTTCTGTGGTACTATTTCGTGTGTCACTTGAATAAGGAATTCTTTTAATGTTAATCAGGAAGGCTATGTTTTGAATTTCAATATAAACGGCTAGAGAATTTTTAATTTGATAGTTTTTAAATAGTTTTTATTCAAAATGGGACGTGGTAAGGCTCTTAATAACTCTGAAAAAGAAAAAATTCTGATTTTGATATCTCAATGTCAGAATCCGGTCTAAATAGCCAAAAACATTAATAGAGGAAATACAGTTGTGTACAATTATTTAAATAACGTGAAAAGATATGGAAAAAACATGAAAGGGCAACTCCAAAAGAAGACGAAAAATTCTTAGAATTGCATTAAATTCTGCCATGTCGGTATCAAAAATACGTGAAAAAAGTGGTATCAGTGCCAGTCTAAGAACAGTGCACCGTACATAGTCCGACGAAAACTGCAAAAAACCACCTCTTAATGAAAAACGCAAATCACAACGTCTACAGTTTGCCAAAAATACAATGACATGGTCCGACAAATGGTTTAAAGTTGTATTTTCCGATGAAAAAAGTTTAATATTGATGGTCCCGACGGCTATAACTATTACTTCCATGACCTAAATAAGGAGAAATTATTTTTGAGCCGCAGAAACAGCCGAGAGGGCGGAATAATGGGGTATGGGGTGCCATTTCGTATTATGGAACCATAGAATTGGTTTTTGTTTCCAACAAAATGACTGCAACGACTTACAAAAACAGTCTGGAGAAAGCATTTCCAAAATCTAATGATTTCTTTGGACCCATACCTTGGATGTACCAACACGACAACGCTCCGATTCATACCGCCAGAGCAGTAAAACAATGAATTAATCAACAAGGTGTTCAAATTTTGGATTGGCTCCCATATTCACCTGACCTAAATCCAATGGAAAATGTCTGGGGATGGCTTGCAAGAAAAGTTTATGAAGGAGGAAAACAATTTGAGACGATAGAATCCTTAAAGGATGCAATAACGGAAGCATGGAGTTCAATTTCGCTAAATTACTTAGAGCCATTATACAAGTCGATGCCAAATCACATTTTTAAGGTTATTTCTAAAAATGGTGGCAGTACTCATTACTAATTGAATACTAGAAGATAATAATTTTCATTTTTATAACCTAAAATTTAAAAATAAATTACAGTTTGCTTAGTTTTAAAATATTACTTATTCAAGTGATACACGAAAAAATACCACAGAAATACATGTCTTTAAATAAATGCATAATTTTAGTATAAGAAAATATGTATATTTTTTATTCTTTCAGGAAACTAAATTTGAAATTTGGTTGCGCAAAAAATTATATTTTTCTGTACTTTAGTTTGGGAGATATACTTAATTAAAGTTAAAAAAAAATGTGATTCCTTATTCAAGTGACAGATAGTGTATTTGAAATATCCGGAAAAGATGATACATTTACATACATTTACTCGGTAATGCGGACTTTACTATTTGGAAATCTAAAATAATAATATGGAAATAAAATTGACACACTGAGTCGAGAAGATACTTTAGAAATTTTATACCATTACTTTTGAGTATATATATTTTTATAACAAACATTCGCCTGTAATCATTTGCAGAGTTAAATTTAAAACTTTCAGCACATTTATAACTTCTTAATTAAACTTTTGTAAATAAGTGGCACTTGAAATAATGGACTAAAATCATATCCGATAATACGCAAAATTAAAAAAAATATGGGAATACAATTTTTTACTTTTTACGTTACGTTTGTTATTAGCAATTTTTGTATTACCCAAATGCGCAGTGATTCATATTTGAATCAACCGACTTTTCTTATATAGAAATCATAATCACTAAACACATAAGCATCATACAATGTAATCAATATTTTTAAAATTTGCCTTTATTAATTGTACCTATATTTCTTTAATTATTAATTTTATTGAATTCGGCACAGCCAAAAAATTCGCAAATCGAAAAAACAATCATTAAAATTTATGTTGAAATATTTAGTAATAAATTAAATATTACTTTATAACAACAAAAATTAGTATTATTATTGGAAAAGTTAATATTTGCCAATATTGTTCGATTAAAATATAACTGTGAGAAGTGGTTGATTCATATTAAAAAAATAAGAAAGTGTCGTAAGCCCAGCTGATTTATACCTTTTACGTACATACCTCGCGAAGTTGTCAAATTGTTTTTATATCCATGTGAAAAATTTTTTCACGTTTTTTTCTTTTTTTATTCTTCTCCTTCATTTACCCATTTTATAGCATTTTGACATTATGTGCAGTGGTTTTACGCTAACAAAATACAATCATTTATTGTTTTTGTAGATGTGCGGCCACTCTATAATTACATTATGATTATATGTGGATTATATATGGTGGAACGTTATATTTCCAAAGCATTTGGTAGAGTGTTTCAAGAAGCACTAACTTTCGGTAGTTAATTCTTTTGTTTCATATCGCTTTGATCTCATCAAACAAATACGAAATTAATTTTGGGATACCTTAAGACTCCGTCCTTTCTCTATTTCTTATTTTTCTTAATGACATGTTACACTCCCAAACTTTCCTACTCCTTGAAGAACCTCGTAAGACCCATTGTATGTTAACACACAATCGCGTGATGTTGCTTCGTCTGTATTTGTAGATAGTAGAAATATTAAAAAATCAGAAACACTTGATGCTCTGGAATTTCTGTGGCTTCAAAAACTTTTTTCATGTTCGTTAGAGGACGAAATTGCAATATTATTTATTTATTACATATTAAAAAAATTGGACATTGGAGGGATGTATCCGAGATACCAGAAGTGTCATCGAGATTTTGATGTCGGAATCAAAAATCGCCAAAGAGAAACCTTAGACAGACCCGCTCTAATGTTTTCAATACCCATTTACTTATTTTTGTATTGTGTTCATACAGAAGAACGCATCAATATGATTTTGATTCTCCAGTAGTCTCCACCCCTCATAACAGGTAAAATTCTTACCTTAGCCGTGCTGTTTGTATGTGGAATAAAATCAATATTGACACAAAAGTAGAAATAACAACTGAATGTAATTCGTTAAAGAGGATTGCATCTAAATATTGAAGTGAGAACATCAAGCAAGAACCGAAATAATGATAACGTTATTCTTTGCTTTGGGGTTACAAAGTCAAGAACGATGTTCTTTATTCTTCAGAGAATGCCGTAGACAAAAACCATTACTTATTCGACCTACACATGAAATATTTTAACACGTCAGATTGTACTTAATAGTTAATTAAGAGATGAGATAAATCTGAAGCATTTATCTCATCAAGCTTAGTGGAAGATAGTTGATTAATCGAAAGCCAAAGTATTTACCTCAGCGGTTTACATTTAACATATTTAACGTAGCCTAATAAATCATAGATAGCTGATTGAGAGTCGAAGAATCTATCTCCTCGAGTTGCATCTATTAGTCATACACTCAATAATCATTCACTAGCCGATTATGATCCGAGGTATATGGTCGGATTGTACTTAGTAGATATTGTGGCCAAATAAATCTTAGATAACTGAACTAGAGACGAATTATATTAACATTTCATTAAATTGCATCAATTAGTCATAACTAGGGTGATCGATTATTCAACTTTTTGGAGAAACCGGTTTTAGAATAGTTCGAATAGTTAGAATTTTGAAAAAAAACGACTGAATTTTTTGAAATGCCAAAAAAGTTAATATTGCCATCAAAAAACTATATCTCTTAACAAAAACTCAATAAATCTTTTAAAAATTAAGTTAAAATTTTTTACATAATGGATCTATCCGTCCATTTTCATTTCATTAATGCAATATGATAAGAAAATAGTTTCCACAAAGTTTGAGTGCTCTATGTGTCATTGACGTAACATTTTGCAAAAAAAGTTAAGGAAGAAAATAATGAATAATAACTAATCTAGGTGTTTATTATAAATAAAACATTCGCAATTATGTTAAAAATGTATTGCTTGCAACTGGGAAGTCGCCATACAAAATTTCGTAAGGGAATGTGGAAATACTATTTTACTTTTCTCCGTACAAAATTACTTCGTTCGATGCTCATTTTTTTACTGGAAACTTAAAGAATTAATTTCAATTTAACCTTAAACTGTATTCATAAAACGTAATAAGAAATTAGATTTTATGAATATTAATCAGTTAATACATTATTTCTAAATTTCCATTCAAATATTAGCATTTTGTACATATGTTTTTTAAAATAAATTATTTTTAAACCCGTTTTCTTTTTCGGTGTTTAAGAAAACGGTCTATTTGACATCCGAAAAATGGACATTTTGAAAAACCGGCAGTACTAAAACCGAAAAAAAAATAGATTTTAAAACCGGTTGGAAAATCTAGTCGATAACCCAAGTCATAAAAAGTCGTTAACTAATAAATATTACGTTTATACGCACTCGCCGTTTATACGCAAATTGCAAAAAGAAATATATTTTCCTTTCTGTTGTGCCAGATGGGAAAAATACAACAATTTTAATAGAAAATTCTATGAACGTAAAAAGAAGTGGCAACGCTGTATGCATTATTTGCAAATAAAATATTAACTCACCGTTTATGCCGCAAAATTTTCATATCGCAATATTTTTCATTGCGAATAAGATATCTATAAAAGATGCTATAAAAGAAATGTATGTACACTATAAACGTTACTATTGTTAGCATGTAATTTTTAGTATTACCAGCTAATTGAGAGAAATTTCTCTCAAATTCAAGCATTTATCACTGATGATAGTTTATGTTCCGTATAATGACTTCAAAGCCTAATAGTTTTTCGAAGTAATAAGGAGTTCTGTGGAAAATATATTTCAAAGGAAGCAGACATTTGAAAAGCCTGGACAAATAGAGTATAACAAAAACTGTAACACAATATGATATGGTAGTCTAAAATAAAGTATAGACCAAACTGGGAAAAATTTACAATTTTTTTTTTTCAAATAGTAACAACTTTTAAAAAATAAATAGTAAATGAGAAAATAATACAAAAATATGCTAAACAAGTTTGCAATCGTAAATTGCTTTATAATCTCTGTTTGGCCGTACCAAAGCACAGTTTGTGGACTATAATTAGACACCAGCAGAATGGAGTATGTATTTTCTGTGCAATTACACACTTTATCAGCATTCGTTTTTTTTATGTTTCGTTGAAACCTGAACATATGCTTCAGAAGATCCATTTATTTGGGTGATATTTTTCTTTAGTCGGGTTTTATAAGTTTGGTTAACTAAATATTCCCTCAATATATGCATTTGGAAATACTCATTAATTTTTTACGTTGTTGGATAATGACACTTCTTTAGCATTCTTCAGATCGAAAACATTTTTACAATAATCTTCGGCAATTAAAATATGATTTAGTAATAATGTCGAATTTTTTAAGATGTGCATGTGCACTTTATTCACTTGCCAGGAAATTATTGAAATCATTGCATTTAAAAATAAAAGAAGAATAACTTAATTTTAAAAATATCAATATGTATTAGTATTGTTCTCAATAACATTATGAGAAAATTTTATTAAGATGGTGGAAACAAATATATTGTTACGTTTTTACTTTTCAAAAACGTTGGTTTATTTCCTTTAAATAAACTTCGGGTCTTTTACTTTGCAATAATAAGAAATCAGTACAATTTGCTTTTAAATCGAAATATAGCTCCTTATTTACGCTTCAAAACACACACTTTATATTACACAACTTAACTCTCAAACTTACAACCGAACTTTCAAATTTACTACTTAATGACTAACGCTGAACGACTGACTAAATTAAAAATTAATTAATTTCTCTGCAATATTCCAGTAACTAGGGCTGTTAGATGTGGCCATTTTTAATTTATTTTTTCGACTAAATTTTCTGTTTGTCGACATGGTGATTTATAAACAAGGTGGCGATTTATTTGGCTAGTATAAAAACTTTAATAAAATAGGTATTTGTGGAGGAAACCGATTACGTTTTCTGACCACTAATCGACTATTTTCAGTATTTGCCTATCTAATAAAAGGCCTTATAATTAGCTTTAACTTCACTACAAGCAAAATAATACGAGTGTTTTGAATTCGTAATGTTTAGAAAAAAAATTTTCGCAATAATCATATTCCTATTGCGGAAGTTTCCCCATCGAGAGAGATTACGAGTCGCAGACGATACATCTAAGCAATAGGAAATCAATACGTATATATAAATAAATCATAAGTGTGCCGTTATTATTAAAAATTATTTAATTTTTTGTTACTAATTTTTTAAGTTTTAAGTTTATTTAATAATTTTAGCCAGAATTTTAATTATAGGAATAACTTTTTTTATTTAGAAACTTTTAAATTATGTCTTAAGACCGGCTCTCCCAACATTCTTCTTCAACGCTTTTGGTCGTTATAAGGTTAAAAATTCCAAAAAAGTGGTATGTAAGAGTCTCTATTAGCATAACCCTTTCCAATAAATTCTTATACCATTTTTGGAACTCCGGGACTTTTTCGGATGATGCAAAATATTCCAAATAAGAGGAAACAACTTATTCAAACCTATGAATTATAATAGGAACAATATAATGTAGAAAAACTATAAAAATGTCATTTTATTATTTTATTATAAAAACAAGAATCTATGTAATAAAAACGATATGAAAACCGATTAAAGATGATTGAAAAGAAGAAATCCTGATATTTTGTGAACAAAAAGCGCTATGGGTATAAGTCTGAAACATTTTAATAATGTGCTAGGATTTATTGAAAATAATTGTAAGACCCTAATCTGAGTAATATATTCCACTCTTATAGAGAGTTTGGAAAGACAACGACTTGAATCGTTCATCAAGTATGATGGGAATGTGGCCCTTGGAATATAATATGAAACTTTTAAAATAATCAAGGGTGTGTGTAAGTTTTGGGTTCCCCGTTATATTACTTTTTCAGGGGAACGGGAATGAAAAACTTAAATTATAATATAAATTATAATTATTTAACAAAAAATAAAATAACACTAAAGTATGATTCATCTTTTAAGATTTAAACAATTTTAAATATTTCATAAAAAATAAGTACCTGTTGTAAGTTATAATAAAAACTGTATATCTCAGATTTTTAAGGTTAATTAGTTTTTCATACCAAAATTATAAAAGTAATAATAAAACCTAATCTATGGTACTATAATTAAGTTTCAATACAAATAGTTTTTCTTGTTGTTTTATTTCCATTGTATCTTCATCTTACATCATTAATTAATTCTTTCAAATTTATAGATGTGAAACACAATTCTGGAAAATATTTAAAATTGGTTCTATTAATCGTTTTATAATCTTCAGTTAAGTTTAGAGTCTTAAATATTTATATATATTTCTTTACAGTTTCATTGCTTGTATTGTATAAGGACATGTGTCTCAAAAGAACTGAACTAATAATTTTTTTACAATAGTGAATACAATTAAAAAATCAAAAAATTAACTTGCCAAAAGTAAAATTGTTTTGTTTTCATTAAATTCTTAAGACATTCTATGACGAGAAGTATTAATACTTTTGAAAAATAAAATATTTCTTATTTTATCAGTGTGTCAAAAGATTCGATAAGAAATACAATGATTTTAAATTTAATTTAGTTTTAATTTTTATTTTAATATATTTTCTTTTTATTTTTTTAGAAAACTTTTGTATAGTTTTATTTTTGATGATGTAGAAAAAATAACTTATTGATACATATGAAAATCAAATGTTTTTGAATAATTTAAAATATCACTTTTGAGAGTGTGCCAAACGGTAGCAAAGTTCTGTGGAGACTTTCAATTTTCCTATTGATGAATAAATTTTACACTTTTGCTATACCAAATAAAAACTTTATTCCATGTTAAATTTTGACATTTTTTAATAAAACTTCACAAACCTTTAGAAAATTTAATATATTTTTAATAATTATTTGTTTTGATGAAAAATAACACTTTTATAAAATAAACATTAATTTGCCCCAACTATTTTAAATTTTATTTTATAATTGTCAACATTAAAAAAGAAATTAACGGGAATTTCCGACGACATTTTGCCGGGAAATCCCGGTATATCCCGACCTGGAATTTCTCTACCCCAAACCCTAGGTGTGTGTCTCCGCTATGCTAGAAAAAAAATAAATAATTATGTCTTCATGTTGTTACAGTACACGCTCGGAAATTCGAACCACTTTGTTTTTAGGGCGCTTCGAATTTCCGAATTATTCGAATTTCTGGACGGTTTTTTAAACAAAAATTTAGGAAAATTTGGCCATAAAGATATAAAAAACTACGTTTTTTTCATTTTAGTTCATTTAACAAAAAACTATAAAAAACTTAACGAAATATAACAAAAAATAACAACTCAGTTCATTTGACTTTAGTATGTATAATATAAATGCATATGTACATATATAAACACAAAAAAAACTGACTTTTAAACTCTAACAATATCAACAAGATCTGTAAATCATCTATTAAAATGGGATTCCCCTTTTTACGTTGTATTTGGTTAAACTAAATTGTCAAAATTTTAGTGTTTGCAATAAAAAAGAAAAAAAAAACCGTTCGGAAATTCGAATTTTGAATTCTAATGTTAGAGCGATAAATGTAATGAAAATACTGATTCGAATTTCTGGAAATTTGAATTTCCGAGCGTCTACTGTATTGCATAATTTTAAATAATTTATTAATTTTACAATTTTTGCGAATACACCTATTTTATTGTATCCATATTCCATAATATATATATATATATATATATATATATATATATATATATATTTATAGCTCGGACAAAAAATAAGTTCAAATCTATCTTAGTTTTTTTAGTACTCGAAAAAATCTTATATATATGTATGTAAATTATACAAAGTTTTAATGAATAAAAACTATTTTTTCTTTAAACTAAACAAAATTTAAATTTTGCGATTTCCGATTAACAATTTGGTGACAGAGACTCAAAAGAACTGACAATCCTCCCAGCAACATCAGGAACCATACACTTGCTAACACATCCGCAATAATTTATAACAGCCTAACTTATTAAACAATTTTATAAGTTACGCCAAAAATTTACTATTTCTTAGTAATAACTTATTTTTTAATTTTTCTCATGAATCAGAACTTTAAAATAAAAAATCCGGCGACTTTTTGTTTTTATTTTTCTGTATTTATTATTAATTTAACCTCCACAGCCTTAAACAAATTTAAATTTAAGTATTTTTATTATTGTTTTGTCATTGATTTAAATTAAATAAATAAAAAATAATAAAATAAAATTTCTTTTCGTTTTTACAGATTTATTAAATTAATGGATATATGTAGACGCTACTACCACTTGTACAAATAATAAAAAACACATATTATTAAATAAATAAAATAGAAGAAAAAGAAAGTAAAAAAAAAAAAAATAAAATGGTGAAATTTAAAAAACAAATAAATTAAAAGCAGAAAAAAAGAAACAGCTACAACAAAGTGCAATTTCACACACACAAACTGAGAGTAAATTACAAAAATATTAAGATTAAATTATTTTGCATAAAATAAAAGAGAATACATATTAATAATAATTACTTAACAGAAATTATTACAGTCAAGAAAAGTTAAAAGTATTAAAAGAAAAATTAAAAAATAACAAGAAAAATACTCAAGTATTTCTGAAAAGAAAAAATTTATGTGCCATAATTAAAATATATATATATATATATATATATATATACATATATATAAAATAAACTCCTAATTATATTAAAAAAATAAAAATATTTATTATTTACGTATTTAAATTAATAGCATCCTATCAATTAGAAAGTAACTAAAAATAAAAGCTTTAAAAATAAAACTAAATAATAATAATAATAATAAAATCAAGAACCTTTAAAAGAAAATACACACAAAAGAAAGAAATACACCTTATTTTTTTATTTCTTACTCTGTTTTGTTGTAACCAATGTGTTGAAAAACAATAACAAAAAATTAAAAAAACAAGGATAACTTTAAAAAACATAAAAACAAGTGAGAAAAAAAGCAACAGCAAACAAGTGAAAAACATACAAATTTGACAAAGTGTAAACATTGTATTCATAACAGTATTATTAACACGTAACCTACGTCACATCATCATCATCAGCAACAACAACAGTAACGGCAGACATCTTTTGTGTTTGAAAACGAACACAGAACTGAGCAGAGGCAAGCAAAAAAAAAAAAAAAAAAAAAAAAACGAGAGTATTTTTGCCACCAACCATCATCATCAGCAGCCTCAACAAGGGCTACTATTAAGAAAAAAAAAGAACAACTATATCAGCAGCAACAACAACTAAAACAACATTTATAAACACCAGGAATAACTTTACAACCTCAAATAGCAACACATTACAACGTTACAGCCGAAGACCCCCCACTCCAATTATTGTGCATAACATAACATTTACTCACAATCACCCTAACCTACTTGACGACGTTTTTATTTTTTTGCCGTCTTCTTTATAAGATTTTTTGTTCAACGCATTTATTTTTGTTCAACTTCAACTGACTGTGTAGATTTGTATGCAACACATCAAGTTGCCCCCTCATTGTTGTGTATTTGATTTAATTTCTGTTGTTTGTCTTACTCCATAATTCTCTTTTGATTCTTGTGTGAACATACACTCATCGACTTTTTCGTCTACTACTTACTACTGCTGCTTGTTCTTCTCGATTACAAGTTGTAAAAATAGAATGAACAAGTGAATACCACTGCTATATATGTGTGTTCGTATAAATGTTTAAAAAGCCAGACATCAATACTCCGTGTGTGTGTTTTATATTCATGAGGAAACTGACTCAACTTCCTGACAGTTTGGCTGCTAAAAAAGGAAAAATACCAACCAACACAAAAACACAATAACAAAATCAACAAGTCAGGAATCATCATCATATAGACAAACTGAAATACACACAAGTAGACACAACAAAACAAATCCAAACATTTGAGAAGAGAAAAAAAAGAAAACATAAAAAAATTACAACAAGGATAATAATTGAAAAAAAATAACAGCAAAACAAAACAGAAGAAAAAATCAAAACAAACTACACGCGGTTTGATTGTTTTTTGTTTATTGTGGGCCACAAAAACAAATCACCACCTGTAACCATTACAATAACAACAATAATAACTGAAACAAGGTGTAAACAAGCTGTAACTAACACTAGAAGAACAACCATACAATTGACCAACATGTCCTGCATATCCTCAAATTTTAGTTCATTCTTCCTCAATTCCCTCAATGACCCATCGGAATTTTCGAAATATTTGAGTAATGGAGAACTAAGATTCTCCTCAACGTTCGAAGATTTTCAAGTCTATGGTCAGAACAATGTACAACAGCAGCAACAACACTATCAACAACAGCAACATCACATTAATGGTGAAATGATTAGCAGTAATGGTGATGAAGGCAATTCGAATATTGAAAATACTCAACCCATAGTAACATCCGTGCAACATTATGGCAGCTATCAAACACAACATCCCCAAACACAACAACAGCAAATGCAACAGCAACAAACAAGATGGGCTTTGCCACATCATCAACAAAACAACCAAAATCAACAAAATCTTCCACAAAATTCCCATGCGTCAATATCTTCGGCTGGAGGTACTGGTGGTGGAGCGGCATCAGGAACTCAACATTTTGATGGCTCCTTTGAGTTTATGAAATACTTACGTCATTCGAATGACTACAATGACAATTCACACGATGCAACCGGCCAACAAACACAAACTTCGCATACCACAGCGGTGGGTACAAAACCAGAAGCTTCCTTAAACAATGGTCTTATGGATTTGGATAACGCACACAAACGTGCTGCGGCACGCAAAACTCCGGTCTTGTCTTCCGTTAACAGTAATCATCATAACAGTAATAGTTCCCATCCCACGCCCATGGATATTTATGATCATGACTCCAAGCATAATATCTATGATTTACATCATATGAATTCGATGCATAGCTCAAATTCAAATGAATCCTCCATGGAACTATCGTCTATGAATTATCCCAACTCTCACTTAAACGCCTCCAACTCGAATACATCATCAGAAGGCGGTAATACACAAAATCACAGTGATTTCTCTATGTTAAGTGGTGTGGCCAATTCACAGAATTCATCCTCAGCTAGTGCTGCTACAACAGCTGCTGCAGCGGCGGCCTCACCAGCTGCACCCAAGCCTTTGGCTTCTTTCACTATCAAAGATAATTTTGAGGCCCATCCATCGCACAAGGTGGAGGAAGGCATTTTTCAGCATATGAACAAACTGCCGTCCAAAAAGAAAGATAATCTCAAACAATTGGGTGTACGTTTTACCGGTCAGATGACACTAAACGATAAATCGATAATTGTGGAAAACTTTATTAAATTCTGTCAAGTAAGTATACGCACATACCCAATAAACATCAGTTCAAACTTAAGAAAAATTTTGGAAAATTTCATTTAATAAATAGCACAATTATTCTCAAATTGTATTCGAAGCTGCAAAATATGTGTTATGAAATAAACACGAAAAAAATCTATAAAATTATAACGTTAGGTTTTTTTTTAAATTTTCAAGTAATTATAAAGTATAAAGTTAAGTTTTTTTATATTCATTTTATTTAGTATCTTTTCTCTTAAATTTGCATTTACGTTCACACGAAAAATTTTGCTTCAGCAATTCTTGATTTAATTGCCTTGATTCGCCAAATTGATAATGAGAAATCGCCAAAAATCTCCAAATTAAAAATTTATTGGGTTTTTTAAAGAAATACTAAAATGTTAAGTGTCGTATAATTTTTAGTACTTAACATTTCATATAGTTTATAAATGTAAATTCAGTTTTAACAAAGCCAACGATAATTGCAGTAGCCATTAATAACACTGTCCTAATCGCAAATTTTAATATGCTGGCCATCCTACTGGTAAAGCTAATTCGTTGGTGACAGCCGTTTTTCGAAGTTAGCGCTCGTATTCACGATATTTGGGTTTAAACTTAATATGGAAGTAGCGATTTAATTGAAAATTAGAAATAAAAGGGACATTATTTATGTATATTAAACAAATTCAAAAATTAAATGATTAAATTTAAGTTAAAAAACTTAATTTTCCTAAACCCTTTTTTATTCTTTAAAAATGAAATATCTCGAAAACAAGCGTTTTTTAAAAATGGTTAACACCACTAAATTCAGCGTCGATTTAGTTTAATTCAATGGGTACCCACATTTTCGAGCACAGTGTAATTGAATAAAAAAAAAAATACAATTTAAAATATATTTTCCTGATGTATATCTCCATTTTAGGTCAACCACTTTTAAAATTTATTGGACTTTATATTTTTTAAAATAATCATTCTAACACTATGTAACAATATTGGTCCTATTAACCTTATAAATTGTTTCAAAGAATTAATTTATTCATGAACGTTTTTATTTCATTGTGACCGAAATCATTAATATCCTTAATATATTTGAAAGCTGGTGGAAAACAAATTATCAAACATTTAAAACATAATTAATGTATGTTTTGGGGATAAAATTTCGTAAACTAAATGCACTTAATGCACTTCATTTTTGGTAGATACAAAAATACTGAAAATAAACGATTTCTAGTAAGAAAAATTTATAGTTTTTCTCCACAAATGCCTATTTAATAAAATTTTAAAAATTAGCAAACAAATCTCCACCTTGTTTATAAATCGCCAAAAAATTCGCCATGTCGCTAAAAAATTGGCCATGTCGCTAAAAAATTGGCCATGTCGACAAAAGAAAAATTGCCACATCTGACAGCCTTTCGCTCGCTCTCATATGAAATCTGAATTCCATCATTTAAAAAAGCTTTCCATTTTTTTTTTTTTTCATAAAAAAGTTTAAAACTTATAAATGTTTGTTTAAAAAATAAAATATTATACGTGTATTATATTAAAGAAAATATTTGTACGCAATTGTTCTGCAATAAAATGGACAAAAATGTGAAATATGATGAACAACATTCTTAAAATGATGAATGCAAAATTTCTTTTTCAGCTAAAGTAAAAAAATATATCAATCTATCATTTATGCATGGAAAATTTCATTTTTAAAAATAATTTAAAAATATAATTTTTTTTCATGTTTCATTTAAGAATATATTTTATAATTTTTAAAAAACGTTTTGAAAATATTTGAAAAATATTTGTTTGTTAAAGAAACATCCAGCTCAGTTTTAAATTATGAAATTATTTGAAAAATACAATTGTTAAGCCATCCATAGGCACATACTGCAGAGAGATGCCGCCGATGAACCATGATATACGTGTGTGCTTGACATTAATCAATCAAAATGTTATTTTTGTGAAAAAAATCGTTTAAAACAAAATCGTTTAAATTTAAAAAGCCAACTAAAAATATCATAAATGACAAGAAAAAAAAAATCATTCGACAAAACTGTTTGCAGTATGAGTTCAATTTGAAATCAAAACGATTTTAATTTTTATACTGCATTTACTAATATATACTTATTGCAGGAAGCTTATGCAGTATGTGCCTATGAGGTACTTTATATTAGAACCTTTTTGCTGGAAAAAGGTATTGTTTTAAATTTGGAAAGTAAATTAAATTCAAGCTTATCCCACAGCTAGTATTTGAAATTTGACATGAATAAATATTCAATTTCAAAGGTTTTTGCTTATTGGGCATATTTATTGGGCATATAATTCTCTACTTATGCATAAAAATACTTTCATATGGTCTTTCGCATATAAATAACAAAAGAGGAGTGATGTCAGGTGATGTTGAAAGTACCACCCATGTTATGATATTTTATAATAAATTCTCTCATATTTCCTTTTTATACATATACATTTCATTGTATGTATGAGTATATGTGTATGTATGTACGTATACAAATTATTTATAATTCCCTAGCGTTATCTTCATACAATAATATACGTACATGTTTTTCCTTCTTTTTCCTGGGTACCATCTGACAAATGTTATTTATTTTTGGCAATCGCAAATATTGTTGAACAATTTTAAATATTATACGCAGTGATAGCGAATATATGTAAATAATTTTTAAGTAATTTAAAAAAAAAACCACCACGATTGCTTTGAAAAGTTTTTGGTTTATAAAGAGAACAAAGGACTATATTTGACTAAGCATAGGAATTTTATATACAGCAATCTTAATTTACAAGCCAGTGAACCAATTTGTATATACCACAATTCTACCTTTCTTTCTAAAATTTATTAATAACCCGGTAGCCATGAAATTATTGGTGTTGGCATTTCAAAAGATTTTTGTGATTATTTAATGTTTCAAGATTGTTTGTCATTCAATCTTATAGTATTGTGATTAATAGGTTGATGTGCAGAATTTTTTCGGCTCTCATTTTTTCAAACGGAAGGTTATTTCTCAAATGTATTAATTTAATGATATAATCCTCCAATGGCTATAATATAAGCTTTTAGATATGTTCTGAAAATAAACATATGTTTGTATTGGTATGTTGTTTCTCTCTCTGGGAAATGCTTTCCATATTAATATCCATAAGCCTATTGCAGTGTGGTTAGTTTCCTTAATATGATTTCTTAGAGATTTCTAATACAGATCCATAAGATATTCCAAATTTGGTATTAAATCCCTTTAAAAGTCTGCGCCATTCGCGTAAGTAATGTTGTAATGTTTCGTCCTCCTACAGAATGTGTTATTTGATCTTCGTATGCGAGCTAAGTGAGACTTGAACTTCGTGTGGCAGGTTATATACTGATCAGCTTTCTGAGTATTGGTCTGTTTAGTATAATGATCTTATTTGTTCTCTCAAGATTTGGGATTCCCTATATGATGTTAGTCGTTCTCCAGACGGAATTCTGCCAGTTTCTGACATGTTTATCGCAATCCTTCTATTCGTTCCTTTAATTTTTATACCCATCATCAAAAAATGATGGGGGTATATTGGGTTTGTTATTTTGTTTTAACATTTGTACCAATAAAAACGTCATTTTTATATAATTAATGCAAAAACCGAATTCAATTTTTATTTCTTCAAAGGTATTAAATCATGATAAATTAAGTTCCATTGATTCAATTATTTTTGATACATTTTATTGAACTTTTAAATAACTAATTGTAATAATATACTAGCTTAATGTACTTACATTACATGGAATCATAAAAGTAAATAAAAAAAAAAAAACAAACTGAAGAAAACGTAAAATACAGCTTTGTCCAGTTAAAACTTCCACTTTCATCGAAAATAAATAAAAGCGTGGAAAATAGCACATTTTGGCCATTTTTAGCAGCTTCTTCCATCTTAAAATTAATCTATATAAAATTTCATTGAAATTGTTTCAGCGGTTAAAACAAATGTATTTTTAAACAAACACATATTTGAATTTATAACAATAATATGGATAATTATTAAAGGATTCTATATTATTGATTGTTATTGCATCAATATCAATCAAACATTACCTCTCAACCAACCCATAAATAATTATAATAATTGCAGAGATTGGAACTACTTTTTTTTTAACTTTGTGGTATCATATTTAGTATAACATATATTTTTTTTATTGTCTTCATCGTATTGTTGTTGAGTAAATAATAGGCAATCTTACTAAAGAGTAATATCGGAGGGAATATTATGTTGAAAGTTGAAAAGAAAAAAATATCGAAATAAAATAAAAATCTGCCAAAAAATCTTCAAATACCCTAATCCTCAAACTAAATTTCATCCCCATTTCCCAAGAGAAATCCCTAATTTGGGAAAAAATCCCCTATTCTGACAACACTGTAGAGTGTTATGTTCACCACTTAAAGTATACTTTCATTTATACATTTATACTTAAAGAAATAATATACATTTTTTTTCCAAACTACAAAAATTAAAAAACACAAAATAAAACTATCATAGCAATCGTTGCTTCCTTTAAAAAATAACAACCACACTGATAGCTTTTGATGACTACTAAATTTACCCTGCAAGCATTTAGTGAATTCCTTTTCGAAATAGCTCACTTCTTCGCCACTCTTAGAAGTGCAATAGAAGATTTCTCTCAATTTTCCAACAACAAAATATATTAGTATACGAATTAAATCTTCTAAACGTAACTTCTTTAATCACTATAAGAAGTTGTTTGGATAACAGTTACAGTTATCCAAAAACGAAAACACTATTTTTCAACACCTTTGCTAGCATTTGGAAGATTGTTTTTTATCAACCCACATAATCTGTCGAATTTGGCACTCTAAGATGATTAATGGTAGAACGTGCAAAACTTTACAAAAACAACACACATTAGATTCGAAATTTTATCATAAAATCATGATTTTGACGATTGTTTACATTTCATAATGGGAAAAAGAACAAGCAGAAACAATATAATTTTGCTTAGTAAAAATAAAAATTTTCAAGTGATTAGAATGAAAAAATATTGACATTAAATAAAATTATTTATGTAAGCTGATAGTGAAACAAAAAATTCATAAGTTTTACTTATAAAAGGAAAATTAAGAAAAATAAGGTAAGCGTTTATCAATATTAAAAAGAAATTATTAATATTTCAACTAGTTCTGGGCAAGCGAATAAATTTAGGAAAACATTTTCTATAAAATTAAAATATGTTATTAACAATTTGAGGGCCAGAACATGGACAGAAAATTCTGTTTTATATAAAATTCTTGATAACTTAAACAACATTTTTTTAAAAGTGTGGGAGTTTGACTTATGTATGACATGCCCGCAGCATAAGTCGCTAATTTTCAGAATAATTTTCTATAAAACAAAAAATTACGAATATATTAAACATTCTATTTTACAAGTCTATTCTGTGGAAGATTAAAATATGTATATATAGCAATCAAAATTTTAAGAATGCATTGCATTAGAGTATCCGAGAAATATTTTAGCAGAGCTGAATTTTTGCACGTTAAATTTGAGTTTTCAAAATTTTAAATTAAATTTTTTTAAAAGTTTAAAAAGAATTCAAACATTGTTCTTGTTATTAAATATTTTGAAGAAATTGTTTTGTTGTTGTAATGCTTGAAATGCGTAGAGTAGATTGTGGTAATTTTTGGTTAAGTAGCGGTATTTATCTAAGTTTAAAAAATCTTAAATATTGACAAAAATGATTGAAAAAAACTTTCATTTAAATAATGATTTAAAATGGTACTTCATCATTAAAATTGGTAATAGAGTATTGAAATGATTAAAAGATCATATAGTCGTTAATAAAGGGAATCCCCCTTTATAAAAATGGAAACATTTGAAAGAGAAATTACTGAAAATTTGTTATAAATATTTTTTCAAATATTTCCAAAATTCTTAATAGTCAGCTATTTGTTCAGCGAGAAAGTATGATTTTAGAAAAGTATATGGTGTTCGCCTTGTAAAAAATATAATACATTTGTTCTTTAATTATTTTTCTGTATAAAAACTGGCGATTTTATAATAATAAATAAATAAATACAAGGAAGAGTTATTTTTGTTATTTAAAAAATAAATTGGAATATTAATATTTATTCTTATTTTATTATATATACCTACTTTATTAAATTTGAAAGAAACAAATATTCTTTTCTAATTTTGTACTTAAAATATTTCTTAGTATTCTTTTTTAATTTATTTTTTTTTTTTTTAATGTTAATTTGAATTGAAAATATTGTTGTGTAATTAATTTTATTGCTTTCCATAATAAATATCAGAAAGAGTTAATTTTGTGATTTAAGAAATTTTAACATTTTTACTTTTGATAATTTTGTTCATTCCTAATCCTTTATTTTAAGATGTAAGTATTACTGACATTATTATTTTAAAAATTTTATCCAAAATAGTTTTAAAATTCTGCAAATGTTTTCTATCGAAAGCGTAACTATGTCGGCACACCGGGAAGTTGATATGTTTCGCTTTTATTATCGAATTCTCATATAGTTAGAGATAGCATCTTTTGAGTAACGCTTTAGTGGGGATTGGAAGATTCGAATTAGGATTTTTTATTAGACACTTTTTACTGCGGTATAGTAGATCTTAATACGTGACGTACAAAATTTACTAAAGGGTTACGAATTCTGATCTAATTAGTAACACCGTTCGGGAAGAAATGTGCCACTAAGAGATAGCTCCTTTTGAGTAACGCTTTAGTGGGGATTGGAAGATTCGAATTAGGAGGGTATATACGTATATTTTTGTGTGTAGATACATGCTTATACAAAAAACAACAACACTGAGTCATTGCAATGCTTCTCTTTCCAACTAAAAAACATCCAAACATACATACACAAATTATTATATGTATATACCCTGCAAACATTTTCTATCGAAAGCGTAACTATATCGACACACCAGGAAGTTGATATGCGTCGCTTTTACTATCGAATTCTGATCTACTTAGTAACACCGTTCGGGAAGAACTGTGTCCCAAAGCGATAGTTCCTTTTGCGTAACCCTTTAGTCAATATTGAATGTCACGTAAAACGCGTATAATGAAAGGTGCTAATTCGAATCTTCAAATCTCCACTAAAGCGTTACTCAAAAGTAACTATCTCTTAGTGGCACATTTCTTTCCGAACGGTGTTACTAAGTAGATCAGAATTCGTTATGCTTTAGTGAATTTTGTACGTCACGCATCGCATTAAGAACTACTCTAACGCAGTAAAAGGTGTCTAATAAAAAATCCTAATTCGAATCTTCCAATCCCCACTAAAGCGTTACTCAAAAGATGATATCTCTAACTATATGAGAATTCGATAGTAAAAGGGAAACATATCAACTTCCCGGTGTGCCGACGTAGTTACACTTTCGATAGAAAATATTTGCAGAATTTTAAAACTATCTTGCATAAAATTTTTAAAATAATAATGCCAGTAATACTTACATTTTAAAATGAAGTATTAGGAATAAACAAAATTATCAAAAGTAAAAATATTAAAATTAACTCTTTCTGATATTTATTACGGAAAGCAATAAAATTAATTACACAACAGTATTTCCAATTCAAATTAACATAAAAAAATTAAATTAAAAAAGAATACTAAGAAATATTTTAAGAACAAAATTAGAAAAGAATATTTGCTTCTTTCAAATTTAATAAAGTAGGTATATATAATAAAATAAGAATAATTATTAAATCTAATTTATTTTTTTAAATAACAAAAATAACTCTTCCTTGTATTTATTATAGAAAACAATGAAATTAATTGCTAAAAATTCTGAATTCAAATGAACTTTTAACATCTATTAGAATATTTGCAAAATTTTCTGCAGTTATTAGTATGTTCGGCCATAATGTATGATTTTTAGAAAAGTTACGATGTTTGCATTATAAAATGTGTAATTCAATATTTTCAAAATGTTTTCCAGTGATATAATATAAGGTTTCTAAATGTTACAAAACTACATTATTAATTAATTTTAATTTTGTATTGAATTTTCTATATAATTAAAATAAATAAAAATTTTTTAGTTATTTTTTTCTAAAACCGCCAGTTTTTCTACAGAAAAATAATTAAAGCACAAATTTATTATTTTTATTATTTTTTAAAATCATACTTTTTCGATGAAAAAATAGCTGACTACTAAGAATTTTGGAAATATTTGGAAAATATTTAAAACAAATTTTCTCTAATTTCTCTTTTAAATGTTTCCATTTTTATAAAGGGGATTCCCTTTATTAAAGACTATATGATCTTTTATCCATTTTCATACTCTATTACAAATTTTAATGATGATGTACCATTTTAAATCATTATTTAAATTTTATCTTGGCCCTGAAAGTTTTTTTCAATCATTTTTGTCAATATTGAAGATTTTTGAAACTTAATAATATATATCGCTACTTAACCAAAAAATACCACAATCTATTCTACACATTTCAAGCATTACAACAACAAAACAATTTCTTCAAAATATTTAAAAAAATTGTTAAAAAAATTTAATTTAAAATTTTGAAAATTCAAATTTAAAGTGCAAAAACTCAGCTCTGCTAAAATATTTTTCGGATACTCTAACGCGATGCATTCCCAAAATTTTGATTTCCGCATATACAAATTTTAATCTTCCACAGAATATACTTGTAAAATTGAATTTTTAATATATTCGTAATTTTTTGTTCTATAGAAAATTATTCTGAAAATTAGCGACATTTGCTGCGGGCATGTCATGCATAAGTCTAACTCCCACACTTTTAAAAAATGTTGTTTAAGCTATTAAGCATTTTATATAAAACAAAATTTTTTATCCATGTTCTGGCCCTCAAATTTTTAATAACAAATTTTAATTTTACAGAAAATGAAAATTTTTTCCTAAATTTATTCGCTTTCCCAAAACTAGTTGAAATATTGATAATTTCTTTTTAATTTTAATAAACGCTTACCTTATTTTCTTAATTTTCCTTTTATAAGTAAAACTTATGAATTTTTTGTTTCACTATTAGCTTACATAACTAATTTTTGTTAATATCAATATTTTTTCACTCTAATCACTTCAAAACTTATATTTTTACTAAGCAAAATTATATTGTTTCTGCTTGTTCTTTTTCCCATTACGAAATATAGATAATCGTCAAAATCATGATTTTATGATAAAATTTCGAACCCAATGTGTGTTGTTTTTGTAAAGTTTTGCACGTTCTACCATTAATCATCTTAGAGTGCCAAATTCGACAGATTATGTGGGTTGATAAAAAACAATCTTCCAAATGCTAGCAAAGGTGTTGAAAAATAGTGTTTTCGTAACTGTAACTGTTATCCAAACAACTTCTAATAGTGATTAAAGAAGTTACGTTTAGAAGATTCAATTCGTATGGTAATATATTTAATTGTTGGAAAATTGAGAGAAATCTTCTATTGCACTTCTAAGAGTGGCGAAGAAGTGAGCTATTTCGAAAAAGAATTCACTAAATGCTCGCAGGGTACAAACAACAACTACTGCTTGCTACACGTAAAAAAAAACACTGAAAATCATTGCAATGCTACTAATGAACCGATTTTTTTTATTCAAAAAAAAAAAAAAAAAAAAAAATTCGAATTTTCTGTGCAAAAACGAAGTCGCTAGCTTATATAGGCTTAGAAAAGTTGAAAACAAATACGTTTTTAGAGGCCTTTTCGATTTTTTGGTGATATCTCCGACATTACTGTACCGATTTTGCTGATTTTTATTAGCGTCATTCTTAGGAATATTCTCTATAATCTGATGTACAAAACATATGTATCTGATAACTGGGGCTTTCTAAAAACTGATTTCAGCAGACAGACGGACATCGTTATTATCGACTTGCTTATCAATCAGAACCAAATTAAATCAGAAGCATATTCTCCTCTTCTTAAGGATCATGATCAGATGTTCAAATATTAATTTTCCGTAACAACAAATTGGTTAGGTTTTAAAATTTAAGGGGTGTTTTTTTTTTGTTGTAATTTTAGAAACGATTCATCAAAAGGGCATGTGTGTTTCGTATTCTCTATCAAATCTATAAAGTAACATCTGGACAAATCTAAAAATAAATCTCCTGCTTCAAATAAAATATTTTAACAATTGCTTAAAAAAGATTAAATTAAATTTTCCAATTTTTTACTTAAACCCCAAATTTTCTATTATCCACCTTTAACTAACAAATGAATGTCAATGTTTTATGAATATAAGTTTTTCCTTTTAATGAAATAATTTATTAAGGAAAACAGTCTGCTAAAGAAAATTAATTGCAAAAAAAGACTTTAATTTAAAATTTATGCATTCATTAATTAAAAATTCATTTCTAAGGCAAAAATTACAATGACAGCTTTACATTATTCTAAAGACAATGAATGTCATTTCCTTTTCCTTTTATTTTCCTCTCAATGAGTGGAAGAAGGTAGAGAGCGACATTATGTTGTTTCTGTTTCTTCCCTCCTTATTAATGAATAGTTTAGTTTTGCCTGTCATTCAGGGTTCCCAGATTTTTTTCGAGTCATATCCCCAAGTTGAAAATTTTCAACCACCAAAAATCCCCAAATAACTGCTTATATTATCCCCAAAATCTCCACTAAAATAATACCTTAATTTCAGAGATTAGTATAAACTACATTACATTTTATTTGTACTTCAATCCATTTCCTTCGTAGAAATACAGATTTGGGTAAGTAAATTTATCTAAATATTGAAAAAGAAAATTTCTTACAAATTTTCAAAAAAAAAAAAAAAAAAAAAAAAAATAATAAGATTTTATGGAAATCTTTTTAACATTTGTATCAATAAACTTTTTAGGTATATAATTTATGCCATTTTTATAGTTAATGCAAAGATTCAAAGGTATTATAGGATTATTTTTGATACATTTGTTAAACAACTACTTATTGAAGACTTTTAAACTCTCGTTTACTATTGAAGTAAAAACAAATAATGGAGCATCAATTGGTCAAAAATTACACTCACAGCCAATACGTACAATAATCATTTTATTTCGGAGATTTGAATAATTTTTTGTATTTATATTCATATTGTATTCAGTGCACTGTTGTTGAAATAAATATAGATTTATTTAGAGAAATTATGTCTTTTTTTTTTTTTAATTAAAAGAAAAAATTATAAGAAATCCCCAAAAATCTTCCAAAAAACCCTTTAAAAACTTTAAAAAGCATCCCCAATAAATTCACTAATCCCCACACCAAAATTTTCATCCATATTTCAAAAATAAATCCCCAATTTGGGAATAAATCTCCTGATCTGACAACACTGCTGTCGTCCCACTATTCAAGAAAGAACAAAACGTACAAATATGAATTCCAAATTCAATCTTTGTTCTAACTAATATGATTTGTAATTAATTTCAGAGGATAAGAATACAGGGATGCATGTGAAGCCTTTCAGTCTTAAATGTTTTGAATTTAAAAATTAACTCTCTCCTTTACTGTCACTCTGTCTGTCTCTCTTTCTCTCTGTCCCTCTCTCTTTCTTGGTATATTAAATTTCATTTGTAAGGCTTTAATAAGTGTTGTATTAGTATCCTTGGGGACAAGGCTGCTACTAAAACTTAGTAAATCGATTTTTTTTCTTATGTACTAGAATTTCATCCTTATTTATGGGTTTTATATTATCTTTCTCTAAACCCACAAAATAAAACTTAATTAAATTTTCAATGTTAAAAATGAAAAATATAGAATGAATACAGAAAAAAAGACGTCCATTAAATTCGATATTTTTACCAAGGGAAATGATTGCTACCACCAGCTACCACCACTACTACTTATGTGCTGTTATATTTCTCTATTACTATTTTATCAGGGCATATAACTAAATATGAGCTGAAGGTATTCATTCGCACTCGTCGTAATACATTCAAAATGAGAAGCCTAAAATTTTTGTTCTCATAAATGGGTTTCACATACACACTTACAAAGCAAAAATGAAAATAGAAACGAAAATGAATTTGATATTTCTGTGGTACAACATGGAAAATAATTTACATGTTATATATTGTATAAAAAATAACAAACATATATACACACAAACAAACACACACTTATGCATAAATTTGCATATATTATATTAAAATATACATATATATATACATGCATACAAATATAACCATGTCTATATACTTATGAATTGTACAAAAAACAAACATATTATGTTATATTAATAAATATATACCTTTATATATATAAATACATACATACAAATATACATACGTATGTATATAATTCTAAAATTATAATCAAAGAGTAGAATTTTACAGCGGAAATTTATACACAACCACATATACAGACACATGCTTTGCAACTTTCTATAGATACAGTATTTGCACTCTTTATTGGCACGTCTCTCCCTTAATTGGTTTCGATTATCCTTTATGTATCTAGAAAGAAAATGTAAAAGGTTAAAAGTTAAAGATAAGTTTCTTTTTTTGGCAGACTCCTGAATCATATTTCATTTGAGTTCAACAATAGGTTAGGTTCCGTTATTTTGTCCATTGTACTCATTGAACCAAATTCCTATTCCGGTTAAGAGAAGATGCTCAGTCATCTCCTCTTTCTTAATTTTCTTCATTGTATCGTAAAAAAAAGACATTGTAAAGGAGCCATAGCAGCCTTTAAGCAAGTCTCTACCATGTTAGTTATGACCACAATGAGGTTTCTCAAATGAAGTCCGTAAAGTTTTAACACTAGTTGTCTCCTCCGATTATCCATATTTGAAAATGAAGAAATACATTTTTTTTTCATCTTTTCCTAGCATTAAGATATAACTTGTGTGAGATTAAAGGTACACCTATGCTAAAAATACAATCATAATCTGGATTAGCAATACCCATCAATGTTCTTTGCAATATCCATTAATGAACCCTTGTAAGGGTAACCGATGGATGTCTCGGTATCTACTCCAGAGACACCTGGAATTATTGTACACTCTCTACATATTTAACTGTGATTATCTTTGCCCGATATCTCATAATACTGAATCCATTGTCCGGCTGTTTTATGGCAATAATTTCGGCTCGAATAACGCTACAGTAGTCTGTTAGCCTAAGGTATAATATTAAGTCCAGTTGTTTGGAATAAATATCACATTCGATCCTTTTCCGAGTTTTGATTGGTCGGTAAATACCTGGATAACATTCTAAGGAAGTTTGAATTTGTCATGTTCAGAAATCCCAGTTCAACACTATTTTAATTTTTACCTGTCTTTAGTTGTAATTTTTCCACTCTTTAATGGCCTTTATTTGTTATGTAAGTGAAGATAAATTTTAAAATTGTGTAATCAAGACACAAACCTGTTAGGTAAATAGTGGTATGTTGAGCTCTTAACAGAAGTAATGTAAATGTTTGCAAAATTAATGTTTATAATTAAAAAGAATACTTTATTGATAAAGCAACCATAAAAACAATTTCTAAATATTGGAGATCCCAATTCTTTGTTTTATTTAGAGATTTCTGAAAACGAAATCTTGACACATGAAAAAAAAAACTTTGGAACTTTTCTAAAAATCCAAGGGTGGATAGAACTTATTGGAAATCATTTCTAGATGCATCTAGATGAATATTCAATAGTCAAATTCCTTAATAGTTTGTTTTTAGAAAATTTTTGTTATATGAAAAGGACTTGGGTCCTTTTATCAAAAATCTTAGGAGATGGGCTGAGAGAATTTACTGGAAATCATTTCTAGATGCATCCAGATGAATATCCAATAGTCAGAATCCTTAACAGTTTGTTTTATTTTAGAAAATTTTAAGGTTTTCCGAAAAACTGATTTTTGTGATATGAAAAAGGGCGGATAGAATTTATTGAAAATTATTTCTGGATGCATCTAAATGAATATCCAATAGTCAAAAAGTTTGTTTTTTTTGGAAAATTTAAAATTTTTCTGATATGATATGAAAAAGGACTTTGGTCCTTTTCTCAAAAATCCTAGGAGATGGGCGAATAAAGCTTATTGGAAACCATTTCTTGGTACATCTAGATGAATACCCATTAGTCAAAATCCTTAACAGTTTGTTATTTTTAAACAATTTGAAGATTTTTTGAAAAATAATTTTCTTTTACATTAAAAATTAATAAAATCAAAGAGATTGAAAATGGAGTAATAAAATAGAAAAATACATAGAGACTTGAACGGTCTTAGATGAACTAGTTTTAAAGCAAGATTGGAGTTGTAAATCGAAATGAATGATTAGTGAGAAAATCTATACTTTTTTTACTGTGCCACCTGTATGTAAAGTTTTATGTAAAGTATGTAAAGTTGTGCCACCTATATGTAAAGTTGGAAGTTTATTCTCCCTCTTAATTATTTTTGCTTCAACCAATTTTATTAAAAGAAAGACAGCGAATCCTTTGAAAACATAAGTATCTCAAAAATTTTCGGATCACGCGATATCAGACATAAATCATCTCCGAGGCGTGGATGGAATAAACTAAGGACAAGGTGGTTGTTCCTTCATTAGAGAGCGCACAAGCCGATGCAATGGCTTATGTGTAAGTCGTTAAGTGTGAGAAGAATCTCCTCCCTTCAACCCAGGGATAATAAATTCTGAACAAGTGTACTTTTTTCAGTATCTCAGTTATTCATTCAGTTCAATTATAGAATTTTTCACTATTAATAAAACTATGATTTGAAAGTAAAATTTTTCAGATGATTTTTTAAAAATGTATGTGTAAAAATTTGAAATATTCACATTCTCAGACATGAATGCTGTAACTTTTGAAAATACTATTTGATATGCGTTTATTAAGTTTGCGTTAAAAGATTCAGTTGGACTTTTCCTCGATAATGCCCTTTATAAAATATAAAAGGTCTACATAGACATGTGTTTCGGCGTCCATTTCTCAACATTTTAAAACACTCTTGATTACGCGTTTATTAAGTTTATGTTAAAAGGTTCAATCGAACATTTCCTTGGCAATCCTAAAAAGTCTACAAAACGTGTGTATCGACGTCCATTGCTGAACATATAAAGTTTCAAAATCCGAGCTGAATATTAGTTCCTTTGTTCTAGGATCCAGTGCAGATATACTCTTAATCATTAGGTCTTAATTGAACAATTTTCCAAGTACAATTTAAATAATTTCAAAAGTTTAAAAAACAGTCTGATGCACTTGGTTTTGACTGTAAAATAATATGAAAGCTAATTTAGAAGATTCAAAGGACATTTAAAAAAGATATTTTGATCGAAATTAAAGTTTAGTAAAATTACGGTCCAAAAAGTAAAATTTTTTATTCAATTTAGTACAATATTAAAAATCCCTTTTATCATCCCTGCTTCAATCTACCTTCCTTGCTGGGAAACCACTTAAAATATTTTTGCATCCAAGACAATTTTTCGACAACAGAAAAAATTGTGACTTCAAAATAAAAGTAATGTATTAATTTCTTCCAGATGATCTCAATGGGATATCATACATTTATTGCCATGGTGATAATCACCTTAGTGAAAAAAGACGATACTTGAGGATAAAAATAAAAAAAAAAAAAAAAAAAATTTATATATTTTTTTTTTGCTTATTGCCAATTTTCTTTAAACTGATAAAAATATTATCAGTTTAGAAATTAGAAAAATATTGCTTTGACGATTTCCGTCCAAAGAAGATATTGCATAAATTTCTTCTAGGAAGATATCTTCCAAATGTTTGTAGGGTACTTGTAAGTTGTTTCACATGCAATTTTAAATCAACTTTATTTTTGTCATGTTCAAATTTTAGATACTTTGGTTTTATTATAGGTTTGTTGAAATGAAAAATAAGTTGAACTTCGAAAAGACTCTATTATAAAAAAAAAATACTTTGTAGGGAGATTTTTCATTCTAACACAACATTTTCTTTTGAAACAGCATCTCTTATCCAAGCAAATGTTAGATGTGAATGTTATAACTTCGAAATACTTATAAAAAAAATATAATCTCATGTTGTATATATACGCATGTGAGATTATAAAAAAAAATAATATAAGTTTGAGAAATGAAGTTGAAATAAATGGTAAGCTATTTATAATGAAATTTATCCAAACCGTAATTGTAACGCAGTTTTTGTTTCCAGCTGGAGAATATTCAGTCTGTCTAGATTCTTTAAAGGTGTTTCCTTTGATTGTTCCACAGAGCTTCCTGGTTCATTCCTAACATACAACGAAACGATAGATACTAATTACAATCCGATGAGATAAATGTTTAGGCTCTTTTTCGGCTAACTACAGGTTTCGACCTCCAAATACAATTCCATGAGATAAATACTTCGGCTTTAAATCTGCTAACTCCGGTTACGGATTTGGTTAACATTTGGAAGAAAGAGTTTCGGCACATCTGGTAATACTTGAATCTATAAGAGCAAAGTAAAACAAGATCGATACTTCAGTTCTTGCTCCAATTTCTCCTCCTAATCTTGATTATTTAAGTTTAAATTAACATAAACTCACTGAAAATTATAAATTATATATTTTGTTATATTGTAACTAATATAATAGTTACATGTTAGTGGTGTAATCTTTGAAACTACTCGTTACATTATGCAAGTAGTAGATCATTTTTCTAAGATATCAGTCTAACCTTAGAGATCTTATTTGATATCGTAAAGCTTCAGGTCAGGTCGGATCTAGTATCTCATCTCACAAATATCCAGCTCGGATTCTATTTGATTGATTGTACACATTCGGTTGTCACGTTAATCGACCACAAAAAACCAAGGTATTTATTATTTCAAAACTTTTTTGCGGGCCCTCTAAAATGTACCTTCAGTGGTCAACGGTCCTCCATTTTAGAACTGTTAACATGCCTAGGTTTTTACACAATAAAATTATTTGTATATAGTTGAAGATTTCCATAAACTTTGGCCTCTGACGTAATTTTGAAGTCAACACCTAAAATCTCCCAGCTAAATTTTTTCTCTTCCAAGGAATAAGTGATATAGTTAAAACTATTTTCAGATTTTAGAGAAAAGGAAACTGAATACTTTCAACTGAATTTAAAGATACAATAATATCTGCACGAAGTCATAATCATGAACATTTCATGTTTAATACCTGTTACGAAATTGTCTACTCAATGTTTAGATTGAACTAAGATCTCTAAAGGAAATCATTCAAAAGCAAAATGTTTGCTATAGAATTTTGAAACTACTAGAATATTTAATTTCCCGTTTTCCCGGGAAAACTAAAAAAGTTCCCGAGAGTATTTTGCCGGGAAATCCCGGGATTTCCCGAATCCAAACCCTAATTACAATGTTTACCTATTTGTTAACACTTTTATAAGTTCCGAAATATCTTTCCAATTTACCTACCTATTGGCGAGATTGTTATTTAATCATTTTTAACTAATCTAATTGGAAGCATTTCTTGTGTTTAGCAAGAGCAAAGCCTCCAATTCTTCATTTTAAAACTTTTATCATGCACATCGAAATCGTAATTTTTACATCGTCTAAACCACTCACGACAAGATGTCTTATGTAAAGCGTAGTCATTCAAACTACCACCAAAATATGATGGCTTTCAGTAGCGGTTTTCTTCAAAAAATAAAACTTTCCGTAAATGTTCCTTTTTGCTTCGAAACTCTCCATATTCAAATCTTAAAAAAAAAATTGTGTTTTAAAGTTTCAAGAAAATAACACATACCGATAAAGAAAGCCTAATGACAGTACTTTCAGCTGTTATAGTTGGAAATGGATCTGCTTGATAAAAAACAATTACTGCAATTTAATGTAAAACGATGGGAATTAATGCATATACCCAATATATAGGCAACCTTTAGTGGGGAACAGTATTTTTTTTCTGAGTTTCGCAGCATGAATTAAAACATTAAATCGCCTTGTCTCTAACCAATTTTCGATTCCTGTATAGCATTTGTAAAAGTTCTAAATAAAACGTAAATTGTATACAAATCCTAATGTTGTGCACCAATACTGTTTATTAAAATAACGTTGAAAAATATATTCCATATTATTTACATATTAACATACATGCATATGTATAATCGACATGTGTACAAGAGTAAATTGTGCGAATATTTTTCGTGTATGTAAGTATGTTAGTATGTATGTATGTATGTATGTATGACTTAAGAGCGTGTATGTGTGTGTGTGTTTTAAAAGTAATGGGCAAGCTTTAAAATTTTTTACACACACATGCACACATCCATACAAACGTAGATTTTCTCCCTTTGATGCTTTTGGGAATAGATGGACAGACAAACATCAGTAGATGAATGATTCTATAGACGAAAAATTTAAATCATGTAATGGGGTTAAATTTATGGAAAGAGAATTTGTGAAGAAGTCTATGACGAGGAGGAGGAGCGAATAAAGGATTGAATTTTGTTAAAGGATTGAATTTTATTTTAAAGCAAAAATGTTGGTCGTTTTTTTTTTTTTTTTTTTTGAATCCCCCAAAAGTGTTTGTGTTGTTAAAAAAAAAAATTAAGGTTTGCCAGAATTAATTTTTACAAATGTAAAACGCTAAAGTTAAAAACAACACCTTCATGTGTGTTTCTGTGTATTTATATACATTTATATGTATAAATATGAATTTTAGGTACCTATGTTTGGGATGGATATTAATTTATGTTAAAATTATATATGTGTGCTTATAAAATATATACGAGTTATGTATGCGTATGTATTTAATGAAGAAGGATAATGAAAAGGAACTAAAGTAATAAATTATTGGAGATACAAAAAAGAGGATGTTCTTAGTTTTCTTATTAAATATAGTTGCAAAAAAGGTAAAATTTCTCTAAAATTTTTAAATATTTCAAAACAAAAAAGAAGTACAAATGTGAAAACTTTTAAATACATTGTATATTATGAAATATAAAACGCATTATGAGATCTTAAAATATTACTTGGAGAGAAGAGAACAAAAAGAAAAGAAAGAGTACAACAATAAATGTATAAAGTGACTTGTGTTGTTGTCTTTATTGTTGTCTAATTGTAAATAGCAACAACAAAAGTAAAACAACAGTATTAATTATTTTAGTCAAAAGTGTTTGGAAAATAGTTTGTTAGTCGATTAGTTATTTAAACCGAATCTAAAAGTATTTGGTAGTTGTATTCTGTTATTTATAGTTACGGACAAAAAATAGGGTCAAGTATAATTACTTAAAAATTTTTGAGCTTTCGACGAACTTTTGCGCAAAACAAAAGAAATTTTAGTGCCAAATCATTAGGAATACATTAAATTATAAACCTATAAAAAAATTATATCCTTTAATAAGCGCAAATTGTCCTTTTTCAGTGCGGACAAAAAAGAAAAAAAAAAATAGGGTCAGAAGTAAATACGACAAAAATTTTTTTTTAAATTTTATAATTTTTTTTTTCGAAAGTTTACTTATTTTAAATTTCGATAATAGATATTAACAATTAAAAACTGAAAAAGAATGAGAATTATTGGAGATCTTTAATTTCGAGTACTATTTGTATTAAAAAGGATCCATAAAATAGGAACGTCAAAAATATGGGAAAAATCGAAGGTCTAAGACAGCATTCAGAAACATTTTGAAAAGGTTCGGGGTATAAAATGTACTTACAGAGAAATAATAAATAATTGAATTCTTATATTCCCATGTTCTCAGAAGAAAATTTTGTTTCTAGTAGATTTTCAAACGACTTAATGAAATTTAATTCTCCCGACATTATCACATTTTTTTGAATATATTCTGTTCCAGATTAACTTTGTTTACATTAAACCTTTATAAATTAGTTTTAAGTACTGCCTTTTAATTAAAACTGAAATTATTTAACTATAAAAATCGGTGTCGGTACTTAACATATATTCAGACCTTAGATTTTCCCCATATTTTTGACGATGTTATTCTATAGATCCTTTTTGATAAAAATTGTTCTCAGGATCAAAGATTATTAAAAGGTTCGTATCACTTTTTCAGTTTCTAATTGTTAACATCGTCATCAAGATTAAAAAAGTATAGTTTTCGAAAAAATTTTGCAAAAATTTAAAAAAATGTTTACGAATTTACTGCTGACCCTGGGATAACGGCAAAGAATATTATTTTTATATAAGTTTATAACCCAAAATAATCTCAATGATTTCGCATTACTAGTTTTATTGTTTTGCTTAACATTTTTTTAGAAAACTCAAAAAGTTTGAAGTAAATATACTTGACCATATTTTATTGTCTTTAACTGTATAAGAAAATACAAAACAATATTCACGAAGATATGTGGAACGACAAGATGTTGTCATACTCCACAAGAAAATATGTTAGAAAAGAGAACATAAGGTGAGGTGTACGTTCAACTAAAATAACATGTTTTTTCTTTTTTTTAATAAAAGTTGAACGGAATGAGTTAGGATTAAAACTAAATCGACCGCTTGTGGCATTTCTTCTCAATTTTTTTTGCATTGCTAACTGGATTGATTATTTTTAATTTTTTAGGTATGACTTCTGAAATATATTTAAAAGTACTTTAACGAAATTTTTCGCAGTATCTCTCTATAAGAATTTAAAATAATCACAATTGACCACTGCTGGAGCCTTTTTAAATTCGCTTTTAACTTGGATCCTTTGATTCCTTTACAATTGACAAAACTCTGGGTAGTTAAAACAACTAATATGTATTCTGTAGGACTAAAATAACTTTCCAATTCTGGGAGCTTCTACTGTAACGACAAAATTCTAAATCTGGCTAGAAAATGTTAAAAACATTTTTGCAACGACTGTCATCAATGTCTTTTTATGACACTCTTTGCTATGATTATTCGGTTTATTCACTTGTCATATGACAAATTGTTTTGTAAATTTGCATTGTTTTTAGTTCGATACAGTTCGGGACCAATTTTTCGATTATTCGGTATATAAACTTTGTACCTTGGAACATGGAAAAAGTCAGCAATAACGTATGTTTTCCATGCTTATACAAAATATTGAAAATATTTTATTTTTATTATTATTGAGGAGCTTTGATCATTCTTTGCCTGAGAGTTCTTTTTAGCTTTGTTATTTAAAATTTTTGTTAGCTTTGATTGACTAAAGCTTAGGCATAACTTTAAGATGGCTCATATTTGATTTTTAAGAAATAAGCACAACATATCATTACGCGGCCGACATAGCTCTTAGGAGTTTCTTTACTTTTCGAGCTTGGATTTCATTCTTGTGACTTTTTCTTTTTCTGAACCAAGTATCATCTCATTCCTTAATAAAATAAGAACTCCAAACAAAATTTTATAAAAATCGACATTTTTTAAATAATATTTATTAAATTCCATTTGCTTTCGATTTTTTGGTACATATTAGGAACACTTTACAATATCTACTAATATCGATCAAAAATCAAAATTCATCTGGCCATTCAAATAGATATGGAACAATTACAATGTGGTATAAAATCAAAATTTGTGCTTTGGTTGTTATAATTGCATAGTTTCCTATGTATTTCATTCTTTTTAAAATATCTTTTATATTTTATGAGCCACAAAATTCGGAAAACTTCACCAGATGTTTTGTATCAGGAATTTTGTATTTTTCCTTAAATTTTGGAATATCTTTTTTAGATCTTTCCGCAAGATTCCATAATGGTTTCCATCCGGTGGTCAAATCAGCCAACGAAAAAAATTAAATTTGATTACTTTGGAAATAATCATTCAAGGGTTTTGGGGATAAATTTTGACCATTATTTTACTGAAATCCCACCGAACTTAAATACTTTATTCAGGATAAGATAACTTAACCTCCAATGAAGATTATTTAAAATTTTTCTCCCGAATTTTTAACATTAAAAGGTATTATGAGACCGATCTCTGTCATAGGAGTTGTACTACTTATCTATACTACATGCGCCATTTTTTTGTAAATATTTTCTTTGTAAATATTTTTGTCAAATATTAATATGATTTTTTTTTATAGTATATTCTTTTTTATCCCTTCACTTCCGAGTTTACGCACCATTTTTAGTACATCAAGAATGAGGGTTTTTAACTTGGGTATTACGAGTACATACATTACATTATCAAACTCTGTTTTAGTAATCTTAAAGTATCATATGAAACCTTCAAGAAATTTATATAAAAAGTTATCTTATACTGATGATAATATCAGTGATTGATGGTTTGCTGTTTCCGTGATATTTCTTTTCCCGGGAAACAGGAATGAAAAATTCAATGTCCCGAGAATTTCTGAGATTCCCGGGAAATACAATTTGTCATATTAAAAAACTTAAATTATAAGAAAAAAGCACTGATTTCTTATAAAGAATATTAAACAACATTCGTAAATCATAATTATAAAAAAAAAAATAAATAAATAAAATAATATTAAAGTATGATGCATCTTTAAAGATTTACACAATTTCAAATATTTCATACAAAAAATAAGTAACTATTGCAAGTTAAAGTAAAAACTGTATATCTGAGATTTTTGGGTTAATTAGTTTTTCATGCCAAAAATTAAAAATAATAATAATAATAATAATAATAATAATAATAAATAAAATAAACCCTAATCTATGGTACTTTATTTAATTTTCAATACAAATTGTTTTTCTTATTGTTTTATTTGCATTTTATCTTAATCTTCCATTATTAATTAATTCTTTCTAATTTAGAGATATAAAACATAATTCTGGAAAATATTTAAAATCGTTTTAAAATCCTCGGCTAAGTTTTGAGGCTTTAAAATTTATATATATTTATTTATAGTTTCATTGCTTGTATAAGAAAGAACTGATACTCTCAACTTAATAACTTTTTTATGATAGTGAACATTTTCGAAGCGAAATTTATTTAATATTCATTTTCACAAACCAATAATAATGGGTGATTCAAGTAGAGATACTTTTTTCAATAGCCTTTTTTTGACAGATCACGTGTGAGTCGTGTCATACTGTCCATGTTATTTTTGTTTAGTATTGTTTAGCATTTCATAATGGAAAGATTTACGCCTGAACAATGTTTACAAATTGTTCAACTTTATTACCAAAATTTATGTTCTGTGAGGAATGCGTTTCGTGCACTTCGCTCAACTTATGGTCAACATAATCGGCCTACTGAGCGTACTATTCGCAACACCATCACCCATTTCGAAACCCAGCATTCATTATTGGATAATATTCGACAGAATAGACCACGTTCAGCACGCTGTGAAGAAAATATAGCGGCCGTAGCTGAGAGTGTATACGAAAACCGTGGAAAGTCGATTCGGCGCCGTTCGCAGCAACTCGCACTGACGTATGGAACGACTTGGCGCATTTTACGTCGATATCTTAAATTGAAAGCGTACAAAATACAGCTTGTGCAACAACTGAAGCCGCTCGACCTTCCCAAGCGACATCGCTTCGCTCTTTGAGTTCAAAGAAGATCCGACGTTTTAGAGGCAAATTTTGTTCAGCGATGAGGCCCATTTCTGGCTCAATGGGTATGTAAACAAACAAAATTGCCGCATTTGGGACGAAGAGCAACCTGAAGAGATTCAAGAACTGCCACTTCATCCAGAAAAAAACAACGGTTTGGTGTGGTTTGTGGGCCGGTGGAATCATCGGTCCATATTTCTTTAAAAATGATGCCGGTGCGAATGTAACCGTCAATGGCGACCGTTATCGTGCCATGATAACCGACTATTTGATGCCTGAAATTGAAGCTCGTGATCTCTTGGTTTCAGCAAGATGACGCCACTTCCCACACATCGCATCAATCAATGGAGCACATAATTTCACGTTTTGGGCCGGTCGATTGGCCACCAAGATCGTGTGATATCACACCGTTAGAATTTTTCCTATGGGGATATGAAAAGTCTAAAGTTTATGCGGACAAACCCACTTCAATTCAGGTCTTGGAGGAAAACATCACGCGTGTCATTCGGCAGTTACCAGTCGAAATGCTCGAACGAGTCATCGAAAATTGGACTCAACGGATGGACCATCTGCGACGTAGCAACGGCCAACATTTTATAGACATAATCTTCAAAAAATAAATGCCAAAGAATGTTCTTTCAAATGATAATAAACATTCCCCATTAAATTTGAATTTTCTGTTTTTTTTTTTTTTTTTTTTTTAAAAGTAGGGAACCTCGAAATGGATCATGCTTTACAATGAAAAAATCAAAAATTTAACTTGCCAAAAGTAAAATTGTTTTGAAATTTTGTTAAATTCTTAAGACACTCTATGACGAGAAGTATTAATAGTCGGAGTTCACATACAGCAATTTTTCTTTTTTGCAATTCTGAGTTCGTAAGCGAGAGAGGTAAAGAGAATATAAAAGTTTATTATTCCCTTGACCTCTCTCTCTCTCTCCTACGAACTCAGAATTGCAGCAAGAAAAATTACTGTTTGTGAACCCCGACATACTTTTGAATAATAAAATACATAATTCGTGTTTTATCAGTATGTTAAAAGATTCTATAGGGAATACTCCAGACGGTAATAAAAAGATTTTATATTTAATTTAGTTTTTATATTACTTTCAATATTTTTTCTTTTTATTTTTTTAGAAAACTTTTTTTATAATCATATTTTTGATAATGTAGAAAAAATACCTTTTTGATAAATATGGAAAATCAAATGTTTTTGAATAATTTAAAATATCATTTTTGAGCGTTTGCCAAACGGTAGCAAAGTTCTGTAGAAAATTTAAATTTTCCTATGGTGCACAAATTTAACACTTTTAAATTTTGACATATTCTTTTAATAAAACTTCTGGAAAATTTAATATATTTTTAATAATTATTTGTTTTTATAAAAAAAAAACACTTTTATAAAATAAACATTAAATTGTGCAACTATTTTAAAATATTTAATTTAATTATTTATTTTATAATTGTCCAAATTTTCTCTTCATTTTTGAATAATTTATGTAGCCCTTTGGCATAGAATAGAACTAGAAGTTTATGTGAGAGGCACTTCGGACTAAATTTTCAAAAAGAAATACTAATTTTTTTCAAAACACAAAAACAAAATATATGTGATTTCATGTATTTTGTTGTTGCATGCATTAGGTTTTTGACAATGAATCAGTTTTTTTTTTTATCTCACATAAATATCTACTTACTAATCTATGTCCTATGCGATAATGAAATTTTATTCACCTTAAAAATGTCAAAAGTTTAATTTCCTACACACTCTTTTTGTCTGTGTGAAACGATAGAAAAGTATGTTTGTTAATAAATTTTTGATTGATATGAGGTGAATAAAATTTTACTAGATCATAAGGCTAGTTGAATTTTTGACAAACGTAAATAAACGTGACTTTCGTAAAGGATTCAAGTATTTTTATTATTATTGATAAAAAATGAGATTTTATTTTTATGTTTACATAATTATTTAAATTTATTTTTTAATAAAAATTAAATTGTCAATATTTTACAGTTTTCATTTCACACAGAAGAACGAAAATTTTTTCTCACTATAGAAAAAATATTTTTACAAAGTTCTATTTGTATCGAATTTTTAACAAATCTTAATTTTCAGTATTACCATCTAAAAATGCCTTCAGTAAGTAGTGTGTAAATTTTTCATTGAGGCGTCAAAAACAGTAATATTTTTGTTATAGGATTTTAAAACTACATATTAAATTTAATACTAAATATGCATTTTCTCGGGAAAATTAAAAAAAAATCCTGGGAATTCCCGACTACATTTTGACGGGATCCTGGGTTTCCTGCCCGGAAATTCTGGGAGTCCAAAGTCTAACTCCAACGCATCAAAATAAAAAAACTTCTTAAAAAAATGTAATTGAAATTTTGAACCAACCAAGTCTATAACTCAAATAAATCGAATCCCTTTTGAAATCCTTCGATTAGATCTAGAAAATCATATCATAAAAAGATTCAGCAAAATAAATCTGTTTTAATAAATCTATTTTAATAGCCAGGCTAATTTTCATAATTTGTTAATACTTTATCTACGTCTAATGAATTAATTTGGATAACTTACCTTTTGATACAATAATTAATGAAACGAAAATCATTCGCAAAAAATATTAGCTAAAAATTTTATGCTGTACCTATTTTAATAAACTACACATATGATCATAGATAGTTTTATTAGAATGTCTATTGCTGTTACTGTGACCCGTTACTCAGCATAGTATAACTCTTTAAAGGTATATTAATCCATTTAGAGCTCTCTTACAGTTATTAACTTTTTCCTTTAAGATTGACTGAATGTTCAAATATTATTTCCTACGAGTACTATACAGACATCAGCACCTGCTCTTATATCCTTTTTCGATCTGTCAGTTAAAACTGCACATCCACCATAGATTCTAACAGAAAAAATAAATATTTCTATCATCTATCTGGTTCCTAAAAATTTTAGGAGTTCCGTAAATAGGACCCAGATAAAAAGTAAATTTTTTTTAATGATTAGTTGCTTGGTAAGAGTAGTAGATCGATGATCAATCAATTAGATAATTTCGTTCCAATTAGACAACTCACATAGAATTAAAACTATATACTAGTGAGAGGCTTTAAAATATATAATAAAGTCGCTAAAGTTCAAAAAAAGCTTCCCAAGAAATAGTTATGTGAGTGCGTTCAGGGCTGGTCATTCAGATACAAGTTGAAAAACGCATTTCTTCTTTCCATAATCATTGTAGCTACCAAAATTTCCATTGATTGGGTTCACTTGCATGTTTACCAACTGACATCATCTACGAAATGTCTTTCTGATAACAGTATAAAAACTGCACGCAGAGAAAAAATTTAGTTTTAGTTACCATAATCTAAGAGAAACATATTATGATTGGAACATATGATCACAGCAAAAATGGAAATGATTTTGTTTTTGTTTTTTCATGTTATGATTCTAATTTTACATATAATTGAACAATCTTACTACATCATTATTCCATTCTATTAGATTACGATTTAAAGTTATTATATTATTATTCTATCTTATTACATTATTATACCATATTGTCATTATGATTCCATTTTGTAGTAATATGCCATTTTTCATATTATTATTCCATCCAACTTATCATATGTTAAAATAAAACGTATTAATAAAAAATAGTATTTTTAAAAATTTTTTGTTGAAAATAATAGAGAAAAGTGTTCATTAGCAAAAAAGAAAAAAAAAAAAATATTTACACATTATTTATTCTTTAATTATATTCATTTGTACCACCATATGTGGTTCAAATATTCATTTGTACCACCATATGTGGTTCAAATGCATGATGTTTTTTTTTTTTAATAAATCGTTTAATGGTAGTTAATCAATAACTTATATTGCTTAAATCACACCGATTCTATTATATCATTCTATATATATAAAATTCTCGTGTCACGGTGTTTGTAATTGAACACCTCCGAAATGGCTTGACCAATTTTTATGAAATTTTGAATATGTAATTATTAGGTATGCGAATAGGTCGTAAAGTATATTTCATATCGCTAGAGGGCGTAAAATAGACCAAAAACTTCCCATCCCTATATCTTAAGTTATATAAACCGATTTTCTGGAAGGCACTATAGCCTATAATTTTGATTATTTAGGGTGGGAAATAGGGCAAGAGGGGTAAAAGCTCCCTCTCCTTATATCTTCTTAACTAATCAACCGGTTTTCTTAAAATTGGGCATGAAGACAATGTAGCATGCGAAAGAAATTTAAAGATATACATTTTTTTGAAAATTCCTATTTTACATTTAAAGCTCCGCCTACCCATGCCTTCTTAATTAATTATCCGATGATAGTTTCAAGTCTTGAAGGAACTAAAGGCTATAAATTTTAACATTCTTCGAGTAGTCAAACTTCTACCCGCCGCCCTCTACATAAAAGTTTTTGCTGGTTATCTATGGAATTTTCGCAAGCAGAGTAGGCATTGATACTTTTTAGCTCCTCCTACCTATTCTTTTTAGCTTGTCATCTAGGAAAATTCTTAGATAATTTACCTCCCATACTGTCGGTAGAAGATTTAACAGCAGAGTAGAAAAATGTTTTTATTTATCGTTTGTGCTAACTAGAATGCAGATTCACGGTGGGAAAGATGGATTTTTTCGTAGTTAAAATCTATGATCTATGGTGGATAAAGACCTACAATTAAAGAATGATGTGGAATCACATCATTACATGCTATTAATGCTAACATAATATCTTAAAATTACAGCTATGGTAAAATTATATTGAAAAACTTGTTCGAAGCAAATTTGTGCTTAAAAGAATACTTGAATTTTATAACTTGATCCAATGAACCTCTTTTACATGTGGTCGCAGAAATATGCTTCGTTTGCGAAAGTATAATTTTTCATGTATAAGCAGAACATTTATAACAAAGTGCATTTCGTTTGTTTTTGATTGGTCCATTATTCTCCTTAGGCCCTAACGACAAATGTTCAGTTCCTTCAGTTTGTGCAAGTTTATGTACCTCGACTAAATCCCCGCTGTCTTTCGGTTACATCATCAATTCTCAATTTCAATTGTATGCACAAAACTAACTGAGAGCATATTAAAAAGAAAAAATAAAAATAGAAATAAAAATAAAAAATAAAGGAATTTTGAGACCAGAACAATATATTTGTACATAAAAATACAAAGTTATTCTTTCTTAAACTGAAAACAATGAATATTTCCACCTAACTTTATATCATAAATTTCTATTAATAAAGATCAGAGTAAAATAGTTGTTGCGATTTTCAAGTAGTATTATTACTTTATTATTACACACATTCCACTTCTGTTGACGCCATTACAACACGTGTTCTCTCTCACAGGATGTGTGTATTTATTAAGAAAACTACCCCATTCTTTCTGCCACCCATTTCGAAATGAGTACAATTGAGAGAGATAAATAATTTTAAATCTCTTACATGATTCAACGTATTCTTTTACAATAGTTTAAAAATAATATTTGTTTTGAATTTAATAAAATTTATTTACAAAAATATAAACTGTAATGTAACTAAAGACAAATGTAAAGAATTCCGGAAACAAGAAATAAAACGAAGTAAATTTAATTTTTTGTGCCACAATGCATACGTGACACATGGTTTTCATTTAATATATATATTTGAAATAATTCCTGGTATTTGTAAATTATATAACAATACTTAATTTTATGTTTATTTTTAAATGAAAGAAAATGTAATAAAGTTCATTTTGTCTGGGTCATATTTAGAAATGTATGGGAAATAACGGAAGAGAGTTAATAATTTTTATATTTTGTATGTACATATATTAATATTCATTTTGGAAATTAATTAATATTTAATTAAAAAACTATTTCTTTGTTTAATCGTATAAGTTCGTCTTATAGTTTTCGGAAAACTTTTAAACCTTTTAAATATTTTTATTTCGGCCATCTCTTTTTTGAAATTTGAAGTGGCGTAAAATGGATTAGTTTTTAGGTTGAATTGCTTGGTACGCAGTATATTTTGGATCGCAGTTTGCAGAAACACTCGTTATGGGGGAGTAGACTCTGAACCCCAGTTAACATAAAGGATCCTGCCGAAATCATTAGGTGGTTTGATTGTTTTATCGGTATTTTATTATCGCAATAACATGACCCATCACTTATTATTGAATAGAATTTATAAGATTTTTATATCAAACAATTACATTTCCAATATAAAATATCCTATAAAAATGACTTATATTCTTATTATTTTCATAATTATTTATATTTATGTACATGTGTATATGTTTAAATAAGTATTTGATTATTTACGAAGCCATTATTTCGTTACATATACATTAACAGATAAGTATATACTTTTATTTTTATACAACCAATTATTACTATTAACGCTTTCGACTAAACGGATATTATCCATGTATAACTAACACATGCACATGTTTATATTTTCATTTGTTTGTGAGTAGTATGTGTGTGTTTGCCTGTATTTAGTGTGGAATCATTGTAAAACATTATAACAGCAATAGTGAAAATCATCGCTACTAAATTCAAAATCAACACTTGACTTGCGTCCATTATAACCACTTGGTTCGTGAAACCAACAATAACAAGAAAATAATCACACAAACACACACAACGATAACAACAACAACAACAATAATAACAAACAATAACGTCAATGACAATAAAAACATGAATAAATACAAGAACCATTATTATCGTCATCCACTCACTCACACTTACGCATAGAAATACTGAAACTCAAATATACACTTTAAAAATAATACACAGTTACAAATATGGTACAGTGTGCGGAAATGTCGATATGAGTACGAATCAGTGATACATAATATTATTAAATAATTACTTAGTACTTTATAGCGATAATTTGTACCAGTATTTTGAGTTGAAAGTTCCATCGTTCTTTCGTCACTTTAAACTAAAAGTGCAAATATATAAATTATGAAATCTAAATTTTGTTTGTATATAAAAAAATGAAAGATTTACAAAATGAATAGTTACTATTATCCCAAACTTTTTTAATATTCGCAGTGTCAAAAAGAAATTATTCTATGCAGCCAAGATGAACGTGACGATCTTGAAATCGTACTATTAAACTCATAAATGAAACTATAATTCAAATTATAAGTTTTCTGCATTGAAGAATATTCACAAATTTAGATATCACTCCCTTTTGATTTTTTTGATTGTTAAACCATTTAACATGGGTTCATCATCAAAATCGCTTTCATAAAACGAACAAAAAACCTCGACATTTACTCTAATATGAAGACGCCGAAATTAGTCAAGTTTTTCTCTTTCAAATAATATAATATATCCGATTATTAAAAACTTAGGTGAATTTAAAAGTGATTAAAATAATCGCGTTTACCTTCATCTTCAAATAATTAGACAATACTTTTAATGCGAAGATTTAGATTAAAAGGGTCGCCCACTGAAAGCGAGTGCACTTGGAAGGTTTTAGACCAAATGTAATACAATAATATAAATAATAAATAATACAACATTTAAAAATTTTATACTTTTCTGAAAGGTATCTTCACAAGGATGATTTTCAAATAGAAAACAGCCCCAATAGCCCAAGCTGTCTAAGTACACACCCTCCTAAATTTTACATATTTTATATGAAAGTTTTGACTTTAGTCTATATGTTCTGAATCCCAAAGCATGAATCTGCAAACAGAATGCAGTTTCGGAATTTACAATGCGTTCTTGAGAGTTTGCAATCGCTGTCTCAGGGACATCGGAAAAATATGAATGAACTTTATGGTCGAAAAAGTGAGAAATAACGTTTTTTACACTTTATCACTTTAAACGATAAAGTTTACAATTACCGAAAAGTTCGTTGAGATACGAGTATCTTAACTAGCAAAGATTTTATTACGGATAAAACATTTATAGTTTCTCTAAAACCATTTTTTTACAAAACATTTTACTTAAATTCCAAAAATCGAAAGTATGAACTTGGTTTTTTCAAATAAGTTATGTTGCCAAGATGACATAATTCTTCATTATATACAACAATATTGAAGTCAATATTTTTTACAGAAGAAGTACAATAGGCCCATTTCCGATATCTGCGCAGCTCTTGTTATTACAGTATTAAAAAGCTGCAAAAAAAAATTTTTTTTTAAATATATTTCTAACTAAATATTAATTTTTCAAAATATTATATTTTAAATAAAATTTTCCCAAGTGACTTAATTGACTACTAAATAATTAAGAAAAATATAAAATATTAAAAATAGATGTAATAGTAATCGTTATTTAGTAGATTTTTTGATTAATTTAAATTAATTTTTAAATTGATAAAATGGATTATAATTAAACAAATAAAAAAGTTTTTCCGATCGACTTAATTGTATATGTCAATAGTCGTCGTGAAGAAATTAAATTCCAGGATTTTGCTCGCTGCATTATTAATGGCACATATTTCATCTTGGAAAACTGTGTAATCATTAGAAAAAATTCTCAAACCAGCGCCAGTTTTCGTCTAAGAGCTATAAGATAAAACTGAGATTGCATATTCCAGAAAAACGGAATTTGCCGTCTAGTATACTCTAGATTGAATCATACCAAAAGTTCTCTCAAAATTTGTGTTCGGTATTTAATAACCGATTCCCTGCGCTATGGCCAACACAGTTGTGATTTAGTTTTTCTGACTCTTTGAGCAGAGATACTTGTAATGAAAATATCAAGGAGTTGAATGTCTAACATAGTCTCCAGTCTCATTTGAAGAGTGAAGTTCATCGCACTATTGATATTGCTCTATGCTCAGGGTAGAGATGTACGTTTTCGTGTCTATTACCTTGCACCATACAAGTGCTCGGTAGGTAAGGATAGGTCTTATGATTGCAGTATACATCCAATGGACAATATACGATTTTAGACCTCATCTTTTCCCAAAAATTATACGATTTGAATGGGTTCAGGACTAGGTTTGAATAATATTCGATCCTAAAGTGCACTTTTTGCTGATATTTTACTGAAAATACTGGATAAATATATTATAACCTATTGCGAAGACTCCTAAGGTTCATTCTTCTCTACCATTAGCTCATGAAAAGCATAGGATTAACAACGTTTACTTCCATAATCATTTAAATCTGTGGCATGACTTCAGGCGCTTGACATGTTGAAGAAAGTTGGACATAATTTTCCAAGAATTTCTGAGTCATTCCAGTTTAACCGCAACTTTTGCAAATTCTCTTGTAAAGACTCCTAATGTCGTTCTCCACTGATACCAGCCAGCAGACCGTCCACAGCAAAGACTTCGTAAGATCTCAGTATTAATGCTCATAATCGTTTACATCAGTAAAAGGCTGTACTTGTCGAGGGCCTTTAATACTGTCAGACACACTTTATGAAGAAACCCTATAACCTAGAGCTAGACAAGTATGGGGCGGTTTTCTCATTCCCTCATTCCTGTTTAACTGCAACCTTTCTAAATTCCCGCCAACTTTGCTAGGTGTTTAAGAGATTCCATGTATCTTGTAAAGGAGCTATTCTTAGTCAAAATATTAATTAGGATTGCGAAACAACTAATAATTTTGGATGTCACCTTTGGTAGAGTATATGTCACTTTGACTTTTGTCAATGCAAAGGAGTTCTGTAAATAAAAAGCAAATTCTTAAAGGACTAGCCATCTGCTAGAAAGAAATCCTTTTGGCAATTTCTAAAAGGATTGGTAGTTGGTTGGTGTGCTTGCAAGTGTTCTTTGTTTCTTTTACAATAACACCAAAGAACATATTTCGAACAAGGAAGCATGACCTATGCAATCATAGATCTTTAGTTTTCTCAAAAAAACAAGTTAAATAAGTTTTTAAGATGTTATTCCAGTAATTTATTGTTCCAGTTTAAATTGTATCAAAAAAAGAAACAAACGTACAATTGTACCCACATTATCAGCGTTGGTACAAACAATAACAAAAACTAAAATTTCAACATTACAACTTGACTAACAGAAAAATACAAACACACAAGCACACGCACTGTTAACACATGTAACTTAAAAATACATGAAATAGTTACATACATACACTCACTTACACATCATAGATCCACGTTTAAAAACAAATTCAACAAACATACGTACACAATGTTGTACTTGTACAACAACATGACACGGACATTGACTACACAAAAAGGATAATGAGTCTATTTGTGAACATTTGATATGAAATGAAATAAAGTTACAATGTGTGATATTTTGGTTTTGTTAACTACGTTCAGAGTATGTAAGTAAGTGTATGTAGATTTCTGTTAGCCCCCCAAATGTAAGCAATAAAATGCTTAAATGTGTATGCTGGCTGACGTGTGTAAGTGTGTATATACCTATTTTGGGTGGCTGATAACAACAACATTCAAAGACGAAAATACGGCGGTTTGATTAAAATTGTTTTGTATAATAATAAACGTGTATTATAAACATATACATATACCCTATAAACATTTTAAAGATAAATTTGTTGCTAATTTTCCTGATGTCACTAATTAGTGACTTCTGAATGACAAATGAACAGAATACATTGCCATTGCGCATTAATGGTCCATACGTTCTTAGTGACTTCTAGATGATTGTCAGAAGTCTGTACGAAATTTACAAAAACAAAATACATTACTATCGTCCTTTCATCTTCCAAATCATAATTTGAAGTCACTTCTGGAAGATAATATGACGACAATTCGAATTTAACAAAAACAAAATACTTTACTATTCCGAATTGATCTTCATGACGTGTATTAGGAATATTGTCAGTGTTTTTATAAAATTAAAACAACACAATAAAGAATCAGGTAATATCATGAATTTTAGTACTAATTTAACTTAGGTACAGTTTGCCTGTAATATTAAATAATAATAAGAACAATTTTCCTGATAATTAAGTGTTTTATAATCAAAAAAGGATATTTTAAAAAATCAAGCAAATTTTATTAACATTTTATTTAGTAAAAATATACTTTTCTTACAATTTAAATTTATTTTAGGAAAAACTCCATTAAACAGGCAAGTATTTGCATATTTAAAAAAGTCCAAACTTTGCTTGTAAAAATGTCTTTTCGCATTCTTTGCATAGGAGCTAATCTAAATATAATTTAATTATAAAAATTATTAATTTTTTTTTTCTTCTTTTAAAGGTATCGAATTTCACCAGAAGTCTCTCATGAGGATTTTATTTGGAGTTCCCTAAATGTGAATTGTTCCTTTTGTAAATATTCACATATATTTACAAAAGGAACAATAATTATTTTAAAAAAACATTCATTTTAATTATAAATACAGAAGTGAGAAATCATATTCTAGAAGATACTAAGACGACACTTCTCTGAGCATTGTCCGGGCGTCGTCCAAAATACTTTTTCGACACTTCGAGAACTGTTCTCTTCGAAACTTCGAAAAGGCTCTTCCAGGAGAAACAGTTCTTTCCGACGAAAGATGATTTTAATGATACTTTGAGAATAGTTTAGGCGATGAATTTCAACTTCTGGAAGACTCTTCTTAGTGACTTCCGTAATAGGAAATGTTTGCAGGGTAACAGTACATACATACTACATATGTATGTACATATATATATATATATTTACATATACACATAGAAGTATAGGTACATAATGGTGCCTTGTGGCTAAGGTATGTGTTTATATACTTATTAGCGAATATTGTGTATGTGTTGAAGTATATATGTGTATATGAATTCGTTTATTTTAAGATGCATATACCTATACATACATATGTACAAGTATGTATAAGTGTGTTTTTATGTCGCAGTCCTTTGAGCTAAAAGCCTTAAGAAATGTTCAAAATCAAACAATATTCATATGAATAAGGAAAAATATGTAAAACCAATCGAATTGTACAAATATTTTTGGTAATATTGACTCTTGCATAAATTTATTAAGCTAACATTTGTCGTTTCCAAATTTATGGCAACAAATTTATTTACTTAATATCGTTGTATAAAAAATATTCTTAAACTATATAACGTTAAATAAATTTTGCGAAACGATTATGTTTATATTAAACAGGAACGTATTGTGAAATCACACATATAATTCATACATTAATTTTGTATATAAGACGAAATGCCCACAGAAGAAAATATTTGCGGAATCTACTTAATTTCGGATTTTGTATTCCAGCTACATTCGAAAATATTCATTCAATTCCACGGTTGCAGATTATCGCATGAACCTGCCAGAGAAAAAGAGCAATTTTGGCACAAAAAAGGTCGGGATGGTGCAATAGGTTTAATTCTTTCTGGTTCCGCCTAGGCCATGCCCAATATAAACGATCCAAAAAATAAATTTAAAAGTTTCGCCAATCCTATTTTATGTTGTTACTGTTGTTGCAAACTTTATCGTGTGTTCTTATCAAGAGACCCAAATACTCAATATGTTGAACTGCTGAAATATCTTATTAAGAGATTAGTGACAATGAAAAGAATTTTTGTTTACAGGATAGTAAGATCAACAGATTCTTTACTATCCCACTTTGACAAGACAGATCTGACAGAACTGTCTTTTCTTGTTTCTATAATAGGAACACATTTTTCAAACACAACGGGTAATTAAAAATTCCTGTTGTTGTTACATCCAGAATTAAAAAAGGTCCAATCATCATGGCAGGTGGAATATTATTAAAAGCGGTCTTGCGAAAGAACGATCCTCGTGGGACTAGACTTATACAAGGCTTTTGACACTGTCAGACATTCCACACACTTCCAGGACAACCTGCAGTACAGAATATTTAACAACATGAAGGGGTGAACTATCTGAGTTGACGTCATTTGTTCGTAGAATTTAGAGACAAAAGCTCAAAACCACATAGAGTTAAGCAGGGAATTCCTGAAGCCGGAGTCTTATCGCCACTCCTGTTACACTATTATCTCTCTAAACTACCCGCAACACTTCAAGGAATAGAGGTGATTATAAATGCTGAAGACTGTACTATTATAGTGTCAGGCCACAAGGTTGATGACCTATGCGGTGCGATGAATTATTATCATTATTAGATCCATAATTTCTTTAGTGCGAGTAATCTCCAATTATAAATAACGAAGTCTTCAACAAAACTCGACTAAAGAGGTAAAGCTAAGTTGAAGTCGATGTCGATGGAGTAAAAATTCAGACAGTGAACTACCTGAAGATTATGGGGGTCAACTTTGACAGCCTGTTTACCACCTCAGCTCATGGTACTGCATTCAAGAACAAATTACGAAGTAGAAACAAGGTCTTCAAAGCGCTAGCCGCCATCACTTTGGGTATGTACAAATAAACCTTGTTAGCTACATATAAGACGATTGGTCTATCAGCAATGTTGAGTGATACCCAGTGAAGAAATATACAAATCTGTCAAAATGCGCCCTTAAGGACCCTTCACATGCTGCCTACAAGTAGTACCTCATGGGATGTCATCGGAGGAGACATCCAAACTTTAACATTATACAGTTAAAGTCTACCCCGAGACATGTCAGGCATGATTTTCGTATATACGAGGAGAACATTCGGAGATATGCTCAGGATACCTTCAACCGTGGCTGGTACATGATAGTTTTGAAAGACATTCATAGAGACGCCATTAATTCCGCGGCTGCAGGACAACGAGAAGTATATGCCGCGGAAAGAAGAGTAGTTCTGGCTCAACTAAGGTCGGAATGGAGCAATTGGCTTAATGATTATTTGTCCCGCGTAGACCGTGCGGTCCCAACTTATGCCCAACATGTGGTGAGGGCCCTCATGATACCCCAACATATTCAACATATTTAATTGACCAGCTTTATTAAAGGCTTTATGGTCTCACGCAGTAAAAATAGCTGAATTTCTTGGACGTAAACTACATGCAGAACCTACACATTGAAAATTGTTAAGAAATTCTAGCTCTTATAACAAAATGGAGTGGGCATGGTGTGAATGAAAGGCTTAATTTTGTAACAATATCAAAGGCTTTATTTATCTTTTATTTTTCATTTGTTGAACTTTTTGCTTCTGCCAATCACATGATTGCAGAAATTATAAGACATTTTTAAGTCCAGAAAATCCAGCATTACCCTTACGTGTAATTAGGTTTTAAACTAAATTGAGTATATTAACTAAACATACTTTGTTTGGGTCCGTCTTTCTGAAAGCTACAATAATATTTGAATTTAGAAGCATCTAGTTTCATCGCCTTTAATCTATTTGGTTTTGTATTACTTAGTCTTCTTATAAACCTCCCTAACACCCTCTCGTTAAACACTTTTATTATACATATATATTTCCCTCAACTTCATTATCAACTTTACAATGACCATGAGGTTGGCTGCGATTTCCATCATCAGCTCTACGCATTTTATATATATTTGTGTACATCACTCCTTATCACTCATTCCTTTAAAGCTCTTGTTTTTTTTTTTAGTTTTTTTTTTGTGTTTTTTCGTTTTTACTCTATTGATTTTTAACATAATCAATGTAGATTTTTGAAAGATTTTACACGTATGTGTTTATCTGTCCTCATCTTCGATTTGATGTGGCTGTGATTACATATATATATATATATATATATATATATACATTTATACCTTACACCACCATAGGTGGTTGGGGTATTATGCATTAGTGCTGATGTTTGGAATGCACAGAAAAAGTCATGCAACACCCATCTTAAAGTATACCAGTCGACTTTTTTGAGTCTGTCCGTCCGTGTGGTTGGCTGTCCATGTAAACCTTGTTCACAAAGTACAAGTCGCAATTTTGAAGATAATTTAATAAAATGTGGCACGACTTTCATAACACAATGAGGAAGTCTATTGAAATTTTTTATCGGTCCATTATTTCACCTATCCCCCATACAAATGTCCTCCCGGAATAAGTGTTTAGCGATCATAAATACCTTAAATATAGCAATATATTAATGAAATTCTGTGTAAGGAAGTTTTGTATAAGTAATAATCTTTGTGATAAATTTCATAAGGAACTGTCTATAACTGACCATAGCTCCCATATAAAACCCTCTTCCGAAAATCTCTTTAACGTGCATAAATCACATACACATGTTAGTATCAAGTTTATATTCGACACAAATAAGTTTTATATAAGTAAAAATCGCAGTGACAAATTTTACTAGCCTACTAGCCTACTTTCGGGAATCACCCTAATGTGCATAAATTCATATAAATGTTAGTATTAACGTAATCAGGTGTGTCACGGAAATTTTTCGGAAGTGAAAATTTTCGTATAGTCGAAATCGTAACGTTTTTGTTTTGCTTCTTCAGCTTTAATACGTTTTTGCAAATCCGAAAGAAATTAAAAACACATTTTTCCTCAAGAAAATGTGGCATCATTACATAAAAGCCGATTAATAAACAATGAAAATGAAAACAAAATAAGAGAATCAACAAATGAAATAAAAGTGATATTTGTGTTTACTATTAAAAAGTTAATTTCAAAAGTGTAAACAAAATAGTTTTATAGGATTTTAAATATTCATGGTGTTTCAATTGTGGCTGTATTAGAAGAAATAAGAAATGAACATTTCCTTGAAAAACTGAGCCGAAAATCATTAATCAGATCCTTTGTTTTATCCAAGTGCAATGTAAGTAAAATAATTTAAACTATGTATTTACAGAGATTATAATATTTACTAATTTTTATTTATAGTTTCATCAGTTTATACCGATTAAACAAAGAAGCTTTTGTTATGATATTAGAAAGAATTGAACCATCGCTGCAACGTTCTTCAATACCGGCAATTATACAATTAGCAACAGCACTTCGTTTTTGGCAACGGGATCGTACCAAGGCGTCATCGCATGAGATGTAAACATAAGTATGGGACGAATATTATGGAGAATTTTGAATGCTATTGCGGAACATACATATATGTCCGCACTGGATTAAATTGAAAATGTCCAATGAAGAAATAAAGTATTCTAAGAAGCATTTTTCTTTTGTGTTGTGGGACATTTTTCGCTTTACGTTGGTTTTCCAATCGACCCAGGTCTTTTTCCACTCCTTAACATCTTTATAAGGTGGCCCTAATCTGTTTAGTTCCTCAGTCAATTCAGAACATAACGAATTTACAACAACCTTATCGCCTTTTACATATCCCCTGGCGTTTCCATAAAATCAATAAAAATTTTATCCTGCTTGGAATTTTTGTGCTTACCCCTTTGGAACGAAAAGTAGTACTTTAAAGTGATGTAATTTTGTCTAATTTATAAATACTTACATATTTGAGTAACAAACTGATAAATTAAATTTAAATTTGAAAAAAAAAATGTTATTTAAATTTAATGAAATTGACTTTTTACTAATTTTCTTTTGTTTGTATTCGTAAATGATGTTACCAAATCGTATTTGTTTACATTTTTCTTAAATACATATGGTAACTATGCAAAAAAAACTTTATTGGTAGCACGAAATTATTTATTTTCACATTTTTTTGGCCACTAAAAATTAAATTTAATTCATTGTTTATTTTCATTAACTTTTTGTGTTTTTTATCTGTAAAGCTGTGAAAATATCAATTTCACTTTAACATTTTAAAGTGGATTGAAAACGAAAAATTTTTTCGTTTTTCGTTTTCTGAAGAAGCTAAATACGATTTCATTTTCACTTTCGTACGAATTTGTGTTCTGTGACATACCTGAATATTCTGTATTCGTATATTTTATTTTACACTTAGTAAAAGTGTCCACATGTCTAATATAAGACCCTTCCACGAATTTTGATGGACATGTACAATAGTGTGGGGTATCATATGATCGGGTTTGGCCGATTATTTTTCTTTCTTGTTTTTAAAGTAGGTAATTTTTAAAGACTTTATATCTTTGCGTAATTTTTAAAATTGTTTTCTGAGTCGATTTAACGATGTCCTGTCGTCCGTCTGGCTGGCTGGTTTTCTGTCCATGTAAACCTTGTGTAGTATAAAGTACAGGATGTTAAAGATGTTTTAATGAAATTTGGCACATATAATTAATTTGGAATAATGATGACGACTATTAAAATTAGTTATGATAGGTCCATTATTTCACCTAGCCCCCATACAAATGCTCCCCCGGAATAGGATTTTAACACTTACAAATGCCTTATTTATGTCACTATTTCAATGAAATTCCGTACAAACAAGTGAATCCAAATGCCAAATTTCACGAAGATTGGTCCACAATTAGGCATATAAGGCCTTTCGAAAATCGCACATAAATGAGAGTATTGAGATAATATTTGGCACAAAATAGCTTAATGTATGCAGATATCGCAGTATCCAATTTCATAAGGTTTGGCCTATAAATGGCCATAGGTTTCAATGGTGACTATAACTTTCATACTTGTTTTTTTTTATGAATTTGAAGTGATCATACAAATGTATGTTTGCCTTTATATCTGTTTATTTTATTACGAGTATATTATAATCTTTATCAAACATAAATACACACACATTCAATCTCTGTCCTTCTCCAAATCATTCAATAAGTCCTGTCTTACTGCATTAAGTGAGTTGACTGCGTTTATGTATGTTTATCTGTGTGTCGCTGGTTTCCTTTTTTTTATAACTCGTATTGTTGTGTTCTTCCTTATTGTAAACGAGAGTGAGTGAATGAGTATTCATATGTTCGTACATGTGTTTAAGTTTGTTTTGTTTTCGTTTTGTTGCTTTGATGATTCAATACAGATTATGTAATGTTTTTTGTTGGTTTTATTTATAAAATTTTTTCTCTATTCTTCTATTAGATTTTTTTTTCATTGTGTTGCTCTTTGTATGTGTGAAATTTAACGTATTTGAATGAGTTTATTTTTACAGTTTTCATTTACAAGGATGTTTGTTTCCTTTATTTCTTTTTTTCTTGGTTACTTTAATTTTTGAAAAGGAAACTGTGTGTGAGATTTTATATGGGTAACGTTATACATATGTACTTATAAAGTTTATAGTAAAACCCTTTCAAGTCTTTGTTATTGTAGTTGTTATATTTAAAAGCTTAATTTTAAGTTTGAAAATGATTCAATTTATTTGTCTATTACTTGCGTTGAATTGATGTTTTCATAATGTGTCCTTGATTTTTTTATACACTGGTGCATATTCCTGTAAACGCATTTAAAATTTTTGTTGTTCTTTGTGATATATTCGTTTCTCTTCATCAAAAACAATGTTGTGTTGTTACAATAACTCACGATATAGCGGTACTTTTTTACGTAAGAAATATTTGTTTCTTGCTTTTGTTTTCTTTAATTTAGCAATCAGAACATATTGGTGATAATTTCAGTGGAATATTCCTATGAAAGCGTAGAGAAAAATTTGTCTAAAAAGTTATTGCAAAAAAATATTAAAACATTTTAACAGTTTTAGTTGTTTGTTTCACTTATGGTAAATGTCTGATGACATCTCTGTTTACTGGAAATATTTTTGTTTTAAATTGGAAATTTCATCAGCTTAAAGAATGCCCAAAGGAACTTTCCTTACAGACCAGGAAAAAATTCAAATTAAATTTTTTCATGATCAAACCTGGACAAAAAATTAACCATTCGGAAGGAGTTATGCATGCTTTCTTAAGAGTTCGGAAACCAACAAAAGATAATCAAAAATTAACAAAATTAACCATTCTGAAGGTGTTATTCGAGTCTTTCTTAAGAGTGTGGAAATCAACAAAAGGTAATCAAAAATTAACAAAAAGGCAAATTAATAAAAGAAGAAGCCACCCGCAATAAATTAAATGCTACACAAATAAAAAATAAACTTGACCTGCCTGTCACTTCCAAACAAGTTGCACACATTTTGCGGACAGATGGTAACATAAAATGGAAGAACGATAATGTAAGCCAGCAAGGAAAATCGTTTAAAATTTACACGTATATACATGAAATGAACAGATGTGTGGAATAAAGTAATCTTTTTTGATGAAAAGAAATTCAATTTGGACGGTCCCGATTCATATTCTTGCTACTGGTATGATTTGAGGTCGAACGAAATTCGTATGTTGAAACGCAACTTTGGTGGAGACGTGTTATGGTTTGGGCAGCCTTTTCTGCTGCAGGAAAATCAAAAATATATTTTGTTCCAACTAAACGAACTGTTGGAAGATGTTCTTCTCTCATTTATGGATGAAAAAATGGATGAAGATTGCATATTCCAACAGGATAACACTGCAATCCGTGGTTTAATGAACATAGTATTCCACTATTGGATTGGCCGGCTTGCAGTCCGGATTTAAATTCAATGGAGAATCTGTGGGGGTGCATGGCTTGTAAAGTTTACGCAGCAAATGTACAGAATGAAACCATAATGACAATAATGAAGTTAAAACAAAAAATTAAGCAAGTCTAGAAAGAAATGGACAGTGATTTTCTTCAAAAATTAGTCGAATCAATACCACACCAAATTGTTTAAGTTATCCAAAACAAAGGTTCATCAACACATTATTAACAATGCTAAATTTAAGTGCGTATATAGGAAAATCGCATAAAAATGGCATTAAGCTACTAAAATTGAATGAAAAAAAAAAATGTAATGCAATAAATAATTTAAAGAATTAATTTGTAGCACCTTAATTATTTTTTAGTCCCATTTTTTTGTAAATTTATTTAAAACATTGATGTGCGTTTCTAGCAGTTTGTTATTTTTATAAATACATAACATACATTTTTCATTGAGCATTCAATTTACATTACCATTATTTGAAAAAAGTATAAAAATTTAATTACCATTTAATGATAGTCATTCTTTTTTTAGTTATAATTTCTTAACTAATGATAATAAAATTACAAAAAAAAAAAAATCCTCAAATACTAATTATAATTACAGAAAAAGCATTGTATAAAAGTATAAAAAACAATTTTGTTTCAATTGTTTCTAATATTTTGGATTAATTTAATATCGTTTTAATAAAGTTTTTTTAATCATTTAAATATAAATCTCCATCACAGCTAGTTTTTTGGAGATAAAATGTCATATTTTTAAACCAATTACCAAATAGAAGAGTAAATGAGTACAAATTACATATAATTAAAAAAAAAAATTGTTTGAAATGTACGAAAAATACATATAAACATATATAAAATTACTAAAACAACTGAACCATAATATGTTTATATTTCTTCCTTGTACGTTTAGTTTTCCTTTTAAGAAATAATTGTACATACCACATTAAATAGTACGTACATATGTATGTACATAAAATAATTACATATTCTACTTTCTTATACATTTTTTTAAGTATTTTATTAATACAAAACTAAACTGGCTTCTTAAGTTATTTTAACAATTTCTTTTTCTTGTCTTTTATTAATTTCTTTCTAGGAATATGATATTAAAGATCATCGACCGTTTCTATCACTCAATCAAAGTGGCCTAAATAAACCTGATCAAATAAAATTTGCACGTTATCTTGGACAAGGTTTACCAACATTTACTCTATTTTGCATTTATAGTAATTTTAAAAATTTATTTTGCACTAAACGTACCGAAGTGTAAGTATTATTAACAAAAAATATATGTATATTTTTATATAAGAAATAATTTTAGTCTATGCCTATAACTTGTCAAAACGAAATAATAAAAACTCACTAGCACTGATAATTTAATGAAATTTGGCACATGTGATCTTTTTGATACATGGATCAAACCTGTTTGTTTATGATCGGCCCATTTGTCATGTAACCCTTTACAAATGCCCTCCCAGATTATATTATTTACAGAGATCGGTCCATAATTGGCTATGGCTCTCACACAAATATCCTACCGGAATAGGGCTTAACGCGGATATATATATATATGTTTAAATATATCACAACTTTAGTGAAATTCTTCATAGATAAGTTTTTAAGATCGGTGCATAATTGACTTTAGCCTCCATATAAGAATCATTTCCGAAAGTCACTAAACTGTATAAATCTCATATAAATGTTTGTATCAATATAATATTTGATAAAAAAAAGTTTTTCTTCAAAATTTCTCTAGAATCTGTCTACAATTGACTCTTTTCACTTTTACGCGTATACTTACGTAATGGTGAAGGGAGCTTTCCAAATTATTTTTTGTATGATTTTAAATGAGAAACATTATACACATGGACAATAAAATAGGTGTGAATTTCTTCAAATGAAAAAAAATCAATTTTATGTTTTAAAATTTTTAAACTTATATTTATATATTTTTATTATTTTTATTTTATTTATATTTTTTGTATTTATTAAATATCACTATCTAAGGAATAAAAAATACTTTTGGAATTTACCTTTGGTGTTTGGAGATCGGGAGAGGTTTTTATGTGGACAATAAAATAGGTGTGTTCGCAAATATTACAAAATTACAAAATTATTTTCTATTTTTGAAAATAAATATTAATAAAATGCAATAATAGCATGAAAGGACATGTAGGTTTTTTAATTTCCTTGATTATCTCTAAAATTCCTTGGTAGGATATTTTACCGATATTATTAAAATTTATGATTTTTTCATTATTGTATGTGCAAGTACTTCTTAAATTATTTATTTAGATCTATTTAAGGATTTTAAGTAGAATTAATATTATAGGAAGTACTTGATTATTTTGAAACTTCCGTATTATATTCCCAGGGCCACATTAACACCAGACTTGATGAATAATTCAAGTCTTTATTCTTCCAAACTCTATATAAGAGTGGAATATTTTACTTAGATTAGGGTCCCACGATTATTTTAAATAAATCATAGCACAAAAACTTTACATTTTTGTTTTCGTTAAAATTTTTCGGACATAACCATCCCGACCAAAGGCAGTCACATACTTTTATTCATATAATATAAGGATTTCTTTCAATCATCTTTAATCACTTTTTACATTTTCTTTAATTAGACAGAGTCAGATTATCTGAATAAGTTCCGGAGTTTCAAAAATGTTACGGGGTTTTATTGAAAATGGTAATGCTGCAACATAGTGACCCTTACATACCACTTTTGTGGAAGTTTTAGCTTTATAACGACCAAAAGCATTACTGAACTATGTTGGAAGAGTCGGTCTTAAGATACGATCTGAAAGTTTTTGAATAAATAAGTTCTTCCTATGATTAAAATTCTGGCTAAAATTGTTATAATTTTTAATAATAACGGTATAATATCCTAACAAGGACTTTGGGGATATATGTCTTCGCTATAGGAAGGATAATAAAGGAAACTCAAAAAAAAGTAATATGTCTTCTCATGCTTTTATTGACGTTTTATTAATATTTAGTATTTAGTTTGAAAAATAGGAAATTATTTTGTAATTTTAAAATTTTTGCAAACACACTTATTTTATTGTCCACAGAAAAAATTGGGTTTTATAAAAAAAAGAACATCTTCCGATCATTAGATTCCAATGAATTAATTCTAAAATTATTTTTTTTTATTCGTTAAATATTTGTATTTAGTAAATAAAACATAAATATAAGTTTAAATTTTTAAAACATAAAATCTAAAAATTTTTTTCATTTGAAGAAATTCACACCTACTTTACCGTCAATGTGTGTATTTTTTGTGCGAGTCGTAAAATAGCTTTGGACAAGGGATTCTAATTTCCCCACCTTTTTAAACTCCCGGAAATAGGGAAATTATTTTAGACATTCTCGGGCATTCCCGGGCATTCGGAGAAAAAACGGTATTGATTAAAAAGTATCAAAACTAAACACAAAAACTATATTGCATGCAAAAATATGAATCTGTTTCTAAATTAAAACTATGTGTTTGAAGATCACTTTTTTGTACTAAAAAAATTACAATAGATACTGAAAATAGTTTTCAATAAATATTTCTGTTGGGTAATAAATAAAATATCTATACATTTAATATATTCAAACGTTATAAAAAATTGCTGAGTACTCGGATTTATAATAGATTTTGTGTACATTATTTTTTAACAGCGTTTGAAAAACTCCAATTGTTTTTTGGATTGGCTAAAACTACAGTCAGTAATGGTAGCAAAAGCATTTATCATTTTTTATAATCTAATATTTTCTATAACTACTGCTACTCGCAAAAAAATGAGAGGTATAAAACATGTAGTGCAACAGAAGGTAGCTAATAGGTAGCAAAAAATAGTTTTTGAGGCAGCAATAACATAGAACAAACATTTTTATATAAAATGTGTATGAATATTGCTATGTTATTTCATTATGTTATACATTCATTTTTTAAACTTTATTTTATAATATGAAGGACTACTTTTTAAATACGTTACATTAAATTCTTTACTAATCAGATATATTAATACAATTTGAGTTTTAAATTAAGAAATAAATCTCTAGATTGATTTGCCATAAAGATAATTAGTGTTACCACATAGCCTTGTATGGGATTTTAATATTTTTTCCTTACTATATTTAAATATTTTATAAATCGGACAAGAAATTTTATAAATTAAAAAACAAAAACATCCTTTTCTGATATTGTTTTCCACCAAAGAAGGCATTAAACTTAATGTGAAATTTATTTTAGCTGAATATTTTTGCTTATTCAGTTATATTTCAAATTTAAAATATTCAAGTCGTACTTTTACATATTTATGAAATTTGTATAAAATAAACAGAATGCAATGCGTAAGAAACTTGCAATTTGTATAATATTTATTTTTGCCAAAGTAAAAATATTTTCATAAAAAAAAAAATTATAAATATCACTTTTTGAACTCTACATTTTGTAAGTAAAGAACGGATTTATTTTATTTTTGATTTGTACACTACAGTTTTGTTTTATGAAATGTTGGCAACTTTAATATATTTGTAAAATGGAGGGCATTGTCCAAATGTTTACACAAATACGGATATATGTATTACCAATATATTACTTTAAATTTTTTTTTTAAATTTTCATTAAACCGAATTAAATTTATTTTATTTTCTTCTCTAATTACAGATATACCAAGGATGGCTATAATTTGCCTTATATCTTAGATAAAATAAAGCGTTTCCTTGCAAATACAACAGCGGGTAAGTTTCTCATTAACTATGCCAAAGAGTAATAAAAGACTGCACAGACCAAAAAATTAAGAAAAATAAACCAAAACATAACACGTCAAGTAGACCGACAGTTTTTTTTTTTATCAAAGACTAAAGAAATAACAGAATTGCCTCCCTTCATACTTGTATAAAGTTCGTATACATAATTTTTATTTTCTAATTACAAACAATTTTTAGTTTTTTTCCATTATGGCATCTAATTTATTATAAATTTTGTATAATTCATTGTTTTTTTTTTTCTTTTAATTTTACTAAACAAAAATTATCTAAATTATTTATGATTTTCCTCTTTTATTATTTATTTATTTATTTATTTATTTATTTTTTCATTTATTATTTTTATTTTTATCTCTTCATATTGCATAATTGGCATAAATTATGTTTAGGTAATAATAACAATAATGCCTCAAACTCATCCTCCACATCCACAACAACAAAAGATAGTTGCAGTACTACAAATTCAAATTCTACCCCCCAAACTACAGTGAATGTTAGTAATTCTAATAATAATGCTGCAACCGCAGTGCCAATGACCATGCAGAATGGCAATAGCAACAGTAATGGCAGCAGTAGTAGTTGTACAGTTAATGACAATGTTAAAGGAGGTAGTAGCAGCAACGGCAGCAACATTATTAATAATGATATAATAAATACACCAACTAAACAAATTCATAATGTGCCATCACCTTCAACACCAAGAACACCGCAAATACAACAACAGTCGCAGCTACACCAGCAACAGCAACAAACGCCACAAATACCAATACAACAAACAACCCAAAATACCCCTTTACCAGCACATCCCCCACCTCAACATGCTACACACATAATGGTAAATCATTCAGCTACACCCCAAACTCATTTACAGCAACATCATAATAATCATCATCAGCAACAGCAGCACCATGCACAGCAACATCTTCATCATGTACAAATGACAATGAGTCCCATGGTAGTTGTTACCTCTGCAGCACCTTCAACAATAATGGCTTCACCTTTGCCGCCCACAGTGGCGGCTTCAGCAACAGTAACACAATCTACAACTAATCATAATCAACATCATCCGCATCATATGCAACCAAATAATCATTTACCCCTACATCATCACCCGCATCATGTCCACCAAGTTAACCAACCTTCAATGCAACAACACCAACCACAACATCATACTACTACTGCTACTTCTGCTGTAGTCTATCACCAGCAACAACATCATCAGCAACAACAACAACAGCTACAAAATCACCATCCTCTACACAATTTAGCAGCTCAAAATCCTCCCCTCTAATAATATTTATTATTCAAAACAATTTTAATTTTGTCTCATTTTTGTTTTTATATTTATTATTATTATTATTTTTTTTTTTTTTTCATTCGACTTATTTGTATTTTTGAGCGCCTCGTTCTAAATTTTTGTTTGCTACTCGTATTAGAGCTTATTTTTCATTTTATTTTTACATATTTTATTAACAAATTTAACAATTTATTTGTATTTAACTCAAAATTTCATTTTGCTGTGCATTCTCTGTGTGTTTATGTACGTACACTTGCATTTAATTTAATAATTCACCACTACATTTTCATTGTAATTCGCATTGCAACCATATGAATTGTTTATTTAGACAAAAATACAAAATAGTTTATATAGAAAAAGGAATTATAAATATATATTTTTGTATACTCAAAATAAAATGCCTAACGAAAGAGCGTAAAAGGGAAACGTTTTTCATTTACAGCTTATTTAAGAAATAATTTGAGGATTTAAAATTTGTTACATTAGGGAAAAAGCATTAGAAATAATAGAAATATTTAAAATTTTATTTTCATTTTTAATTAAACAAAATAGTGTTTTGCAAAATGAATGTTTAATAATTTATTTCGATTTTTTTAGATGTAATAATTGTCTGATTGTTTAAATTTTCTAAAAATGTTTCGTTTTTTATTTGCAATTTTAATTTCTTCTATATGTAATAAATAACAGTGTGACAGTGAAAACATACTGTTGTCTTTCTTAAAATTATCGATACACTATCAAAATCTGAAGTTATCGATAAAAATCGATTTTTTACTATTTTATTTAATAAATTTTGAAGGAAAAAGAAACCAAGCATTCTTTTTATGTTATTTTAACTATTGTCTTATAAATGCAAATTTAAAACAAATTTAATAGGATTTCAAAAAATTCCGCGAAAGTTGAAAATATTTTTAACATTGTTTCAGCAAAAGTTCGTGTAATGTAGATAGATAGATAGAGAAGGTTGATGTGATACCAGATAGTACCGCATCTCCACCCAGAGACCGATCCCGGTCCATTGTGAGTCCCTTCGTTGAAATAGCTGTGAAATATAGAGTATAGAATGCAGAAAATAGGATAGTAGAAGTAGAAGATAAAAGGGTAGGAATGTGAACGAAGCAATGTTACCAATCCCCCTAGGGTTATACCCCTGATTCTCCCTTAAGCAGTCGATTTCCATGACGAAGCCTATGACGTCTACAAGATCTGCGTCCTGAACGTCACTTAGCCCGCCGAGGAATTGGCTACCCAGCCCTTTCATCCTACGATGCTGCAATCGTGGACAATGGCACACAATGTGCTCAATAGACTCGGTCTCGTCGACGTCTCCACACATTCTACAAAAATCGGAATTGCTAGCGTCCCATCTAGACCTCATCTTTCCTATCAAACAGTGACCCGTTATGGCTCCTATCATGATTCTTAAGCTCTTCCTATTCATGCCCAGGAGAGTGCTAGTGCCTGCATTGTTCAGTACCGGCCATATCGCCCACGACACTCTACAGTCCTCTCTACTCTCCCAAGCCGAATTGGTTCTGACCAAGATCCAATCATTCTTTGCTGCGCCTTGCCTTGCCAGTTCATCAGCCAATTCATTGCCTGAAATATTGCAGTGGCCAGGCACCCAGCAGAGTCTCACCATGTAGTCCTCCATCAGCTCTCTTAGTGTCTTCTTACAGGCAGCAACTAGCCTGGATCTCACCAAATGTGTCCCCAAGGCCTTCAGAGCCGCCTGACCGTCCACATAGAGAGTGACCTCGGTACCCCTCGCAATGTTTTGCCTGATTATTTCTGCGGCTTTCAGGATGCCGAGAATCTCAGCCTGAAAAACGCTGCACTCATCAGGGAGTCTAAAAGAGCCTTTCAAATCCGTGCCCATAATATAGACCCCCGCCCCAGTACCATCGTTCATCTTTGATACGTCCGTGAACACTGCACAACCTTCATATAGTCTCTCAGTGCCGGACCAGATCTCCCTATCAGGTATCACCACGACAGGATTTCCCCAAAGTCTGATTCAGCCATGTAATCTCTCTAAAGTCTTCAAAAGGAAAGACGATAGGCTGATAGGTTTATAGTCCTTGGGTTTCGAGTGACAGGTCCTACCACCTTTAGGTATGAATATGACCCTTACCTCTCTCCACCCCTTGGTATATGTCTATGTACCAGACACCCTTTAAAAATCTTAACGTGTAATGTAAATATTCGCTAAAAAAAAATTCAAAATTGGTAAAAAGAAAATTTATTTTTAAAAATAGTTTTTATTTATAACTTTAGATTTTGAGGTTGTATCTAAAAATCTAAAAATTACAAAATTATCTATTCAACCAGAACTTTTTCCATTTAGTCACTGTGTGATAAAGCTTTTTAATTTTTTTTTTTTAATTTGTTTTGAATTATATTGAATCTCATGTTTCACGTACACTTACAATAGTATTTAAAGTTACTATTTGAAAATTTTACAAATATCAATTTATTTTAAATTTTCATATTTTTTAATAATGTGCTTATTTTAAATATTAGATACAAAACGAAAATATGTTTCCAAAATTCGTCTTTCTTACGCAAACTAAAACATTCAGACCAGCCACAAAATTTAAAATAAACTATTTACTAAGTAATCAGATATGGGAATACAAATTGTTTGTTTCCATCTTAACATTATTAATATTATAAATTTTTAAAATTTAATAAAAAAATGAAAACAATAAATTTATATTGTCTTGTTCTTTTTTTAAATTAAATTTATATTTAACAAAAATCAATTTAAAAGAAAAAGTAAAATTTAAAACAAATCTTTTATTTTGTAATTAAATTTCTCCTTTTTTTCTTGCATTTTGTTGTTGTTTTATGCATTATAATGAAGATTACAACCTTGTATTAGCCCAGTTGCACAAAATAATTAAATTCAGACTAAAAATACTCTACTCTATACTACTAAATACTAAATAATTTTAAATTTATATTTTTAAAAAGAAAAAAAAATTATGTATTTATATGTTACTAAATTGATATTTTTTGTTTATTTTATTACAATTAGAAAGATTTAGTTATTTTATTTTATCCAATAATTTTACCAGTATATAAAAATGTTTCCTTACATCAATACACTTTTTTTTTATTTTTATAAAAACACCATAACTATTAACAAAATATTATTTAATAAAAAAAAAACACAATATTGCTATTTAAAATTAAAAAAATATAGTAA